>CANTUV010000076.1:1200000-2400000 GCA_947685225.1 Garcia nutans
AAATATAATAAGATATATAGCTGCATATAGGGCTGTTCAAAAAATCCATGGCCCGAAAAATTCGGCCAGACCCGAGGGGTTTGGGCCGGGTTGGGCAAGCCCGAAAATCATTTAGGGTCGGGCTTCGGGTTATATTTTACTGCCCGAACTTGGGTCGGGTCGGGCTTCGGGTTATGCTTCAAAATTTTCGAGCTCACCCGACCCGGCCCGAAAAATATTTAATTTTTTTAAAATCTTATATAAATATTAAAAACCCTAAAAACTTGAAAACATAACACTCTCTCCCTCTGCCCTCTTTTCTTTGCGCCGCGGCTCCTTCGGCAGGTCCAGCACGTTCAGCAGTCCAGTAGCAGCAGCAGTCCAGCAGCCAAGTCGTCCAGCAGCCAAGTCGTCCAGCCCAGCAGCAGCATCTCGCAGTAGCAGCAGCCTCTCGCAGTAGCAGCAGCGCCCAGCAGTCTCGTTCACCAGCAGGTCGTCCTCCCAACATCAGCAGCAGGCATCAGATCTTCTCAGCAGCATCAAGTCCAAGCAGCGGCAGCACAGCAGTAGCAGCAGCAGCGGCAACAACAGTAATTTTTAAAAAAAGCTGATACATTTTAAAATCTTTAGCTTCAACAATTATATTGATTAAACGTGACTAATCCTTAACTCTGGAAAATATAAGATTTCTTGAAATTTCTGGAATGATTTTAAAATCTTAAGCTTCAGCAATTAGTCGTTGAAATTTTTAACGGCAATTTCCTTGCCTCCTGATTTGCAGCAAAACCAAAGACAATTGGAATTTAAAAAAATTAAATTTTATTTAAAAAAAAAATTGGCCCGTTGGGCTAGCCCGACCCAGCTAGGCCAGAATTGGCCCAGCCCGATCGAGCTTAGGGTCGGGCTTCGGGCTGTGTTTTGCAGCCCGAACAGTTTTCGGGCTGGGCTACGGGCTGAGGTGAAACCCGGCCCAGCCCGGCCCGAGAACACCCCTAGCTGCATACCAACATTCTTGCTCCAAAACAATAGGTAAATATAGGCATATGTTATATAAATCTTCATATACTAAGATATTACAACTGCATATTGACATTTTTTTAAAGACAATAAATATATATTGTTATAGTTACTATTTACTTAAATATAATAAGATATAATAGTTCCATGCTGATATTCATTCATAAAGACAATATATATATATATATATATGTAGATATAAGCTACATATACTTTCATACACTAAAATATTACAACTACATATTGATATTCTTTTCTGAAAGATAATAGATATATGTAGTTATGGTTATCATATACCTATATCTGCTAAAATATAAGAGCTATATATTGATATTCTTTCTCTAAAACAATAGGTATATATAGGTATATACTACATATACATTCATATACTAAAATAACAAGAAATATATATTTTTTATTTTGTAATGCAATATAATAACTAATATGTGAATTATGTTATATATTAAAAAATATTTTTAAATAATTTTTATAGTATATGCTAAAATTATTTTAAAAATATAAATAAAATAAAATAAAATATATAAAAGTGTGAGTATAAAATATAATTTAAAATTAGTTAACATAATACTACAAAAAAAAATAGATAATATAAATTATATTTTAAATTAATTAATTAATTAGTTTTGAATTATATAAAATTTCTCATGAAAAATTATGAAACTTATTTGTTTAAATATTTTAAAATTTTAGAAATTAAACTTTTATTAATATTAATCAATTGATTTATAATATTTAAAATTGAATGCTAAAAAATAATTTTAAAAAATATTATAATATTATATTAGTATAGAACAACATATATTAGTTTGTATATTTAATATTTTATTACAAATAAACTGATATATATTATTATATGTAACATATATGAACATATAACATCATATATCAATTATATATTGATATTTATTTTTTCACAAATTAATTAATATATTTTATTATATGTAATACATACGAATATATATATAATATTTTTAATTTATTTTTAATATATTTATATATGAACACATAATAATATATATCAGTTATATATCAATTTTTTTACAAATCAATTGATATATATTATTATGTATAACATATATAAACATATAACGACATATATTAGTTTGTATATTGATATTGATATATGTTGTTATATATAATTTATTACAACATTTATCAGTTGTATATTGATATTTCTTTTGCAAATCAACTAATATATATTGTTATATGTAACATATATGAGCATATAACAATATATATTAGTTTGTATATTGATATTTTATTGTCAATCAACTGATATATGTTGTTATATATAACATTATATATTAGTTGTATACTGATATTTTTTTTCATAAATCAACTTATATATATTGTTATATGTAACATATATGAACATATAACAACATATATTAGTTTGTATATTGATATTTTTATTGTAAATCAATCAATATATATTGGTTTATATTTATATATCCATATATATTATATATTTTTTAATAATATATATTAATATATATCAGTATATGTTATATATAAAAATATATACTATTTAAAATTTAAAAAAATAATATTATAAAAATGATATATATTGATAGATGTTGATACATTTTGATATATATTGACATATATTAATATATGTCGATACATTTTGATATATATTGACATATATTGATATATGTCAATATATGTTACATATATTTTAATAATATATTTTAATATATATTGATATATATTAATATATATTGATACATGTCGGTATATGTAATATATAATAATATTTATTTATTAATATTTAAAGAATAATATTATAACAACAACAACAACAATAATATTATAAAAACAAATACAACAAAAAAATTAAAAATTAAAAAAATACACAAAAAAAATAATAATCACACAATTAAAAATATAAAAAAACAAAAATTATTATAATCATATTAAAAATATATATTATATGTAAGTTATTATAAAAAGAGAAAACACAAACAGTGGCCAAACATGCATTATATACTGTTTGTTGGCCACCGTTTGTTGGCTTTTTTTCATATGGTACATAAGAAATGAGTTGTTTACTGTAGCAGCCAAACTTTTCGTAATTTTGCAATTGAAAAGTTTCTTTACCGTATATTTAATATTTTTCCTTAACCACTGTATATTTGTAAAATATTTTTCTTGTTAGATTATTTTTGTAAATATCCCTTTAAAATTCTCACTTTTTTTTATTTAAAAACATATATTTTTTTAATTTTAAAAAACTTTTAATTTTAAAAATATTTATTTTCAGATATATATTTTTAATATATATTTAATATACTAAAAATATATTCTATTTTCAAATACATATATTAAATATATATTTAGTATATTAAAAAAATATTTAAAAAAATTAAAAAATATGTTATGCAAATGTAATTTTCTCTTTTTTTATTTTGAAAATAATTATAAAACAAACCTTAAATACCACACACTAAAACAAAATTAACGGAACCATTAACTTAAAGTTTTCCTATCTTATCAAACCTCTTTCACAATCCTTATCTTCATCATTCAACAAATTACTACAAACAACTTTATATTTAAAAACCAAAGCTAAATATATAAATTAAACAAGTAGAAAATAGCAGTAGAGAATTGAAAAAGAAAAAACAAAATCAAATATTTGCACTTTCCCTTTTAAATAGATCAGTAGCAAAAAAAAAATACAAATCATCAATAAAAACAACTTTAGATTCAAAGTTAAAAATTAATATTAATTTTAAAAAAAGAAATTGATATCATAGTGATAAAAAATCATATTAAAAAAGAAAAAGCTTTGCACTTTAAGAAAAAAAAAAAGATATGCATTTTCCTTCAAAATAAAATTAGTAGAAAAAAATATAAATATAAAATAAATTAGCAGCAAAAAATATAATTTCTGTGTGTATGTTAAACAAAAAGCCATAGAACAAAAACTTAAAGTATATAAGGTTTAACAATTGTGTTAATATATTTTACCCATCGAGTTTGTGTTGAAATCTAAACTATAAGATATACGATAATGGAATAAGATGTAAAATTATAAAGTATATATATTTGTCTATGATAAACAAAAACATGTAGAAAATAAAAATAAAATTTCTTACATATTATTATGTTGTGCACTTGATTTTTTAAATTATTTATATTTAGACAAAATATGTTATTTAAAAAATTTAGAATATGTTTTATAAATGCTGCACGGATATTATATAGATGTTGAATTATAGTCTTTATATATTTTTAATTAACGTATAGGTATATAAATATTGCATATATATTATATTATAGTCTTTATATATTGTTAAGTATAGTATAAATGTCATATAGATATCACATTATTTATATATTTTTAATGTAGATGCTAAGTAAATATTGTACTTTAGCCTTTATATGCTATTAAGCATAGTGTATATATTGTGTAGATTTTGTGTAAATATTACGTATATGTTTAGTTATAGTCTTTATTTGTTTTTAAATAGTATATATATTCTTAATTATAGTATAAATATTGTACAGATGTAGTATATATATATATATATTGTATTCCAACCTTTACATGTTTCGAAAAAAAGAGAATATATTCATTCAAAAAATATAAAAAAAATTTACAAGGAAAAAATTTCTTTGAAGTGTTTTATTGAATATGTAAAATGCATTATAATTGAAGGACACAAAAAGTCTAACATTACAACTAAAAAACAATAAAACCAAAATAAAATTAATTAAAAATTAATCTAATACATCAAAATACAACTCATTTAGCACTTTATGCTAAAAAATTTCATCAATTTTGGTAGAAACGTTATCTAAAGTAACAACATATTCAATAACTTAAAATAGAAATTTCGGAAAAAAAAAAAACAATAGAGAAAACAACAAATAAAATACCAATAGCTAGAAAGAGAAAAAAATAAGAAGAAATTAAAAGACCAAAAATCTTAAAATAAGAGAAAATAAAAAGAATGAAATGTGATGAAAAAAAATTAATTAGAAAATAGAATGGGTGAAATAAGGAATTGAAGAGATAAAAATGTGAACTGATCCATAAAAAAAAAACATAAAGCAAAAATAAAACCTATAAAAAGATAAGGTAAAACTGAAAAAAAAAATAAACATAAAAATAAAAATAAAAATAAAAAAAGGATAAACCATATAATTTTCTGTTTTATATTTTTGCTTGATAAAGTTATGAGGTTTTATCATTTTATAAGATTTTATTGTTGATGAGACTTATATTGTCTGCAACTACATAAAATAATACTTCTTTTATTTGAGATCAGTCTTTAGCGGGAATTATATGGTTTTTTTACAATAAAGAAACTACTATTGTTAATCGACATATTGAATAGTTATATCATGAATTATGAGGATGACATCAATCCATTTTTTACAATCAAATATAAAATCAACACCTCTAATTAAAATATGAGACATTAAATTCACTAATCGCCTCACAAAACAAGCCTCACAATTCCTAATATCTTTCATAAAGTTCTGGCAATCAATAATAACAATGCCACAATATGATAAGCTGCGGTCAACATCGCCAATGCATTTATTTCCATAATAATGTTATTGCTATTTGATAAGTACACAATTAATGATATTTTATTCCCATTTCTTAATATGATTATTATCAAATTGAGTTTAATTTGTTTGTTCAAAATGCAATTTAAGGATAATTTCAGAAATTCTTGATAATTTGAGGCATTTGGTTATTTCGGAGCAATTACGGATGAAAGTAGAAGAAAAGAGCAAAATCTGTCAATGGACACGCCCACGCACACGGGCGTGTCGTTAGACGTGTCCCTGTTTCTGCATTCAGTGGCTATGACACGCTCAGTGCATAGGCGTGTCACCAAACGTGCCATTTGTCCAGAGTCACAGTAGCTGCGACACGCCCAGGACCACGGGCGTGTCAATGAGCGTGTAATTCATCCAGACTCACAGTAGCTATCACACGTCCAGTACCACGGGCGTGCCAAGGAACGTGCCTTTTATTCAGACTTACAGTAGCTATGACACGCCCAGTAACACGGGCGTGTCAGTGGACGTGCCTTTGGTTCAAGATCACAAGTGCCTATGACACGCCCAGTGACATGGGCGTGTCAGTGGTCGTGTCACCTGTCGAAAAGTGAGATTCTTTGCACTGATTGGGGAATAAGTGGGGGACAACAGCTGGCCTTTGTCAAAAAGAAAGAACAAGAAAAGAAAAGCTTGCCTAAATCAGGGAAAAGGGTGATGAACCAAGGGAAAGTGGTAGACAATGGAGGGGATGAGTGAGCTGGAGGTATGGGCTGGAGATTTGGAAGGGATTAAAAAGAGAAGAGAGGGAGAAGAACAACAGTTTTTGCTGGAGCATTTCTGGAAACAGAGAAGAAAGAAGAGAAGGGAGAGCCATCTGCTGGAGCAAGGAGAAGGGTCTTGAGCTGAGATTGAAGGAAGATCAACACCATACTCAAGCCCTAAACCAAGAATCAAGAGCTCAAGTGAAGAAATACAGATTCACTGCCATGAATTGTTTGGTTTCTCTTACTCATTTATCTTACTCTGTTTTTCTAGTTGTTAATATGAACTAAATCTTTCTCTATCTAGATATTGATGAACTCTAGCCAATTTGTATGAATTGAACAATTGTATTCAGTTGAATCAATTAATTGAGTTGTTTTATTCTTATGATACTTGTTGTTATTTCCAATTGATAATAGCATGCTTGTTGATTGGTTATTGTTTTCATATTATTGACTTGAGAAAGCTTGATGTGAATTGAATACTCATAAGGATTGAGGATTGATTGGGGTACTAGAGATAGACCTACAAGATCCTTTGGTTTATAGTTCCTTGTTATTAATGCATGATCTATTTAATTGTGTTTTGAGAAGAGATTCCAGCACTCTACTTAGTGATTAGGGATTAATCCGCTCGAGAGAGGTTTTAATCTAAGTTAGAGGAATGTCAATTCAATTTGATTAAATGATTTAGCTGAATGGATTGTTTATAAATATCATTGAGGCTAGGGGGATTCAATATCTGGATAGTTTTATCATTATAAATCTTTTTGTGCACAGCATTAAATTTCCTTTCATTCATTAATTAGTTGATTTTAGTTACAACACATCACACAACTATTAATTCACTAAACAACAATTAAGATTTACACTAGTACTTGGCCTTGTCCCTAGAGGAACGACATTCACTCACTATTATATTACTTGAGCGACCCGTGCACTTGCGGTAATTGCATATAGCATACGGCACGCATCAAGTTTTTGGCGCCGCTGCCGGGGACAACGGTTTCAATATTAGTAATATAATTAAGATTGTTGATTTAGTTTTCTTTTTAATCGTTTTTAATTTTAGTTCTTGCTGGTTTACTATCATTGTAGGTATTTCTTATTATTTATGACCAGATCTAGCTCATCCCAACTACTGGAGTTAGACCCAGAACTAGAAAGAACCTTGAGGAGAAAGCAAAAGGAAGAAGAGGAGGCAGATCTGGAAGACGTAAGTTCAAGAGCAAACCTGGAAATTGAACAAGAAGAAATATTCGAAGTGATGGAAGGAGCTGGACCAAGAACAATGTAGGAGTTTGCTAAGCCCAATTTAAATGGGGCTGAATCGAGTATCCGGAGGCCGACAGTTGCTGCTTACAACTTCGAAATAAAGGCGAATGTGATTCAAATGGTGCAGCAAACTTGTCAATTCGATGGGTTCCCTGATGAAGATCCTAATGCACATCTTGAGAATTTTCTGGAGATTTGTGACACATTTAAGATAAACAATGTCTCAGAAGATGCAATTAGGCTTAGGTTGTTCCCATTTTCTCTTAGAGACAGACCAAAGAAGTGGCTGAAATCCTTTCCTCCAGGAACTTTCACCACCTGGGCCCAATTGGCAGAGAAGTTCTTAGAGAAATATTTCCCACCATCAAAAACCGCCAAGTTGAGGAATGACATCTCATCCTTTTTACAACAAGATGGTGAGACTCTTTATGATGCCTGGGAGAGATTCAAAGATTTGCTGAGAAGGTGTCCTCATCATGGGCTTCCACTATGGCTTCAAATTCAAACATTTTACAATGGGTTGAATTATGTAAGTAAACAATCCATTAATGCAGCAGCTGGTGGTACCATCAATAACAAGACACCTGAACAAGCAAGGGACTTAATTGAAGATATGGCCATCACCAATTATCAATGGCAAGCCCCAAGAGAGCAAGGAAAGCTGAAGGCCATGGGATCACACCAATTAGATCCGGTGGTGGCATTGACAACCCAATTAGAAGCATTGAATAAGAAATTTGATTCTTTGGCTTCTTCTTCAGGAAAGGTTATGCAGGTGATGTCTTGTGAATGGTGTGGAGGTGGACACCAAAGTCAAGATTGCCAAAGTGGCAACATGTTTGCCAAGCAAGAGCAGGTAGATTATGTTGGAAATATGCCAAGGCAACAAAAAAAAAAAACCATACAGCAACACATACAATCTGGGGTGGAGGAATCATCCAAATTTCTCATGGACAAATCAAAATAATCCAAGACCTCCCCCTGGATTCCAGCAACCCCAACATCAACAAGCTGCCCCTCCAAGAAAGAGTAGTTTGGAGGACATGATGGAGAAATTTATAGCAGCTTCTGAAACAAGGTTTCAATCAACTAAAACCTCCCTTAGAAATCAACAAGCCTCCATTCACAATTTGGAGAATCAGGTGGGGCAAATTGCCAAATTGCTCAGTGAAAGACCACAAGGAAGTTTACCTAGCAACACTGAGGCAAACCCTAAGGAGCAACTTAAGGCAATTACACTAAGGGGTGGAAAAGAAATCAATGGAGATGTGGACAAGAAGAGGGCTGAAGAGCAAGAAAAAGAAAAAGAAGAAGATCCTCCTACCACTTCGGGAGAGAAAGCTGCACTTGAAAGTGAAAGTGAAAGAGTGAAGCAGCCACAAGCAAGCAGCCCCAATTTGAAGGAATACCGACCTAGAGTACCCTATCCGGCAAGGTTGAATAAGGACAAGATTGATGCTCAGTTTGGTAAGTTCCTTGAACTCTTTAAACAATTGCATATTAACATTCCATTTGCTGAAGCTTTGTCACAAATGCCTAAGTATGCTAAATTTTTGAAAGATATCCTTTCTAACAAAAGGAAACTTGAGGAAGTATCTTTAGTGCATTTATCTGAAAAAAGTTCAGCAATTTTGCAAAGAAGATTACCTAAGAAATTAAAAGATCCAGGTAGTTTTACCATTCCATGTTTTATAGGTAATCTTGAGGTTAAAAGTGCTTTAGCTGATTTGGGGGCTAGCATAAGTGTTATGCCCTATAAAATGTTTAAAGAGCTAGGCATTGGTCAACCTAAACCAACACTCATGACCATCCAACTTGCCGATAAATCGGTAGTCCACCCTCGTGGCATAATAGAAGATGTGTTGGTAAAAGTCGGGGATTTCATTTTCCCCAATGATTTTGTTGTCATTGATATTGATGAGGATGTGGATGTTTCGCTTATTCTTGGTAGGCCATTTTTGAATACAGCCCGTGCCCTTATTGATGTTCATGACGGCACATTGACTTTGAGAGTGGGTGAGGAGAAAGTAATTTTTAGGATATATGATGCCATGAAACATTCACTTTCACTTGATGAGGCGGAATTATGCAATGATGTTGTTGAGCATGAGACCGTAAATTGTTTAACTAACATTATTTCCAAGGATCCCCTTGAGTTGTGTTTATTTCAGGAAAATATCGAGGGTCAAGAAGCAATGGAGCAGCTTGCTTTTCTTGAAGCAAGGAAATCATTCAAATGCAGGGCATATGAGACCATTGAAATGCCAAAGGAAGAAAAGCCAAAACCATCGGTGATTGATCCACCCAACTTGGAACTGAAACCTCTTCCGGATCACCTTGAGTATGGATTTTTGGCAGAGAAAAAGAGATTGCCCATCATTCTGAGTTCCCACCTATCTTCTAAGCAAAAAGAAAAACTCATCCAGTTGTTGCAGAAACACAAGCAAGTGATAGCTTGGAAGATAGCAGATATCAAGGGGATTAGTCCATCCTATTGCACTCACAAGATACTGATGGAGGATGAATTCAAGCCAGTAGTGCAACCACAGAGGAGACTGAACCCAAAGATGAAGGATGTTGTTAAGGCTGAAGTGATAAAACTACTTGATGCAGGGATTATATATCCGATCTCGGATAGTTCTTGGGTGAGCCCAGTTCAAGTAGTACCGAAGAAAGGGGGGATGACTGTGATCCCTAATGAAAATGATGAGCTGATTCCAACAAGAACAGTTACTGGTTGGAGGGTTTGCATTGACTACAGAAAATTAAATGATGCAACTAGAAAGGATCACTTTCCTTTACCCTTCATTGACCAGATGTTGGAGAGGTTATCCGGCCATGAATACTACTGCTTTTTGGATGGCCTTTCAGGCTATTTCCAAATTCCCATCGCACCGGAAGACCAAGAGAAGACTACATTCACCTGCCCATATGGGACATTTGCATATCGAAGAATGCCATTTGGGTTGTATAACGCCCCTGCCACTTTCCAAAGATGCATGATAGCAATCTTTGATGAACTCATAGAAGACATTATGGAGGTGTTTATGGATGATTTCTCAGTCTATGGTAGCTCATTTGAAAAGTGTTTGGAAAACCTTGAGAGGGTTTTGATGAGATGTGAGGAAACAAATTTGGTGCTGAATTGGGAAAAGTGTCATTTCATGGTTCAAGAAGGAATCGTGTTGGGACACAAGATTTCGAGCAAGGGCATTGAGGTGGATCGGGCAAAGATAGATATTATTGAGAAGCTACCACCACCCACATCTGTGAAAGCCATCAGAAGTTTCCTAGGGCATGCAGGTTTTTATCGAAGGTTCATTCGAGATTTCTCTAAGATAGCCCGTCCATTGACAAGACTCCTTGAGAAGGATGTCGATTTTGTTTTTGATGAGGAATGTCTGAGAGCATTCACGACCCTGAAGGAGAAATTGACCCATGCTCCAATCATGGTAGCTCCTAATTGGAATCTACCCTTTGAACTGATGTGTGATGCAAGTGACTTTGCAGTAGGAGCAGTCTTGGGCCAACGCAAAGAGAAATGCTTCCAGCCAATCTACTATTCGAGCAAAACCTTGAATGCAGCTCAAGCCAATTACACAACTACAGAGAAAGAGCTGCTAGCTGTGGTTTTTGCCTTTGACAAGTTTAGATCATATCTAATCTTGTCAAGGGTGATTGTGTATACAGACCATTCAGCTTTAAGGTACTTATTCGCGAAAGTTGATGCTAAACCTAGACTAATCCGATGGGTTTTGTTGTTGCAGGAATTCGACTTAACAATTCAAGATAAGAAGGGAGCCGAAAATCTTGCAGCAGATCATCTCTCTCGCTTGGAGAATCCAACCCTAGAGAGACTTGAAGAAGGGGACATTGATGATCACTTCCCCGCTGAACAGCTATACGCTATGGTAAGTGAGGTAAGTGGTTTAAATTTTGAAACACCATGGTTTGCAGACTTTGCAAATTACTTAGCTGTTAGGGAACTCCCTAAGAACCTAACTTATCAAGCAAAGAAGAAATTCTTTTCTGATCTAAAGTATTATTTTTGGGAGGATCCCTTTTTGTTTAAGTTGTGTAAGGATCACATGATCCGAAGATGTGTGGCATGGCCCGAATCAATGAACATACTTAGTGAATGCCATGCCGGACCAGCTGGTGGTCATATGGGGGCAAATAGAACTGCTCAAAAGGTGTTAGAATCAGGATTCTATTGGCCCACTTTGTTTAAAGATAGCTACGAATTTGTAGTTCGCTGTGATCAATGCCAAAGAGCTGGAAACATTTCATCTCGTGATGAGATGCCCCAAAATGAGATTCTAGTTTGTGAAATTTTTGATGTATGGGGAATTGATTTCATGGGACCATTTCCCAACTCTTTTAGCAACAAATATATTTTGGTAGCTATTGATTATGTGTCTAAATGGCCTGAAGCCCAAGCCTTGGCAACCAATGATGCTAGGGTTGTAGTGCAATTTTTGAAGAAATTATTTTCTCGGTTTGGCATTCCAAAAGCAATTATCAGTGATAGGGGTACTCATTTTTGTAACACTCAGCTTGAAAAGGTTTTAAATAGATTAGGAGTTACACACAGGTTTGCTACTCCTTATCACCCCCAAACCAGTGGCCAAGTCGAGAACACAAATAGGGAAATCAAACGAATTCTGGAAAAATCTGTTGCACGATCCCGAAAGGATTGGTCCAAGCAATTGGACAATGCCCTATGGGCTTTCAGAACTGCTTTTAAAACTCCCTTAGGCACTACACCATTTAGATTGGTATATGGAAAAGCTTGTCATTTACCTGTTGCGGTAGAACATCATGCATATTGGGCAATAAAATATATTAACCTTGATCTAGCTTGTGCAGGTGAAAGGCGAAAATTACAGGTAAATGAACTAGACGAGTGGAGGTTGCAAGCTTATGACAATGCAAGGATGTACAAGGAACGTACCAAGAGATGGCATGATGCTCACATCAAGAAGCAGAAAGAGTTTCAAGCAGGAGATCAGGTATTGCTATATAATTCAAGGCTCCGACTCTTTCCAGGTAAGTTGAAATCTCGTTGGTCCGGTCCTTTTACTGTCAAGGAAGTTTTCCCTTACGGAGTGGTTGAAATAAGCCACCCGGAAAAAGGAGTTTTCAAAGTCAATGGGCACAGGCTCAAACCTTATTTTGGAGGGGAAATACAGGCCTTCAAGGAGGTTTTGCACCTCCAAGATTAGGGACATTCGTCCAACCGTCCAACTAATATGACGTTAAAGAAGTGCTGGATGGGAGGCAACCCACCGTTTTTACGTTTTTGATTTGTTTGTCATTTTGTTTTAACTTTCTTTTATTGAATGGGTGGTTGTTGTTTTACCTAATTTGAAGTTGCAGAGAGAATTCGATTTTTGGTGAATAAATTGAGCACACGCCCATGAACACGCGCCGTGTCAGTGGGCGTGTCATTATGTTTTTCAGGCAGTAGCTATTACACGCCCATGAACACGCCCGTGTCAGTGGGCGTGTAAATTATCTTTTCAGACAGTAGCTACTACACGCCCATGGACACGCCCGTGTCTATGAGCGTGTCGTTTTATTTTCAAACAGAAGCTATCACACGCCCATGGACACTACCGTGTTCATGAACGTGTCTCCATAAAAAAAAAAATTTGAAATGGACACGCCCCAGGAACACGCCCAGATTAGTGGGCGTGTTGATTGCATATGTGTCACAGTATGTATGACACGCCCATGAGCACGCCCGTGTTTATGGGCGTGTAAATTGAAATTTCATCCAGTAGCTGAGACACGCCCATGGACACGCCCGTGTCCAAGAGCGTGTCCCGTAAATTGACTTTTAAATCATTGGGCACGCCCATATACACGGGCGTGTCGCTGGGCGTGTTGACGTTTTCTATATATAGCCCCACGCCCATTTTTCCGGAAAAAAAACTCAAATTTTCTCTTTTCTCTCTCGTTTTCTCTCAAATTTTTTGCGCTTTCACCGGATAATTCACACACCCATTCGATTTTCGAACAAATTCTACCCCCGGGCTTGCATTATTTGCGTGTGCTCTCTCGTTTTTCCATCGGATTTGTGATTTCAGGTACGAAATCTAATTTTTTTTTTCGATTTTTGTTTGTTTTTCTTCGTTTTTCTTGCGTTTTTCATATATAATCTTTGTATTTGCTTGTGTTTACCATGAAATTCGAAATGTCGTGATTTGTTTGCTTTATTTCGGTGTGTTTTAATTTTTTTTGTGGCGTTTGATTTTAATTGTCGTTTTGAACTACCGTTTAATTCGGAATTTGTTTGTTTTTAGATTTGTTTTGAATTGTTGATTAATCAAATAATATGTTGTTTTAATTTTAGAATTGTTTTGTTAATCATTTGCGTTATTCCGTTGTGTTATTATTGCGTTGATTCTCATTACTTCTGATTTATGAATAATATGTTGATCGAATAATCATTTGTGTTATTTTGTTATGTTATTTGAAATTGAATGAAATGTTGGTTTTGAAATTGTTTGATTAATCCTATTTACTTGTGGTTTATGGATAATATGTGGATTTGGTGATTGGCTTTAATGTGTGTTTATCATTCGGGTTGGTTTATTGCTTGCAATTAATTGAGGTATTTGGTTCTAGGTGGATTGCGTTGTTTAGCCTGCATTTTGATATGCTTTCGTTATTGACGAGCCATTTAATTTCATCTTGCAGATTTATCGAAAATGGGCCCTCGCAAGCAATCATCGTCCCAGCTTCCAGCCAAACGGGCCCGAGGGGAAGGCAGTTCCAGCCAGCCTGCTACCCGCCCAACTTCTAAATTCATGGCGGGACATAAGTGCCTCAAATTCTCAAACGGCGAGGAACGACGACGGTTCGAGTTGTTTGGCAACAAAGAATGGTCGGCACCTCGGTATTTAGACTGGGAGGCTATGGAAATGGTTAATATTGCTGCAGAAGTGAAAGAGATGATTGATCAACCGGGGTGGGGTCAGCTCTTCTCTATCCACGAGCCTTCATACCGAGAGCTTACACTTGAGTTTTACTGCACCTTCCAGTACCAGAAGACCAAAATCTCCATCATTGAGCCTACAATTAAATTCCGACTGGGAGGGCAGAGGTTCCACATGAGCATCAACGACCTTGGGGTACATCTCGGGTTGTATACTGAAGAGGAAGTCCAGACCACCGATTATCTCAGTTTCGAGGTGGATTTTGCTGAGTATGATGTTGTTCCACCTCGGGTTTGGCATGACTTTGCCCCCACTGCCGATAGATATCAGCCAAAGGTCTCCAAAGCATCCAACTTCATTTCTTTCCCCTGCCGGGTGGTGCATAATCTGTTGGTTCACACACTTACAGCCAGACTGAGCAGTACAGGGGTGGTGACCTTGAGGGATCTGTTCTTTCTGCATTGCATGCAAAATAAGACCCGGTGCAATGTTGCCCATGCCATCACCCATTTCTTCCATGAGCAGTCTCGAAAGGGAGCTTCAGGTGCTTTACATGGTGGCATGTATGTCACGAGACTTGCTCAACGGCTGGGTGTGTTAGATGGTTGCCTCCCGATGACGGTGGACGGTATGCCCAAGATATTGGGTATGGACACACTGAAGAGGTTGAACAGGGAACAGGTAGCTGGGCTGCGGGCTGCTCCTATGGATTCAGATTTACCAGAGCCGGCTCCTTGTGCTCCTACTGCCGATATACCACCTCCACCATCAGATTCTGCTGCTGGACCTTCTGCTGCTGGACCATCTGATGCTGCTGCACCTTCTTCTTCTGCCGGGCCTTCCTTTGTCCAGCCTCCTGCATTCCAAGATTGGCGGCAGTCAATTAATGAGGAGTGGGATGATGACAGGAAACCCACCGAGTTTGAGCGCTAGATGTGTCGGATGGAAGGTATGATAAACAATATCGCTCTAAACCAAAATATGATCCTAATCCAGCAGGAAGACTTCCAAGCCCAGTTAGATCACGATATCTTGAGGCGACAGTGGCTAGAGTAATTCATGTTGGAGTTCTGGCGGTATCAGAGATTCCACCCTTCGCAGCCACCACCTCCACCCTATCAGCCACCTGCCCTTGCACCGACAACTGCTCCTGCACCTGCTCCTGCACCGGAACCCTCTCCACCAGTTGATGTCTCCGATGATGATGAGACCAGCAGTGATTAGCCACATTTTTATTTTATTTTGATGTCGTTCTTTATTTCTTTATTTATTTAATATGCTTTTTAGTTTTTCTTCTTTTACGTGCTTTTGGATTAGTATTATTATTATTTTCTTTAGCATTGTTTCGTTTCTTTATTTATTTCTATATATTAACCTTGTTTTGAGTGCATTGTAGAATACTATTTTGCTGCAATACCTCCTTCACCGCACTCTTGGCACCGTACTCATTTTCACCCACTCATGGACTTGAAAAAGGGCAGTAATTATCTCTCTTCATTGTTTCATGTTTTGCGCACACATTGAGGACAATGTGCATCTTAAGTAAGGGAGAGGTATACTTTATTGAATAAATTTTTACTTCATTTTTTTTTGATTCATTTGTCTCAATAAATGCCTGCTAAGTAAGCTAAATTGTTATGATAAGTATAATTTGATGTGATTTCCCTTTACATGTTAAACTAATTTGAAATTTCATAAATGACAATTTCTTGTTGAGGTTAACTTAGTGATTTCGATCAATTGTTGAGGATCGATTGTAATGGCTATAGTTAAGTTGTGGATTGATGGAAATTGGAACATTACTAGAGTTTAAAACCTTAGTTACATTTTTTAGCATAATACAATTCCGTAGATTCTTGAGTCGGACTTGGTACGACCCTTAAGTTTATAACCCTTGAATAAAAATAACTAAAACAAATAATTCTAAGGAGCTTTGAAAATTTTTCCCTGTTCCGCTGATTTTGACTACAAATAAGTTAGAATCATGAATAGTGCTAGTAGCCATTTGAACGGTGATTCTGGCTGAGTAACCGGGGGTCGGCATCACAAATGTTTACCTTCGCGTCAAAAGGCTAGTATCAGTTCAAACAAGTCGGGCTCCTTAAATCGTAAAATAAAAAAAAAATTTGAGGGTTAGAATGCTTAAGAGAAAACTCACGTTTTTCGCACTTTGTTCATGGCATTTGAATTTGCTGGAATTTTATGCTCAATTTTTTAACTCTGGATTTTTAGGTTTTAGGTATGTGAAATTTTTATTTTGAAACTTCTTGATTCAGCTGTTATGATTGTGAATCATTTTGATTGAGAAAGTGAGGTTATCCGATTCGAGCATTGTCAAAACTTTATTCTTCTTTTTGAATATAGATGGAGTCCGTCATTTCTGCTTATTACAGTAATTTAGTTTGCTTGAGGACAAGCAAAAACTCAAGTGTAGGGGAATTTGATAAGTACACAATTAATGATATTTTATTCCCATTTCTTAATATGATTATTATCAAATTGAGTTTAATTTGTTTGTTCAAAGTGCAATTTAAGGATAATTTCAGAAATTCTTGATAATTTGAGGCATTTGGTTATTTCGGAGCAATTACGGATGAAAGTAGAAGAAAAGAGCAAAATCTGTCAATGGACACGCCCACGCACACGGGCGTGTCGTTAGACGTGTCCCTGTTTCTGCATTCAGTGGCTATGACACGCTCAGTGCATAGGCGTGTCACCAAACGTGCCATTTGTCCAGAGTCACAGTAGCTGCGACACGCCCAGGACCACGGGCGTGTCAATGAGCGTGTAATTCATCCAGACTCACAGTAGCTATCACACGTCCAGTACCACGGGCGTGCCAAGGAACGTGCCTTTTATTCAGACTTACAGTAGCTATGACACGCCCAGTAACACGGGCGTGTCAGTGGACGTGCCTTTGGTTCAAGATCACAAGTGCCTATGACACGCCCAGTGACATGGGCGTGTCAGTGGTCGTGTCACCTGTCGAAAAGTGAGATTCTTTGCACTGATTGGGGAATAAGTGGGGGACAACAGCTGGCCTTTGTCAAAAAGAAAGAACAAGAAAAGAAAAGCTTGCCTAAATCAGGGAAAAGGGTGATGAACCAAGGGAAAGTGGTAGACAATGGAGGGGATGAGTGAGCTGGAGGTATGGGCTGGAGATTTGGAAGGGATTAAAAAGAGAAGAGAGGGAGAAGAACAACAGTTTTTGCTGGAGCATTTCTGGAAACAGAGAAGAAAGAAGAGAAGGGAGAGCCATCTGCTGGAGCAAGGAGAAGGGTCTTGAGCTGAGATTGAAGGAAGATCAACACCATACTCAAGCCCTAAACTAAGAATCAAGAGCTCAAGTGAAGAAATACAGATTCACTGCCATGAATTGTTTGGTTTCTCTTACTCATTTATCTTACTCTGTTTTTCTAGCTGTTAATATGAACTAAATCTTTCTCTATCTAGATATTGATGAACTCTAGCCAATTTGAATGAATTGAACAATTGTATTCAGTTGAATCAATTAATTGAGTTGTTTTATTCTTATGATACTTGTTGTTATTTCCAATTGATAATAGCATGCTTGTTGATTGGTTATTGTTTTCATATTATTGACTTGAGAAAGCTTGATGTGAATTGAATACTCATAAGGATTGAGGATTGATTGGGGTACTAGAGATAGACCTACAAGATCCTTTGGTTTATAGTTCCTTGTCATTAATGCATGATCTATTTAATTGTGTTTTGAGAAGAGATTCCAGCACTCTACTTAGTGATTAGGGATTAATCCGCTCGAGAGAGGTTTTAATCTAAGTTAGAGGAATGCCAATTCAATTTGATTAAATGATTTAGCTGAATGGATTGTTTATAAATATCATTGAGGCTAGGGGGATTCAATATCTGGATAGTTTTATCATTATAAATCTTTTTGTGCACAGCATTAAATTTCCTTTCATTCATTAATTAGTTGATTTTAGTTACAACACATCACACAACTATTAATTCAATAAACAACAATTAAGATTTGCACTAGTACTTGGCCTTGTCCCTAGAGGAACGACATTCACTCACTATTATATTACTTGAGCGACCCGTGCACTTGCGGTAATTGCATATAGCATACGGCACGCATCACTATTCATATGAACCTGCAAAGTTTAGCAAATCAACGAGAAGATGAGATATGTTATCCCAGACAATATCATTCCTGTTTATCCTGGCAATCCAAAGAATTACACAAACATAATTTAAGACCTCTACTATACTTGCCAAATAAAGATATGAGCTAGCTCTAAAAATGGCTACCATCAACATTCACATTTCTAATTTTCCAACATTTATATATAGTATCTAAGCAAAAAATAATTCTTACAACTCCATTTCTCATAAATTTGAACTACGATTATTAATCACTTTCAACTTTTTCAGTGTTGGGCTTTTAGAATTTATTTTTGGAGTTTTACAAAAATATTAAAAAAAATTAAATTTATCATATTTTTAAAAATATATTCAGATTTATAAGAATTTATGATTAGTTTACCAAAATGCTATATTTATGTAATTTATTATGAGTTTATTATGAATTTATTATAAGTTTATGAATTTACATATTTTGTTTTGAGTTTATTATAAAATGATTAAAATATCACCGTTTAAAATGAGAAAATTTTATAAAAATGATGAAAGGTGTATTTTTTTTTTGTTTTTGCCCCCATAGTGGGTTTTTTCACTCGACGATGGCCTTTCAAATTATTGTTCTTCGTTTAGTATGAGTTGTCCTTTAAACTTTCAATTATGGAATATCCCTTATGGTTTAAACTTCTCTTGAAGTTTGCATTACAAAATTACAAATATCAATTGGACTTATCAAAAATTATCTTGGTCTAGTTATCCGTTAAAGGGGGCTAATAAGAATGTATATGAGAATAAAGTCTCATATTGAATAAATACAAAATATATGAGTGATTAATATAAAAATGAGCTCAATCTTTACAACTAATTTTTAAGGTTGACTCTCCTAAATTTATATTAAAAAAATTCATCATAATTGGTGATAATCTCCAACATTTCTTAGTGTATATTGGCAATTAACAAACAGATGAAGGTTCCAAAGTTTCTTCCATATTGCATCAACAAGCATAGACTGATTGGTGAAATTGTTTGAAGTTTGGTAGGTGCTCTTTATTTTCCTGCACGTATAATCCTTTCTTTGAAAGGAGAAGAAAATTAATTCTCCTAAAAACTAAAATATGCGTAGATCACTAGATTATTCAAATTAAATTGCAAAGGGCAGAATTGCGTACCTGACATCATCATATGTTGAAGCTGAAGACGATTTTGGGATTTGTCGCCTTCCAGGAGATACACACTTTAAGTTTAGCGGAAGCACTACTGAAGGAACGTAATGTTCTCTCAAAATTGTTATGTTCCCCCAGAGACCACAATCCCTTATTTATAACTGAATAAATTTCTATTTTGGTCCTTCAACAAAATAGAAACACTTAATAGTCTCTACAATTATAATCCTATTACGAGTAGGACACCTCAATAATCAACAATCCTTATTTGATCATAACTTTAATTTGACTATTTTAATTTGACTGCAATACATATTTAATATTTAAATATATTTAGCTCACACTTATGATTAATTAGAGGATTAATTTTAACAATTTAAAATTAATTCTAACAATCTCCCACTTGGGCTAACATATATTAAATATAAATGTATATACCTTAATGAGCTCATAAAAGCAGTCATACTGAAGGTGCCTCAAACAATCTCGTCCATTGATTATATCGATAAAGGACTGAAGGGCCAGTCGCCACATTCATCGTGACTCAAATCACCATCAATCACATTACCAATACTCTCAAATGACATAGATCAATAATAGGAGTGTAGCATGGAAACTACATGTAATATGATCTAATCATGCCTGTTTCCAACTGGTCACACTTAATTGAGATCAACCACAAAAATAACACAGAGTGTAATAAACAAAAGTGAATACTTCATTTTCTGCAGAAACTGAATTAACATATCCAAAACCAAATAGAGCATTCAAAACATAATGAAAACATAATGAACAAAACTCCTACTGAAACTAAACATCCTCAAACAATATGACACCCACATGAGCAGTGTGCTCATGAAAGACTTTCGGTATCAATGCCTTAGTAAGAGGATCTATAATTATGGAGTTCGTTCTAACATGCTCTATGGATATCTGTCCACTCTGTATTTTCTCCATTTACAGCCAGAAACTAAATACCAAATAGCTCCTACTGTCATTGGAGAATCAAACTGCTGAATTAATGTCACACTTAAAACTTTATTAGCATTTTCAATGCTAGCCATAATGTGCAGCCCTGTGACATTCAGCAAAGTCAAAAAAATTCATGATCAAATGTCTCATAGCATACTACAAATTCCAAAACCATGGAATGTAGTCTAATGTTGATCTTTTGCTACTGAAGACATTCCATAAAGTCAGAATCAGTATACCAAATGATCTCATACTAATCTGACTTTCTGTATGTGAGCATACGTTCCTTTATTCTCTGAATATATCTTAAAACCTTATTGGCTGCCTTCCAATGATCCATTTTTGGATCACTAAGATATCAACCTAACATGCCAATTATAAACACAATATTCAGATAAGTATAAACTTGAGTATATACCAGAATCCCAACTGCCGATGCATAGGAAACTGCTACATCTACTGAACCTCAAGTTCATCCTTAAAACACTGTATGAGACTAAACTTATCACCTATGATGATCATGGGTATAAATTAGTTTATATTCTTGCATACCAAACCTCTTGAGCATATTCTAAATGTAGCTCTTTTGTAATAATCCAAGAATACATCGAGAGTGATCTCGAAGTATCTGGATCCCTAATACAAAAGAAACTTTATCTAAATCTTTCATGCAACAAGACCTTACAGCTGGTAACAAAAATTATGCTATCCACACATAAAACTAGGAAAATAAACCTACTCCCACTGAATTAGTGAAACACACAGTGATATACACAGTCCTCAATAGCATTTGTCTCAATACCAAATGAGACAACTACTTGATGGAACTAAAGTACCACAAACGAGATGCTTGCTTGAGCCTATAAATGGATTTTCTTAATTTGCATATCAGTAGCTTTGAGTTTCCTTATTCAAAGCTATCTGACTGCACCAAATAGATTGTTTTATCAATGTCTCCATATATAAACACAATCTCAATATCCATTTGATGAAACTCAAGAACAATTGTGCAACGAGAGCCATGATTGTCCTAAAAGAGTCCTTCAATAAAACCAAAGAGAAGATCTCTTTATAGTCAATCCATTCCTTCTGAGTAAAGCCTTTAACTGCAAGACATGCTTTATATCTCTCCATATTACCTTTAGAATTCCTTTTGGTCTTAAATATTCATTTAAAACCAATAGGTTTCTTTCCTTCAGGTAATGGGATAAGATTCCAAACTTTATTGTCTTGCATAAACTTAAACTCTTCACTCATTGCCTCAATCCACTTATGAGAGTTAGAATCCTATAGAAATACTACATAAACATCTAGAATAGCACTTCTCTTCTCTCTAATGGACCTATTTAAAGGCACATGTTCTGGCTCAAATTCTTAAGGTTGATGAGCTTGATCCTAATGAAGAACGGATCTTCAAACTGATGGGAAGTTCTTTAACATTGTCTTATATTGGATCTAGAATTGCTTCTAGAATAAGAGTGACACTACCACTCCAGAAAATAATGATGAGAATCAAAATTTCATAACTTGATCTCTCCTCAAAGACAATGTTTATAACCTTATTTCCCCCCTCAAGCTCAACATCCTAAAGAATGTCACAATACACATCTCAATACACTAATATGGTAGTAGGAATATAAAATTTAGACCCTATGATCACTCAGAATAACCAATAAAGTAGCAGTTAACATATTTGGAGTCTAATTTTACCCTTATTAGGCCTATAAGGCCTAGCCTCAGCTGGATATCCCTAGGTATGAAAGTACTTAGACTACTTTGATTGGTACTTAATTAGAAAGATAGACTGCTATATTTAATACTTTTTCTTAGAAAAGACTCTGATAAGGATGAATGACTAATCATACTCCTCATCAAATCCAAAAGAGTCTTGTAATGTCTCTCAGCATCACCATTCATACTGGTTATACCAATCATTGTGTACTGATGGACTATACCACATTTCTGTAGTAAAATAACAATTGGTCCAGAACGCTGCGCACCTGAGCTATTAAATCTGCCACAGTACTTACAACCACAGTAAAATGTAATAGATTTAATCTTTTTTCCGAGTTGATTTTCAACTTCAGCCTTATAAGATTAAAATAAAGCGTCCATAGACTTAGATTTTTCATGAATGAGATATAGGTACCCTTAACGTGAGTAATCATCTTATGAATGATATGAATTATCTTTGGTCATTCATGATGCTATAGAGAATAAACCACAGATATCCATATATATCAACTCTAAGATGACTGAAGACTTAATAGCACCTAATCTCTATGTTTGGTATATTTTAACTTAGTATACTTAACATAGAAATCCAAATCTGTGTAATCAAATGTATCTAGGATACCATCTGACACAAGATGTTCTATTCTAGATTTGGATGTGTAATCCAAACATCTGTTTCAAAGTTCAGCTGAGTTATCCATATCCAGCTTTCCTTTGATATCTCTAGTACTCACATGCAGAGTTTCATTATAAGAATCATTGACATTTAACGTATATAGATTATCATAAACATTTAAGAAACTAGTATTACAAATATTTGAATCTATAGATAAAGTAAATTATCTGTTTCTAAATGAACAAGTAAAAAATAAATTTGTCCAAATAAGAAACAGAGACCAAATTCTATCTAAAAGATAGTATAACAAAAGTATCTATAAGATTCAAATAATATCCAGTTCTTAAACACAATATAAAATATTTTTATGTCTCTACTTCTACCAGTTTGCCATTTACTATATAGACGTATATTTCACCGTCAATTGGTTTTCAGTAGTTCAAGTAACTCTACAATGAAACATTTATATGAATAGTAGCACTGTAATCCATTCAATAAGTGTTTCTAGATACTAAAGTTGAATTAACCTCATAATAAACCAAATAAGGTACTACCCTTCTTTATACGTCGCGTGGTGTAATTGGGACAATCCTTCTATTAGCAGTCTTATTCTTCTTTTCACCTTTGTCCTTATCTGCTGAAGCAACCAAACGAGCATTCTCCCCTTTATTAGCCATCAACTAGATAGATTAAAAGGTCATCTGGTAAAACCAAATCCAGAGCCTTTAGCCTATTGGCTATTTAGGACATGCTCAGAATATGCTCCCTAATACTACCATTGCCAGTATACCTAACGAAAATTAGATTGCTGAAAATGTCCCCACTTCGACTTCATCACACTTGACATAGTCGCTTTCCAGTTGGGCAAGGTAGTTCATAGCATTATAGCTTTAGCAGAGTGGCTTCTCAAACATTTCTGAGATTCTTTGATGCATGATCACTGGACCCAAGCAAGATAAAAAATCTCTCACTTCTCATACTGAACCCTCTGAGCATCTTTGCTCTCTTCAGTAGGAGAAATATGTTCATCCTTCCTAAATGCTAAGTCCAAATACATGCGTCCCAGATAAATCAACATGTTTGAATTTCTAAATCTAAGTTTAACCTCTAAAGAAAAGGTACACTAGGAGTTTATATAGCATATTAGCTAAATTCAGAGAAAAACAAAGAAAAATAAAAAATTGTACGCTCATGATCCACAAATTATAAACTTGATTTTGAGTTTAAATAATGGAAACAAGATACCAGGCACAACGTTAATATTCTCATCTTTGGACATAAAATATTAACTGTAATTGGTATCTCACGCAGCAATCAAAATATTGACAATTAGTCCCGTCAGATAATAACCTTCCTTTGGGCCGATATATTATCCACATGGATAAAACCAAATAATTGTCACATATTTATTGCAACACGTGTATTCAAAACTCAGCCAGATAGCAACCTTCCTTTGGGCCAGCATACTACCCGCAACGAATTTTAATACACATGTCTAATATCCCAAATAAATAAATTAAAACAATAGATGCCACTTTGGTGACTTATTGCTTCAATTAATTTATTATTAAAAATATTAGACACAATCAGGACTAAAATATCAAAATTTAAACTCAATAAAATTCTCAAATTATAATAAATTGATTGCAATATTTATACTAATTAAATTTAAACTCAATCAAATATTGCAATAAAAATAAACTTTAATTAATTAATTAAAATAAAAATAAAATATTTGGGCCAATTGTTTTAAATTGGATCAATTGTTTCCCCTACCGACAAAGACAATTCAATTCATCCAATATATTAGTTTGTTACTTTATTGAATCAATCAAACAAATACGAATTTGACGAATCAAATAGCAAGAGTAATTTTAATTCAAAGGAATAAAACGTCTTTCATTCAATTGAACAAAACATTTTAAAAAATATTGTAAAGAAAAATTGAGCATCCAAACAAAGAAAAAAATGAAGCACAATGCCTCACAATTGCTCGGTTCAAAATCTCAATACCCTTGGCTAGAAAAGAAATCGATTGTTCATGTTGCTAGGAATCTCAAAAGCCCAAAAAAATAGAAAAATATTCCTTTTTTTTTAATTATTTCGAAAATTAAATAAAAAAAATTTTTGATTTCAGAAAAAAATACAGAAAAGCCAAAGTCTGATTAATTCCAAAATATTCCAATTTTTTTTATTTTAAATTAATTAAACTGATTAATTAACCAAAAAATAAATCAAACCAAAATTGATTACCAATATACTAAATTCGATTTCAAATTAATTCTAGAAAATTACAATCACCGAATTAATTTTCTAGAATCAATACAATAATCAATACTGCAATTTAATCGGAAAATCTAGCAACCTAGCATAGGACTCTGATACCAATTGAAAGGAGAAGAAAATTAATTCTCCTAAAAACTAAAATATGCGTAGATCACTAGATTATTCAAATTAAATTGCAAAGGGCAGAATTGCGTACCTGACATCATCGTATGTTGAAACTGAAGACGATTTTGGGGTTTGTCGCCTTCCAGGAGATACACACTTTAAGTTTAGCGGAAACACTACTGAAGGAACGTAATGTTCTCTCAAAATTGTTATGTTCCCCCGGAGACCACGACCCCTTATTTATAACTGAATAAATTTCTATTTTGGTCCTTCAACAAAATAGAAACACTTAATGGTCTCTACAATTATAATCCTATTACGAGTAGGACACCTCAATAATCAACAATCCTTATTTGATCATAACTTTAATTTTACTATTTTAATTTGACCGCAATACATATTTAATATTTAAATATATTTAGCCCACACTTATGATTAATTAGAGGATTAATTTTAACAATTTAAAATTAATTCTAACATTCTTATCCCATGCCAATATCATCTATCTTCGTGATTAACTAGACTAAGAGAAATATTTAAGATATGGTCCCTTTCATTGAATATTGTTGAAATAACATCTCTTCCACATCACACTCCATCATGCCTTCCAACACAACAATAGTGATATATATATACATATATATATATATAGGTTTTGGACCTCAAGAAGTCATGGATTCGTCCATATATTAATTTTGTGTCTCTTCATCACTCGCCATAACTCTTTGGCAATAATAATATTTTGCCAAATGAAATTGGAAATTAAATTTATTAAAATAAATTAATGATATATTTTTTTATTTATGAAAGTTATTTTGAAATACTATTTTAAGTTACAAAATAAGAAATCAATAAATCTATATTTTAGTAATTCTAACAAAAATAATAGAAATTTTCACCACATTAATAAATAGGACTTGAATTCGACAACTGTGTTCTTTAATTATGTTTCTAAAAGGTCCTTGACATTGGCAGTAAATCGGATTTCATCTTGGGTTATGACTAATCTCACTGTTAAGGGCTCTCAAAGCTGGCCTCTCCTGTTTGGAATAGGTTGCTGGAAAATGTGGGCCGATAGAAACAATGTTGTATTTAATAATCAACACATCAGAGTCCATGAAGTTATTTCAGACATATACAATAAAGCCCATGAACTTGGGTTGGCCAATGAACTAGACAAAAGATTCCAACATCTGCTTTACTTGAAAGCACATCAGATGATTAGGTGGCAACTACCTAACATGGGATTCTTCAAACTCAATTCAGATGGTTCACTAAAGAACAATAAAAGGCAGGCTAGCGCTGGGGGCTTAATTAGAGACCATTCCAGAGCTTGGATAGCTGGATATGTTATGAATATTGATACTTGCTCTATTATGAAAGTTGAGTTATATATGGGGCGTGTACCAAGGACTTACCTTTGCTTGGAACAAAGGCATTCAAAGACCAGAAGTCGAGGTTGATAGTAATAGTGTTGTGGACTTAATCAATGAAAAAGTGTGCACCATAATTCTAATGCAGCTCTTCTAGTTGCCATTAAAAACTTACTCAATATGGATTGGCAAGTCAAGAGTTTACACATATATATGGAGACTAACTTTGCTGCAGATAGAATGGCATCTTATGCGGTAAAATTTTTCCCTATTGAGTACATGCATGTTATTAAAGAGGTTTCTTATGAGATTAAAGGTTGGCTTCGCCATGATTTGATTGGTGTTTCATACAATCAGCTTGTAAGCCAATAAAACTTTGTGTAGTGTTCACCTCTCTATAAGAAAAAAAAGTAATAAAAAAAACTTAAGAAATAAAAAAATGATGGTTAGCCTTTTTAAGAAGTGAATATATTCTTTCTTGTTTTTAGTGGATTTATTTTTTCTGATTACCATGTTTTAAATTTTTTTTTATAAATTCATATTTAATGTAGTTGACATGTATAGAAAATTATTTGAAATACATAAATATTTTTTAATTATAAGAATTAAGACACTGTAAGATTCACCGTATATAACTATGGAAGATATTGTGGCTAAAACAATAAATTACTGTAGCTAAATAATTTTACCATAAAATTTTAATTTATAGTCTATCATAATTATAAGTGGCGCAGCTAAAACTTAATTATAAAATTTATTTATTTTATAGCTTTTTTATTTTGTTTTAGCTATATATTAACATATAATGTGGCTAAAAAGAATTAAACATTTTACTACTAATTAATTTTATTGTAGTAAAATACACAAATCTTTTGCTATAAAAGTCAAATTGTATAGCAGATATTAATTATT
The DNA here is from genome assembly GCA_947685225.1 of Garcia nutans. Classification (NCBI taxonomy): domain Eukaryota; kingdom Viridiplantae; phylum Streptophyta; class Magnoliopsida; order Malpighiales; family Euphorbiaceae; genus Garcia; species Garcia nutans. The sequence goes on from CANTUV010000076.1 coordinate 1,227,805, forward strand.
GTAAATATGTTAATTTTTTTTAAACTATAGCTCATGAAACCTGACTACCATCTTCATATTTGTTCTTGTCAAACCATTGGTTTTGTTACTACTTATTGGTGCTGGAGAACTAATTTATTTGGGAGATTCTTCATGAGTCTTATGAGGGAACACACTTATTGACTTAACTCTATATTTCAAATAAAACCTTAAAGCAATAGATTTATGGATCCTTTCTACTTATATATCCTTCATTAAATCCATCTTTTTTCAATTTAAGATTCCTCTTACAATTTTTGAATAACATCAATTAGCTACGAATACGAAAATTTTATAGTTATTATTCTATATTTTTAGCCATAAGTTATTTTTTCATTGCTAATAATAAAAATAATTATTATGAAAATTTTATATTTATAATTAAAATATTTAATTTGCTACTATATTAAAAATGTTATAGCTAAAAGCTAATTATTGCTACGATAAATAAAAATTTAAATAAAAATTGAGAATTTGTTTAAGAGATTATTTTTCATAATTAATGAAATTATAGTTGGCTATGAATAATATATTTTGTGGCTAATATTATATATAAACTACTATCAAAAATTTTATAGCAAACATTCGTAGTTATAAATAATAATTATTGTAGCGAGATTTGAATTATGTATAAGTGATTCTAATGGGATGGAGATTCGCAGGATGGAATCATGGAAACAATCTAAAGGGGCTATGATTTTTCTTTAGCTTGTATCTTCCAACATTTTCATAAATACACTGCATTGTGCTATGCCTGCTTCATGCATCAAGATCAGTGACTTGGTTTTCCCATTCTAGGAGTTCTATTTAAAACATTTTTCATTGCACTAAATCTTGCTTGGCTGTATTAAAATTCTATAGGACAGACCTTAAATATCTACAGTACAAGCCACTATTTAGTTAACAACCACAACGCGCACTATCAGAAAAAGGGTGTTCACGGTTGAATTTAGCCAGTTTAGAGTGAATAGTTTTAACCACACTATGATAATGTTCAAACTAATAGGACTAAAAATTATCCAAATCATCCATTAACCTATTCTAATTATAAGTCAAAAATAAGTAGGCAAGTGCATCTCACTTCCTCTAATATAATCTCGTACTAAATAAAAAGTATTATGAAATTATATTTCAAATATATACATGAAAAAATTAAAATAAGACCAATTCTATTTTAAATTAGAAATTATGTTAACTAAAAAAGCTCTCACGATGTTGCGAATATTTTTACTCAATATATATTAATTTCAAAGCTTACAATGATTTTAAACAAATAAATAAAATTTAAATTAAAAAAATTAAAAAATTAAATCTAAAAATTAAATTATAAAAATTACAAAAGTAAATCTAAAAATAAAAATTAAATTATAAAACTTACAAAATTAAATCTAAATAAAATTTAAGTAACAGTAATTAAAAAATAAATCTAACAAAAATTAGATAAACTTAACATAAAATTAAATAATATAAATTAAAAAATAAAATTTAATCAGATAATAAACTTAAATAGAAATTAAAATAAAGCAATTAATGTAACTAAAATTAAAAAAAAAACTCCAACAAAAATTAAATTATAGAAATTAAAAAATCAAAATAAAATTATAATTCATGCAAAATCACATAAAAATAATTAATTCAAAAAAATTAAAAAGAAACTAAATATATAAAAAAAATAAAAAAATAAGTCAAAATAGTAATTAAATTGTTACAATTTTGAATTAAAATTATTAAAAATTATTAAATTTGAAAATTTAATTCATTAAATGAAAAAATAGTAATAATAAAAAGAATTATAGTTATTTTGGAAAGAATGATAAAATAGTAATAAAAAGAGAAATTATAGTTATTTTAAAAATTTACTATTTATGATTTGATTTTACTTTAATGTATGCTATAATGTGTGTCATATTGATACTATTTAAATAGTAATAAATATTATAATTTTTTATTAAGATGTATTTTATTTTTATTGAAATTTATTATAATAATTTTATAATAGGTTAAATAATTATAAAGTTCATGAGGTTTTACATATTACATTAGTCAGTCCCTGTATTTTCGACATCTAATTTTTATATTATTCAGTTTTCAAAAATTAAACTGTTTAGTTTTTCTGTTAATATTTTCATCCTAAAAATATTAGCCAATTACTTTGATATTATAAAATAATTTATTATTTTTATTTATATATATTTTTCTTTGTTATTTGTTAAGTCATGCTTATTTTAAATTTTATTTATATTTCTTACACATAATTTACTTTAATTTTATAAATATTTTAATAAGTTATTTTAATTTATATATATATTTATAAAGATAAATATATTATTAATTTATATATTCTTACAAAGATAAATATATTATAAAATAACTTATTTGCTCTTCATTTATATATATTTATTTTTGTTATTTATTAAATTTATTTTATTTTTAATTTTATTTTATATATAGATAGTCTGCAAAATAATAAAATATATTATTTATATTATTTAAAATTATTTTTTAGTAATACCTATAAAATTAAAATAAATGATATATATAGATTGTCTGCAAAATAATAAAAGATATTATTCGTATTATTTAAAATTATTTTTTAATAATATTTATAAAATTAAAATAAATTATGTATAAAAAATATTTATAAAATTAAAAATAAGTATGACTTAACAAATAATAAAAAAATATATATATAAAGAAAAAATAAATAAATTATTTTATAATATCAAAATAATTAACTAATATTTTTAGGATTAAAATATCAACAGAAGAACTAAATAATTTAATTTTTAAAAATTGAAGGATACAAAAATTATATGTTAAAAATAAAAGGACTGACTAGTATAATACATAAAATTTCAGAAACTTTATAATTATTTAGTATTTATAATATTTTTAGTTTTTTATCTCTCACTTTAAAAAAATAGAATATTTATTGCTTTTAAAAAATATATCACTATGACACTCATTAAAAGGAGAAATTATATAATGAAACCGTGATTCCAACGTGGAATCACAGTAATGACAAACAAATACCATTTTGGCACATGGCATATTTAAAATAATTAAAAAATAAAATTTCATGTCTCTCTCTGCAACTTCTCTATTTTTTTTTTATTTAATTTCACGTTCTCTATATAATTTCTCTACAGATTGTTTTTTTTTTCAATTTTAGGCTTCTCCCTCTACAACTTTTTTATTTTTCTATTTTATTTTTCTGACTTTTCTCAACAACCAAGCACCACTTTTGCTTTTGCTATTCTTCAATATTTCAAAAAAATATATATATATATATATATTTTTTTTGTTTACATTTTTCTAAAGATGGATGCATGCAAAAATATAATCACAAACAAGCAAATCAATAATATACATAAAAGCATAGAAACATATGACATGGAAATTTTCATCAAAAATCAGGTTTCTTTCTGTGTAATTGAGGCCCTTCAACTGACCCTAAAAGATCTTGGAGCTCCTTCACATGCTTGGTCATCCCATTGCTTGAATAGGCCCTAATCATAGATCTGTAAGTGACTTTATCAGGCTTACATCCTCTCTGCTCCATCAGCTCAAGTACTTCTTTCATCTCTGCAAAGCATCCCATTCTTCCATATGCATCCACCAAACAATTGAAAAACACAGTATCCAATGTTATATCCGAATTCTCAATAAACCGCAAGACCCCTCCAATTTTTTCAGGTTTCTCAGCTTGTCCATAAGCTCCCACAAGAGAGCAAAGTGTAACACAGCTTGGCTTGATTCTTTCTGATCGCATTAACCGAAACAAATACTATGCGTTTCAAATCCCCAGCCCGCCCAAATGCATCAATCACCACATTGTAGGTTCTATCGTCCGTGAGTAATGGTATTTCTGCATGTATTCCATCACTGCACTCATTTTGTTGTCATCTCCAGCTTTTCCATACGAGTCAAGGATAATGTTAAAGGTCATAATGCTGGGCTCGATCCCTGCACTCTGAAACTTCTCGTAACACTTCTCCGTCATTTTAATTTGCCCACTGCTGCCAAAGGCTCTGATAGTAGAGTTCATGGTCCAAACATCAGGTTTGCAACTCTCCTCACTGAGCATTTTCACCAATGTTGCTTCCATCTCTGCAAACCTTTTAAAAAATAAAAGCAATAAGTTGATGTCTTTGTAATTGAAGAGCATTATCATGCTCCATCTGGCTGCCTATGACATAAAAAACCGATTTCTTCTCCTATAACCAATAGGTGAAGAAATTGAATACTACAGAAAAACAGAACTTATAACAAGAGGCTATAAGGAGGTTGCCAAGATGAGCAGGAATAAATTACAGAAGCAGTATTATGACTACCTAATCTCTGCACATAAGAAATAAATGGAATTTCCTGAAAATAGATGCAAGAAATGTTTCTGCATTTTTCTTTTTTGCTTTCCATCCCCACCCAATGGCAACAAGTCCAGTAATCATATTGTTCCCCCATCATATTCGCAGCAGCCAGATGGGGCATTTGAACTTTTGAAATTGAAGTGGGTCAAAATTTTACATTTTTGCTTTGCCATAGGCATCAATATGGGTGTTATATGTGATTGTGTTGGGTCTGATGCCCAGAGATGCCATATCAGAAAGCAAAACCTGAGCTTTTTCGAAGGCAAAAACTTGGAGGCATGACTTCATGAGGATTGAATAAGTATGGACATCAGGTTGGCAATCTGGGTTGCACTTCATTTCCTCTAATAAAGCAAATGCTTTGTCAAAAAGAGCACTTCTACCATAAGTAGATAATGAAGCAGTATAGGATTTCAACACAGCCTTCATCAATCATAGCTCATGAGCCTTTTCAGGTTGCTTACACTTTCCAAGCATAACAATAAGCTTGATATAAGTAGAAGCACTGGGCTCGTACCATAGCTGCTCCCTCAGCAATTCAAAAACCTGAAAATGACAAACAAATCTTTACTTTGCTAAGTTACCATCTCAAGAGACCAATAAAATAGAAGTAACTTTCAAATTAATTTAACTTGTACCATCGCCAGCTTAGACCTAAGTTCATTTCCCAAACACATATGAGAGAAGTGTAATAAAGGATCGAATTTAGTACCCTGACTGACAAAGTTCAACGTAACAGACAAGAAAATTTGAGCAAAAAATGTCTTTCTTCTAGTTCAACTGTAAGTAGAGACCCATCTTAACTGTGGAAGGAGTAGTTAGTTAGTTCTCCGAAACTTCTGGAAATCGAATAAATTGCTCTTCTTGGGCTTAATTTCACCTTTCATCACTTGATATGGAAAAATAACAAACCTTGATATTTCTTTCATTTAGATTTGACGTTTTGGAAATCGAATAAAGTAATTGCTCTTCTTGGGCTTAATTTCACCTTTCATCACTTGATATGGAAAAATGACCAAACTTGATATTCCTTTCAATTAGATTTGACAGAGACAGTAAGATTACGAGTTCTTAACCTCAGCGAAGGACTAATTAATCCAAAAAAAGTTTATGTCAAATTCATGAGCATTAAGCACGCAAATGATAAACGGAGTGACCATACTATCATCGAGTCACATTTTCTCAGCAACCAAACAGCACCATTTTCTAGGAAAGAAAAAAACATTAAAAAGAAAAAAACAAAACGGGTTTTAACTTAGTCCATATCCAAGCCTAAGCGAATTAAATTTTAAACTAATGACAGACGAAACACGATCAGTAAACACACGCATGTATCTAACAAATTCTCATCAACCGAACAGCATAAATTGAAAACACATTCAAATTGGATAAAATTAACACACATACCTTAAGAGCAGACTCCCAGCGCAAAGCGGTAATTCTATCGTAAAGAGCTTCGAGGACAGTCCTTGGAAGCAATTTCTTTGAATTGGTAGGACCTTTCTTCTTCTCAATAATAGCCTCGGTTGCTTCTCGTCGAAGAATCACAGAAATCGCCTTCCTCGATGCAATTTTCCTATTAATTTCCTCTTTGCTCTCTCTAGCCTCTCTTTCCTTCAGCTTTTGCCAGTCCATTGTCCCTCTCCACTCGCCCCTCTCATTCACCGCTAGCTCCACACTGTTGCTGCCAGGAGGAGGAATAGAGAATGGTACCGGTTTCATTTCTTCGTCCGGTGTGGGCATTGAAACGGGTACCGATATGTTATGCACTGCTCTTGCACTCGTCGGCCGATGCCGGTTCAATGGCTTCAGTATTGGGCTCGTGGAGCTGTAGAGAGTGGCCATGGATTTTTGGTGTTTTTGCAGATAGTCTCCACCAGACACTGGTATATCGTAGATATTCTTCTTTAATCATTGATGGGCTTCTCATAGACAAGGCCCAGATTGAGAGGCCCATTAAATTAAAATAATAATTGTTTTTTCTTAATTTTCTTAAGAAATTAAATATCTCATTCTCATTTGTATTTTTTTTTCTCTTTCACGAGAAGTATTCTCTATTAAAATAAATTTATTATTTAATTCATTTGTGTCTCTTTTTCTAATATCATAATATATATATGCCATGATTTTTTCAAGTATCACATATATTTTTCTAACTAGATTGAAAATTTTAATAATTCAAATTAAAAAAAAATAAATTTAAAAATAATCTAATCATTTGGACCGTTAGGCTCCATAACAAAGAACCTCAGGTGTTTTGAATTGTCATTTATTAAGCATGTGCTACGCATTGAACTTGAATTTTCCTAGACTTGAGGATGTCCAATCCAAGCACGTATATGTAAGAATAAGTGGAGATGTCAATCCAAGTACGTATATGTAAGAATAAGTGGAGATGTTTGGCTGATGGACCTTGTTTTAAATTTGTCGATTAATGGGTTATTATAAATATTACCTGAAATAAAATTATATTTTCAATTTTTTTAAAATAATAAAAATAATATTTTTAAAATTACAAATACGAAACAAAGATAATATCTTGGACTTTAAAAATATAGAGTTAATTAAATTATAAATAAGCCATTATTTAATAAAAATATATAAAATATATACCATCATATACCACTATTTCATAAAAATATATAGAACATATACCATCATATACTTATATATATTATTAAAAATATAGTCTTTATCTATAAAAATATTATTATTTAGATAAAATATATATAATATATATCCATATATAACCATTTTCTATAAAAATATATATAACATATACTTACATATATCTATTATCTTAAAAATAAAATATCAATATGTAATTCTTATATTTTAATAACTATAGATATATAATAATAATAATTATATTATCTAATGTCTTTATAAAAAAAAATTAAAATGCAGGTATATATAATATATACCTTAATATACAACTGTTATATTTTAATATATAACTGTAATAAATTTTTTAAAATATTTTATCAAATATTTAATATATTTTTAGTTTAAAGAATAAAAAAATTATCAATTATTATATTTAAAATTTAAAAATTAATTAAAAATAAAAAAATAGCACATATATTTTATTTTTTTCTTTTATTTTTTTATTAGTAGCTAATTGATCATATATAGTCTATTACTTATAGGATGAGACATGTCAATATGGAAAATATCGAAGAGGATGGCAAGTGAATGTCAGGTGAACCCAAACTTTAAGTTACCGAATCCAATTTTACCTTGGCAACAGCACAACCCCAACCCACATACTATTTCAATGGAGCAAAAACCAAGGCATGAAAAATTGGTAGCAAAAAACAAAACTAAAAAAAAATTGACAACCTCACCGTATTTTAAAATTTTTTTTATTAAAAATATTTTAATCATTTTATTATAATCTCCTAATAAACTCGTTATAAACTATATAAAATTTATAAACTCATTGTAAACTTATTGTAAACTAATTATAAACTTATTATAAATTTTTTATAAATTAATAAAAATATGATATTTTGATAAATATTTTATAAATTATTATATTTTAATAAATAATTTATAAATATAATATGTTTAATATTATTTTTAATTTTTTTTATATTTTTATCTAAAGTCCAACTAAAAATAAATATAAATTTGAAAATGAATAAAAAAAAGAGCGTAAAAAATATAATAGAAAAAAAGAGAAAAAGAAGAAGAGAAGAAAGAAAGATAATACCAGATTTTAAAAAAATAAAAGATAAAAAAATAATAGTTAAATGTTAAAAAATTAAAATTAAAAAAAATAAAAATAAAACAAATATAATTTCAAAAATAATATATGATGTAATTTTCTCAAAATATCTTTTTTCATAGCTTTATTTTTAAATGGCACGTATATTCGTACAACAATAATTTTATATTTTTTAAGGAGAGTTTAAGGGGGGGAAAAAACTAAAAGGGGGGTAAATAATTACAATGTATCGCATGGATGCAGAAACTCAATGCAGAGCATTCTGAAGAATACTCCAATTCTCAATACATCTCCCTTCTCATCTAATTTCTTTACATTCAACAATGTCCATTTTTTTTTAATTTTGTTCAAGGCAGTAATAGATCTAAGCAAATTCCCCTACTGCAATGCAATGCCATTTCTTAAAGTGGACCAAATTAAGAAAATCAAGCAAAACAAACAACACAAATACACATTGGAATTTCATTCCAAATCAGAAAATAATATCAGAGGTTCAGATGAGAAGTCAACAACAATGCCTTTCTCTGTGCTACAAACACTCTCATTATACACCTCCCCCAACCAATACCATCACTCACACTTCTTATTGTTTTTACCTCTACCGCCGACATTATTTCCTCCTCCTCCTTCCGAAGCTGCCTGAGCAGCCTTCCTCGCAGCCTTCTCCTGCAAAGCCTTTGCATCCCTGCCATATCCAAAAGAAAGCTCAAAATCAAGAACAGAACTAAACAAAATTTAGGCAATGTGGTGAAAAAGAATAGATAGAAAACAGAAACAGACCTTTCACGGCGTTGTTCAGGTCTCAATCCATCATCTTTGGGGTGTTTGGATTTGTGGCCAGCTCGAGCTTGAGCTCTTTCCCGATCTCGTTCTCTCTGGTTACCGCGTTCGCTTCAGTTAAAGCCAAACAAACATATCATATAAACCAAAGAGTAACAACACAAAATCCACCAAAATTCCTCCCATTAATCCGTCTGGTTGCTTCAGATTAAAAAAGAAAAGAAAAGAAAAGAAAAGAAAGATTGAACTAAAATTTCTTGGCAACCAAATAGAGAAATAAAAGAAATTTTTATTAAAATAAAATAAAAGGATGTAGATGAGGAACATAACTGATCATCAGCAAAGGATATGAGCCATTGTCAAACTAAATAAACATCATCATTTAACATCAAAATATAATTCGATATCTCAACCAAAAATTATTTTTATCATCATTTTATATTTTTAATTTATTTTGATATTGCTTTCGAATAGTTATAATATTAATTTTTAATTTTATATTATTATATTTTATCAATCCATAAGCATGTATTTCTACGTCCAAAAATTTATTTTATGATAAAATAATGATATAATAGATTAAATCTATATCTAATATTAAAATGACTGCTATCTAATACTAAAATGACTGCCACAGTAATAATAATGTGCCACATATCTAATTTTTAAAAATTTTAAATTAATTTATTATTTATAACCATTTCTTACTATTGCTTTTTTAAAATTTTAAAAAACCACAACATTATTGATTTTGAAAACATTATCAACATTAAGTTTTTTACTATTAGGTTTTTTTAGAGAATATTTTATCTTTAAAATTTGATTTCAAATTAAACATAATATTCCATTTTCGTGTCATATTACATATATTTTTTAAATTTTTTAAAATTTTAAATTAATTTATTATTTATTATAATAAATAAATGTTTATTTATATTACATTTATTTTAAGAGTGGAAATATGATTATGATATCTATTCCTATTTAATATTTATAATAATTATATTTATTTAGAGAGTTTAAATATGATTATAATACTCTATTTAATATTGATAATAAATGGTTATCAATATATCAATATAAAATCCAAAAAAATCATTTTAACAATGCTATTATTCTTTTCTCTCGTAATATTTTTTTTACATGATATTAATAATAATTAATTATGATATTAATAATAATTAATTATCTATATGCAAATATAAAACATAAAAAAATCATAATAACAATGCTATTATTCTTTTCTCTCGTAACTTTTTTTTTTGCATGATATTAATAATAATTAGTTATCTATATGTAAATATAAAACATAAAAAAAAATTATAATGACAACTCTATAATTCTTTTCTCTCATATCACAATCAACCTTAAAACACAATGTTATTGTTTAACTACTGCACCATTGTTCAACTCACATGTAAATAATACATCATAAGATATGTTTTTGTTTTTATTTTTATTTTTGATATTTTTTCTTATATTTTATTTGATTTATTATTTATTATTTTTTCATTTAATAATCATGTTTGCAACTATAATGAATTTGGAGAAGAATATTATTCTTTCTTTTATCATTGTTTCTCACACTCTTTCTTGTTTTTCCTTTATTATTGATTGTTCAATACAGTTTTTTTAGTATTTTTTATTATGGATTATTCTTGAATAATTTATTGTGTTGTTTGATATTGATTTTGATTTTTTTGTTATTATATATATTTTTATATTTTTTGTTATTTATTTGTTATGTAATTTTTTGGGGGGGGGGGGGGGGGGGGGGGTTAATTTTGTGTTGTTTGTATGAATTTTTTTTGTGTTTTTTTGTAATTGTTTTAAATATTTGCACCACCATGCGAAGAACATTTCTAGTTTTATTCTAATTTTGATGAAATTTAATTGTAATTAATTTCAAAATTAAAAAAATAAGTTAATTTGAAATATTTGGATATAGTTATAAATTTATGAAAAATTGATATTTTAGTTATTCAATATTAACTGAGGTCCAATGTGTATATATATATATATATATGAGTAATTTGCCCCAAATAGTTAATAAAATAATTAATATTTTAAATCTATTTTATTATTTATATTGAATAAAATTTTTTATTCAATTGCACTGATCATTCAAAACTTAGGCTGAAATAAAATTTTTACTTAATTTAGGAGCAAATAAAACTTGCCTACACATATTAAAATATAAGGAATAAATTTTTTTTTTGTAACATAATATTTTTGATATTTTATTCTAATTGAAATTTAAAATTTTAGAATATAGAATATGATTTTAATTTAAATTATTTAAAATATAATGAAAATTTATAAAATTTAATTTTGAAAAAAAATAATTAAAATGCATATTGAGACAACATAATTTCTGTAAAAAGTAATCCTAATAATAACAAAATAGGGATTGATATATATGTATATATATTTATTTAATACCTAGGAATGAATCCAAATCAAGATTTAACTCATAATATAAGTCTTTGGACAGTGTCAGAGTGACTCTATTTTGAAATAGAGATATCTAATTTCATTTTTGTGAAAAAAATTATGAGCTATTGGATTTGTTAAAAAAATGTGTGCCATTGATAGAGTAATTGCTTATTATGAGATTGGATCTACAATATCATAATATGGACAAATTGATAATTTTATCCTTAAAATATAATAATATTTACAATAAAATTAAGTGATATGGCTATAATTTTTTTAATAATAGAGAAGATACTTATGTACTTCACTTTATCTCTTATTTTTTTTTCAATATTTTATATAATTAAAAAATAGTTTAATATAAAAATTATTTAATAGAATATACTATATATATTTGTAGCAATTATAGATATTTATACAATTTTACATGGCTATAAAAAAATTTTATATATTGAAAAATTAACTATAAATTAATAATATTATTATTTGTCCTTATTTTTAGTTTTTAATTATTTAAATTTTAAAATAGTAAGACACTATAATAATTAAAAATGAAATTATAATTATTTGATATTTTAATCAATATGATTTATAAATAATATATTCAATGTTATAACTATATATTTATCATCTTTCAATTAGGATTACATAATGTACTAATTTTTTATTATTAAATCAGTAATTTAATAATTAAAAATACATTTTAAATTATATAATCACTAAATAAAAAATCCATATATAATTAGAATAGGGATTTTATTCTTTTCACAATTATAATAATATTTTTTTATCTCAACATTAATAGCAAACATTATGTTACTTTTTATTTAAATAAAAATTTAAGGTGAAAATGATGTGAGATAATATATCATTATTTTTTAAAATGAACATTTAAATATTTTATTTATGTTTCTAATTATATGTATAATTTATAATCGGATAAAGAATATTGTGAATATATTATTGTATAGATAAGAATTAAGTTTTTATTATTTCATATCATAATTTAGAGTTTTTTAATAAAAAAAAGGAGGTGAGAAATTGTTTAATGAGTAAGATAATTTGAGATTGAATTATGATAAACTTTAAATCTCCTTAAATATCATTTAATTGATTTATTAATTTTAAACATTGTTCTTATATATTGTTTATAGACAAATAGTAAATTATTGAATCAAGTTTTTAAAAAAACACATAATTATATATATAAATTTTGCATTAAATCCTATTTCAAGAGGGCATTAAATTTTGGTATTTGGATGAAATTAAATGTAAAAATACTATTTTATAATTTTTTCCCTAATATATAGTAATATTTACAAAAAAAAAAAGTTGTATAACTGTAATTAGTTATAAAATGTAGGGGTAAATAATAATAATGTGTATATCAAAGCTTTATAAAAAAAATTTCTTCTCTTCTTTAGATTTACAAAAAAAATTCTCTTCTCTTCTTAATATCGCCAATATCATTTTTATGTTGATCAAATATGTTGATAATATATATATATATATATATTTAAAATGTGCTGATAATGTGTGTAAGAAATTTGTAATAGGGGAAAGAAATTATAGCATTGCAACTACATTTGAGTTATGTATATTTATGCATTTAATTTTATAATTAAACTTATAAAATGATAGTGTAAATTTTATTTTGAAAAAAAAAAGATATTTTCATAAAATTTCATAAATTTTATGTAAATTCTTAAAGTTTGAGTAAACATTCTGTAAGTTTGAATAACATTTCTGGTAGGTCATGTTGGTGATATTGTGTAAGTTTCAGCAAACTTTCTGTAATTTCGAATGATAATTTTGATAGTTTGACCAAAAATTCTAGTAAATCAATTTCTGATATTTTGTTTATCAAATTTCAAAAATTTTACTTAAATTATCAAAATTTTAACTAGAAGTTTCAGAAAATTAATGTAAATTACGTAATTTTTAGTACACTGTGTAAGTTTGAATAACAATTTTGGTAGTTTGACAAAAAAATTTAGTAGATCAAATTTTCATATTTTATTTCTCAAATTTCAAAAATTCAACTCAAAATATCAAAATTTAAAGTAAAACTTTCAGAATATTATTATGCAAGTTTCAGTGGACTTTTTGTAATCTTGAATGACAATTTTGGTAATTTGATAAAAAATTCTAGTAGGTAATTCTGGTATTTTATTTATCAAATTTCAGAAATCTCATTCAAACTATCAAAAATATAACTAAAAGTTTCAAAAAATTGATATAAATTATGTAAGTTTTCAGTATACTTTTTGTAATTATAAATGATAATTCTGGTTTAACCAAAATTCTACTAGGTCAATTCGTAGTATTTTATTTATAAAATTCTAAAAATCTTACTCAAACTATCAAAATTTGAACTAAAAATTTTAAAAAATTGATGTAAATTATGTAAATTTCAGTTGACTTTCTGTAATTTTTAATGATAATTCTGGTAGTTTGACCAAAATTCTAGTAGGTTAATTTCTGATATTTTATTTATCAAATTTCAAAAATCTCATTCAAACTATCAGAATTTGAACTAAAAATTTTAAAAAATTGATGTGAATTATGTAAGTTTTAGTAGATTTTCTATAATTTTGAAAGATAATTTCGGTAGTTTGATCAAAATTCTAGTATATCTATTTCTAGTATTTTGTTTATGAAATTTCAGAAATCTCATTCAAAATATCAGAATTCAATCAAAAAGTTTTAGAATTTCTTTGTAAATTATGTAAGTTTTAATAAATTTTTTTAATTTTGAATAACAATACCAGTAGTTTGACCAAAAATTCTATTAAGTAAAATTCTTAAATTTTGTTTTTTAAATTTCAAAAATTGATCTCAAATTATCTGAATTTGAACTAAAAGTTTCAAAATATGGATGTAAATTATGTAAAATTTAATAGGCTTTCTGTAATTTTAAATAATAATTTTAGTAGTTTGACCAAAATTCTAGTAAGTCAAAATTTAAAATTTTGTTTGTCAAATTTTAAAAATTTTACTCAAATTATCAAAAATTTAACTAAAAATTTTAAAAAATTGATATAAATTATGTAAGTTTTAGTAGACTTTATATAATTTTGAATGATAATTCTGGTAGTTTGACTAAAATTTTAGTAGGTTAATTTATGGTATTTTATTAATAATATTTCAGAAATCTCACTCAAATTACTAAAATTTTAACTAACAGTTTCAGAAATTTATATAAATTGTGTAATTTCAATATACTTTCTATAATTTTAAATGATAATTTTGATAGTTTAACTAAAAATTATAGTAGGTCAATTTATGATATTTTTTTATCAAATTTCAAAATTCTCGCTCAAATTATTAAAATTTTAACTAAAAATTTTAGAAAATTTATGTAAATTATGTAAGTTTCAGTAGACTTTCTATATGTTTGAATAATAATTTTGGTAGTTTGACCAAAAATTCTAGTAGGTCAATTTCTGATATTTTGTTATTAAATTTTAAAAGTCTTATGTCAAAATATCATAATTTTAACTAAAAGTATTAGAAAATTATTCAATATTTTGTAAGTTTCAATCATGTTTCATTGTGTAAATATTATAATATTTTGTAAGTTTGAATCATGTTTCATTGTGTAAATATTTCGCATAGCTGCCGTAGGGAGCGTTTGATATGTATTCTAAGCCTTTGAAATACTTTAAATTATAGTTGTGAAGAAGGTGGATGGGTAAATGGAAGCTTGATGGGTCTTCCCTGTAGTATTGGATTTGTAATGATTACTTGTTATGGAGTAAGGGGGTGCGCATATATTGTGAATTGATTTGGGTTATTTCTAATTTTTTGTTCTCACTCTTGAAAATTGAAGCCTTTTTCCCTAACCGAAGTTGATATCTTTTTGTGCTTAATAACATTTATTAATAATATATACTGTTATTATATTAGTATAATTAAAATTGATAATTAACTAAAAAATTAGTTATAACATTACTTTTAACTTTGGAAGAGCAAATGAAGTGTCTTATAGTTCGTTTGAGATTTGAAAGAGCAGCTCTATTTTTTTTTTTTAAAGTTTATATGTTTTAACTTTATATCATCGAATGATCTCAAGTATTGCCATAATGCATGGGATGGTAGTTGCCGCTATGTTAATGACAATTTAAAATAAATCAAAATAAATTAACTTTGAATCAATTTCAACAACAAATTATTTGATACTTGGGTTTAAAATCCAATTAACTTTGGATTTATAGTAGCGGAAGCTTATATTGCAAATGGTATAATTGATCATGAAGAAAGATTTTATTTTTCTTAAGCTGTTAATTTTGTTGATATGTTATTTTTTATTATATAGCTAGTTCGGCTAATCAGAATGAAAGTGGACCGTTATATCAACAGATTTTGTTGGGCCATATACTATTAAGTTGGTGTATTTATTAATCTTGAGAAGATAACCATTTGTTTTGAAATGGTTGATCATTGTCTTATAAATATGTGTGTGTGTGTGTGTGATGAAAAACTGTAGGAGGTTTTGAAAATGTCTTGGTAAATGTGAATGTTGATATTTTTTAGGTTGAGCTGTTAGTTTTGTTGATTTGTTATTTTTTGTTATATAGCTAGTTTGACTAATTAGAATGATAGTGGACCGTTATATCTGCAGATTTTGTTGGGCCATGTACTATTAAGTTCGTGTATTTATTAATCTTGAGAAGAGAACTATTTATTTTGAAATGGTTGATCATTGTTGTTATGTTTGAACTTTATTTCTATTTAAATTTAATAATTTTATCTTATAAATATGTGTGTGTGTGTGTGTGATGAAAAACTTGTTTTGATGATCTTGGTGAATGTGAATGTTGATATTTTTTAGATTGGGCTGTTAGTTTTGTTGATTTGTTATTTTTTGTTATATAACTAGTTCGGCTAATCAGAATGATAGTGGACCGTTATATCTGCAAATTTTGTTGGGCCATGTACTATTAAGTTAGTGTGTTTATTAATCTTCAGAAGAGAACCATTTGTTTTGAAATGGTTGATCATTATTGTTATGTTTGAACCATTTTCTTGCTGTTTGATTCTATTATGAATATTTTTATTATACTTCAATTTTTTGATATTAAAAGTCCTTTTGGTTTTAAACAACTAGGCTAGAGAGCTAAGTCGGAATCCACATCCTCACGAGCTCTTTGAGAGGACATATAAGAAGAAAGAAGCTTTAAATTTTGTTGATGTCAGAGCTCGGAGTGTAGGTTATAATACTTTTGTTGACTATTACTTTAAATATAGTAATTTATAATTATTAAATATATTAATTATTTTTATTGGCTATATTTTTTAGGAGCGATACACACAGCTGAAGGAGCAGCGGTCTCAATTGCAAGAGGGGTTCAATTTTGCTGATATTGATGAGGCACAAATTTTTTTAGATGTTGGCGGAGAGAAGAAACATAGAGTATATGGTATAAGATCTATCGCAGCTGCTTACTATCACCATCATTCAACATCGTTTGCCTCTTCTTCTCAATCAGTAGACACGACAATTCAGGAGGAGCTGCAAAGTCTCCGACAGTCATTAACAGATTTGCGGGAGAGGGAGCAGCGTAGTAAGCATGAGCTGCAAGAGAGAGAGGAGCATTGTGAGCATGAGCATCACGAGATGATGACCCGTATGGAGGAGCTAATGAGAAAATTTCGGCCTCCATCGTACTTTCATCCTCCTTCTGATGATCCATCTTTTGATCAGGACCTTCCAGATGATAGGTATACAGATTTGTAGCTCTTTTTGAATAATAATATTATTATATATATATATATTTTGGTATATCGACTGTATATGATACGTCTACAAATTTGTAGATGTTTTGGGTACTACTATTATATATTTTTGGTATGTCAACTGTTATGTCGACTACATATGATAGGTGCATAAATTATTAGAAGTTTTAGATATTATTGTTATGTATTTTTGATATGTTGACTGTTATGTCGATATATTTGACAAATATAATATTTTGAATATTCGTAATTGTTATTCACATGATCTAAATATATTTATATTTCTTTATTATTTTCAACTTTGCATTTATATTCTTATAACAAAAATAAAATAAATGTAATATTGAAAATATATAAAATATTAAATAAAATAAATTAAAATAATTTTGTAAAATAATAAATAAAATTAATTAATTAATAAAATATTTTATTTTTAGGATGTGAATTTGTTAAAAAATGACAAAAATGGAAAATATTTGCTTTAAATTTTGGTGATATTCCATTTCTAATTGAAATGGATTACATTCCATTTCTAAGATTCATATTTAAATCAAAAAAATATTCTTTATTAGAAATGCAATTTTCGTTTGTAACTAAAACAAAATGAAATATGCTTCTAATAGAAATTGATTAAATCTGTTTCTAACAAAAACAGATGGTATTCATTTCTAACACAAATCGATTCAATCCGTTTTTAATAAAAATAGATTGTACCCATTTCTAACACAAACGAATGCAATCTGTTTCTAATAGAAACAAAAATTTTATTTTTGATAATCTGTTTCTAATAGAAACAGATTGCATATGTTTCTAACATAAACGGATGCAATTTGTTTCTAATAGAAATGGATTAAAATCCATTTCTATTAGAAACGAAAATTCCATTTTTGATAGGAACGACTTTTTGGTTCTCAGAAGAAATTGATCTAGAAACAGATAGTGTTCCATTTTAAATCTGAAACGGATATATCTTTTCAAATCCATTTCTAAATTAAAAACGGAATACAAATTTCGTTCCTGTTTCATTAGCAACGAGCATTTTACAAACAAATATTGTCGGTTTCAAATCCGTTTCTAAACCTATTTAGAAATAGAATTTTGAGGATTAGAAATGAAATATTCAGCTTCTAAACTGCTAAATTCTTGTAGTGTCTAACTTTATTTTTAATCATTTTCAATTGAATTTAATGTATTTTATTTGTTGAAAGTTAGAATTTCATTTATTATAGCATGAAAAGTCAGGATACAAGATTCTAACTAAAAATTGTGCAAAACTGGAGAAAATTGGGCAAAAATGCAGAGAAGTCAATTGCCACGTCTATGGCTATTAAATTCCACGATTATGGATTTCAAAATGAGTTAGCCAACATGTGAAAACAAGAAATCCAAGAGATCCAGATCCATTTCAAACCCCAAGGCCGTGGCATCTTAAAGGTCACGTCTGTGGGATACAATTGCTCACTGTCCAAAAGAGAAAACAAAGAAAGATGAAATTCCAGAATCATTTTCAATTCCACGACCGTGGTAATCAAAATACCACGAATGTGGAATACAAACGCTCACTGTCCAAAAGGAAAAGAAGAGAAAAGCTAAAAGTTACAGAAGCCAAATAAAAATCACGATCATGGTCACAAAAGCCACGACCGTAGGAAACAAAAAGACACTGAAAAGTTGATGAGACAACACTTATCTACTATATCACAACCATGGCACTTAAAGCTACGACTGTGGGAACATAAAAGTGGTAGGTACCTGATTTTAATGAGAAAAATCCTCCATATTTTGGGGTGAGATTGATCGAAATTATTGCCCACTATGAAAAGGAGTACTCCGAACTTCTATATAAGCACATATTCTTCAAGCTTCAAGAAAAAAAATTCATTGTAAGAATTACTTCAAAAATATAATAGTTTGATTAGAGTTACTTGAAGAGAAGAGTGAAGTTTGGTTCAAGAAGATATTAAAAGTTTCAAGTGGAGTTATTCAATCCAAAGAAGACCTAGAGCTTGATTTATCTTGTTCTTTAATTTACAAAGCTTTTAATTATTGTCTTTAATTATTTTCTTGCTTCATTTTAATTATAAATAACTATATTTATAACTAGGCTTGGCCTCTTATATTAAATTTACTATGAAGTAATTTATGTTTATTTGATTTAATTAAGTTTATCTTTTGATTATTTTATTATCTTTAATCATAATGTATTAATTATTTGGCTAATAATTAATTGAATTGAGATATTATATGATGAAGCGAGAGTGAAAGTATAGTATTGGTCTAGTTAGATAACAATCTTAAATTAAGTTTTTGCTTATAATAAGGTAAACTCTTAGGAGGTTGGTATAAGATTTTCACAAGGCTTAATGAATTTGTTTGATTATTTATGATAACAAGAGTTGACATAAGGTTAAATTCAATATTAGTTTTAGTACTTGAAAGAAACTAAAGCTTAATTAAGAAAAATTCAATCAATAATCAAGGGAAACTTAAATTAAATAAATACTTTAAAAAATTCATAGTAAATTAATTAAGGTGGTCTTTCATAAATTCATCATCATTAAATTAGAACTCAAAGTATTTCATTTTTAGTTAATTTATCATTAATTTATCATTAATTTATTTTATCTAAATAATAAAAAGTTAAATGGTCTGGTACTTAGAATCAACTTCTTTGAATAAAAGAGTTTCATTAACCTTCCGTGGGAACTCTCCATTTCTGAAAATGAGGCTGACAATCCATCAGGCCAAGGTGATTTAAGGGGCTTCATCATAAATAAAGCCTTTTTGATTTCCTCATTTGAAATTTCGAAGCTCAATTCCTGCATATTTGCCATACTGATGTGAGGGAAGAGTCCCTTGAGAGCATAAGGCTTTTGTGTTCAATCTGTCTGCAGAGTAAAGGTCCTTGAAATAATTAATGGCGATCTCCTTTATTTGAATTGGGTCAGTGCACCACTCGCCTTCCTTGTTCCTCAAGGTATCAATTCTATTCTTTTTTCTTTTCTGCATGGGGAATTGAATATATAATTGGATTCGAAACAAATTGTAATTAAATTAGAAAATTTGCAAGTTTTCTGCATGGCTAGACTTTGCAAGAAAACACTTAACAGGAGAATTGCTTTAGATGTTAAATAAATTAATTAACATATTAAGAAATTACAGAGAGAGATACTCCACTCAAATCACAATAATTTTTTACAAAAAATTTCTCTGACATAGTTGTCATAGCGAGTCTTAGAGATTGAAAGCTAGTTGATTAAATAATGAATAAATAAATAAATAATAGTTTGATTGGAAGGAGACGTGACTAACTGACTATGAATAGGATATAAATTTTAAAAATTTTAATTTGTGAATTTGCAATTTTTATTTATTAATTGAGTCTTGTAGCTTGACTTATGATTTGCTCAAAAAAAAAAAAAAAGGCTTGACTTATATATGACTATGTTTAATTGGAAGCCTCAATGTTTACTTGATTTGCCTCATAGTTAAAATTCCTAGAAGCATCTGTGTGCAAGTTGGACTTGTTCAATAACATTTCACCATCAAAATAAATGAGATTGAGATGTAAGATAATAATCACTATCAAAATAAATGAGAGCACTAGAAATGAAGAAAAACTATATTGTTTCTTTGACCTAGTCAATAATATTAAATTTCAAATTTATTTTTTAATAAAATAGGTCCAGTGGGCGAAGACAAGTGGGGTCGGATGAGGGCTGACGACTCCTCTATCGACCGCTGGACATATAATTTTAAGAGGCTTTTCTGCCGACCGGAGCAATAAAGGTGGAGGCTCAACCCCTCAGCCCCTTCTCTTCTTCAGCCCTCCTCTTTCGGAGCAGCTGGCTTCGCCACTGCTATGGTTTATTCTGTTAACTCTGCTGGGGAAAATTCTAAGCACCGATAATGACGCTGATGCTGTGAGTCTATAAAATTACAATATTAAATTTTAGCTAAATAATTTTGTAGTCTCCATTCATGGATTTTCAATATTTGTTTTTTTTTATATTTTTATACTTTTAAAAATTAAACCACGGACTTTGATATCAAAAAAATAATTTTTTATATATATATTTATCTTTATTATTTATTAGTTTATTTTATTTTATCATTATTTTTTTAAAAAAAATAATTTTATTTTATATATAGATTATCTGTAAAATAATAAAAAATATTATTTACATTATTTAAAATTATTTTTTATTAATATTTATAAAATAAAAATAAATAATATGTATAGATCATCTGTAAAATAATAAAAATTATTATTTGTAATATTTAAAATTATTTTTTAGTAATATTAATAAAATTAAAATAAATGATGTATAAAAAATATAAATAAAATAAAAAAATGAATATAACTTAACAAGTAATAAAGAGATATATATTTAAAGGAATGATAAAAAATTAATTTTATAATGTTAAAGCAGTTGACTAATAATTTTAAGATGAATATATCAATAGAAAGACTGAATAATTTAATTTTTAAAAATATATAGACTCAAAAAATAAATACTAAAAATATAAAAACTAACTAATATAATATATAAAATATCAAAGATTTTATAATTATTTAATCTTAATTTTTCTTTTTTTTGTGAGAGTCACTTGACTTAAGCTAATTTTTTTTTAATTCTATGAGGAAATTTTTTTCTTTTTTTTAATCTAATTTCTTTTTTTAAAAAAAAAATTAAGCCAATCAAACCCTATAAAAATAAGAAAAATTTATGTTATTGTAAAACCCTTGATTTTTGGGGAAATTGGAGTTAGGGGCAAAATGGTAATTTTGCCTTCAATTCACATTCGGGTGAATTTTATAACGTTTGGTGCTTAATTTCATAATGTGGGTGTTGAGATGTTTGTTTTGAGTATAATATTGTGTTTTTGGCTTCGGGGGGTATTTTGGTCATTTTGGCGGTCGGAAAATTTTCGGGTTTCGTTTTGCTGTTTTTGATGTCATTTTGGTGACCGTGATGTCATTACGGTTATTTTAAGTATAATTTTGCTAGGGTTTGTGTTTTGGGAATTTTTCGGGTATTTATTAATTTTTAATTAAAATAAATTAAATTAAATAAATAAATTAAATAATTCTGAAAATAATTGAATTTGGGGTTATTTGTAAATTTTTATAAGTTAGTTGGGGTGTTTTTTTTAAATTTTTAAAGAGTTTTAGGGTATTTTTTTTAAAAAAAAAAATTAATATAGGGGTATATTGGTAATTTTCCACCTAAAACTAGTATAAATAGGGGTGTTAGGGCACCCATTTGAGTGTCTAAAATTATTTGCGCCGTCAGAGAGAGAAAGAGCAGAAAAATCAAAATTTTTCTTCAAAATCAGAGGCTTGTCGTTTCGGTCAGTGGGCGCGCGCGTAGCCAGTGTCGTTCGGCGTGCGGGCGTGTCGTTCGGCGCGGAACTGCGGGCTGGTGGCGTTGTCGTTCGGCGAGCGGACTGTGTCGTTCGGCGTGGCAGCGGGAAATCGCGGGCTGTCGTTTTTGGCTTCCAATTTTAGGCAGTTTCGAGATTTGAGGTTTTTTTCAATTTTTTCTTTCAATTTCTTCCAACTTAATGACATGATTTGTGTTGTTGGATGTTTGTATGATGTTTAGGGTGTTAGAAAATAATATTTTTGATTTATTTCGATTTTTAATTAATTAAAAATAATTTAAAAGTTGTAGGATGATTTTAGAGGTTCTTGATGTTTAATATTTGATTTGTGAGTTTGAGTTAATGATCTAGTATTTTTGGCAATTGTAATCTGTTCTAGGGATGTTATACTTGATCTAGAAATTTATTTTTGAATTTTCATGTTTGATTTATATTTTTAATTCATTAATAAAGTGAAAAATTATTTCTGCTGTTGATTACTAATATTTCAGTAACTTTGTCGAATTTTTAAAAATTATTGGTAAATGATCTAGGTATGAATTTTTGATATGTTTTAGGATATGATGTTAGGTGTTTATAAAAAATATTTTGAGGTCTGGTTCAAATGTTTGTGTTTCGAAATAAATTTATTTCTCAACTGCTGCCAGAATGGTAACTGGTTGTGTGAATCCGTTTTAAAAATTTAATTGAGGGACTTAGAGGTTTCTAAAAATTATGAAATTTTGATATGTTGTTTATTTGGATGTTTTGAATCTGGGAAAAATAATTTTGAGTCTGTTTATAATGTTTAGGTTCCAAATAAATTAAGAATTGGCACTGCTGTTGGTTAAGGGTTTTCTGATGATGTCTGATTTGAAAATTATTTTGAAGGTCTTAGATGTCTTGAAAAATTATGAAATTTTTATATGTTGTCCATACTGATGTCTATAATATGAGAAAATTATTTGGATAATTTTGTGGTAACGAAATGTGAGAGATTTATGATGATTTTTGCTGTACTGATTTTTAGTGGTTCAAACAGAACCAGAATGTTGTAAAATATTTTTGGGGGACCAAATAAATTTGGATTAATCTGAAATTTTACACACACGTTATTTTGATGTTGGTGAAGCTACTGGAATTTTTTCAGAGTTTTTGAATGATGGAATTATTTTCTGAAAATATTTGAATTATAGGGGCGACTTAAGAATTTTATCGGTTTTGGGTGTTGGTATGAATTATGATTTTTGCATAGGGAATGATATGATATTATTTGATAAATGAGTTATAAAAATTGAGTTGAGGTTCTGGTTCTAATAAATTTTAATTAATTAATTGATTTTATATTTTTGTGGTGCGATCTATTTAACCATTGGATTGAACCATAATTTTGAGTTGAGTCGGATTGATTTTTGATTTTGGATTATCTTGGTTAATTGTTGGTTGAGTATTGGTCTTTTTGCGTTCATAACATGCATTGCATCCCTCATGATAGATGAGATAGTGGGTTTGACTATTGGATTATGTAATTATCTTTCTTTAGGCAATAATCCGGCTGAAGCTCGAGGTCAATAGGATGTGAGGATTTGGCTAAGCTTTCTTTGGATACCAAGTAAGTTTAATGGGTGTATGTGATTACTTGTGATGTGCTATTTGCTAACCAAATACTATATATATATATATTACAGCCCTTCTCAATATATAATTATTCTTTTCTATTTTGCTAGACTATTCTTTCTACCCAAGCTTTGCATGTGAATAAAAGACAGAGAAACGTATGTGTTTGATTTATTAATTGTATTAAATGAACTTGAAATTCTTTGTGTTGTGTGATGGTGTGTCATATGGGGACGGAGGTTATTGATTGAGATTGTTCATTGACTATTGCTATTGATTGTTCATTGAGGCTATAAGCCTGATTGCTCATTGGGGCTATAAGCCTGATTGTACATTGATATTGATTGAAGGAGGAGGTATTATGATATTGGTAGACCCCGACACACCATCTTGTATGAATTGATTGTGATTGAAGTTCTTGTTATATATATATTGTTTATTGTTATAGAAAAGTTTCTCTGCCTCTCATGAGCTTACTGGGCGTCTATATAACGCTCACACCCCTATAGATTGATTTTGCAGGTTCAGAGCGATTGTTAGCATATGTCGGTATTTCTCTGCAGTCGTTCTTTTGAGTTTCTTGTCATCAATCTTGGTTGACATTTTTCCATTTCTAAATAGAGATTTCTGGAATAATTATGGGCGGACCGAGTCCGAACCCTTTGCTTGTAATAAGAGTGAAATATTTTTTTTTCTCGTTTGTGATTGCATTTAAGAGTGGAACATTTAGATATCTTGCATTATCACTAGAACTTTTGGACACATGAAATTGAGTGTATTGAACTTGTAAAAGGATTATGTATTGTTTTAATTTTTGGGTATCCAGGCTTGTATTGTTGTACTTAGGTACAGCTATACGCCGGTCACGGCTTCCCAGTTGGGTCGTGACAAAAGTGGTATCAGAGCCTTAGGTTTCGATTTTGTTTAAATACTATCCAGAAATCATTAGGATACTTCATTTCAAATCCTTTGCTTTCTTTCTGCGTTAATCAACCTGTTTCTCTGCTAGCAGGTGCAATGTCTCAACGAAACACTCGTTTTCCTTTAATTGGTGGGACCAGCAACGCTGGGGTATCATTCGAAGCTGAGCATCAGCCAGCCACTCATGTTGAGGAGCCACCTCAGCCACGTAAACGTGGAAGACCTCGGAGAGTGGTAGATGAAAATGTGCAAGAGATGGAAGATCAGACTTTTGTAATGGAGGATGAGGAACTATTTGAAGTACCACTTAATGAAGATCAGGAGTCACCACCTCCAACTCCTGATAATGTGCATGTGCCAGGTGAGGCACCATCTCAAAGGGATCAAGATGCATATCTAAATACACTTCTAACACTACAAAGATCTATGGAAGCCCTTGCTGATGGTGTTATTCGGGTGGTTCAAGGTATGGGAAATAATGCCAATACAACTGTTCAACTTCCAGTTAGAGGTGCAGGGTCAATTGATGAGGTTGATTTGCATAAATTTATTAGAGTTGATCCACCTACGTTCTCTAACTATGCTACTGAGGACCCGCTAGCTTTTCTTAACAGGATTAAGAAGATCTGTGATGCTTTAAAGTGTACAGAGAAGAGAGCTATAGAGCTGGCTGGGCACCAACTCCAGAAGTCGGCGGAAGAATGGTACAAAGTCTCTATTCAGGGAAAAGTTGAAATTTGGGAGGATTTCAGCAGAATGTTCATGCAAAACTTCATGCCTCAGAATTTGATGAAGGCTAAGGCAAGGGAGTTTGAAACGTTGACACAGGGCAACAAGACTGTAGCCGAGTATTGGGAGAAATTTCAAGAGTTGAGGAAATTTGCTACACGAGTATCCCAAGATGAAGAATCTATGACAGATAGGTTTGTGGATGGCCTGAATGATAGATATTTTGAGTTGATATCCAGTCATAACTATAAAGAGATGCACTTGGCAGTTAATGCTGCTATGGGTATTGAGAATAGAAAAAGGAAAGAAGACACTGGGGAGTCAAGCAGAAAAAGGAATAGGCAAGAAAATCAGCACAATTACCAGGGACAGTATGGGGGACAGAGAAATAACAATGGCAGTGGACGTCATCCACAACAACAGGGTCCCACAAACCCTATTTGTGATTTTTGTGGTAATCGACATGCTGGAGATTGCCGAAAAATGACAGGTGCTTGTTATAATTGTGGTCAGATGGGTCACCAAGTTAAGGACTGTCAGGTTCCAAGGCGTAATCGAACTCGAACGGGACAACAAATTCAGTTCAGATCAGCCGGTAACCAAGGGCATCATAATAACTATCAAAACGGTAATGGTTATGGCAGAGGTAATGGAGGCCGTGCTCAGAATGGCAGTCATGGATACCGAGGTAGAGGCTACCAGGGTGGACGAGGTTACAATGGAGGAAGAGGTTACCAAGGTTATCAGGGCCAACAATATCAACAGGGTCGTGAGGCAAACCAGCATGGTAATCAAGGGCAGAATGATAGAGCTGCTCAGCCAATTGGACAACGTAATGGTCATAATCAGAATCATAATCAAGGCCAGAATCAGAATTATGCTCGGGTGTTCAACCTAAATCATCAGCAAGCTCAAGTTGACAACAATGTGGTGCAAGGTACTCTTTCTATTTGTTCTCTAGATGCACACATATTGATAGATCCTGGAGCTACTCATTCATTCATATCACCTAGTTTTGCATCTAGGCTGAGTATTACATCTGAACCTATGGAAATGCCATTAGTTGTTCATACACCTTTAGGAGAGGAGGTAGAATCTTTAAAGATATACAAGGATTGTGTTGTTAAAGTTGAAAATGTTGAACTTCTTGCGGATCTAGTGGCGTTAGATGTGTTAGAGTTTGATGTCATCTTGGGTATGGATTGGTTAGCTCGGCATGGAGCTAATTTGAACTGTAAAGATAAGGTAGTGGTGTTTGCATATGAGGCCGACAAGACTGTGACATTTTTTGGCTCTAAAATCAATGGGACCAGTCAACTAATTTCAGCTATGAGAGCTAGAAGATTGTTGCGAAAGGGTTGTAATGCCTACCTTATTTCTATTCGGGATGTGAATAAGAAAGAAGCGAAACTTGAAGATATCCCCACAGTACGAGATTACATGGACGTGTTTCCAAACGATTTACCGGGGTTACCACCGGAACGAGAGATTGAATTCTCCATTGATCTTGTACCTGGAACCAATCCTATTTCTATGCCTCCATATAGGATGGCTCCAGCAGAGCTTAAGGAGTTGAGAGAGCAATTGAATGACTTGTTGCAGAAGGGATATATCAGACCGAGTACCTCACCGTGGGGTGCTCCAGTTCTTTTTGTGAAAAAGAAAGATGGATCAATGAGGCTATGTATCGATTATCGACAGCTGAATAAGGTGACTGTGAAGAACAGATACCCATTACCCAGGATTGACGATTTGTTTGATCAATTGCAGGGAGCAAAGTTTTTCTCCAAGATTGATCTATGGTCGGGTTATCATCAGTTGAGAGTGAAAAAGAGTGACATACCTAAGACTGCTTTTCGCACGAGGTATGGGCATTATGAATTTTTAGTGATGTCCTTTGGACTTACTAATGCTCCTGCTGCTTTTATGGACATGATGAACAGGGTGTTTAGCCCTTATCTCGATCGGTTTGTTGTCGTATTCATTGATGACATTCTGATATATTCGAAATCCAAGGAAGAGCATGAGCATCATTTGCAATTGGTGTTGCAGACTTTAAGAGAACATCAGCTTTACGCTAAGTTCTCCAAATGTGAGTTTTGGTTAGACAGGGTTGTCTTTCTGGGACATGTTATATCCGCAGAGGGTATTCAGGTTGATTCACAGAAGATCGAGGCAGTGATGGATTGGCAGAGACCGAAGACTGTTACTGAGATTCGGAGTTTTCTGGGGTTAGCAGGATATTACAGAAGGTTTGTCAAAGATTTCTCCAGAATAGCCGCACCTTTAACAAAACTCACTCGTAAAGGTGTTAAGTTCATTTGGGATGATGCTTGCGAGGAGAGTTTTGCTACTCTTAAAGAAAGATTAACTACTGCACCAATACTTGTGTTGCCAGAAGGCACTGAGGGGTATTCTGTTTATTGTGATGCATCAGGCGTTGGTCTGGGTTGTGTGTTGATGCAACATGGTAAGGTAGTCGCCTATGCTTCTAGACAGCTGAAGAAGCATGAGGTAAACTATCCTACCCATGATTTAGAAATGGCTGCAGTTGTGTTTGCACTCAAGATCTGGAGACATTATCTTTATGGAGTTACTTGTGAGATCTTCACTGATCATAAGAATCTTAAGTATGTATACTCCCAAAAAGACTTGAATTTGAGACAGCGAAGGTGGGTAGAATTTCTTGAAGACTACGACTATAGCATCCAGTATCATCCGGGTAAAGCAAATGTTGTCGCTGATGCTCTAAGTCGTAAATCTGTGGGTAGTCTGTCCCACATTTCAGTTTCCAGAAGACCGTTGATACGGGAGATACATCAACTGCTAGGTGATGGTTTAACTTTTCATATGTCTGGTAAAGAAATTGAAGGTGATAGAGGTGTGTTGTTGGCTAATATGACAGTCAAACCTGATTTCCTTGATGAGATAGTTTCAGCGCAGAATACGGATAAGGAGTTGTCAACGATCCGCCAGAAAGTCTTGTCAGGTGAATCCACAAAATTCTCGGTTGATGAAAAAGGAGTTTTGCGGTTCGGTTCAAGATTGTGTGTGCCTTCAGTGGATGATTTAAAGAAAAAGATTCTGAAAGAAGCTCACTCTACCAAGTACACTATACATCCTGGTTCTACTAAGATGTATCGAGATTTAAAGCAGATGTATTGGTGGAAAGGAATGAAGAATGATGTTGCGGAGTTTGTTTCTCAATGTTTACCTTGCCAGCAAGTTAAGTATGAGCATTATAAACCAGCCGGTCTACTGAGAGAGTTACCACTACCCGAGTGGAAGTGGGAGAGAATCACTATGGATTTTGTTGTCGGATTGCCAAAGGCTCCTGGTGGCTATGATTCGATCTGGGTGATTGTAGATCGATTGACCAAGTCAGCGCATTTTCTTCCGGTTAATACCAAGTACACAGTGTCTCAGTATGCAAAGTTGTATATTAATCGGATTGTGAGTCTGCATGGGGTACCAGTTTCCATTGTATCTGATAGAGGTGCTCAATTTACATCCATGTTTTGGCAGAAGCTTCAGAAAGGGTTAGGTACAGATCTTCATTATAGCACGGCTTTTCATCCTCAAACAGATGGACAGTCGGAGAGAACCATTCAGACCTTGGAGGATATGCTGCGATTGTGTGTTCTGGATTTTAAGGGAAGTTGGGCAGATCATCTACCATTGGTAGAGTTTGCCTATAATAACAGTTATCAAGCTAGCATTGGCATGGCTCCTTTTGAAGCATTGTATGGTAGACGGTGCAGAACCCCATTGTATTGGGAGGAGGTTGGTGAACGTCGTATTGAGGGTCCTGATCTTTTGCAGTATAATGCCCAAGTTGTACCGGTAATTCAGGATCGGATCCGTACTGCTTTTAGTAGACAGAAGAATTATGCTGATCTTAAGCGAAGGCATCTTGAGTTTGCAGTTGGTGACAGGGTGTTTCTGAAAGTATCACCTTTTAAAGGTGTTATGCGGTTTGGTAAGAAAGGAAAATTGGCTCCCAGGTTTATCGGTCCTTATGAGGTCCTAGAACGGGTCGGTGATGTTGCTTACAGACTAGATTTGCCACCCGAGTTAGCAGCTGTGCATCCGACTTTTCATGTTTCAATGTTGAGGAAATATGTATCGAACCCCAATCATGTTCTGGCTTCAGAGACCATTGAGATTACTGATGATTGTACTTATGAGGAGCAGCCTATAGCTATTTTGGACCGTCAGGTCAAGCGATTACGTTCAAAGGATGTGGCTTCAGTAAAGGTTCTTTGGCGTAACCATTCTGTTGAGGAATGCACCTGGGAAGCAGAGGAACTCATGCTAGCAAAATACCCTCATTTGTTTGAGTCTTCAGGTGCGTTATTGATTTCGTGGGCGAAATCATTTTAAGGGGGTTAGAGTGTAGTTTATTAATAGTCTTGATATAGCACCATATGCATGCATATCATTACATCATTATTACATCATTATATCTTTTGTACATCATAAATGTATATGTGTTTGTCTGGTATTATTTATGATAGTTTGCTATTAAATTGTTTATTGGAAGATGTTTTTGAAAATCTTGGTTTGTTGAGATCGGATGTTATTTTTGAATAAGTCTGGATTGTTGGTAGAACGATGAGTATTATATGGATAAGTGTTATATTAGTAATGGTTTTGGTTGATTTGGGTTTGACTTGAGCACATGAGTTTTGACTTTTTGGGATGATTGTTGATGAGTGAAAGTTGAAAAGAAAATGCTTCTGTTTGATTTTATAATAAACATAACCTGGAGCAAAACTGGAACAGTCTGTAGCGCTTAGTATTGTGGGGTTATGACCTGATCAACCATAACAACATGTACTAAGTGAGCTATGCTTTCCGGATTTGTGTATAACTTAAAATATAAAAGTGTTTTGATGATGAGTATGTTATTGGGTAAAATTTCGAGGACGAAATTTGTTTAAGGGGGTTAGATTGTAAAACCCTTGATTTTTGGGGAAATTGGAGTTAGGGGCAAAATGGTAATTTTGCCTTCAATTCACATTCGGGTGAATTTTATAACGTTTGGTGCTTAATTTCATAATGTGGGTGTTGAGATGTTTGTTTTGAGTATAATATTGTGTTTTTGGCTTCGGGGGGTATTTTGGTCATTTTGGCGGTCGGAAAATTTTCGGGTTTCGTTTTGCTGTTTTTGATGTCATTTTGGTGACCGTGATGTCATTACGGTTATTTTAAGTATAATTTTGCTAGGGTTTGTGTTTTGGGAATTTTTCGGGTATTTATTAATTTTTAATTAAAATAAATTAAATTAAATAAATAAATTAAATAATTCTGAAAATAATTGAATTTGGGGTTATTTGTAAATTTTTATAAGTTAGTTGGGGTGTTTTTTTTAAATTTTTAAAGAGTTTTAGGGTATTTTTTTTAAAAAAAAAAATTAATATAGGGGTATATTGGTAATTTTCCACCTAAAACTAGTATAAATAGGGGTGTTAGGGCACCCATTTGAGTGTCTAAAATTATTTGCGCCGTCAGAGAGAGAAAGAGCAGAAAAATCAAAATTTTTCTTCAAAATCAGAGGCTTGTCGTTTCGGTCAGTGGGCGCGCGCGTAGCCAGTGTCGTTCGGCGTGCGGGCGTGTCGTTCGGCGCGGAACTGCGGGCTGGTGGCGTTGTCGTTCGGCGAGCGGACTGTGTCGTTCGGCGTGGCAGCGGGAAATCGCGGGCTGTCGTTTTTGGCTTCCAATTTTAGGCAGTTTCGAGATTTGAGGTTTTTTTCAATTTTTTCTTTCAATTTCTTCCAACTTAATGACATGATTTGTGTTGTTGGATGTTTGTATGATGTTTAGGGTGTTAGAAAATAATATTTTTGATTTATTTCGATTTTTAATTAATTAAAAATAATTTAAAAGTTGTAGGATGATTTTAGAGGTTCTTGATGTTTAATATTTGATTTGTGAGTTTGAGTTAATGATCTAGTATTTTTGGCAATTGTAATCTGTTCTAGGGATGTTATACTTGATCTAGAAATTTATTTTTGAATTTTCATGTTTGATTTATATTTTTAATTCATTAATAAAGTGAAAAATTATTTCTGCTGTTGATTACTAATATTTCAGTAACTTTGTCGAATTTTTAAAAATTATTGGTAAATGATCTAGGTATGAATTTTTGATATGTTTTAGGATATGATGTTAGGTGTTTATAAAAAATATTTTGAGGTCTGGTTCAAATGTTTGTGTTTCGAAATAAATTTATTTCTCAACTGCTGCCAGAATGGTAACTGGTTGTGTGAATCCGTTTTAAAAATTTAATTGAGGGACTTAGAGGTTTCTAAAAATTATGAAATTTTGATATGTTGTTTATTTGGATGTTTTGAATCTGGGAAAAATAATTTTGAGTCTGTTTATAATGTTTAGGTTCCAAATAAATTAAGAATTGGCACTGCTGTTGGTTAAGGGTTTTCTGATGATGTCTGATTTGAAAATTATTTTGAAGGTCTTAGATGTCTTGAAAAATTATGAAATTTTTATATGTTGTCCATACTGATGTCTATAATATGAGAAAATTATTTGGATAATTTTGTGGTAACGAAATGTGAGAGATTTATGATGATTTTTGCTGTACTGATTTTTAGTGGTTCAAACAGAACCAGAATGTTGTAAAATATTTTTGGGGGACCAAATAAATTTGGATTAATCTGAAATTTTACACACACGTTATTTTGATGTTGGTGAAGCTACTGGAATTTTTTCAGAGTTTTTGAATGATGGAATTATTTTCTGAAAATATTTGAATTATAGGGGCGACTTAAGAATTTTATCGGTTTTGGGTGTTGGTATGAATTATGATTTTTGCATAGGGAATGATATGATATTATTTGATAAATGAGTTATAAAAATTGAGTTGAGGTTCTGGTTCTAATAAATTTTAATTAATTAATTGATTTTATATTTTTGTGGTGCGATCTATTTAACCATTGGATTGAACCATAATTTTGAGTTGAGTCGGATTGATTTTTGATTTTGGATTATCTTGGTTAATTGTTGGTTGAGTATTGGTCTTTTTGCGTTCATAACATGCATTGCATCCCTCATGATAGATGAGATAGTGGGTTTGACTATTGGATTATGTAATTATCTTTCTTTAGGCAATAATCCGGCTGAAGCTCGAGGTCAATAGGTTGTGAGGATTTGGCTAAGCTTTCTTTGGATACCAAGTAAGTTTAATGGGTGTATGTGATTACTTGTGATGTGCTATTTGCTAACCAAATACTATATATATATATATTACAGCCCTTCTCAATATATAATTATTCTTTTCTATTTTGCTAGACTATTCTTTCTACCCAAGCTTTGCATGTGAATAAAAGACAGAGAAACGTATGTGTTTGATTTATTAATTGTATTAAATGAACTTGAAATTCTTTGTGTTGTGTGATGGTGTGTCATATGGGGACGGAGGTTATTGATTGAGATTGTTCATTGACTATTGCTATTGATTGTTCATTGAGGCTATAAGCCTGATTGCTCATTGGGGCTATAAGCCTGATTGTACATTGATATTGATTGAAGGAGGAGGTATTATGATATTGGTAGACCCCGACACACCATCTTGTATGAATTGATTGTGATTGAAGTTCTTGTTATATATATATTGTTTATTGTTATAGAAAAGTTTCTCTGCCTCTCATGAGCTTACTGGGCGTCTATATAACGCTCACACCCCTATAGATTGATTTTGCAGGTTCAGAGCGATTGTTAGCATATGTCGGTATTTCTCTGCAGTCGTTCTTTTGAGTTTCTTGTCATCAATCTTGGTTGACATTTTTCCATTTCTAAATAGAGATTTCTGGAATAATTATGGGCGGACCGAGTCCGAACCCTTTGCTTGTAATAAGAGTGAAATATTTTTTTTTCTCGTTTGTGATTGCATTTAAGAGTGGAACATTTAGATATCTTGCATTATCACTAGAACTTTTGGACACATGAAATTGAGTGTATTGAACTTGTAAAAGGATTATGTATTGTTTTAATTTTTGGGTATCCAGGCTTGTATTGTTGTACTTAGGTACAGCTATACGCCGGTCACGGCTTCCCAGTTGGGTCGTGACAGTTATAGGCTTGTCACAAGGATGGTCTCTTTTTAACTAACGCATATCCCTCATTTTATTAAAAAACAAAAATTTTACGATTTAACGTGTAGAATATTTATTAAGAGGTTATTTTAATTTAATGAGAGATTTTAAATTTAAATTTTGAATATGTATTTACATTAAAATTTGATTGAAAATTTTTTGCATGTGCTATAATTCTAACGGAAGTCAAGTGAGAATAATTTAAAAAAAAAAACAAAAGTTTCATCTGAGTCTTTGACTCCTCCAAACCACGGCACTCTTTAATTGTACTTTCAAATTATTTATTTCTTTTTTCTTTGTTTGAGTATTAGATTGGGATATAAAATTGATCTTAAGTCTATTAATTTCAGGAGAGATATATTTACTATTAAATTAGAACTCAAATTATTTCATTTTTAGCTAATTTATCATTAATTCTGAAATTAATTTATTTTATCTAAATAATAAAAAATTTAATGATTTAGTACTTAGAATCACCTTTTTTGTGTGAACGATATTCAATTTACTACTATATTACTTATTAATGACATATACACTTATAGTTAAGACAATAAGTTACTAAGACCCTAACACATTACAAAGGCTAAGGGGCCAAAATTGACAAACAAACTCCGGGCCTTCAATCTTAGGAATCATAACTAAAAGAGTTTCATTAACCTTCCGTGGGAACTCTCCATTTCTGAAAATGAGGCTGACAATCCATCAGGCCAAGGTGATTTAAGGGGCGTCATCATAAATAAAGCCTTTTTTATTTCCTCATTTGAAATTTCGAGGCTCAATTCCTGCATATTTGCCATACTGATGTGAGGGAAGAGCCCCTTGAGAGCATAAGGCTTTTGTGTTCAATCTGTCTGCAGAGTAAAGGTCCTTGAAATAATTAATGGCGATCTCCTTTATTTGAATTGGGTCAGTGCAC
The DNA here is from genome assembly GCA_947685225.1 of Garcia nutans. Taxonomy (NCBI): domain Eukaryota; kingdom Viridiplantae; phylum Streptophyta; class Magnoliopsida; order Malpighiales; family Euphorbiaceae; genus Garcia; species Garcia nutans. The sequence continues at coordinate 1,262,542 of CANTUV010000076.1, forward strand.
CACTCGCCTTCCTTGTTCCTCAAGGTATCAATTCAATTCTTTCTTCTTTTCTGCATGGGGAATTGAATATATAATTGGATTAGAAACAAATTGTAATTAAATTAGAAAATTTGCAAGTTTTCTGCATGACCGGACTTTGCAAGAAAACACTTAACAGGAGAATTGCTTTAGATGTTAAATAAATTAATTAACATATTAAGAAATTACAGAGAGAGATACTCCACTCAAATCACAATAATTTTTTACAAAAAATTTCTCTGACATAGTTATCATAGCGAGTCTTAGAGATTGAAAGCTAGTTGATTAAATAATGAATAAATAAATAAATAATAGTTTGATTGGAAGGAGACGTGACTAACTGACTATGAATAGGATATAAATTTTAAAAATTTTAATTTGTGAATTTGCAATTTTTATTTATTAATTGAGTCTTCTAGCTTGACTTATGATTTGCTCAAAAAAAAAAAAAAGGCTTGACTTATATATGACTGTTTAATTGGAAGCCTCAATGTTTACTTGATTTGCCTCATAGGTAAAATTCCTGGAAGCATCGGTGTGTAAGTTGGACTTGGTCAATAACATTTCACCATCAAAATAAATGAGATTGAGATGTAAGATAATAATCACTATCAAAATAAATGAGAGCACTAGAAATGAAGAAAAACTATATTGTTTCTTTGACTTAGTCAATAATATTAAATTTCAAATTCATTTTTTAATAAAATAGGTCTTGTGGTTTATTCTGTTAACTCAGCTGGGGAAAATTCTAAGCACCGACGCTGATGTTGTGAGTCTATAAAATTACAATATTAAATTTTAGCTAAATAATTATGTAGTCTATGTTATTTTTAATATTTATTTTTTTATATTTTTATATTTTTAAAAATTAAATCACGTATTTTAATATTAAAAAAAATAATTCTTTTTATATATATATATATTTTTTATTTTTTATTAATTTTTTTTATTTTTAATTTTATCTTATTATTATTTTTTTTAAAAATAATTTTATTTTATATATAAATTATCTGTAAAATAATAAAATATATTATTTATATTATTTAAAATTATTTTTATTAATATTTATAAAATAAAAATAAATAATGTGTATAGATCATCTGTAAAATAATAAAAGATATTATTCATAATATTTAAAATTATTTTTAGTAATATTAATAAAATTAAAATAAATGATGTATAAAAAATATAAATAAAATAAAAAAATAAATATAACTTAACAAGTAATAAAGACATATATATTTAAAGAAATAACAAAAAAATAATTTTATAATATTAAAGTAGTTGACTAATAATTTTGAAATAAAGATATCAACATAAAGACTAAATAATTTAATTTTTAAAAATATGTGGACTTAAAAAATAAATACTAAAAATATAGAGACGGACTAATATAATATATAAAATTTCAAAGATTTTATAATTATTTATTCTTAATTTTTCTTATTTTTGTGAGAGTCACTTGACTTAAGCTAATTTTTTTTAATTCTATGAGGAAATTTTTTTCTTTTTTTTATACTAATTTCTTTTTTTTTTAAAATTAAGCCAATCAAACCCTATAAAAATAAGAAAAATTTATGTTATAGGCTTGTCACAAGGCTGGTCTTTTTTTAACTAACGCATATCCCCCATTTTATTAAAAATAAAAATTTTATTATTTAATGTATAGATTATTTATTAAGAGATTATTTTAATTTAATTAAAAATTTTAAATTTAAATTTTAAATATGTAATTATGTTAAAATTAAATTGAAAATTTTTTGCATGTGCTATAATAATAACGGCCGTCAAGTAAGAATAATTTAAAAAAAAAAAAACAAAAGTTTCATTTGAGTCTTCGACTCTTCCAAACCGCGGCACTCTTTAATTGTACTTTCTAATTATTTATTTCTTTTTTCTTTGTTTGAGTATTAGATTGGGATATAAAAATTGATCTTGAGTCTGTTAATTTTAAAAGAGATATATTTGCCATTAGATAGTATAATTATTTCATTCTTAGTAACTGAAATAAAGGGTTTGATTTTCCCCATTGCATTTCTTTTATGTATATATAATTTATAAAAAGTTAATTATATATATCAACGAGCGTTGGTTCAGATAGATAAATATATAAATTCTTTTAAATAATATTATGAATTTAATTTTTAGTTTTAATATTATATATATAAATAATAATATTAAAAGGATTGCTCTAATCTCTACAGTATTCGAAATAAAATTAGTCCTAGATCATTGTATAAATAGAAATACATGTGGTTTAAAAAAAAAAAGAGACAATTATGCATACCTGATTTCGTTGGAAAAACACATTTCAAAAGAATTCTATTTAATTCTTCAATAATAATTAATAATTTTGAAAATTTAGAAGATTGGGATATATATATTTTTTATACATTTTAACTGTAAATTAAATTTTAAATAAATTAAAAATTTTTACAAGTTTCCTACATATGTAACTGGACTTTGCAAGAAAGGAAAAGTTTTACAAGTTTCCTACCAAAATTTTCTTTGATAAAATGAATAAATAAAGAAAACGTTGGAAGCTGTTGAATTATCAAACCTTGCTCTAAAAAAGTCAACAAAAAAAAAAGGTTGCGTACTCCCTTCGCCACTGGAGTGAACCAATGAAATAAATCTGAAGAAAGTAATAAAATTTTATAAAATTGATCATTGACTTAGTACCAGCCTCCACAACTATATATTGAAACTATGCCATAAGAGAAATTATGCATAAATAAAACAATCATTCAATTTGCTATAGCTTCTGTTGTTGTGATCATTATTAGTAGTCAATCCTTTTAACTAAGTATGTTACTGATATGGATCATAATCATAATCATGCTGGCTATGATTACTGATTTCAGTAATGGATCAACATATCCAACTATAAGGTGCATTGAAAGTGAAAGACAAGCTCTACTTGACTTCAAGAAAGGCATTATTGATGATCCAGCAAACCTACTGTCCTCATGGACAAGTACTAGAGAAGAAGATTGTTGCAAATGGAACAGGGTTGGTTGCGACAACCACACCGGTCATATTGTCATGCTTGATCTTCGGCCCCAAATTGAATGGTCCATCATGCGAGCAACTGGTGAGATAAGCTCTTCCTTGCTTGACTTACTATATTTGACTCACTTGGATCTCGGAGCTAATAACTTTACAAGAATACCACATTTTATTGGTTCATTCCCTAATTTAACATATCTAGACCTTTCACAGAATTTTTTCAGTGGTTCGTTTCCTTACCAGGTTGGGAATCTTTCTACGCTGCAGTTTCTTGATATCAGCTATAATGGTAAGATGAGAGTAGACAACATTGAATGGCTTGATCACCTTTCTTCTCTAAGAGTCCTTAATTTAAGTCGTATAAACTTTGGTAAAGATGTGGATTGGCTCAAATCAATCAAAATTCACCCTTCTTTGTCAACCCTGGAATTAACCGAGTGTCAGTTTCCTGAAATTAATCCTTCGTCTCTTTCCCATGTTAACTCCTCAAAATCTCTTGCTTCCCTCCACCTCGACCAGTGTAGTTTCAATACCACCCAAATTCAATCATGGCTGCCTAATGTTAGTTCTGTCATTGTTGATCTTGGAATTGCAATGATATCCCAAATGAAAGGCCCAGTTCCAGATTATTTTGGAGACATGATATCCCTTGTAAATCTTGACCTCTCCTTCAATGAATTTGTAGGTAGCATACCGACATCCTTCAAGAATCTCTGTCAGTTGAAGAAGTTAAATATGTATAGTAACAATCTGAACGGATCGTTATCTAGTATCTTAGAAAGCTTGAGTTGTGCAAAGAATTCCTTGGAGTTTCTTAATTTAGGTTCCAACCAATTGAGAGGTTCAATTCCTGATTTTACTAATTTCTCATCTTTGATAAAATTATATGTTCCTAGTAATAATTTGGACGGCTCTTTTCCCAAAAGCTTTAAACACAATTCTATGCTTCAGACTTTACTCTTACAAAGAAACCAGTTAGTTGGACCATTGCCTAGTTTTTCAAAGTTGTCATCCCTCACCATGTTAAACTTGGCAAACAACACCTTGAGTGGCAGTATTAGTGGGAACATAGGAGAGCTCTCTGGTCTCCAATTCCTGGATCTTTCTGACAACTTACTGTCTTTCAACGTTAGTTCTGATTGGACTCCTTCTTTTCAGCTGTATACTATCAATCTAAGATCTTGTAAATTAGGTCCCCAGTTTCCAACCTGGCTTCAAAGCCAGAGGAATTTCTTTTACTTGGATATCTCCAATTCTCAAATTTCAGATTCAATTCCTGACTGGTTTTGGAATTTTCCTCCCGAATTAGAATATTTGAACCTCTCCTTTAACCACATATATGGAAAGGTGTCTGACATATCACCACAATTCTATTCTTTTCCAGCAGTAGATTTGAGCCACAACTTATTTTATGGCCTTATACCTGAATTTCTTTTTAATACAACTACATTGGATCTCTCTAAGAATAAGTTTTCAGGATCCTTATCTTTCTTGTGTACAATAATGCATAGTGCTTTGAATTATATTGACCTTTCTAACAATCTTCTATCTGGAGGCCTTCCAGATTGTTGGGCACAACTGAAATTATTAGTGTCTCTCAATCTGGAGAATAATAATTTGTCTGGAATAATCCCAAGTTCAATCGGGTCCCTTTCTCAAATTAAAACATTGCGTTTGAGGAACAACAATTTTACAGGTGAATTACCTTCATCCATAAAAAATTGCTCTCACTGGCGCTTTTAGATTTGGGAGAAAATAAGTTAAATGGAAAGTTATCAGGATGGGTTGGCGAAAGCCTAACAAACTTGATTGTGCTTCGCCTACGGTCCAATGAATTTTATGGGGATATACCTTCAATTATATGTCATCTTACATCTGTTCGGATAATAGATATTTCATTCAACAATTTATCAGGAACTATCCCATCTTGCCTCAATAATCTCACTGCTATGACTCAGAATCAAAATTTGCAGAATACTTTATTCCATTGGCATTATTTTTCTTATGGTAAATGGAATGGAACTGATTGGGGTATTGCAACTTTGGGAGGTGATTATTTTGATTATGCATCGGTTATGTGGAGAGGAATCGAGCAAGAGTATCACAGAACTCTTGGATTAGTGGAAGTCGTTGATCTTTCAAACAATAATCTTACTGGAGGAATTCCAGAACAAGTTACAAGTTTGCTAGGAATGACTTCACTGAACCTATCAAAAAACAGTTTGACGGGAAGCATTCCTGAGGGAATTGGGAAGTTGAAAGCATTGCAAATACTTGATTTGTCTCACAATCAACTTTCTGGTGGCATTCCTGGAAGCATTGCCGATATATCTTTCCTTGGCACATTGGACTTGTCAAATAACCAATTGACAGGTAAAATTCCAACAGGCACTCAACTGCAAAGTTTCAGTGCCTCAACATTTTCAAACAATTCAGGTCTTTGTGGACCTCCACTTCCAAAATGCCCTGGTGAAGGAACAGTTCAAGATCCATCAAGTACCAGTGACACTGGAAACAATGATGAAGCAAGTGAAGAATGGATTGATAGATCATCTCTTTATGCTGGAATGGGAATTGGATTTGCTGTAGGATTCTGGGGAATATGGGGACCTTTACTAATGAGGAGTTCTTGGAGACATGCCTATTTCCAATTCTTGAATAACATCATAAACAGGATCTACTTGGCAATTTTGCTCAAGTTGCACAGATGTGGTTTCTGAGCTGTGAGGTATTAAAATTTGTCTATCCTGTGTTGTTTTCTTTTCTTATTCTCCAATCGCTGAAAGCCATGAATATATCATGTGTTAATCTGTTTTCTTGTGGCTTTCATTGATGTGTTCTTGTGTCTGTACAGTTGATGCATTTTATGGTTGAAGAATCTATAGGTTAGTAAATGTATAATATGATGTTAAAACGATAAATAGTAATTTCTTGAATAATTAATTCTAGCACTGAAACACCCTAATAAGTAGAATTTTCCAAAAACTGAAGTCCTCCAGCATACATATGAACTCCACGTCTCCACCCACTTGAATTTTCAAACCTTAGCTTCTTCTGCAATCCATTTCTTTTAGTCCAACTTAGAGCTTTACACAAAGCCCCTGTGGTTTCGACCATTTCTTCAAAATTACTATAAATATATATATATATAATTAGAAAAATAATTATTAAAAAAATTAGTAAAACCACATCATAATATTGTGGTCCTTATAATTATTAATTATCATAATAAATCCCATAATAAAGGAATAAGAGACTTGCAGGTGGCCCAGCAGAACTAAACAATGATGGTCATACATGTGAGTTCATTAATGCTGAATTCTATATATCACCAAGCTGATATAATATTATGCTTTTTTTCTTTTTTTTTTTTTCTTAATTGCTTCTGGTTTAATGCTTACCAACCCAAACCGAAACTTAACTTTTGTTGTCAACCATTGAAATCTTTCAAAAATAAAAATTATATTATGAAACCCTAATTTATTATATTATGAAACTTATATTTTTTATTGAATAGAATTAGTTTTTTAAAATTATTAAATAATAGCATTAATATAAATAAGTGCTGGACATTATATGAAATTTTTATTTTAATTTTGTCAAAAAGATTTCAAATTTAAGCTTTACGGATTTTTTCTACCTTTAAGTAATTAATAAAAAAAATTATTTCTAGTCATAATGGCCACATACCGGCCAACCAATACCTTTGTTTTTGTGCATTTTCAAATTTTGATTTTTTTTAATTCAGACAACTAAAAATAATTTTGAGTTAATTTATGCATTGATTAAGATGAACCTCACATCTAGACAAATTAAGAGATAAATCTACCGTAAAAAGAGTGATATGAGATTATAAGAGTATCTTTTTCTCTAATTAAAAGTTTTGAATTTAAATTCTGGTTATGAAGTAATTTTAAAATCTGAAATTAAATATTTTAATCTTTTTAATGAATCTTTTCAGCGTGAATTCAGATTAATCCGCAATCTTTGAATTATAAAATATTAAATGATTATGTCACGACCCAAACTGGGGAACCGGGACCGGCGTAAGGCTATACCTAAGTACAACCTTATAAGTCTAATTCAAATTTATTATTATAGTGCAAAATTACTAAGTTTAATAAATTTGTTCTAAAATCAAGTCATCAATAAAAATGATACTATTAAAAATCAAGTTCAATAATTAAAACTCAAACTAGATGCAAAGAAACAGTTTACTCCTTATTACAAGAAAAAGGGTTCGGACACGGTCCGCCCAAAAACATCCAGAAATCTCTACGGAGTAAGGAAAATATGCAGACGAACCAAAATCCACAAAGAGAATGACCGAGCTCACTAAGGAATATAACTTCAACCTGCAAGTCAATCTAAATGAGTGTGAGCGATATAAATATGCTCAGTAAGCTCATGAGAGGCAGAGAAACACTAATACAATTTAACAAGTAATATTTATCAAGTAAACATCCACAATAATCACATACATGATGGTGTATCGGGGTATACAAAATATAACATCCTCCTCTTCCAACCATATCCAAGAACAAGTAGGCACGTGGCCCCAAGAGCAAGTAAGCATAAGCCCCAAGAACAAGATCGATATCGATATATAAAATAATCTCCATAATCACAATCCACATCCTCCGTCCCCATTAGACACACCATCGCACATAACAAAAATATTCAATATCACATCAAGGCATTTAGCAAATAGCATACAAGTTTCTCTGTCTCCTATTCACATGCAAGGCTAGGGCAAGAAAGGATAATATATCGAAATTAGAAAGAATAATATATTCGAAGGGCTTATATATATATTAGTTTAGTTAGCAAATAGCACATCACAAATAATTCACATACACCCATGAACTTACCTGGTATCCAAAGAAAGCTTAGCCAAATCCTCACAACCTATTGACCTCGAGCTTCAGCCGGATTATTGCCTAAGGAAAGATAATTACATAGTCCAACAATTAATCCCACTATTTCATCTATCATGAGGGATGCAATGCATGCTATGAATGCAAAAATACCAATACTTAACTAACAATTAACCAAGATGATCAAAAAATCAAAAACTAACCCGACTCAACTCAAAATTATGGTTCAACCCAATGGTTAAACCGATCGCACCTCAAAAATACAAAATCAATTAATTAATTAAAATTTATTAGAACCAGAACCTCAACTCAATTTTTATAACTCATATATCAAATAATATCACATCAGTCCCTATGCAAAAATCATAATTCATACCAACACCCAAAACCGATAAAAATTCTTAAGTAGCCCCTATAATTCAAAATTTTCAGAAAATAATTCCATCATTCAAAAACTCTGGAAAAATTCCAGTAGCTTCTCCAACATCAAAATAACGTGTGTGCAAAATTTCAGATTAATCCAAATTTATTTGATCCCCCAAAAATATTTTACAACATTCTGGTTCTGTTTGAACCACTAAAAATCAGTACTGCAAAAATAATCATAAATCCTTCACATTTCTTCACCGCAAAATTATCCAAATAATTTTCTCATATTATAGACATCATTATGGACAACATATAAAAATTTCATAATTTTTCAAGACATCTAAAACCTTCAAAATAATTTTCAAATCAGACATCATCAGAAACCCTTAACCAACAGCAGTGCCAATACTTAATTTATTTCAGACCCCAAACATTAGAACCAGACTCCAATTTATTTTTTCACAAATTAAAAACATCCTAATAACCAACATATCAAAATTTCATAATTTTTAGAAACCTCTAAGTCCCTCAATTTAATTTTTAAATCGGATTCATACAACCAGTTACCATACTGGCAGCAGTTGAGAAATAAATTTATTTCGAAACACAAACATTTGAACCAGACCTCAAAATATTTTTTATAAACACCTAACATCATATCCTAAAACATATCAAAAATTTGGACCTAGATCATTTACCAATAATTTTTAAAAATTCAACAAATTTACTGAAATATTAGTAATCAACAGCAGAAATAATTTTTCACTTTATTAATGAATTAAAAATATAAATCAAACATGAAAATTCCAAAATAAATTTCTAGATCAAGTATAACATCCCTAGAACATATTACAATTGCCAAAAATACTAGATCATTAACTTAAACTCCCAAATCAAATATTAAACATCAAGAACCTCCAAAATCATCGTACAACTTTTAAATTATTTTTAATTAATTAAAAATCAAAATAAATCAAAAATATTATTTTCTAACACCCTAAACATTATACAAACATCCAACAACACAAATCATGCCATCAAGTTGGAAGAAATTGAAAAAAAAAATTGAAAAAAAACATCAAATATCAAAGCTGCCAGAAAACAGAAGCCAAAACGACAGACTGCCTTTTCGCGCTGGCCCGCCGAACGACACGCCCAGCTCGCCGAACGACAACGCTCCAGCCCGCAGCTCCACGCCGAACGACACACTCCACACGCCGAACGACATCAGCTACTGCGCGCCCACTGACCGAAACGACACTGCCCAGATTTTGAAGAAAATTTTATTTTTTTTTCTCCTCTTTCTCTCTCTGACGGAGCAAATAATTTTAGACACTCAAATGGGTGCCCTAACACCCCTATTTATACAATTTTTAGGTGGAAAATTACCAATATACCCCTAGATTAATTTTTTTATTTAAAAATACCCTAAAACTCTTTAAAAATTCAAAAAAACACCCCAACTAACTTATAAAAATTTACAACTAACCCCAAATTCAATTATTTTCAGAATTATTTAATTTATTTATTTAATTTAATTTATTTTAATTAAAAATTAATAAATACCCGAAAAATTTCTGAAACACAAACCCTAGCAAAATTATACTTAAAATAACCGTAATGACATCACGGTCACCAAAATGACATCAAAAACAGCAAAACGAAACCCGAAAATTTTCCGACCGCCAAAATGACCAAAATACCCCCCGAAGCCAAAAACACAATATTATACTCAAAACAAACATTTCAACACCCACATTATGAAAATAAGCACCAAACGTTATAAAATTCACCCGAATGTGAATTGAAGGTAAAATTACCATTTTGCCCCTAGGCTCCAATTTCCCCAAAAAATCAAGGGTTTTACAATCTAACCCCCTTAAACAAATTTCGTCCTCGAAATTTTTTCCAATAACATACTCATCATCAAAACACTTTTATATTTTAAATTATACACAAATCCGGAAAGCATAGCTCACTTAGTACATGTTGTTATGGTTGATCAGGCCATAACCCCATAATACTAAGCGCTACAAACTGTTCCAGTTTTGCTCCAGGTTATGTTTATTATAAAATCAAACAGAAGCGTTTTCTTTTCAACTTTCACTCATCAACAATCATCATAAAAAGTCAAAACTCATGTGCTCAAGTCAAACCCAAATCAACCAAAACCATTAATAATATAACACTTATCCATATAATACTCATCATTCAACCAACAATCCAGACTTATTCAAGAATAATATCCGATCTCAACAAACCAAGATTTTCAAAAACATCTTTCAATAACCAATTTAATAGCAAACTATCATAAATAATACCAGACAAAACACATATACATTTATAATGTACAAAAGATATAATGATGTAATAATGATGTAATGATATGCATGCATATGGTGCTATATCAAGACTATTAATAAACTACACTCTAACCCCCTTAAAATAATTTCGCCCACGAAATCAATAACGCACCTGAAGACTCAAACAAATGAGGGTATTTTGCTAGCATGAGTTCCTCTGCTTCCCAGGTGCATTCCTCAACAGAATGATTACGCCAAAGAACCTCTACTGAAGCCACATCCTTTGAACGTAATTGCTTGACCTGACGGTCCAAAATAGCTACAGGCTGCTCCTCATAAGTACAATCATCAGTAATCTCAATGGTCTCTGAAGCCAGAACATGATTGGGGTTCGATACATATTTCCTCAACATCGAAACATGAAAAGTCGGATGCACAGCTGCCAACTCGGGTGGCAAATCTAGTCTGTAAGCAACATCACCGACACGTTCTAGGATCTCATAAGGACCAATAAACCTGGGAGCCAATTTTCCTTTCTTACCAAACCGCATAACACCTTTAAAAGGTGAAACTTTCAGAAACACCCTATCACCAACTGCAAACTCCAGGTGCCTTCGCTTAAGATCAGCATAATTCTTCTTCTACTAAAAGCAGTACAGATCCGATTCTGAATTACCGGTACAACCTGTGCATTATACTGCAAAAGATCGGGACCCTCAATACGACGCTCACCAACCTCCTCCCAATACAATGGGGTTCTGCACCGTCTACCATACAATGCTTCAAAAGGAGCCATACCAATGCTAACTTGATAACTATTATTATAGGAAAACTCTACCAACGGTAGATGATCTGCCCAACTTCCCTTAAAATCCAAAACACACAATCGTAGCATATCCTCCAAGGTCTGAATGATTCTCTCCGACTGCCCATCTGTTTGAGGATGAAAAGTCGTGCTATAATGAAGATCTGTACCTAACCCTTTCTGAAGCTTCTGCCAAAACATGGATGTAAATTGAGCACCTCTATCAGATACAATGGAAACTGGTACCCCATGCAGACTCACAATCCGATTAATATACAACTTTGCATACTGAGACACTGTGTACTTGGTATTAACCGAAAGAAAATGCGCTGACTTGGTCAATCGATCTACAATCACCCAGATCGAATCATAGCCACCAGGAGTCTTTGGCAACCTGACAACAAAATCCATAGTGATTCTCTCCCACTTCCACTCGGGTAGTGGTAACTCTCTCAGTAAACCGGCTGGTTTATGATGCTCATACTTAACTTGCTGGCAAGGTAAACATTGAGAAACAAACTTCGCAACATCATTCTTCATTCCTTTCCACCAATACATCTGCTTTAAATCTCAATACATCTTAGTAGAACCAGGATGTATAGTGTACTTGGTAGAGTGAGCTTCTTTCAGAATCTTTTTCTTTAAATCATCCACTGAAGGCACACACAATCTTGAACCGAACCGCAAAACTCCTTTTTCATCAACCGAGAATTCTGTGGATTCACCTGACAAGACTTTCTAGCGAATCGTTGACAACTCCTCATCTGTATTCTGCGCTGAAACTATCTCATCAAGGAAATCAGGTTTGACTGTCATATTAGCCAACAACACACCTCTATCACCTTCAATTTCTTTATCAGACATATGAAAAGTTAAACCATCACCTAGCAGTTGATGTATCTCCCGTATCAACGGTCTTTTGGAAACTGAAATGTGGGACAGACTACCCACAGACTTACGACTTAGAGCATCAGCTACAACATTCGCTTTACCCGGATGATATTGGATGCTATAGTCGTAGTCTTCAAGAAATTCTACCCACCTTCGCTGTCTCAAATTCAAGTCTTTTTGGGAGTATACATACTTGAGATTCTTATGATCAGTGAAGATCTCACAAGTAACTCCATAAAGATAATGTCTCCAGATCTTGAGTACAAACACAACTGCAGCCATTTCTAAATCATGTGTAGGATAGTTTACCTCATACTTCTTCAGCTGTCTAGAGGCATAGGCGACTACCTTACCATGTTGCATCAACACACAACCTAGACCAACGCCTGATGCGTCACAATAAACAGAATACCCCTCAGTGCCTTCTGGCAACACAGGTATTGGTGCAGTAGTTAATCTTTCTTTAAGAGTAGCAAAACTCTCCTCGCAAGCATCATCCCAAATGAACTTAACACCCTTACGAGTGAGTTTTGTTAAAGGTGCGGCTATTCTGGAGAAATCTTTAACAAACCTTCTGTAATATCCTGCTAACCCCAGAAAACTCCGAATCTCAGTAACAGTCTTCGGTCTCTGCCAATCCATCACTGCCTCAATCTTCTGTGAATCAACCTGAATACCCTCTGCGGATATAACATGTCCCAGAAAGACAACCCTGTCCAACCAAAACTCACATTTGGAGAACTTAGCGTAAAGCTGATGTTCTCTTAAAGTCTGCAACACCAACTGCAAATGATGCTCATGCTCTTCCTTGGATTTCGAATATATCAGAATGTCATCAATGAATACGACAACAAATCGATCGAGATAAGGGCTAAACACCCTGTTCATCATGTCCATAAAAGCAGCAGGAGCATTAGTAAGTCCAAAGGACATCACTAGAAATTCATAATGCCCATACCTCGTGCGAAAAGCAGTCTTAGGTATGTCACTCTTCTTCACCCTCAACTGATGATAACCCGACCACAGATCAATCTTGGAGAAAAACTTTGCTCCCTGCAATTGATCAAACAAATCGTTAATCCTGGGTAATGGGTATCTGTTCTTCACAGTCACCTTATTCAGCTGTCGATAATCGATACATAGCCTCATTGATCCATCTTTCTTTTTCACAAAAAGAACCGGAGCACCCCACGGTGAAGTACTCGGTCTGATATATCCCTTCTGCAACAAGTCATTCAATTGCTCTCTCAACTCCTTAAGTTCTGCTGGAGCCATCCTATATGGAGGCATAGAAATAGGATTGGTTCCAGGTACAAGATCAATGGAGAATTCAATCTCTCGTTCCGGTGGTAACCCCGGTAAATCGTTTGGAAACACATCCATGTAATCTCGTACTGTCGGGATATCTTCAAGTTTCGCTTCTTCCTTGTTCACATCCCGAATAGAAATAAGGTAGGCATTACAACCCTTTCGCAACAATCTTCTAGCTCTCATAGCTGAAATTAGCTGACTGGTCCCATTAATTTTAGAGCCATAAAATGTCACAGTCTTGTCGGCCTCATATGCAAACACCACTACCTTATCTTTACAGTTCAAATTAGCTCCATGCCGAGCTAACCAATCCATACCCAAGATGACATCAAACTCTAACACATCTAACGCCACTAGATCCGCAAGAAGTTCAACATTTTCAACTTTAACAATACAATCCTTGTATACCTTTAAAGATTCTACCTCCTCTCCTAAAGGTGTATGAACAACTAATGGCATTTCCATAGGTTCAGATGTAATACTCAACCTAGATGCAAAACTAGGTGATATGAATGAATGAGTAGCTCCAGGATCTATCAATATGTGTGCATCTAGAGAACAAATAGAAAGAGTACCTTGCAACACATTGTTGTCAACTTGAGCCTGCTGATGATTTAGGTTGAACACCCGAGCATAATTCTGGTTTTGGCCCTGATTCTGATTCTGGTTCTGACCATTACCTTGTCCCACTGGCTGAACTGCTCTACCATTCTGTTGGTTTCCATTATTTGCAGCACCCTGGTATCCACGACCCTGCTGATACTGCTGACCCTGGTAGCCCTGATAACCCCGGCCCTGCTGGCCCTGGTATCCTCGGCCCTGCTGGCCCTGATATCCTCGGCCCTGCTGGCCCTGATAGCCTCTGCCTCCATTATAACCTCGACCACCATGATATCCGTTACCATTAAACTGTCCACGGCCACCATTGCCTCTACCATAACCATTTTCATTCTGATAGTTACCCCTATATGCTTGATTGCCAAATGGTCTGGACTGAGTATGCTGACCTGCCTGAGTCTGATTGCGCCTAGGAATTGGACAATCTTTGACTTGGTGATCCATCTGTCCACAGTTAAAACAAGCTCCAGTCTTCCTTCGGCACTCTCCTGTATGATGTAAGCCACAAAACTCACAAGTAGGGGCTCTAGGACCCTGTTGCTGATAGCGCCCACCATTATCATTGCCTCTCTGACCACTATACTGCCCCTGATAACCTGACAGATTCCCTGGCTTGTTCTTCTTTCTGCTTGATTCTCCAGCATGAATATTCCTTTTTCTATTTTCTAACCCCAGAGCAGCATTAACAGCCAAATGTATCTCCTTGTAATTGTGACTGGCTATTAACTCATAGTATATGTCATTCAGGCCATCCACAAATCTATCAGTCATAGATTCTTCATCCTGAGACACACGTGTAGCATACTTCCTTAGCTCTTGAAACTGCTCCCAGTACTCAGCTATAGATTTGTTGCCCTGAGTCAACATTTCAAACTCCCTTGCTTTCGCTTTCATTACATTCCGAGGCATAAAGTTTTGCATAAGCATTCTTCTGAAGTCTTCCCATACCTCAACCTGGCCTTGGACAGAGATCTTATACCATTCTTCAGCTGATCTTTGCATTTGATGCCCAGTTAACTCTATGGCTCTCTTCTCAGTACATTTCAAAGCATCACAGATCTTCTTAACTTTATTAAGAAATGCTAGAGGGTCTTCTGTAGCAAGATTGGAGAATGTAGGTGGATCAACTCTAATAAATTTGTGCAAATCCAGGTCGTCAGTTAATCCATTTCCTCTAGCTGCAGCATGAGCATTAACATTCATATTGTTACCCATGCCTTGAACAACCCGAACCACTCCATCAGCGAGAGCTTCCATAGATCTCTGTAGTGTTAGAAATGTGTTTAGATATGCATCTGGGTTTCCTTGAACTGGTATTTGACCTGGCACATGTACATTATCAGGAGTTGGAGGTGGTGGCTCCTGATCTTCATTAAGTGGTACTTCAAATAGTCCCTCATCCTCCGGTACAAAATTCTGATCTTCCATCCCTTGCACATTTTCATCTACCACTCTCCAAGGTCTTCCACGTCTACGTGGCTGAGGTGGCTCCTCAACATAAGTGGCTGGCTATGCTCAGCTTCGAATGATACCCCAGCGTTGCTGGTCCCACCAATTAAAGGAAAACGAGTGTTTCGTTGAGACATTGCACCTGCTAGCAGAGAAACAGGTTGATTAACGCAGAAAGGAAGTAAAGGATTTGAAATGAAGTATCCTAATGATTTCTGGATAGTATTTAAACAAAATCGAAAACCTTTCTCTGATACCACTTTTGTCACGACCCAAACTGGGGAGCCGGGACCGGCGTAAGGCTATACCTAAGTACAACCTTACAAGCCTAATTCAAATTTATTATTATAGTGTAAAATTACTAAGTTTAATAAATTTGTTCCAAAATCAAGTCATCAATAAAAATGATACTATTAAAAATCAAGTTCAATAATTAAAACTCAAACTAGATGCAAAGAAACAATTTACTCTTTATTACAAGAAAAATTGTTCGGACACGGTCCGCCCAAAAATATTCAGAAATCTCTACGGAGTAAGGAAAATATGCAGACGAACCAAAATCCACAAAGAGAATGACCGAGCTCACTAAGGAATATAACTTCAACCTGCAAGTCAATCTAAATGAGTGTGAGCGATATAAATATGCTCAGTAAGCTCATGAGAGGCAGAGAAACACTAATACAATTTAACAAGTAATATTTATCAAGTAAACATCCACAATAATCACATACATGATGGTGTATCGGGGTATACAAAATATAACATCCTCCTCTTCCAACCATATCCAAGAACAAGTAGGCACGTGGCCCCAAGAGCAAGTAGGCATAAGCCCCAAGAACAAGATCGATATCGATATATAAAATAATCTCCATAATCACAATCCACATCCTCCGTCCCCATTAGACACACCATCGCACATAACAAAAATATTCAATATCACATCAAGGCATTTAGCAAATAGCATACAAGTTTCTCTGTCTCCTATTCACATGCAAGGCTAGGGCAAGAAAGGATAATATATCGAAATTAGAAAGAATAATATATTCGAAGGGCTTATATATATATTAGTTTAGTTAGCAAATAGCACATCACAAATAATTCACATACACCCATGAACTTACCTGGTATCCAAAGAAAGTTTAGCCAAATCCTCATAACCTATTGACCTCGAGCTTCAGCCGGATTATTGCCTAAGGAAAGATAATTACATAGTCCAACAATCAATCCCACTATCTCATCTATCATAAGGGATGCAATGCATGCTATGAATGTAAAAATACCAATACTTAACTAACAATTAACCAAGATAATCCAAAAATCAAAAATTAACCCGACTCAACTCAAAATTACGGTTCAACCCAATGGTTAAACCGATCGCACCTCAAAAATACAAAATCAATTAATTAATTAAAATTTATTAGAACCAGAACCTCAACTCAATTTTTATAACTCATATATCAAATAATATCACATCAGTCCCTATGCAAAAATCATAATTCATACCAACACCCAAAACCGATAAAAATTCTTAAGTAGCCCCTATAATTCAAAATTTCCAGAAAATAATTCCATCATTCAAAAACTTTGGAAAAATTCCAGTAGCTTCTCCAACATCAAAATAACGTGTGTGCAAAATTTCAGATTAATCCAAATTTATTTGATCCCCCAAAAATATTTTACAACATTCTGATTCTGTTTGAACCACTAAAAATCAGTACTGCAAAAATAATCATAAATCCTTCACATTTCTTCACCACAAAATTATCCAAATAATTTTCTCATATTATAGACATCAGTATGGACAACATATAAAAATTTCATAATTTTTCAAGACATCTAAGACCTTCAAAATAATTTTCAAATCAGACATTATCAGAAACCCTTAACCAACAGCAGTGCCAATACTTAATTTATTTCGGACCCCAAACATTAGAACCAGACTCCAATTTATTTTTTCACAGATTCAAAACATCCTAATAAGAACCATATCAAAATTTCATAATTTTTAGAAACCTCTAAGTCCCTCAATTTAATTTTTAAATCGGATTCATACAACCAGTTACCATACTGGCAGCAGTTGAGAAATAAATTTATTTCGAAATACAAACATTTGAACCAGACCTCAAAATATTTTTTATAAATACCTAACATCATATCCTAAAACATATCAAAAATTCAGACCTAGATCATTTACTAATAATTTTTAAAAATTCAACAAATTTACTGAAATATTAGTAATCAACAGCAGAAATAATTTTTCACTTTATTAATGAATTAAAAATATAAATCAAACATGAAAATTCCAAAATAAATTTCTAGATCAAGTATAACATCCCTAGAACATATTACAATTGCCAAAAATACTAGATCATTAACTTAAACTCCCAAATCAAATATTAAACATCAAGAACCTCCAAAATCATCCTACAACTTTTAAATTATTTTTAATTAATTAAAAATTAAAATAAATCAAAAATATTATTTTCTAACACCCTAAACATTATACAAACATCCAATAACACAAATCATGCCATCAAGTTGGAAGAAATTGACAAAAAATTGAAAAAAAACATCAAATATCAAAGCTGCCAGAAAACAGAAGCCAAAACGACAGACTGCCTTTTCGCGCTGGCCCGCCGAACGACACGCCCAGCTCGCCGAACGACAACGCTCCAGCCCGCAGCTCCACGCCGAACGATACACTCCACATGCCGAACGACACCAGCTACTGCGCGCCCACTGACCGAAATGACACTGCCCAGATTTTGAAGAAAATTTTATTTTTTTTCTCCTCTTTCTCTCTCTGATGGCGCAAATAATTTTAGACACTCAAATGGGTGTCCTAACACCCCTATTTATACAATTTTTAGGTGGAAAATTACCAATATACCCCTAGATTAGTTTTTTTATTTAAAAATACCCTAAAATTCTTTAAAAATTCAAAAAAACACCCCAACTAACTTATAAAAATTTACAACTAACCCCAAATTCAATTATTTTCAGAATTATTTAATTTATTAATTTAATTTAATTTATTTTAATTAAAAATTAATAAATACCCGAAAAATTCCTGAAACACAAACCCTAGCAAAATTATACTTAAAATAACCGTAATGATATCACGGTCACCAAAATGACATCAAAAACAGCAAAACGAAACCCGAAAATTTTTCGACCGCCAAAATGACCAAAATACCCCCTGAAGCCAAAAACACAATATTATACTCAAAACAAACATCTCAACACCCACATTATGAAAATAAGCACCAAACGTTATAAAATTCACCCGAATGTGAATTGAAGGTAAAATTACCATTTTGCCCCTAAGCTCCAATTTCCCCAAAAAATCAAGGGTTTTACAAGATAAAAAAACTATATATCAATCAGTTAATATTTTGTTTTGATATATTTTAAAATTTTAATATTTATTTTAAGAGTTATAAAAACTTTTAAATTAATTTAGCATCAATTGAAATTAAATTTTTCTCTAGATAAATTGAAAGAGGGCATTCCATATTTAATTTATGTATATTAATGAAAAGAACCCATAAATATCCTGGTACTACAAGCAAGGGTTAATGCTAAATCGAGTCCTAAAATTTTAAGAAAAGATCAACTACAATGTTTGTAAAATATTTTCATATTTTTAGATAAATTTTGAAATTAAAAAACAAAAATAAAAATAAAGAAGTGACAAAAGAAAAAAAAATCTATTTGGTTTGAGACATCCATGTAAGAATTATGAAAATTTGGTGTCAATTTAGCCTTTAAGGCTAAATTTAAACAGCTCAAACCTAATTTATGGAATTTGTTGGGTTTCTATTTCACTTTATTTGTCAAAAATGAGCAAATCACTTTCTATATTTATATTTCTTTTTTATGTTAGTATAATGTTTTATGTTTATACTAACATAAAATATTTTACTTTTAAGTCAATTTTATTTAAAAATAAATATTTATTTTTATATTTATTTTTCTTTTTTTATGTTAGCATAAAACTAGAATAGAAACTCCCACGATATTGTGGGTATTTTTATTTTTTAAATTTTATAATTAAATAAATAATTATTTACTTGTAATTATAAAAAATAAAATTTTACATATGTTGATAAATTTAAGAAAATAATTTATAATTATTAAATTATAAAATATAAAAAGATCTATAATACCATATATTATCATAAAATTTCATATAAATAATAAAAAAAATTTAAAACAAATGAAAATTTTTATTTATAAGTTTTTATTTATTTGAATTTTTATTTATTTATTTTTATTTAAATATCTAAAAAATAATTTATATTATTAAATAACAAGTAATTATTATCAATATCAAATAAGATATTTTAATCGAAATAAAATAAATGAATCACTTTCTTGCCCTCAACTGATTTGTAAAAATTTTGATGAAGTGGAAAAAATGAATTAAAACAAGAATTTTCAAATTAGTCGAAAAATATAAAAAACACAATTGGTCTAAAAATAAAAGTATTCAATTGAATAAAATAAAATTTTGAGGAGTCAATTGCACATTATAGATAAAATTCAGGGGCAGCCCGTATTTTACCATGGTTTCAAAAAAATATAGAATTGAGGAGTTTCTAGCAATCAATAATGACTATCTAACAGCTTTATTAGAAAAAGTTTTTATGAGACAATGAAATTAATTTTTTTTTCTTGAGTTTATTTTTTATTATAGAACATTAAATTCTTGGATTTTTAATATTAAAGTTTCTTTATTATGGTAAATTTTTTTACTAATGGTACTTAAAAAATAAAATTAATAAAATTGAATAAATAAATTAATAAAATTAAATGTCCCTTTATAGATAAATAATATATATATAAATAATATATATATATATATACACACACACTTTTTAATTTTGAAAATCTCAAAAAGGGAGGAATCCATATTGAATTTTGATAGGTTGATAAACAAAATTGAAAATACACTTAATTTAGTGATTTC
This sequence comes from Garcia nutans, assembly GCA_947685225.1. Classification (NCBI taxonomy): domain Eukaryota; kingdom Viridiplantae; phylum Streptophyta; class Magnoliopsida; order Malpighiales; family Euphorbiaceae; genus Garcia; species Garcia nutans. Next base: position 1,283,164 of record CANTUV010000076.1, read on the forward strand.
AAAAAGAATAATGTTAAATGGTCAGATAAATTATGACCAGAATAGCAAGAATTCATTTTTTGCCCCCCTTAAATTTACTTATATATTCTTTTTTAGGGTTTCAAAACTCAATTTTGAATTTTAAATTTTAAATTTTTATTCTCTCTCTTGATTATTGCTTCAATTTGGTATCAAACAATCAATTTAATAAATTCATATTTTCAAAGTATTCATTTTCTTTTTTCTAAACCCCATTATTCATTCACTAAGAAAATGTTAACCTTAATTACTATTAAATTACATATATTTTATTGTATACATAAATAAAAACATCATTTTGTAATTTGCAAATTAAAGCATAAAAAAACTTATTAATAAAAATAAATATAAACTTACTTATCATCTCCATTAATTATATATTAATAAGATTTTAATCTATACATTAATAAGATTTTAATGTATGCACTATTTTTAATAAATGATATATAGTTAATGTATTAAATAAATATAATAAAATAATTATTATATATCAAAAATATATTATTCAATTAAAATTTATTATTTGATCTATGGTACAACTTTATATAAAATGCCACAAGTATAATTAAGTGTAAATAATCAAATTAACAAATAAGTGTTAATAAATCTTACTTATATATTAGATTTTTTTTATAAATAAATTAAAAAAAACATTTAATGACATGGCGCTATATCATTATATTACACATTTTTTTTAGAAAAAAAAAATATTATAGTCACAAAGAATCAAATCTTATATCTCTTAACATATATATGACTTTACCATTTTATTTTATGTATAACCTAATATTATAAAGCGACGCATATAATTAAATGTAAATAATCAAATTAATTTCAAATAAACTTTAAATTTAGCATTTTAATGGCTCACATAACAAAATAAAAATTTTTATAAATAAAATTTACATTTAATTAAATCACTTATATTATTCACACATATTCATTTAATTTGATGCAAAAATTATCATAGTATTCAAATTTATTAAGTATGAACAAATTTATTTATTGTGTTATTATATGAGATTTTTAATTTCATAAGACTTATATATGTCATTTTACAGTTTTAAGTACTTTGCAAATAATTTTTTCTTATTTTAATTTATAATTTATTTTATTTAAGTACGTTTTTAAATATTAATTTTTATTTTTTGATATTTTCAAATTTTACATCTTTGTATATCTTTTTCAATTTTTAAGAATTTATTATTATTGTTGAAAATACGGAAAGTATTATTACAATTATTATACTACTAATTAACCTAAAAATTTAGAGATTCCAAATTTTAAATAGTCCCTTATATAATCAATTAAAGTACATATTAAGTAATTTATGAACCACACTTAACGTGGTTGATTTATTGTAAAAAAAAATACATTATAAAAGATAAATTATATAAAAATTATTTATTAGCTAGATTTTCAATGACAGTTTTTTTTCATTCTATTAATCAAAAAATTGTATATTAAAAATGACATACAAGTTTATGCTATAATAAATTTAGCAAAACAAGTATTAGAAATTACTCATTGGCAGCGTTGGAGCAAACCTCTCTCTCTCTCTCTCTATATATATAAAGAGATGATAATAATAATAATAATAACAGAGAACAATATCGCTATTATATTGTTCTCTTGCTTTTACAATTTGAATTGAGACATGAATAAATATAATATAATCAATTATAACATAGTCAATTATACGAATTCATATATAAATATATAATATAATCAATTACATTAAATTAATTTTAATATGTAGCCAATTACATGAATTTATATTTATAATATAGTCAATTACATTAAATTAAATTTATTATATAGTCATTTACATGAATTTATGCTTATAACATATTTAATTACTCTAAATTAAACATGTTATATAATCAATTAAATAAATTTATACATATAACATAGTTAATTATATTAAATTAAATTTATTATGTAGCCAATTACATGAATTTATATTTATAACATAGTCTATTACATTAAAGTAATCTTATTATATAGCAGATTGCATGAATTTATACATATAACATTGCAAATTCCTCTAAATTAAATTTATTATATAGCCAATTACATGAATTTATACCTATAAAATAATTAATTACATTAAATTAATATTATTATATAGTTAATTACATAAGTTTATACTTATATTTTAATCAATTACATGAAATTAATCTTATTATGTTGTCAATAATATAAATTTATATATATAACATGAATTTATACATATAACATAGTTAATAATATATAATTAGTATATTAAATAAATATAATAAAATAATTATTATATATCAAAAATATATTGTTCAATTAAAATAAATAAATAAATAAAATTATAAACATATATACAATTTAGTTATACTCACATTTTATTTGAAAATAAATATATGATAAATAACTATTTAACTTTTAAAATATTATAATTAAGTTTCATATAATTTTAAAATACTATTTGAATCTTATATAATTTTGTACACATACCTCTTATTATAAAACCCTTGATTTTTGGAGAAATTTGAGTTTAGGGGCAAAATAGTAATTGTACCTCCAATTCATATTCGGGTGCATTTTACAACGTTTGGTGCTTATTTTCATAAGGTGGGTGTTGAGATGTTTGTTTTGAGTATAATATTGTATTTTTGGCTTCGGGGGGTATTTTTTTTCATTTTGGGGGTCGAAAAATTTTCGGATTTCGTTTTGCTGTTTTTGATGTCATTTTGGTGACCGTGGTGTCATTACGGTTATTTTAAGTATAATTTTGCCAGGGGTTGTGTTTCGAAAATTTTTCGGGTATTTATTAATTTTTAATTAAAATGGTTGTGTTTCGGAAATTTTTCGGGTATTTATTAATTTTTAATTAAAATAAATTAAAATTAATTAATTAATTAATTAAAATAATTCTGAAAATAATTGAATTTTGGGTTAGTTGTGAATTTTTATAAGTCAGTTGGGTTTTTTTTTGAATTTTTAAAGAGTTTTACTGTATTTTTAAATTAAATAAATTAATTTAGGAGTATATTAGTAATTTACCACCTAAAATTTGTATAAATAGAGGTGTTAGGGTACCCAATTAAGTGTCTAATTGCTTGTGCCGTCGGAGAGAGAAAAGAGGAAGGAAAATTAAATTTTTGGGCCAAAACAGAGTCTTGTCGTTTCGTCAGTGCGCCCGCGGTAGTGCTAGTGTCGTTCGGCGTGCGGGCGTGTCGTTCGGCGCGGAGCTGCGGGCTGGAGGCGTTGTCGTTCGGCGAGCCACACGTGTCGTTCGGCGTGGCAGCGTGGATTCGCGGCCTGTCGTTTTGACTTCTAATTTCTAGCAGTTTCGAGATTTTGAGGTTTTCTTCAAATTTTTTTCAATTTCTTCCAAACTCATGGCATGATTTTTGTTATTTAGTGTTAGTATAACATATAAGATGTTTAAAAATAAAATTTTAAGGTTGATTTTGATTTTTAATGAATTTAAATAGATTAAATTGTTTAAGGGTGTTATTGGTGTTATTGAGTTTGGATTTAAGATTTATGAAAATAGGCTTATGATTTGTAACCAAATTTGATTTGGATCTGTTCTAAGGATGTTAAACTTGATCTAGAAATTTATTTTGGAATTTTCATATTTGATTTATATTTTTAATTCATTAATAAAGTGAAAATTTATTACTGCCTGTGATTGCTGATATTCCAGTAACTTTGTCAAATTTTTAAAAATTATTGGTAAATGATCTAGGTCTAAATTTTTGATATGTTTTATGATATGGTGTTAGGTTAGCTGTAGGATTTTATCTGGGAATTTTAGGTTAATATTTATATTTTTAATTGAATTATTAATTTGAAAAATGTTGTCTGTGCATAGTCACTGTAAATCCAGTAACTTTGTCGAATTTTTAAAAATAATTGGTGCTCGATATTAATCTGATTTTTTAATATGTTGTTTATTAGGATGTTGTGAATCTGTGAAAAATAATTTGGAGTCTGGTTCTAATGTTTAGGTTCCGAAATAAATTAAAATTTGACACTGCTGTTGGTTAAGGGTTTTCTGATGATGTCTGTTTTGAAAATTATTTTGAAGGTCTTAGATGTCTTGAAAAATTATGAAATTTTTATATGTTGTCCATCCTGATGTCTATAATATGAGAAAATTATTTGGATAATTTTGTGGTAACGAAATGTGAAGGATTTATGATGATTGTTGCCGTACTAATTTTTAGTGGTTCAAACAGAACCAGAATGTTGTAAAATATTTTTGGGTTATCAAATAAATTTGGATTAATCTGAAATTTTGCACACACGTTATTTAGATGTTGGAGAAGCTACTGAAATTTTTCCAGAATTTTTGAACAATGGAATTATTTTCTGAAAATTTTTGAATTATAGGGACTACTTAAGAATTTTTATCGGTTTTGGGTATTGGTATGAATTATGATTTTTGCATAGGGACTGATGTGATATTATTTGATAAATGAGTTATAAAAATTGAGTTGAGGTTTTGGTTCTAATAAATTTTAATTAATTAATTGATTTTGTATTTTTTAGGTGCGATCGGTTTAACCATTGGGTTGAACCATAATTTTGAGTTGAGTCGGGTTGGTTTTTAATTTTAGATTATCTTGGTTAATTGTTGGTTAAGTATTGGTCTTTTTGCATTCATAGCATGCATTGCATCCCTCATGATAGATGAGATAGTGGGATTGATTGTTGGACTATGTAATTATCTTTCCTTAGGCAATAATACAGCTGAAGCTCAATGTCAGTAGGTTGTGAGGATTTGGCTAAGCTTTCTTTGGATACCAGGTAAGTTCATGGGTGTATGTGTATTATTTGTGATGTGCTATTTGCTAACTAAGTTATTATATATATATATAAGCCCTTCGTATATATTATTCTTTCTAATTTCGATATATTATCCTTTCTTGCCCTAGCCTTGCATGTGAATAGGAGACAGAGAAACTTGTATGCTATTTGCTAAATGCCTTGATATGATATTGAATATTCTTGTGATGTGCGATGGTGTGTCTAATGGGGACGGAGGATATGGATTGTGATTATGGAGATTATTTTGTATATCGATATCGATCTTGTTCTTGGGGCTTATGCCTACTTGCTCTTGGAGCCACGTGTCTACTTGTTCTTGGATATGGTTGAAGGAGGAGGATGTTATATTTTGTAGACCCCGATACACCATCATGTATAAGATTATTGTGGATGTTTACTTGATATATATTACTTTGTTGAATTGTATTAGTGTTTCTCTGCCTCTCATGAACTTACTGAGCGTCTATATATAACGCTCACACCCTTATAGATTGACTTGCAGGTTAAAGTTATATTCCTTAGTGAGCTCGGTCGTTCTCCTTGTGGTTCTTCTAGTTGGTTGTGGATTTTGGTTCGTCTGCATATTTTCCTTACTCCATAGAGATTTCTGGATATTTTTGGGCGGACCGTGTTCGAACCCTTTTTCTTGTAATAAGGAGTAGACTGTTTCTTTGCATCTAGTTTGAGTTTTAGTAATTGAACTTGATTGTGGATAATATCATTTCTATTGATGACTTGATTATGGAATAAATTTATTAAACTTAGTAATTTTGCACTATAATAATAAATTTGAATTAGGCTTGTAAGGTTGTACTTAGGTATAACCTTACGCCGGTCCCGGCTCCCCAGTTTGGATCGCGACACTTATGATTGAAGTTGATTCTATTATGAATATTACTATACCTCCTATGATTGAAGTTGATTCTATTATGAATATTACTATACCTCCTATGAGGATATTACTTAACATATTTATTGTATGATACTAACTAATTGCACATTAGATATTACTAGCTACTATATATTATAGCTATTATATATAAATAATATATATGTGTTAATAAATTTTACTTTTATAATATTAGGTATTAGATTTTTTATAAATAAATTTAAGAAAATTTGAGATGACATAGTTTTTTTTTTTAAAAAAAAATTGAAGTCACAGAGGATCCAACCATTTTTTTAACACTAATATAAGTATTTTGCCATTTAATTTATATACAATTTAATATTAAAATGCAACAAATATAATTAAGTAATCAAATTTATTTCTTTTTACTTTCTTTTTTACATTTTTTATTCTTTCTGTTTTACATTTTTTATTTGTTGCTTTTTCCTTTTTATTATATTTATTTTTTATTTTTACCTTATTTATTTTTATCTTTATTTTTAATATTAATTAAAATAAATAATCTAATAATTTAAAATATTTTAGATAGACAAACTCATTAATTAGTTGTATTTTGATAATGTTGAAATTAAAAAGTGCATATTTTCAATGTATATCATTTAATATGAGTATTTGGAGGCAAAAATAAATAACTTATTTTGGAGCTAAAATCATCTGGAGGATATTATTGACTTTTTATTTAGTGTGGCCGAATTTTGACCAATCTAATTTGGCCAACTTAGTTTTTCCATTTAAAAATTCATTTAATATTTGATATTATTAAATGGCCATACAACATTTCGCCATAACAGCCATAATTTATCTTTTATAACTTAAATTTACCTTCATACCTTTTTTTAGGTTTTTAGATTTCATATTTGAATTTCAAAATTTCATTCTTTTTTTTAATTATTGCTCCAATTTTCTAACAAACAAATAATTTAATAAATTTTATCTTTTTCAAAATATTTATCCTTTTTCAAAGTAACATTAATTATTATTATTTAAAACAAAACTACAATATATGTATATAAGTATGAAAATTATATTAATTATAGTTTTCAAACACGCGCGCATTCAAAGATTGTATTATATATGTTCAAAATTTTAATTTTATAGGTTGAGCGTCACTTGAAATACAATACACCTATATATATATATATATAAACATAGGAAATTAAAAATTAAAAAAGATATTAAAAAAATTACATATATATAAATATATCACAGGAAACATGGACGATTTGCATAACAAATTTTATAAATCTCAATCGAGTTATTTTATTTGATTTTTTGAGCATCATTTTGGGTGAATTATTTTTAATTCTATTAATAAAAAAATTATATATTAGAAATGACAAGTGTATCTTTTAATAAATTCGGTGCAATAAGTACTGTAAATTACTCCTGCTACGAGGCGTTGGAGCAAACCTCTACATACATATTAATTCTAAAGAGAAAATAATAATAATAATAATAATAATAATAAGAGAGAACAATATGCCTATTATATGGATCTCTCTTTTTTAAATTTGAACTAAGACATGGATAAATATAATATAGTCAATTATGACATAGCCCATGACATAAATTTATATATATAACACAATTAATTATATAAAATTAATCTTATTATATAACTAATTTCATGTATTTATGATTATAACATATTTAACTACTCCAATTTAAACTTATTATATAACCAATTACGTGAATTTATAGATATAACATAGTCAATTATATTAAATTAAAATTATAATATAGTCAATTACATGAATTTATACATATAATAATTACATTAAATTTAATTTATTAAGTATCCAATTACAAAAATTTATTCTTATAACACAGTCAATTATATATTAAATTAATCTTATTATGTAGCTAATTACATGAATTAGCACTTTTAACACAGTCAATTATATTAAATTAGTCTTATTGTACAGCTAATTTCATGAATTTATATATATGAAATAATCAATTATCCAAATTAAACTTATTATGTATCCAATATTATATGAACTTATACTCATAAAATAGTCAATTGCATTAAATTAATCTTATTATGTAGTTAATTATATGAATTTATATATATAACATAATTAATTACATTAAATTAAATTTATTATGTGGTCAATTATGTGAATTTATACATATAATAATTACATTAAATTTAATTTATTAAGTATCCAACTACAAGAATTTATTCTTATAACATAGTCAATTATATTAAATTAATCTTATTATTGAGCCAATTATATAAATTTATACTCATAACATAGTAAATTACATTGAATTAATCTTATTATGCAGTTAATTACATGAATTAATATTTATAACATATATAACATAGTCAATTATATTAAATTAATCTTATTATATAGCTAATTACATAAATTTATACATATGACATAGTCAATTACTCAAATTAAACTTATTATGTACCCAATATTACATGAACTTATATTCATAAAATAGTCAATTACATTAAATTAATTTTATTATGTAATCAATTATATAAATTTATAATTATAACATAATCAATTATATTAAATTAATTTTATTATGTAGCCAATTACATAAATTTATATATATTAATATTTTTATATAGATGTTATAGTCAAATTAAACTTATTACGTAGTCAATTACATAAATTGATACTCATAAAATAATCAATTATATTAAATTAATCATATTATGTAGCTAATTACATAAATTTATACATATAACATGAATTTAAACGTATAACTTAGTCAATGATATATAATTAGTATATTAAATACAAACAATAAAATAATTATTATATATCAAAAATACATTGTAATTAAAATAAATAAATATATAATGAACATATAATATATTTATACTCATATTTTATTTGAAAATCAATGTATGTTACATAAATATTTAACTTTTAAAGTATTATAATTAAGTTTCATATAATTTTAATATAGGACTTTTAATAAAAATATATGAAAAATTAAAAATAATTTCAAAATTATCATATTTATAAATTATTTATTAAAATACCAGAATTTATAAAATATTTATCAAAATACTATATTTTTATTAGTTTACAATAAGTTTATGATGAATTTATCATAGATTTATTATGAGTTTATAAATTTTATATAGTTTATAACGAGTTTATTATGAGTTTATAATAAAATGACTAAAATATCTCAGTTAAAAAAATAAATAATTTAAAAAATACAATAAAAGATGTTATTTTTTCTTTAATATACTATTTAAATTTGATATAGTTTTATACTCGTACCTCCTATAATTGAAATAGGTTCTATTACGAATATTACTTTATATAATTATTATATAATACTAACCAATTGTACATTAGATATTACTAGCTAACATATATTATAGCTATTATATATAAATAATATAAAAATAGTAATAAATTTTACTTTATGCTGTTAGGTAATAGATTTTTTATAAATAAATTAAAAAAAGCATACGATGGCTTTGCTTTTTTCTAAAAAAAAATAATTATAGCTATAGAGAATTGAGCCTTGTATCTTTTACTACACACAACTGATTTGCTATTTAATTTATGTACAATTTAATATTAAAATGTAACAAGTATCATTAAATTTAAGCAATCAATTTTTTTTTTTACTTTTACGTTTTTTATTCTTTCTTTTTTACAAATTTTTTCATTTGTTGCTTTTTTTCCTTTTTATTATATTTATTTTTTTGTTTTTACTCTTTTTATTTATTTATTATCTTTATTTTTTATTAATTAAAATAAATAATATAATAATTTAAAATATTTTGATAGACAAACTTATTAATTAGCATTATTTTGATAATATTGGAAATGAAAAGTATAAATTTTTAATGTACATCATTTAATATAAGTATTTTGAAGGATAATAAATAACTTATTTTGAAGCCAAAACTATTTCAATAACACTTTTTTTTTAATTTAGTTTAGCCGAATTTTGGTCATCTTAATATGGCCATCTTGGTTTGTCTTTTAAATATATATTATATATTATATTTTATACATATTATATTATGTAAATTATATTTTAATTATTTATATATGAAAAATAAATTTGCTTTGACGAATTTTATCTTATATTATTTTTAAAATTTTATTGTATATATTTATTATATTAATATTTTATTAAAAATATAATTATAATAAATTATTAATTTTTATATTTTTAAATTTTAACTTTAAAAAAAATATATTGAAAAATAAATTTGTCTTTTTTCATGAGATGAGGATGGAGACGAAAGGGGATTGGGAATTTTCCTCCACCCTGGCCAGTCCCGTTTCTTTCTTTAGTCAATAACTGAAAATCTAAAACACCAATTACCGGAGGCGAGAATACATTGATGAGAAGGAGCAGCTGCCCTCTTCTCTTTTTTAAAATTTATATATATATATATATAATATTTTTTAAAAAATTTTAAATTATTTATTAATTTTTTTAAAATTTTAAATTATCTCTTTTTTTTTATTTTTACAAAAAGTAAAAAAATTATCATAAATTATTTATTCTATATGTAATAGTTCTCTTTTAAAAAATTAATAAAATATTAATAATATACAAATATAAAAAAAATAAAAAAAGAGATAAATTTTTAAATAAATTAATTTAAATCCGTTTAATAAATTAAAAAAACTCATTTATTTTAATTATTTTTTAAGAAATTATATTCATTATTTAATTTTTTTTTTCTTTATTTTATTTTTATTATGAATAATCTTATAAATTTAAAATTATATATATATATATTAATATTTTTTTTATTAATTAATTTTTTAATAATAAAAATATATTATTAATAAAATAATAAATTTATAAAATATTATTAAAATAAAAGAAAAGATAAATAATTATAAAAAAATTAAAATTTATAAAAAAAATAAAATTTTACTCTTTTTTATTTTAAAATCTGGCTTCGCCCTGTCAATTATTGGCTACTAATTACTCGTTAAGTAAAACTTCACATCTTTCATTCAAAACGTTTATTACAAGTTACCAAATTTTATTTTCAATTATTCATCAGAAGAATAAAAATACAGGTAAAATAAAATAGAAACTTTATTTTAATGGCAATGGATTCAAAATTTGACTCTAGATGACACAAATTATATTTTCGATAATAATAGATTTATTAATTTAATTAATAATATTTAATTATTTACTTAATATAAATATTTTTTTATTAATTATTTTTTTAATCAAAATATTAAAATATTTTTAGATTAATTTATAATATATGTGAAGAGAAGAAAATTTCTTTAACAAGATAATATGGTGTATCTTTACCATACATTTTAAGTGTAGGCAATATAATAAATTTATTTGGGATTATTATCCAAATGAAATACAAATTGGAAGAAGGAATCAATAATTTGTAGTTTTTGATTGTGTTTATGGTCCCATAATGGCATCGGATGCTGCTAATATTATTTTAGGCACACACCAAAATCCTAATGATTGAGAGCCTTAATCATCATTGTATATGATAGGACTTTTCTTAACCATTCTATAAATCGATGTTAACAATAATTAAGAGATTGAAACTTTCTAATGGAACAAATCATCTTGCTTATTTTATTGGCTTTGCATGCAACGTTTGGATTTGGTAAAAAAAAAAAAAGAGAAAAAAACAATAAAAATGTCTTATCATATTAGGAATAATAATATTGATTTCAGTGGACTGTGATTTCTAGTGTTTCAATTTTGAAAATATATTTATATTTAATAAATTTTACTATTTTTTTAAAAATTCATTATAGGAGGATTAATCAATATATTAATTCTTAATCTCCTAAACATTGAGTCATGAGTTAATCATATATTTGTAATTATTTAAAATTTTCTCACTACTAGTTATAAATTTCAATTTTTATATATTCAATTTATAAAGGAGAGTTGTAAATCAACATTTCAAAAAATATCTATTGGATGTTACTTTTAAAATCTGAATTTACGTTAAAACTCATTAAGAGGATAAATCGTTAACTCTTAAGTTCTTATCCCTCTTTTTTTTTTTTTTTTTTATTATTAGAAGTTCTCAACTCTTGAGGGTTTAAATATTTTTTTATTTTTATGAAATAATTCACTCAAAAATTAAAATTATAATAATATTTAAAATTTAAATGAATTTAATAGACCGACTACTAATTTCTTTTAACAGGATAATAATCCTGAAAAAACTAAAAAAAATGGAAATGAATAAGGCCCTTGATGTTTCCATAAGAATCGCTCTACTCCCAAAACTCTCCTTTTTCTTTCCCACCGTTTCAAAGTATAATCACCACAGAGATTTTAGAGAGAGAAACCAAAATAACTGACAGAAAAAGAGGGCACCGTCGTATTTGGCTCTTTTTGGTGCATGCCCTTCCTCTCTTTTTTACTCTTGATACATTTTCTGTCGCTTCTGGTCAAATTTATCTTACTTTTTCTTTCTTTTCTTTTTTCTTTTTTCTTTTTCTTTTTCAGGTACGTAATTCTAAGGCTGCAGTGAAAATATATAAGAGAGACCTTCTTTGCCACAGCCAAACCAAAGCTAAGGTATCCACTGCTAATTTTTCAGTTTCCATTTAGATCTCTGGGTCTTTTTCTTTTTTTGTTTTGTTTGTAGGCCCCAATTTTCCTAGGAAAACTACTTCTCATTTTCAATCCTCCCAAACAGATTTTTATTTTCTTCATTTTTTTTATTTGTTTGTTGGGTTTTTCTTTCTTTTTTTCATTTTCTTGAATTCTGGACGAATTCAGGATTTTAACTGCCCATTTCGATCTTTTGTTTTAAAATTTTTTTTTTGGAGTTTGTAATTGTTTCTTATTCGTCTTGGAATTTGTACCTGTATCTTTCGATGGAAGAAGGTCGGGGTGGTAGTGGTGGTGGCGGCCGTGACCGGAGAGTCACGCTTTTAGATCAAATGTCAGCGCTTGAGAATAGCAGAGAGCTAGCCGGCTTGACTCTCGACGCCGTGTTGGGGGGTGAGAAGCGCCCAGCGACTACGGTGGCTCAAACGCCGGCTCAGGTGAACAGAACTCTTTTAGATATAATCCGCGATGAAGAGCCTCATCAAGGCTCCGTGTTTGGCCAAAAAGATAAGAAAACATGGAAAGCGTTCAGAGAACGTCTTCGTCTTAAGCGATCCGGTTCTGCTTGGACCTCCTCTGTTTCTATTCCGGCTTCCGATATTCCTATCCAGAATAACAACCATAGTTATAGAAATAATTACCAGCAATCAAGATCCTTTATGTCCCGCCGGAATTCGGTGCGTTTTACTACTGTCTCCTCCTCCGTCAGCTCAGGCGATTCAACTCACGCTGACGACTCTAATGATAATTCGGCGATGTCCAGTCACAGACCACAGATGTCTCGCCGGAGCTCCTCTCGGTTCGGTTCATCGGGACTGACTCCATCCGAGTCAATGAGGTTGGATGAATTACACGCGGTGGGGGATGAGCCTCCTTCACGGAGTCTCAGAGCGCAAATGTCGCGGCGCAATTCAATTAGGAGTCCCGAGTTAACTCAGTTCATGGACAGCGAGGAAGAGCCGGGCCAAAGTAGCCGCCGTCTAGGAGCGGTATTGACAGAGGAGAGAACAATGTCGGCGAGGGAAGCAATAGTGGCTCAGGAAGCAGCAGAGGCAGAGACAGCAGCTCAAGCAGCGGCAGCTGCAGCAGAGCAGGAGCAGCACGATGATGATGAGGATGAGGAGGAGGAATCTCCGACGAACACGGGATCAGTGGAGGCGCAACCAGTAAGGATGTCATTAATGGACTTGTTGGAGGAGACAGATAGACAGATGGGATTTGTGGGGTCCAGTTACGCAATGGGAGATGAATTTGAAGAAGGCGAGGAAGAAGAAGATGATGATGATGAAATGAACGGCAGTGATGGGATAGAACATACATGCTGCGTGTGCATGGTTAGACATAAAGGTGCGGCATTTATCCCCTGCGGTCATACCTTTTGCAGGTTATGTTCAAGAGAGCTTTGGGTACAAAGGGGTAATTGCCCTCTTTGCAACGGCTTCATTGCTGAAATTCTTGATATTTTTTAGTTCCTTTTATTTTTTTTTCTTTCAATTTTTCAGTTTGCAATGTTATTACAAGAAATTTCATTTTGCAATGCTATTGCTTCAATGACAAGAAATTTCAAACTTGTGTAAACATTTTTTTATTTCATTTTGAAAATATCTTTTATTTTATTTTACATTGATAAATTTAAATTTAATTAAATTCATTCAATTTAATAAAATTTTAATATCAAATTAATTAAATTTACGATATGATTCACTCAAATGAATATAAAAATGTAACATCACGTTCATTAAATTTTTTTAAAAAAAAAGTTGATTACTATCGAATTTTCAAAGAATTGTTTGGATGAATATGGGGAAGGGTAAAAAAAAAACAGAAGTTTCATCAAAATCTCGCATTTGTGGATGGAAAAAAGAGTTGCTAGATTTGGCATTTAGCTCAGAAGATTGATTGGATAATGCCAACAACTGACAGGTCATGCTAGTTGAGATTCAAACATATTCTATTATTAATTTTTTTCCAAGTAATTGCTATGACATACTACTACAAACAATCAAACAAACAATGTGATAAATAGGCTTGTGGTCCATTTTCTTTTATTGAAATAAAGGTTTTTTCAATTCGACTAATGATTCGACTCTTTTGGAGTTTGGATAGATAGATAGATATTAGCTACTATATTTTATTAAATTTTTGTATTCAACATTTATTAATCAATTGGTTTTCTATCTTTATTAAATTTGAAATTTAACATGTCCAACAAGGATATAAAAAGAATTACACTCCCACTTTTAAAGAATAAATTGCTTCATGATCAACATAAGCAATCTCATTAACTGAACTAAATTCTACAAATCTTATCTCAAAAAAATAAAAATAAAAATAAACTAAATTCTACAAATCTTCATATCATAGATACAGTTTACTAACTAGACCACTGATCATGAACACAAAGTTTCAGCCAAATCAGACAAAACAGAGTTCAATAAGCCGTAGAAATCATCGAACTATCATGGCTTTCAATTCATTATCCACAACTGATAAACATCAAAATTATTGGCTGTCATGACCACCTCATTGGAAAAGTCCAACGTTTGATTTTTTTCCCCTATATAATTAATAAAAATTTTTTTTATTATTTTTATTAAAATTTTATTAATTTCGATTTCAAAAATTGACTTGATTAGAAAAAAAATTTGCTTTCATTCTATCGATCAAAATTCAATTTTTAATCAAATATAAATAACAAAAAAATTTATTGACGAATTTCCTAATTTAAACTCAAAACTTAATATGTAATATTTAAAGCTGAATTTATATTAAAAAAAACAGCAAATTTCAACTAGCTGCATGTGACTCCAAATCTTTCCATTCACAAATCATTTTCATTTTAAGGAGGACAAACACAGGGTACCATATATATTTTTTTTGCAGACCATAACCATGATGTAGACCTCGCTTGTAAATGAAAAATGATATTGGGTTCAAAAGATGGAGAATCCAGCCATTTGCCTTTTTGCTTGCCATTTTGTTAGCTATTAGCAACCCTGTATAGCTGTTGTTTGTATTGTGCTTTTGTTGATGGAATCTTATACCTGCTTCCTCCCCATTTCTTTCCAAATATGTGCTTGTCCGAATAATAAGCATGTCCCCTTCCTTTTGTAATTTCAGGATTCCCATTCTATAGTAATATAATTTGGAGCCAAACTAGATATGTTTACGGGTTCGGAGACTCACCAAACTCCAATAATATCAGGAGAGAGACAGAGTTGTCTTGTATTATACATATTGTCAAATTGCACTCTCTACAACATTTTCCAATCGATTTTGTAGTGGGTTTAGTTGTATATATGGGATGATCATCAAAGACAAGATGCGGCCCCAGCTATATTTCTCTGCATATACTTGTCAAAAGTTTATCTGCACTTCCTCTCCCATCATCTCTATCATGGTTAAAGAAGTTGAGAGCTTTCATTGATCAGAATTTCCTACTAAAACCACTTACATGTCCATGAACCAATGCTTCGTAGTGCATTTATCAGGTTGCCGCACTATATAAATTTGATCTCCAATTTTACTGTCAGAGTCTTGATTCCGGTGCCATGTCCATATTGCCCAAGTCTCATTCTTCACCTGCAATTCACACTGAAAGTTAAATAACTTTTGATAACATTGCCGTTCCATCAAGCTATTCATTTCAGCCGTGATTTTAACATTTTCTCAGTAGTCAATATGAATAGCTTCTATAGCCTTAGCCTGATAAGATACCAAATACATACGTCAAATATCAAAGGCAATCTATTCTGAATCTTATAATCTTTGGCAATAACATGAATAACATTGAACATGTTTCTGCAGATGCTTTTTCTACCCAGCAGGACTTTTTCAGATTATCAAGAGTTGATTTTAGGAATTGTTACTATTCCATTGTTTAAACTCCAAGTTCGCTTTCACATATGGTTTTTTAATATTAACTAATATATAGGAATAATGTAAATGTAAAGTGAAACACAGTGATCGTGATATACTTGCACAACCAATACTGGAACTTTTCTAAGTAAATTCACGACAGGATTGACTATGATCATTACATTTTGACAACCCGCTAAACCATGACTGAGTTTGTCATGACGGCCACAGTTTAAAAACCTGGGCTTTTAGGCATATCATTATGCCTTTTAGATTCAATATTTTCATGTCCGTGTCCTTTGAGACTTCAATGATGATGCAACTGCATTAAGATCATACAAGTTGCACTTTCGTAGTACGGCTAAACATTGAAGATACAGAACATTCAGAGAAAGAGAGAGTACCTCCAAAATTCCATGGCCAAAGCTAGATTCCCGTAAGGCGCTGTAATCGGGTTGCTGGTCCCAACAGAACTTACCGGCTGCTGGGCCTGTCGTAAAGTTTGTAGCACAAAAGCCACCCATGTGACGATCAAGAGTAGTTGATGGCTCTGGACATTTGCCAGGTTCATCAGCATGTTCAATAGCCATTTTTTCTCGGTTACCCCCATCTCCCACTGTAATATATACAGGACCACATTCATCCAATTCGTAGTTGTAAACTCGATTTGATCTTTCATACGCATGAACCTGGAAATTGATTATTAACAAAAGGTTGTTAAAGTGCTCGAGATAAAACATACTCAGGTTAAGAAGTAAATGTTATATATGTCAAAATGCATATGCAGGAGATCGAAATTTGCAAATTGCAACAATCAGAAATTCAACCTAAAGTTATTTTAAGCGCGCATTAAAATATAGAAATAGGAATAGGAAATGACTCAAATCAGTCTAATATGCAGTATCATTTGGAAATTATTCAATCGAAAAAAAAAATCCTTCTGTCATTTTTATCAAAATAAAACATTCACTTGAAAAGTAAATTGTATCCATAGTTACTAAATTATGCATAATTTAGTGATCTTTAGTGCAATCTATTACCAGGTAAATGTTAATCATCGCTTACATGTCCATTGAAGACTATATCAACATTGTATGAGTAAAGCAATTCTTCCATTGCCACTCTCATACACTCTGCTTCTCTGTAATGAGCTTTATAAGAACTATACCAAGGTGGATGCCATGTAGCTATAAGCCATGGAGTTTGTGATCTGTCAACATTAGCCAAGTCTTTCTCCAGCCACTTGTACTGATCATCTGTGAATTAAAGAAATCAGAACTTACATTATAATAAAGTGTAGAATTAATATGAAAAAGAAAAACTGAAATTGATTGAATCAATTTCAATTCCTTTTAACATTTCAAAATATAATCAAAAGCCCTACATGAAATTGTGCTTCACCTGAATAAATTACTTGCTTTCAATTTTAGTACCTGATTTATTGTAAGCAATGTATGCTCCAAGCATAATGAAATGTATCCCTCCAGCATTGAAAGAGTAGTAAAGAGTAGATAAAGATCCACTTTCTTTAGACGGGAAAGCAAATCGAGAACTATAAGCAACAAATGATTGATTTTCAGCTTGTGGTTCAATTTCATGGTTCCCTCCAACCACCATGATAGGAACTTTTGAAATTAAATTCTGCATAAACCTGCAAGCAAACATACATCAATTAATGTATCAAGAATTTATCCCAATGCAAACTCAAATGTAAAAAATTAAAAAACAAAAAGTGCGGGAAAGTTAACCTTCCCCAATAGTCCCAACGGGGCTGATAGGTCTCATGTATAGGTGACTCTGGAAATGAACATTTATAACAATCCGAGCCAGTTCCATTTGTGAGGTATAGATTTGCATAAGTTACATCACCGACAAGCAGAACAAGTTCAGGTTTGTTACTAATTACGTGACTGATTGTTGAAGTTGTATTGTATGTAAGTCCAAGATCACCCACAACAGCTATTCTATTAGGATAGCTTCTTGGACTAGAAATTGGCATAGTCTTGAATGAGTAAATATTACTTATGGCTTCCATAGAAGGATCCCCACATCGATAATAATATCTAGTGTCAGGTTTTAACCCTGTAAGCACCAATAAAGAAAAACAATTCCCAATCAATGCAGGTTTATCGTGTATATCTAATTTTCAAATCATAAAATCGGCCAAGCAACTAACTGGCTATATGTATATGACTGTTTCTTTGAAATCAAGAGAATATTAAGGCACTCCTACTAGTTTTCACATTCTCACACAATGTAATTCCTATTCATCTTTTGCATACACAAAGTATAACTAAGTCTTTCACACTATTTTCAGGCGTATTTCCAGTGGAATCCACGCTCATATTGCGAGTAGAATAATAATATTTTGGTGTAAAAAATTGGCAAAAAAACATATAAAAGAGTTGATAGTCGATGAAATGAGCTTCTAAGAATGAAAGATTTCGAGAAAGTTCCATTCTGAGCTAAATTTACAACCAAAAAAAAAAAGAAATTGATGAAATGAAAAACATACCAGTGAGACGAACATGGTGAATAATCCCAGAAGTGTAGTTTTGGAGACCTTGAAAAGGATAAAGTTGGCTGTAAACATGAGAATATCCTTTGGCTTCATGAGTCAATGGAAATCTTAAAAACCCATAACGAACAACACTACCGACACTTTTAGGGTCTAATGGTTTTATATTATGACCAATTTGAAATTCCCCTGCAAAATTCAACAATTCATAATTAATTAATTTGAAGACTAATAATTAATTTGATCAGAAATCTAAATGTGAATAAAGAAGAGAACCAGTGATCCAAGATATCCAAACAGAATCGTAAGAAGAAGATAAAGAAACCGATATTTGCTCTGGTTCAAATCCTTTGACTCGGCGGATAACTCGGTAATCTGTATCAGGCAAATCGACGGCGGAGCCACGTAAACTGACGTCAAAAGGAACGGTGACGGGATCAAAAGGACCGTCCAGAGTTGACGGAATCTTATTCTTGGAATGAACAGATAAAGCTGTAATTATAAGTTGAAGTAGAAACAGAGCTCTGATCGCAAAAACAGAGAAGCTCTGAGAAGCTGCCATAGTTATGAATTTTACATCGAAAAAGAAAAAGAAAAAAAGAAAAAGAAAATAAAAATGTAGAAATAGGAGTTCTGTAAAATAATATTGAAAGTGAAAACAGAAATGGATTAAAATGCAAAGAGGGTGGAGAAGAAGAAGAGGGAAAAGAGTATATTCTATATTCTATTCGTTAGATATTTGAACAGTTACTAGAAAGTTACAACCGAAACGGGCCTCGGCGGGTTGTGTGCACCTTCTAATGACTTTAAAGCCACCTCGTTCTTTATTCAATTTGTCTGTTCTTTATGGAAACTCTCAAACGGTATTTATTTTAGGAAAGAATTTTCTTTCTTTTTGTTTTATCAAATATATATTTAATTAGAAAGTAGGGTTTTTGAAAAAAAAAATTCACCATATTATCAAAATATATTTATATAAAAATTTATAATTAGTTTACTAATTTATCATATATATATATAATTTATTATGAATTTATTATAAATTTATTATGATTTATTATAAATTGATAAAAATATTCGTGATAAAAATAAAAAAAATTTATAAAAAATAGTAAATGGTATAATTTTTCTGAGAAAGTAGGGTTGTCCAAGAAATCATTAGCCTCGTTCAATCTAGTTCGGTCCAATTAATTCGAGTTAAATTAGATTGAATATATAAATAAAAAGGTATTTAAATTTAGGGCTATTTTTTTATCAAAAAAATAGATAATATCATTAAAAGGACAAAGCATTACATAAAACTTGAGATTGACAAGGCATAAACAAAAGGTTATTAATCTTTCCCCAATCCTAAAGAACAAGGAGCAAGAATAAGTAAACCTCTTACAAAACAACCAAAGAAAAAAAATAAAGAAATGGCCTACCACACAACCAAAGACTAAATCCTTGAGATAACATTCTATAAGTTAGCAAGTAAAAAGCTAAACATCTCACGCCATGAGTCCCAAATATTTTCTCTGATATAAACATCAAAAATAACGAGAGAATAACATGATATAGCATCCTAAAAAGTAACAATTTAGAAATGAAATACAAAAAATGCCATAGAAGGTTATGCTTAAAAAAGAAAACTACCAAATTCATAAAAAAAAAAAAACAATAAGAATTAAAAGATAGCTCAAGAAAAATGATAGATTTAGAACTATCACCGATCAAATAATTTTAAATTTAAATTTAAAAAAGCAAAAATGAAAATTCTAGGAGAGACAATATCCTTAAATTAATATTAACGCTCTTAATTCGGACTGGATTATAAATCTAGTGGAAAATTATCAAGATAATTTGAGTCTACCTTAATATAATAAATGGTGTTGTTTTTCTTATATTTTCTTTATTATATGTTGAAATTTGTATAAAAATAGTACAAAAAATAAAAATTAACCCAATATTAAATAATCACCAAATTCTCTAATAGAATATTCTAAAGAAATAATAAAAAAATAATCCAATAATGACAATGTTTTATGGAAATGGATAACTTGTTTTAGGAGCATCTTAATGGAGAATATTCCTAATAAAGTTATTTCTTTGGTTTTCCCCCTCTAAGAAATGGGTGCAAAGTTGCTAGTAATATAAAAAGCTTAGAATGTTTGTGTTGGGACCATTACGACAGGGATGTGCTTCAACTTTTTCTTTGTTTTCACTTGTTTGACAAAGAGGAAATGAGTTCCCATAGTTTTGTGTAATTTTTTTTTTACTTTATAATTAATATGCTTGTAAACATCAAGTTTTTATGTCCACTTAATTTAATGGATATGTTGGTAAGAGTAACCATCAACAATTAATATAGAAAATGGCACCCTATATCACATTTTTAAAATTTTTATTTTTTATCAAAAATATTTTAATCATTTTATTATAAACTCATAATAAATTTATTATAAACTGTGTAATATTTATAAACTCATTATAAACTTATGATAAACTAATTATAAATTTATTGTAAACTCTTTATAAACTAATAAAAATAATGTATTTTGGTAAATATTTTATAAATGCTGATATTTTGATAAATATTTTATAAATATGATAAATTTAAAATTATTTTTAATTTTTCTTGTATTTTTATCAAAAGTCCCTATTAATAATTAGTAAGTACTAAAAAATTAAAAATTAAGATAAAAAATTCAAATAAGCTCTTAAAATATTATCATTATTTTTATTTAACCCTTAATTTTTTTAACTAAATATATTATTATTTTTTTTGGCAAAAATAGGTCATTCATGTCCTTGCTCTTATAATGACAAACTATTTAGATCTTTGTCTTTAGAAAAAGTTGATTTGCTTTTAAAAATGATGAAATTGCATTATAGAAGCAACTTATTTAATTTATATTTTTAAACTAAATAATAAATATTAAAAAATATTTTTAAATAATTAAAATTTTAAAATATACTTTTAAATAATATTTAGAAAATAATAAATTTTTACATATTGTAAAAATATATATTTTTGATAATTTATATCATATTTAAAAAAATAAAAATTACAAATAATAATTTTCATTGAACTATAAATATCTACATGGTAAAAAATTAATTTACATAATTTTTTTTTAATTCGGGATTTGATATTTATTATATTTTAATTTTTTTATATAAATTGTTAAATGTTGATAAATAGAATATAATTGTTTTCATTTATCTTAGTCACAAAAATATAAAAAATAATAATTTTCTGATTTTATTTTTAATTTTAATAAAAATAATTTTTTATTTGAAAATTTTAATATATATTAATAATTTTTTAATTATTTAAAATATATTTTTAATTCTAATTATTTAAAATATATTTTTAAAATATAAAATGAGTAAGCAGGTTTTATAGTGTTATCTCATCATTTTTTTAACTCTGTAATTATTTTTTACTCCCTCCATATTTATGAAAAGAATTTTTACTTTTTTTTTGTTAATTTTGTAAAACGTCTTCATCTTTTTTTTAACGACAATAATTTAAATGACCAGTTCTCCAAACAGCAAGGCTGAATAACCCATTTTAAAAAAAAATCGAGACAATGATAATACTTTATAAACTTATTAAGCCTTTGGCCTTTTTATTAATAATAAGTATTTTGATAATTACTTTAAATTTTTATAAAAATTATCTTTCCATTATAAAGTTCCAGAAAAACGATTGGAAATATAAAAAACGATTAGAAATATAACTGCTGAAATGGATATTTATTTATATAATTTCATGATTTTGATTTTTATAAAATTCAATAATATCTTATTTAACTCATATAGAATTTCGTATGCAATATAAAAATTTAAAAAATGGTGAAAAAAAATTTTCTGCCATTATATTCACATTTTATTTGAATGCCTAACATAAAATTTAATAATATGTAATATATTACGATATTTTATGATATAATATTATAAATAATATTTATAAAATTTAAAAATAAAAAATATTTTATTAAAATATTTTTAAAATATAAAATTTTAAATCATGCAAGATCACCAAATTGATATTGATAATTTAAAAATTCATTGTCAACGAAACAAAATATTACAGTAAAAAATCGTGGGACATTTATATAATTATCTAAAAAATAATTTTTATTATAAAAATAATACAAAAACTAAAATTATTTATATTTTTATAAAAAATTTAAGCAAAATTTCAAAAATAACTCATTTCTTAATAAAAAAATTTAAAATATCTCTTAACTCGATACAATTAATATTTTAATTCAATTTTTTTAAAATTTTACTATTAAATAAAAAAATTTAATAAATAATAAAAATTAATATTTAAAATTATTTTTCATCATATAAAAATTATAATTTTTATAAAAATAAAAAAATTTAATTTTAATTATAAAAAATAAATAACTCTCAAAAAAAATAAAAACAAAATAAAATATATAAAAATATATTAATAAAAATTATTAAATTTATTTTAAAATAAATTTTATATATTATAAACATAAAAAAAATAAAAAAATATATAATTTCGCTATGTAGATGTGTTGTAGATGTATTTTAGATATTTTGTAATGTTGTGTGTATGTAGATGTGTGTATATTATATTTTTGTTATTTAAATTGTGTGTATTTTATATAAAAATTATTGAATATTTTGTGAATATTATATGAATGTTGTGTGAATGTTTTGAGAATAAAAAATTAAATAAATATTAAAAATATTATATAGATGTGTTGTAGATTTATTATAGATGTATTGTTGATGTATTGTAAATATATTTTATATTGTTGAATGTGTATTTTATATATATTATGTATATATTTATTTTATATATATATATATTAAAAATATGATATTAAAATTTTTTTTAAATAAAATAATTTAAGTAAAAAGATCGCAAAAAAATTTTAAAAAATAAAAAAATCAACATTTAAAAGTAAATTAAAAAAAAAAAGGCAAAAACTGTATAAATGAAAAAGGAAACTTATGGAACTGTCTTTTTGAAAATTGAAAATCTAAAAAGGGTATAGAGCCTAATATTCTCAAAAATCATACTATTGGAATGAAAGTCAAAACAAACTATATATATACATATATATATATCACATCTCCAAGATAAACTATAAAACAAACTATTAAAAATATTTTTAAAATATAAAATAAGAGATAATAAACTCTCTTTTTTCCGCCGACGAGTCTTTCGCAGAAGGCAAGCATGGAGAAGAGATTTCTGTAAATTCCAGGAGATCATTGCAATCTCAAATTCCATGTTCACAGCTCACAAAAGCTTAATCATTCTTTAGAAACTCTAATAAGTTCACCCAAAAAGAAAAATAAAAATCACTCGAAACTCTATAAACCAAATGCTTCTACTACACTTCAATTTGTTTTTATCACCACAGCTTGCAAAAGTTATGTTTAAAATGTAAATTTAATTTTCTTAGCATTACAATATGAAGGAGAGGAAGAATATTTGCCGTTAAACTATACCTCGGCGTGCATTTAAGTTACTAAGATTTGATAAAAAAAACATAAATCTAAAAATTCATAAAATAATCATAAATCATCTATCTAAACCATAATTATAGTTTCATTTATAAGATTTTAAAAAAATATAAATACTAAATTGAATTTGTGAACCACCAAATATGAGACCTTGAACCATGATGAACACCCTCTGGTAAAACAAAAGGATTCATCAGCTTTGGTTTGCAATACCAGACACTACATAATAGACAACAAATCATAGTCAGAAAACAAAACTGAACACACCTACGGCTACAGAAACTTTAATTTGTTTTCCCCTCATTTTCGCTAGCATTTAAGGTTCTTCATATATATGATAGCTAACATTAAACTTGCAAATAATCCTAATACATTCCAGATCTCTACATAGTGCACACAGAAATTGCATTAAGGGAACAGATGTCTTCATTTGTGTAACAGTTGCTATAGAGTTCCTATGTTGAGAGCGTTGCACACCATGGGGAATTCAATAAAAGGACAGAACAGAGAATTTCTGAAGACAAAAATAAATACACAAATTTCATTGACATCAAGATTTCATAAGTCCTACTTGGAAGTCAAATATTTATGATATAAATGCCATTGACATCTAAACTAGTACTTGGAAGCATGACACTAATTAAGGTGATTTATAAATTCCAAGAACAGCCTGAACAAAAAAAGATTCACTATCAACATCTATACTTGAAGGCCGGAAAATAGTACAGGCGAAAGGGCAAAAGGAGAACTGTTAAGAACAGCTCAACCCTATGACATGGGATGATGAGTCCATTTGGCTGCAAAACAAGAAGTTTGTAAAGACACTATGTACTTATCCTTTGGTTCTCATAATTGTTATGCTTCCTTTTCCTCCTTCAGTACGAATTTTTGTTTTGCCGACAACAGGCTTCCCAGAAAAAGCCGAAGTGGGATAAGCAGTGGGATCTTCTTCATTTTGCTTTGATTTTGAAGGTGGAGGAGTGCGGATCCGCTGGTTTATGTCCTTGAGAGTTACATCTCCATGGAACCCACAGGGTTTGATGAAGGCAAATGGATAGACAACAGAAGAAGCTAATTTAGTGGGTGTTCGTATGAAAGACTTCTTACCTAAGAGGCAACACATAAAGCAATCATGATAAGTTTATTTGGTTTTTGCTATATTAATACCAGGAAACAAAATCGGTATGCTAAAAAAAATAAAATAATGCAACAAATCACAAGAAGGATACATCTATTCAGAATGTTATGGTGATATTTTTTATGATTCATGTTGCTTCCTTTCTTTCGACTTTATTGAGGCAGCGCTTGAAAATGTAGGAACCAATTAACAAAAAGAAAAGAGGAACAAGAAATTTATGACAAATCATCCAGAAGTGTGAATGGTATTAGAAGTGACAGCAAATATTGTACCAAGTAATACAAGCAACAACAAGAACATTGTGAAGAGAAGCACCTTTAAAAACTACATTTCGAGGAGTTCGGGTAATACGCTTTTGAACTGCACTAGCTTCATTCTCAAGAGGACCACTGCAGAATTCTACAGCAGCAAGCTAATATTATGCTCTTTGCATGATAGACATTATGCACCTCACTTGGTACATAAAAGACATAAGTGTTCATATGGCATGAGATTGAGAAAATAATGCAGATACCTGAAATATCAATTTGAACATCTCCAGGAAAAATCCTGAGGCTCAAAGAATCGATTAATCAGTTTTTAGTGGAATAATAATGAAGCTAGAATCATAAAGTACAAAGAAGCATACATATCACTGGGACTATATTGCATCTCAGTGTCATTAAGGCATTCAGCAAGCCAGCCCTCAGAAGACTGATCCAGGACTTCATAACTGGAGGCAGAAACATCTGCTAAAACATATAAAATCATGATTAGAAATCCTAGAATAAGCATTGAGTAGAAATCAGATGCTCCAAGTTCAATTTGGTTTCAGACGGGAAAACCTGAAAATCCAGGAGCCCACTCTGGTGCTTGAGGTAAAACTTCTTCAAGAGACTCCTCTCCCTCCTAAACATAGAACCAAAAGTACTCGATCACAAAATTAGCAAGTGTTGATCCATTCTAATAAGTAGGAAGTGCACACTTCAGTACCATATGTATAATAATATATCAAGAATAATTAGAACTAAAAACGGTACAGAAAACAGTATACAAGCATTAATATTCAATTCCAGGGCTCCAGAGTTAAGCTAGTTAAAGAAAACAGCATGATATCCAATAATGTTAAATTTCAAAGCTCCATACCTTGACCATTAATTAGGTATCTACCACATCAAAATATCATATATTCCACAATTGGTTTGCATATGGACACACATAATGAGATGTGTATGTGATGCGTTTTCAATATTAACAATCTAAAGGCCACATCAGCACAAAAATGTAAATTTCACTGATAGCATATTCATCTTGGCTACAATAACTAGTCTATCGATGAAGACAGTCTCCAAACAGAAAAGGGATATCTAGCATTTACATTTGATTGTAGAAATACAGATGATATCTCTTCATTGCATAATGGGGAATCTACTGCTTGACTATCAAACTGTAACATTCGGCGCCTCTTTAATTGTGAAGAAGTTTCCCTTTGTTCTTCTGATTCCTTGTGCATGTTATCTGAAGTACATTCTTTACAATTAAAAAAAAAAACTGACTCTTATACCTAGACAAAAGCAAAAACAGGGGAATTAAGCCATACCCTTCTGATTAATATGGTAAGCCAAATCCCCACAAGCCTTAACTGGGGTTGTTTCATCTAACATGTAGGAGAGATCTTCCTCATTCAAAGTCACTTCATTCCATAAACACTGAGATACATCTGCTGAAAACAATAACACCACCCAGACATCAACTCATTTGTCTGTTACCTCTCTCAGACCAAACATTAGGTGGAGGGCATATATTCACTTCCGAGCAAATAAGAAACCAGCCTAACTTACCATAACTGGAATCCTTTTGGATACAATAATCCTCACCTTGCCAATCCCAATTTTCTCCACTGTCGTCGCACAAAGTAAGGAAGGAATAGAGTTAATCAGACTTTTACTGGCATACATGTCTAAAAAAAATCCAATGTACAATCATGGAAAAACGAAGCTCAAACCAGAAACAAACGGATGATAGAATGTTGTCCTTAGAATCAGAATACAGTTACCACATTTCACTAACTTCAGCTTAATTCTACCTAAGGTCAACATAACTCTCGCAAATTTCACCGAAAAAATCAAATTGAAAATGGACATCACCCAGCGTGACAATAACAATATACTAAACAGTAACAGGAAAAAGCAGCGGAAACTTGTAAAACCAGCTAAATGCATCCAATTTTATAGTCTAGAGCAAACATCAAATGCAGAATAAGGGCACATTTCCATTGTTTGGATCTTATCAATTTTTAGACAATTTGTAATTGATATTAAATTGCTTTAACAAATAAGATAAAGGTAAAAAAATAGAATGACCCACCAATTTGTTCAGAGTCCACATACTAATTATCATCATCAAACAGTACAAGATAAATCCAGCAAACCCAGAAATCAAACAACTTATTTTAAAAAAATTAAAGAAATAAAGAAAATCAAGCAAATCGAAATTCACATAAAAAGAAACAGCATAAAATCCATAAATATGTACATAAAACTAAAATGCAGACCAGAAAACCTAGCAATCTCACACACAAAAATTGAAAAAAAAAAAACAAGTCAATGAAAAACCCATCTCACAAAAAATAAAAACTAAGCAAAACTATTATAAAAAAATGTAAAAAAAAAATAAATTCACAGAACATGCATTTCAAACCAATTAACGAAAACAAGAGAGATTTACCGGTCATTGTTGTAATCCATCCGTGAATGTAATCTCAGAAAATCAAATCCGACCCTTTTCTTTTCTCTTTGACTACTACCATCAAACGATAGCCGTTACCCAGAGATCGAAATACAAAGACACAAACAACAAAAATAAATATAAAACACTCAAGAGTGAGAGTGCTGAGATGCTTGAGATATGTGCTCTGTAAAAGAAAAAGCGCCGACTCTCTCTCACTCATTCTCTGTCTGTCTCTTAACCCTCTGATCTCTCACTCTCTCTGTCTTCTTTACCTTAATTATGCCATTTTTTATTTAATCATAAAATAATAATGATATTTTTTATACATAATAACACTGTCTGTCTCTTTTTTCCTTTTAAATTGACATGGAAACCCGGAAATATTAAAGAAGAAGAGAGAAAATGGACCACGACAGGACTCAGTGGAACCCACTACAGAGTCCGTTACTCGTGGGGTTATATCTAATCAGATTTAAATCTTTCCCTAATTATTAATTAATTATCATTTTAATTTAGATTTCTTTCCTAATAAGAGCTTTACGGTGAGGATTTATTTTTTCACGAGCATATGTTGGAGCGTGGATTAACTCTCCAATCGTAGACCGAAAACTGTATTTTTCTAAAATTGGGCCCGTGTTGTACAGTATTTTCAGAAAAAAAATTAATAATAATAATAAATTGAAAACGTGACATTGCCTTTTTTCGAATTCTTCGTAAGTAGGGACGAGAAGATGTGACAGGGTGAGTGTGAAACATTAGCCTCGATATTGGGATGGGTTCTTCTTTTCTTTAAGTTTCCAGTGGCATGTGAGATAGAATTTTTTTTTTCCTAATTAAGAGAAATAATTAATAAAATTGATTTTATATTTAAATTCTATAAAAAAATTTAAAAAATATATATAATATATATTCTGTATTTATTGGTTTAACAAGGAACATTAATTAACTGGATTTTTTTTCTAATTTTTTTTCTATTTTTTATAGTGTATTTTATAAATTATTAAAAAAATTAATTACTGAAAATATTTTTATAAAAATATATTATTAAAATTATATTTTATTAAAAAAATTATATTATTTTATTTAAAAAATATAATAAAATATTAAAAAATATATTAAAAAAATATTAATTTACTTAGTTACGAACTAATTTTATAAAAATAGTTTAGATAATACCTAAATTAACTATATAATATTTATTTTATTTTATTATATTTTAAATTAAAAAAATATAATTGTACTCTTTAATTACGTTTTTTAATAAAATATTTTTTTATTTTTTTTAAATAAAATATTTATTAATTAATTAATAAAATTTAGTGAATTGAGTATTTTATTTTTTATAAATTTTTTATAAATAAATATAATATTATTGATAAAGTAAAATTATATATTAAATTTTTTAAAATTGTTATGCATGCTATTAAACTACATTTGGACCTGGTGGGTGCAAAAAAGTCTTGTCAAGTACCCTTACCAGCTTGTTTGAATTGAGGGTCAAAAAAAAAACGAAAAAAATAAACTCTAAAAAATGGGCAGATACATTTGTATTCTTATTTGGAAAAAAAAAAATAAGTGTACAATTTGAGGTCAAAAATACAATAAAATACTTAAAATTTATCATTTATTTAATTTTATAACTTTTAATTTTGATAAATCAGATAATAAAATTCTATTATATTAGCCGTTAGAAGTTATATAATTTGATAAATTACTGACATATTAATAATTTTTAAATATTTTTATTCTAAAATAATAATAAATGGGTATTAATTTTTCAAGGCACGCCCATTTACTTTAGTTTTTTTTTTAAATAATGAAAAATAATACTCATTCATTTCCTTTTCCAATTTTTTTCTGACAAAATTTCTCTCTGGATGCTTATTAGATAGTAGCACTAAATTAAACTCTTAACTCCTTGTTATTATTTCTCTTTTCTTTAATTGATAGAAAACCTTTAAATTGCTATTTTATGCTAATTTATTTCTCTATTGCCTTTATGAATTGAGTCCTATCTTTGAATAGACATTTATTCATTATATACATTATATTTTAGTTATTTGCATATTTAAAATAAATTTTATTTGAATTATTTTATCGTATTATATTTTCATAATTTTATTGTATTCAATTCTTAGATTATTATATAATTAAATATACATTATTAATTTTTATATTAAAAAGTTTCATTTAAAAAATCGAGGAATATAAAATTTCTATGGAGATTTTCATTCCCATCAGAATTCGCAGGAGCGGGGGCGAAGATTTCTCGTCTTGGCAAAATGGAGATAGAGATAGAGATTATTCTTTTACTCTGACCTTACCTCATTATTATCTCTAATTTCTTTTGTGCCCCTTAGCCTCACCTGAATATCACATTTTGAGTTCCTCAACAGTTGTCACAAATACAATAGCTGTTAGGATTGTCAATGGATATGATATCCAGAAAATTATTATATCCAAAAAATTATTATATCTAAATTTAAATACTTTTAATTTTTAAACTACTCAAATCCGTTTAAATCTTATTATAGTTATATCTATACTCGTTTCAAATTCGTTTAATTACCCGTTTAAATATAAAAATTTAAAAATATTATAAAATTTAAAATATAAATTATATATTTTTAATTAAATAATTATAAATAAAAATTTAATATTGACACAATTTTATTAAAAATAATTTTATACCACATAATTTCATAATTAAAATAAAATATAATAAATATATAATTAAAATTTTAATAAAATATAATTAATATATAATCAGATTCGAATAATGAATACCTAAAAATTTATATCCGAACCCGACTCGAATCCATTACGGATAATAAAAATACTATTCATATTCACTCAAATCCATTTATAAACTATCTATATTTTATATAAATGAATCGAAATGGATTAAATATCTAAAAATACTTGATTAATTGTTATCCTAATATTTAAAATTCTAACAGAAACTTGAAATTGAAAAGAAACCCTATTGGGCATAAAGTAGATTGAAAATCAAAAGTAGAAAGTGATAAAGAAGGAGAAGGAAAAACTTGAAGGTGGGCTTGGTCAAATAATGATTGAGATTTAGAAATTGAAATGAGAGAAGCCATTTCGCCAACGAATTGAGAACAAAAAAAAATGTTCAATAGATCAAGAGTACACGACACCCCAGCAAGCTCTAAAGAAACTTAAGCACGAAGAACTGAGAACACAATAAGGATGTATCCGAAACACCCATGATATCATTTAAGAGATGTCTGTTCTATATCTTTTATGTCTTCTTGCACTATTCCATGAATATGTATTCTGATTTGAGACAAAATTATGGTATATGAATCCTTAATATCAACGTCGGATATTGTGAATTGAGGAAAAAATACGGCTCATAAATTTAAATTTGACTAATAAAATAATATACATTCATTATTATTTTAAAATAAAATATTTAAAAATGACCGAACATTTTATTAGGTTGCATAATAATAAAATTGAAAAAAAAAAGTTTTTTATTTGATTTGTCAAAATTAAAAGTTTATGATCAAATAAAAAAAAATAGTTAATTTTAAGTTTTTTTGCCAAAATTTAAATGAAAATAAATATAACACAAGCCTTCCTCATCTTAATGAATATTATTTTAATTTTTTTACTCCCAAATTAGGATGTAAGTAACAAAAAGGGCAAATAATTTTTCTTAATTTTTATTTTTATCCTTATTTAAATTTAAAAAAATTAAAATTAACCTTATAATAAATAAAATCTAATAACCTAGCATCTTATTTTTTACTTTTCATTTATATAAATAAATATTGATGAACCTATAGACTATAGAAGTTTCAACAAGGAGGCATGAACAATATTCTTGAATGGTTTATTAGAGTGTTTACTTAAAATAGTTTAGAATAATCAATGTTGAGTTGGTGCTTGTGGAAAAATTCAAATTTGCCTTTGTTGATCCATAAGGTTAAAATATTATTCAATGCTTATTGATAATAATTATAATTTATTTTTTATATACTTTTACATTTAACAATAAATATAAAAAAATATAAAACATTTTAAAAGTTCAAAAATAATTTGATAAACAAAAGTCAATAAGAGTTGAAAAAAATCTTCACCTCTCCCCACAAGGATCAACAAAGATCTTATCATTATAGCAATTCATATTAATGCGTTACGCTAATAATTTGTCCACTATGACTTTATAAAAATTTGTTTTAAATTTTTTTCTTAAAGGGTTTGATTTTATTGTTGATGTTAGAATAAAGTACTAATAATAATACTTTTTTTATTTTAGAATAATAGAGATATTTTTTTATTTATTCTAAAATATAATCTCATTATTTTATTTAAATTATAATTATATTATAAATTAACTATTATACCTCATATTTGAATATTTTATAATTAATAATATTATATTTAATTATTTATATTTTCTAAATTATAATTATTTTGATTCAATCAATGATATTTTGATTTTTAATTTCTATAACTATTTAGTATAAATTGAGCTTAAAATAAGTAGATTATAAAAAAAATTATTCCTTAATTAAATAATATAAGTATGAGATGATAAATATTTCTATCATTTTAAAACAGATGGATATATGATATATTCTAATATATTTTTCATATTTTTTTACTCAAAATGTGCAATCTAAACTAATAAATGAGTCGCCGTATTCATAGAATGATAAATACATATAAAATCAATTATTAGTAATAAATTGGGAAAATTGATAACAATCATCAAGGATTATGCCTGATGAAGAATCAATATGAATCTTAAAAGTAATGTAATTAATCGTCGTGTAGCAATTAGGCTCTACCACAATCTTGCTCTACTCTTTTTTTGAAATTCCAAGAGAAATTTTATTGAATCAAAAAAGAGTTTAAAACATTAAACAAAAATGCAGGTGAATTAAAAATCCATGTAACTATCTCAGCCATAAAATTAGCAATTCGACCTAGAGCATGAGTAGCCTGATTCGCAAAGCGCTTAACTTACTAAATTTTAATCTGATTAAACTTATAATGGATGAGAGATTTACTAAATCTTTCAAAATTTGCCCAAAATGAAAAGTCTTAGGATGCCTTATTCAATGATTGCATCAGTTGTAAGAAGTCTAATTCAAAATTCAAAGATTATTTTGTCCCAGTTATGATCTTTAGCCTAACTAAGAGCCTCCTGAAACTTAATGTCTATGCAATAATTGGAGAAGGATGGCCTATTGCTGACCTTTTTTTTTTTAATCAAAAGTAATTTTTTTTAATCAAAAGTAATTTTATTATAACAAAACCAAATAAGATTTAAATAATCACATGACTCATTAATCTAGCCCTAGCCAGCAGGTTTAAAAATTATATTCTTAAAATAATAGTTTAGCGATAATTGTATTTTTTTCAGACAATTCAAGAATTATTCCTCTTTTTTTTTTCTAATTATAATACTAAAAAAATTATTTATTTCAATTATATAAATTTAAATCATGAAATAAAATATAACTAAATTGAATTACACTAAAATAAATAAAATTTTAAACGAAATTTACAAAACTAATAGAATAATTATTATGAATGAAAATATAATTTTTTTTTCCTTTTTCATGCTCCCTCTCTCCCTCCTACGTCCTCTCTATTTTTCTCAATCTCCTCCTCTTTTCTCTTTGTCTACACTACCTTTCTATTTCTCTAACACAATTTTTTTGCCTAACTAATTTTTATTACATTTTACAAGATTCTAAATATAAAATCTTTTTATTTTTAATTTTTTAAATTATATTTGTTATATTGAAGGTATATTAGGAAACAATAATAAACATAATTTATTTATATATTTAAATTAATAAAGTATAAAAATATGAAATTATGTTAAATGCAAATTTCAAATTATATTTTTTAAAAATATAAAATTTTGTTTGTGAATGAATTCTCTACATTTCATTTATAATAATTTATTACATATACAACTATTAAGAAAATTTTTTTAAGAAACATTTGAAAAATAAGTAACAAACAAAGTAATGACCTAACAATTTAATATTTACTCATAATATGCAAAAAGTTATTGTGAAGATTCACATATAGGATTTCACAGAAAGAAAGTTCGAGAGAAAGTCAGAGAAAGCAGATGGAAAACTGCTCTAAATTATCATGCATATGTGGAAAAAAGAAATACCAGTAATGATATTACAATATTGCCCTCAGTTATAAATTGCAACCCTAAAAATACATGTACAAAGAAGTAAATTTCCATTAACAAAACAGTAAATTGTAAAAAACAAAAAGCTTAATATTCTCTTGAGATTGATGAAGCAATCCCATTTTGAACAACACTAAGCTGTGAGATCTAAAATTAAGAGCCTTTGTAGATAAATCTATCAACTGGTATTTAAAAGAGACATGAGGAATAGTTATAAATCCCTCTTGTGTGATAATATATCAGTCAAAATCTATATGCTTGGTATGTTCATGAAAAATATGATTTGATACTATATGAATGACAGTCTGATTATTGCTGTATAAATATATAAAAAGCTAAAAATTTATTTAAAAAATTTGACGGGAGTCCACATAAGACGTGAAACATGTGGTTTAATTTGATACAAAGCGAAAAATCTTATCAACATAATGCTTGGTATGTTCATAAAAAATATGATTTGATATCATGCGAATGACAGTCTAATTATCACGGTATAAATATATAAGAAGCATAATAAAAAGTTAAAAATCTCTTTAAAAAAATTGACAGAAGTCCACATAAAAGGTGAAATATGTGGTCTAATTCAACGCAAAACGAAAAATCTTATCATGACTTGATACACTGCAAATCTTATTGAAAAAAATATCCAAAGAAGCTGAGCCCTTGAGATATCTCATTGTATACAAGGCTGCATCCTTGTGGCAATAACTTGGAGTACTTATAAATTGACTAAGTTGTTGTATACTATAAGAAATGTCAAGCCTTGTAAGGTTGAGATACAATAACCTTTTAATTTATCTCATTAACTTGTCAGGTTCAAGGAAAAGTCAGGGGAGGTATCATGAAGTTTAATACCGGCAAGCAAGGAAATTTTGGCTCGTTTACAAGCAAATCAA
Source organism: Garcia nutans (assembly GCA_947685225.1). Lineage (NCBI taxonomy): Eukaryota > Viridiplantae > Streptophyta > Magnoliopsida > Malpighiales > Euphorbiaceae > Garcia > Garcia nutans. Next base: position 1,318,291 of record CANTUV010000076.1, read on the forward strand.
CCAGTATCAAAGAATACCTCTAATATATATTTTCTTTCATTGAGATCTATATGAATAGCAGATCTATGTAATTCAAAACCAATAAAATATTTTACATGAAAGATTCATACCGATAATCGATGTATGTGTACCAAGCTAATAAAAAATTATTAAAAAATGATAATAAAAAAATTAAATAATTTTATTAGCTAGGTATATATGTACCCAGTTTAGATAAATTATTTTGTATATCCCATGTCTTTTATAATAAAAGTATCATCCAAGGTCTTTTTAACATAAAATATTAGTTATTATTATTCATCAATCTAATTTTTTCAATTATTAGTTGAAATTGAAATTTTTATTTTTTGACACAATTAAATTGATGAATTTGTTTTAAGAATCAAACCAAGTCTATTTATTTATTATGATTTAACTTAGTTTGATTTTAATAATTAAATAATTTAGTTTGATTCATAAATTTTTGTTACTGCCATCATCAATTTAATTTAAAATAGTTTTAAATCACATAAAATCAAGTAGTAGATATCCCTATTTACAATGGAAGCACTAGACGTGACTCGAGATGGAAATTAACATTTTTTAAAAAATAAAAATTATGAGAAAAAATGTAAAAACACTAAAACTTATGAGAAAAAAAAATTGTATATGACGAGGCATGAAAATATACCAATTGAATTAGATATTATAAGCAGCATTTAAAGAAATATGAAAATCACATTTATCAGTTTTTTAATGAATGTAATCATGTTTTTAGTGCACACAATTTAAGTATATAAAGTGTATATAATATAACTTAGATAATAGACACATACTTTATTAACATACATGAAAATACATGATATAACATAACACGAAATATATTTCATAAGTATTTTTAGATCTAACGAGCATGTAATTTTATCTGTGCTATCTGTGATCTATGTATTCTATGTTATATTTAAATGAAGAAATAATTTATATATTAATATATAATTGAGACATAAAAGATAATATTATATAATAATACATATAATATTAAAAATTTATATATATTTACATATTATAAAAATATTTATAATAAAATATGTCTAATGTATTAAAATATTTTTTTGAATTAATTTGAGATTTGATAAAAATTAATTAAAAATTAAATTTTAATTTTATTGCTTTAGTTAAAAATTTTAAAAAATTAAAATAATATTTTGAGTGTAAAAAAGTAAAAATTTATTACTTATTAATTTTTTTGGACAAAAATAAAAAAATTATAAAATTTAACTGAAAATTATATGATTAAAAAGAAATAAAAGAATGGTAGAAGAATGAATAATTATATTAAAATTTATATTAAGTTGGTATAATAAAAAATATTTTTAAATAAGTAAAAACCTATTCAAAATAAAATGAAACAATACAAAATTATAAATCCAAATATAATAATAATATATTCATTTTGAATCATCTTTAAAATAATTAAATTTATATTGTTTATTAAAAAATTAAAATATAATAATAATAATAATAATAACAACAACAACAACAATAATAATAAAGTTTAAAAATTTAAAAGTTATTCTAGAAATTAATTCATAAAATCTATTAAAAGTTAAAATAAAAATAAAAATTTGAAAAGTTATTTTTATTGAAACAATAACTGCTAAAATTGTAGTAGTAGCAGCAGTAGTAATAATAATAATAATAATAATAATAATAATAATAATAATAATAATATTTATTATTATTATTATTATTATTATTATTATTATTATTATTATTAAGGCAAAATTGAAAACAAAAAATAAAAACATAAAATTGTAGAAAGTGAGAAAAGAAAAAAAAAGAAATACCGGTAAAATTGAAATTTAACTATTTATTTGGTGTAGCAGTTTTAGTACATATATAATATAATATAATTTTTTCAAGTTATTAAAAGGTTAAAAAAATAAAAATAAAATAAAGAAAATAAAAAAGGAAATAAAAGAAAAAAAAAGAGAATAAATAAATAGAATGAGACAAAAGTTTTTTAATAAATTAACTATTCATAGGGGAAGAATTTTATTATATATAATAATAATATTATGTTTTATAATTAAATTATTTTTATTTCAAGAAATAATTCTATTCTTATATACTTATTTTGCATATCAGTAGAGAAAAATTTAAACATTCATCAAATTTAAAATTCAAATAACTATTTAAATAGAGATGTCAAAATAAATCACGACACATGAATATAACACATACATGAATATAACACATAAAATATATAAAATTAATAAATTAAAATTGACTATTAATAAATTAATGTCATTCAAAGTGTAAAAATTAACAGGTAAATTGTATTCGTTTTATATTGACCCATTTTAATAACTAGGATTAATAAAAAAATAATAAATTTACTAGTTATGTCAAAATAAATATAATATTAAATTTATATAAATATGACATATATAATATATTTACATAAATGAGTTATATATAGATCAAATAAATTAATAATTTTTAATTTTCTATTCGACAATTATATTTTTTTAATTTTTAATTCTGATTAAGAATTAAAGTTAATTAAGTGAGAAGTAATGGAGAATGACTTATTTTATTTAATCAAATAATAATAATAATAATATTTATTCTCATTTCAATTCTCATAAAAATTAAATATTAACAAGTTGACCCATTTTAATAATTAGAGTCAATAAAAATAAGATAAATTTATTAGTTATGTCAGTACAAACATAACATTAAATTTAATTAGATTATATGAATACGACATATATAATATTTTTACTTAAATAAATTATATATAGGTTATATAAATCAATAGTTTTAAATTTTCTATTCTATAATTATATATTTTTTTAATTTTTAATTCTGATTAAAAATCAAAGTTAATTAAGAGAAAAGCAACGAAGAATGACTTATTTTATTTAATCAAACAATAATAATAAAAATTTTTATTTTTATTTTAATTCTTATCAAAACTAAATATTAACAGGTAAATTGTGTTCATATTATATTAACCCATTTTAATAATTAGAGTCAAGAAGAATAAGATAAATTTATTAATTGTGTCAAAACGAACATAATATTAAATTTAAATAGATTATATGAATACGATACATATAATATATTTACTTAAATAAATTATATATGAGATATACAAATCAACAATTTTTAATTTTTTATTATACAATTATATTTTTTAATTTTTAATTTCGATTAAGAATTAAAGTTAATTAAGAGGGAAGTAATGAAGAATGACTTATTTTATTTAATCAAATAATAATAGTAAAAATATTTATTCTGATTTTAATTTTCATTAAAATTAAAATATTGTGTTAATTTGATATGCATATTATATTTATATAATTTTTAAAATTTAATTTTCGTAGTAGGATTGATATATTTTAACACAAATTGATAATGGATTGCATATGTATTGACTCTAAGCATATTATTAGCATAAATCAACATTATACGAATATAACCTATTATCTCATTTTTCACACTCCTAATTTAAGCATATAAAGTTTTATTCTTCATTACCACACTTATTTCACATTGAAAATTTAAATAGAATTGGAGTTAACGTTTTAATACAATTAATTTTTTTTTTGTCATATTTTACTATTATATTTTATTTGTCTTAAATTCATAGTTTTTTTTAATTATCTCAAACTATAATTCATTTTTTATTTTAATATATTAATTGATGTACTAAATTTTTATTACAGTTATATTTAATATTATTAATTTTTTATTTAATATTTTTAATTTTTGTAAATTATTGTCAAATTGATCATCACAAAGGGAGTGTTCAATTAGTTTATGTTATTTTTTAATTGAAAAAAAAAATAATATGTTCACTTTGCTTTTCTTTGAAAAAAGGTAAAAACAAAAATATACGTTATCTAATTGGTCAACAACTCGTCACAGATGCTGACAGTGCAAAAGCTGATTGGTAAAGAAAAAAAAAAACAGAAAATGGTCACAAACCGCTAGGAAATAAAAAAAAAAAAAAAACTCATCTCTGCGAAAAGCAAAGGTTTCTATCTGCTGCGAGATCTGATCGACGAAGCTCGCCTCTCTCTCTCTCATTTTGCTGGACTGCGAGAAAATAAAGAGAAAAACAGTAAAATATTGAAAAAAGAAACTGAATTTGGTTAAAGATTGGAAGATCGAATCGCGAAGAACAAGAGGAAGAAGATGAATATATTTAGATTAGCAGGTGATATGACTCACCTAGCAAGCGTTCTGGTCTTGCTTCTCAAGATCCACACCATCAAATCATGCGCTGGTATCTCTCTGTCTCTCTTTGTCCCCCCTGAATATGGTTTCATTTTTTTGTATTTTGATTTTTTTTAGTTTGTGTAAAATGAAATTGTTTGAAAAACAGTAGAAGATTTTATTCATTTCTTTATTTTATTGAAATTGTTTTGCTAGATGCTCAATTTTTGTGCTTAGAAGATAAAATCTAGGTTGGCTGCTTGAAGATGTTTTCTGATGCTATTAACTCACTATTATCTTCAATGTACAAATAATTTGCCAATTCCAAAAGTACAAGCTAACTCTAACTATCTCCACATTGTCCATTCCAGTACTTGCCCTAACTATACATTCGAATCAGTTCGTAGTCCCAATCTTGATTCCCATCTGCCAATGTATTAGCTGTAGCTGAAAGTGAATTAATCATGCTAAGATTGTTGTGCAGAGAGATCTCAACACCTTCATCTTTATTTTATTACCCATTAGAATTATTTTGTTGATCTAAATTTGAATCCTCCACTAGATTTCCGCCTTCCTCCATCTTTTTTTTTTCTTTGTAACTCCCATTTCAGTGTGATTCGGATTAGTGAAGATTTATCTATCTTTTGTTTTTTTTTTCCTGTTAGAACATGCGGTATTGTTATACTTCATTTGAATTTTCTATATTTTATGCAGGTATTTCTTTGAAGACTCAAGAACTCTATGCTCTTGTTTTTGCCACTCGCTATTTGGATATATTTACAGATTTCATATCTTTCTACAATACTTTCATGAAGCTAATATTTTTGGGAAGTTCATTTTCAATTGTTTGGTACATGAGGAACCACAAAATTGTCAATAGGTCTTATGACAAAGCTCAAGACACCTTCCGCCATTATTTCATTATCCTGCCTTGCTTGCTTTTGGCCCTTCTTATTAACGAGAGATTCACATTTAAGGAGGTTTGTTCGCCTCATATTTTACCTTTATCTTTATTTTTTTTTACTTTTTTTACTGATATCTATGCCTACTTTATCTTTATTTTTTTTACTTTTTTTTTACTGATATCTATGTCTTCAAGAATTACATGTATTTTTGAACTTCATTTGAGAAAGGTAGCTTTTCCTTCTTTGCCCATTTTTCACTTTCTTATATTCTCCACAACAAAATTGATTAGGTGATGTGGGCATTTTCCATATATTTAGAAGCTGTTTCCATACTTCCTCAGCTTGTTTTGTTACAAAGAACTAGAAATATTGACAACTTGACAGGGCAATATGTATTTCTTCTCGGGTAAGCCACCTTTTCAGAATTGTGATTTTAACTGATGATGCTAAATCTTTCATCTTTGTTATTCTCATGCATTTGTTGTCAAATGGATTCTTTTGATATATAAATACAAGACATCTCTTCTTGTAGTTTCAGAATTGCGATTTCTTGTAAATATCTACTTTTTCTATTTTATATAGTGCTTGGTGTTCCTTTATGGGATTTAGGATGTAATTTCAATATCTATTTGTGGTTCCATTATAGTGTGCATTTCCTTTTGATACACAATAAGAGAAAAAAATAGATATAAGATTTTATCGATTAGTAAACATTATTGCCTTTACTTCCTTGAAATAATATTTAGAAGTTTTGTGTGTCTATATGTGTGCATCGATACTTACCTCAGAATTGGCTTAAGTTTCATTTTTTTTAGTACATGCTTGTAAGCATGCATGTATCATTAGTTGTCAAAGTGCTTTATTGAACTCCAATGTTTTTGTAAAAGGATGATGTATAAATTATTCATTCAATGTTTTCCATTGTTATGCAGTGCATACCGAGCTCTATACATTCTCAACTGGATTTATCGCTACTTCACCGAGCCTCACTATGTCCATTGGATAAGTATGACCTTTCTTTCTGTTTTCCATGTTTGCATGTCTTTTCTCTCAATGCCTCTAATAGATGCACACATGTGCACATCCACGCATGCCCACATTTGCACACTCTTGCTTCCATCTGCGTGCACAATGATTAGGACGTCTTGCTTATATTTTTATAATCTTTGCTATTTCTTCTTCCATCAGTTATTTCTCAACTCCAAGGGATCATTCACCTGATAGTTAACTAGTTTATCATGCAGAAATCTTGGTATTTATCTTGCATTTCCCAATTTTGATGATATGAGTCTGAGAGATTGCGGGAGGGCTGTTCGGCTTTTTGTAGATCATATTCCAATAGGTCAAGAGAAGGAAGTGTTTTTTGGTATTAAAATTATTTCTAGTGCTTTTGATCTATGGGGTTTAGGCTATCAACAAGCCTTCTGTATTCCATGTATGTCACTGAGGAATGGCATATAACCATCAACCAAATTTGTTAAAGGTGCACCTTAGCTTAAGGTTTAGTTCCTCTATCATGGTTAGGTGGGTAATCTAGCTGAGGTGGCTGACCTTTTTCCAGGCATAGGGGGCAACAAAGGCATGCTTTCTATATTCTGTCTGTCAGCATTTAATTTTCCTATTTATTTGATTTTATTTAATCTAAAATATTGATAAAAGTTTGGGTGTTGGTTTCTGATTTATTGCAACACATCTAATTAAACTGAGCACCAAAGAAAGAAAAAAATTTTGCCCAAAGAATGAAAGTGTATAATAAGGAAGTAATATTTGAAATAGGGTATACACAGTCCTAACCACACTCTTTCTCTATCTTTCCTTCCTCCTCTACTCTTTCTCTCTCTTATGCTCTATTTTCTTGACCTCTCATTCACTTGTTTTATCTCTTCTTTTTTATCCTTCTCTCTGTTTTTTTTTTTTGCAACTGAATCTTAAGAAAACTGGGATATTGTTTTCCTTCACACATAAGGAGGGTGCATTAATGCTCTATGGTTATCCTTCACTCATAAGCACTGATAATTTCATAAGAGCTATGGAAGACACACATTGAATTATGTGAAAGAATGGAATATTGACTACAGATTAGTTGTCTTGTGAGTGTATGATTCTAAGTTTTAATTTTCCTGCAAATTTTATATTTCTTGCTCTTTCCTCTTAAAACCATGCACATGCACCTTGTGCCTAGGCTTGAAGACCCTATCATACTTTATTGCAACTTTAATAACTATGCTTTTAACTTGTGTTTGTCAAAGTAGCTCCATTTGGGTTCATTATAACTTCTTGAACTGCCAGATGAGCTTTAACTTATTGTCAGGTTCATTAATTTTGAGCAATTAGATACAAAACTTGAATGTTCAAGGCTCAAAATATAGAGTTATATCCATATGAGAGCTATTGTCTACCTTATTCATGTGTAGCTTTGAATTGAGATGTCCTGGTTCCCTCTCGTATGATCCTAGGTATTTTTTTATGGAACATCAAATTGAGTCGTCAAGTTAACTAAACATGTAAAACAAATTCATTTATGATTTTCCCCTCATGCCTGCTCTTGAGTCCAAACAAGATGAGCTGTATTTACTTCAGGCTTAATTATGCAAAAGTATGTTGGAGCTCGTTTGATAGAACAAACATTTATGATCATTTAATATGGAAAGCTGGAATTGCCAAGTTATTTTTCTTATTCTTATGGCCTTTGTATGGTTTAGCTGCCTGGCTTACACCTATAGTAAAGTAAGGTACTAATAGAAACACTTGAGCAGTTTATCATTTGTGTTAATTGAGCCAAATTACGAATTAATATGGATTCTTTTCCATGTTCTTTGAGGAAACCTATGAGTTTGTAGACTCGTACTTTTAGTTGTTTGTCATTTCTGTCTAGTGAAATTACTGCAGGATATGACCATCTCCTTTAAGTATTTGTGCTTGTCTGATAGTCTAGCCGTGATAGTTTCGTATCAATTTGGTGATGTTGGCAAATATCTTATGGTTTTTATTGTAAACGTTTCTACTTTAGCGCTCTTAGTAATTCTATCATGAGCTTTTAATTTTGGAGTCTTATGTAGCACCTTTTAAGTTTCCAATTCTATCACCAATCCAATTTCAGGTGAAATTATACCTGAAATTGCTGACATGGACTTCCTAAACTTGTTTTTTTTTTTGTTCATTTATATTACCGAGCTTCAAACTTTTGCATTTCTAACATGATGTGCAATTAAAAAAAAAGGAAATCAATAGACTCAACCTACTTCAGCCTTAAATTTAGGATTAAGTTTGCCTGAAATTGAATCGGTGATAGAATAATTAAAAAGTCTGAAGTAGAAACAAAACATATTAAAGGCTGAAGCATTTATAGTAATCAGGCCTTGTGTTTTTCATTTCTTCATTCTTTACTATAATTTCTATATCGAAGATCTTAAATCTCACAATTCACGGAATAATTATATGCTACAACCGTTGTAGGCATTTATTGTCTACAACGGACTAATGAAATGAATCATTTAATCTACATGTAAAAATTACATTGGTCCGTTATAGGCATTTATTGCTACAACGGTTGTAGCATATAATTATTCCAATTCACGGCATTGTTTGCAGCTTGGATTTCAGGGCTTGTACAAACATTGCTCTATGCTGACTTTTTCTATTATTACTTTGAGAGGTATAAGATCCTTTTCAAATATATTTCCATGTACTAGCTATTGTTGTTGCTACGTTTTCACTCATGCTTCTGCTTTAAAATTGTGGTGCAGCTGGAAAAACAACAAGAAGCTTCAGTTACCGGCATGAGTTATTTCTTGAAGCGCTCAATAGACTAAATGATTCTTACCTGTGCTTTGAAGGTATCTTGATTTGTGGGCCCTTTTTTGTTAATTTTTTTGTTTTACTTTATTATAGTGGATTAGGTTACTAATAGCAGGTTTCCTGTGGAAATAGCTTTTTAAGATACCATATGTCCCATTTTGTTTATTCTTGTAGGGTAGCAAATATGTTACCAGTACGTTCAAAATCCATTGCATGGGGCAAACCTTGAATGGAAATGAATTTATATGGTACTGTTATTTGGGAATTTTAGGGTGGCAAATTCATACTGTTTATGAACTTAAAATCAATTCAAGTGAACTATTTAAGCAAGGCATCATCTCTAAAGTGTCGCTGATGCATTTGCCTGTTAAATATTGTAGTCGACGCTGATTAGACCAAAACTTCCACCATCCAACCGCAGTGGCAGGCAATGGCAGAATTGACAGCGCAGAGCATATGAAAAATCAAAGAAAATACAAACACAAATTGTCTCCAAATGTTGGACTCAAATTTGATTCACTTGTCTATAGCCTAATTAACTGAAATTTTGAATTTAAAGACAATAAAAAAGCAAAAACAGATGATTCAATACCATATAGAATATTAATTTTTTTAAAGAGAAAACTGAGTTACTTTGTAGGTCTGCATCAGTTTAAATTCATTTACAACAGCTTTCCCATACATGAAAATATATTTTCATCAACTTAGTCTCAACCATGGCTTTTATATGGTATCCATTTAATAAGACTTGCACTTAAGGGTATATAAATCCCCCAGTTTGGTGCAGCATTGCATCGATTTCATCTCCATCTTCCATCTCAAGCTGTCCTCAAGAGGATAAACAAGAAATAATATACGTTAGATCATTTCTGTATAAATTTCAATGAACTTGGTAAAATTTATTAAATAAACAACTAATTAAGATGATCATGTTGTATGTTCTAAAAGCAGCAATTCGCTAGCAGACAAGGATTGGTATTCATTCTACAATTCACTGCTGCAAATTGGGACAAGTTAGGTAAAAAATTTGCAGTTCGCAAGGGAACTATTGAGTCATCGCCATTAATAATAGAAAACAATAAATAGTTTGCCCCATAGGTAACATTACACAATGTCTCATTTGAACTGGGCAAATTCTATTTTGAACTCCGTTGCCCTTCTAAGTGTCAGGTAAAAAAAAATTTTTTTATTCAACTTTAATTGTTATAAATTCAAGATTGTATTAAATATAGAGTTTCAAATCTACTATAAGTGTTAAATGTTTCCAATTAAGAGAATAGTAAAAACTTATAATTAAGTAAAATACTATAAATTTTTTATAAAATTTATATTCGCTTATGATTACCTTGATACGATGTAATTATTCCTACACCGACAACTTAAAACGAGAGGAGTTACTCGGATTTGAGATCAAGAAATTAAAATATAACTTAAAATTACCCTTGAAAACAAAAGAAAAAAAAAGGAAAAAAACGTAGTAGAAGTTTTAGCTTTACCTCATCAGGAGTCTGTTCTCCACGCAGCCTGCGGCCATCAAACAAAAAAGCAATGGAGTTGAATTCCACTGATTGTCTGTCACAATATGCAGTCATTAACTTCCTCAGCTGAGTGCTTCGCTTGATTCTGAAGAAGACTTCATTGCCATCCTACAACCGAACAAATCAAGGAGCCTTAAATTGGAGAACATTGAAATGGCTCGCATCAAATCCAATAGGCAACTCAAATTAAGACCTACAACATTCTTAATCTCAAAAATTAGTTCCATTTACTTAATTTCCAGCTCCAGACATTCAACTAAACTTCTGAACCTAAATTGCCTAATTCATCCGAACTCATGTGAAAAAGATAATCAAACACACAACCATTCAAACAATAATAGCAACAATTGCACCATGCAAACCCTAAACAAAACCAAACATAATCAGACAAAAAAAAAGCTTCAATTTCAGCATAGATGAAGTTGCATGCATACCTGGCCCTTGACTTTGAGATTAATATGAGCCGACTGATCCATGGGCTTCTTGTCCTCCTCCTGACCGCCGATGCCGCTGCCTGTGCCGCCACCGCCGGTTGCAGACATTTTTTTTTTGTGTATGTGTATGGTTATCGGGTGCGATTCTTCTTCTCTCCCAATATATATAAGCCCACAGATACAGTCCAAGACGTCACACTATAAAATATCGATTCTTCGCAACTTTCACAGCAAAAAACAACGACAGCGGCCATTTCAAATTTTATTGTATTAAAAGACTCGTGGTGTTTTGTGTTTCCAATTCAGTGGCATCACTGTAATTTTAATCTGCAAATGAAATTTTTAATATGAATTCTCTAATTTGCCCATTGGATATTACGTGGCGTATTATATGTTGCGAGTTCAGCTGCTTTTTCCACGAGCGAGAGGAAGAGACGCGGTTTTCGGAGTGGGGGATGAATAAATTGAATTGGATAAAAAATTGGATTCCGCCGTATAAAAAGAGAGATTTAGAGCCGTTGATAGGGGCACTGGAATTGGAATTTGACAGCTCAAATTGGTAAAGAAAGGGGGAAATCGGTTATAATATAATTTAGAATATTTTAAGATATTTTAAGATACTAATTAGTACTTATAATTAATTTTAATTATAAATTTTATTTTTTTTTGTCAAAAAAATTTATTTTTTATTATAATTATATTTATTATAAATAAATTAATATATATTTATTTTGAGGATATATTTATTTTTTATTATAGATTTAATACATTAATTGCTCACTGTATTTAGTACATTAAATAATTATAAATTTATCAGATTATTCCATATATTTATTTATTTTATTTTAATAAATAATTATTAATTATAAATTAATCACTTTATCCATCTGTACTTATATATTTTATATTAAATAGATATTTACATGTAAATATAGACTATTTTTATTTAGATATTTATTAAGTATGAAATAAATAAATACAAAAGGTAAAATAATCAATATGTACTTAAATAAGTATCTATTATTATAAAATAGATAAATATAATGACAATATGACAAATACATAAATATATGAGATAAAAATAATTAAAATTGCCAAATTTAAAAGACAATTGATATATTTTATCTTTATTATATTTTTTAATTTAATATATATACAATTATATTGATATATAAATAAATTAATATATATTCATTTTGAATAAATATTTCTCTCATTTAATTTTTATAAATTAAAACATATATATATATCTCACCCATATTGTGTTCTAATTTTTTAAAAATTATCATATCCACAAGTTCGTATCGTATCATATTTATGTTCGAAATTCATAGCTTGCTATAGGATCTGTTTATTTATTTTATATTTTTTAAATAATTAAAAAATAATAAAAATATATTTTAAATAATTAAAAAACACGTATATTCAAATATTATTTAAAAAATAATTTTTTTACAAATTATAAAAATATATATTTCATAATCTATGTGGTATTTTAAAAAATCAAAATTATAAATAATATTTTTTTATTAAAATATTAACTTTTATATGATAAAAATTTAATTTTCATAACTTTTTAAATACAGGATTTGATATTCGTTAAGTTTTGATTTTTTTATTAATTGTTAAATGTTAATATGCATAATATGATTGTATTCTTTGATTTTAGCCAAAAATAAAAAAAAAATCTAATTTCTATATACTTTTAATTTTAATAAAAAATAAACTTCTTTCTTATTTAAATTTTTTAAAATATAATAATTTTAGTCAAATGGTCAGTTATACACTTAAACTATAATGAAAATCTCAATTAGATATTAATTTTTTTTTGTTTGAATCATTAAGACACTTTGTTAAAATTAAAAACGGATCAATTAAGCCTTAGTTGTGATGGAAGAAACCCTATCATTAAAAAAAGTTTATTTGGTAACATGGGATCCAATGTTAAGAATATTATATTTTTAAATAGTGAAATTTAAATAATATTATATTTTTAAATAATAATTAAATGATAAAAATTTAAAAATTACTATACTGATACAAACATCTAAAAGTATGTTCATTTAGATTGTAAATTTTTAATTTATTAAATCAAAACTTATTTTATTTTTTATTTTATATTTTTTAAAATCTATTTGAAATTTTTAAAAGCTATATTATAATTATCAAAATTTTAATTATTAAAAATAAATAAATAAAAATTTTAAAAGAAATAAAAATGTCAAAACTGACATTTTGCAACAAGAAAAAGAGTTATTGATATAAAATTTCTTATATTAAAAAAAATTATTGATGCAAAATATTTTCTTAAAACTAAAACTCAAAATCATATTTTATGAATTTTGCAACTAGCGTGAAAATAGTTTTTATTTAATAAAAAAAATTTAAATTTAATAATATTATCAATTTTTTTTATTTTTTATTTCTTATAAAAAGCTAAAAATTTAAAACAAAAAATATCCCGAACTTACTATTTTGTCTAAATACTAACAGATTGAATATTCAAATTGATAATTTTATTCTTTCTTGTTATTTCCTAGCAACCATTGTTGAATTCAAAAGCTTTCAAAAGCATTTTTCAAATCAAGAATACTGTTAAAGGAACAAAAACCTAAAGAAATTTTAGATTTGGGAGTTAACAGATATCTTGCTCTGTGGTTTCACACATTAAACACACACACACACTCTCTCTCTCTCTCTCACACACACACTCTCTCTCTCTTTCTCTCACACACACAGAGAAAGAAAAAAGAAGAATATGAAAAGAGAGTAAGCGGAGAAATCACCTTTAAAAATAACTCGAAATCAACCCATCATCTAGATTTTGATTCAAATCTTGAGTAAAAAGAAGCTCTCTCTCCCTATGTTAGATTCTTTCTAACAAAAAAAAGTAAAAAAAAAAAAGTAATATTGGGACTCAACTTCAAAGGAGACAACTAAAAAGGCAATGCCAATAATTAAATGTTATCAAAATCACCAAAATTAAATCTTTATTCCTAAATAAAATAAATTATAATAGCAGTGAATAGAGTAAAATTCAAACAAAATTGACTAGTTAAATAAATTTATTTTAAAAACTAAAATGAAAACAATAAAAATTAAATAGGAGTGGTTTATAATGAAGAATTAAAATTAAATAATAACAAAATTAATTTAAAAAAATTAATGAATTTAATTTCAGTTGAAGAGATGATTTTAGTTTTAATTATTTGGATTGATCCTTGACACAAGATAATTATTTCTAATTTTTAATAAATCAGTTCTAATCGTTAGAGATGTTAGCAACAATCAAATTTTCTTAGTTTTTAAATTAATTTGAAAACGTTCGCTAATTAACCCTTACTAATGAACAACCATATATGAATGTCCTTAGAATTTAATCTACTAATAATTTTAAGAATCAAAATAACTTGATTCTAACCAATAAATTCAATCGTGTGGTTCATTTAAGTTATATTATATATTTACTTAGTGTTACACCTAATTGCCACTAATTATCAAAACAACAAGAATAATTATAGATTCAAATATTTTGATTTGCGATATATCATTAAACTAAATAAACAATGGGCCCTATTGAATAAATAACAAATAATAATGTGATTAAGATGTGAAAAATATGTAAATACTGAAAATTAAAAGAAAAAAAGAGAGAAATTATTTCGATCTCATAATCTTTTTTTGAATTGAGATCTCAATTACTCCTTCAATCAATTAAAAATTAATTGCAAATGATTGAATGGAGAAAAGCTCAAAATAAAATAAAAAAATATGAAAAAATAATGGATAAAAAGTTAAGGATTTTAATCCTCAACCAAAAGTCATCTTGAACTGATACCCTTGTATTTTATTTATATCTCTCAAGAAAACTAAAAATGTTACCTAAATTTTAATTAGGAAAAATAGAATAAGATAAAAGTAATATTAATCTTAAGACAATAGTTATCTTTATCTCTAAATAAGAATAAAATCTAAAAGAATCTTCTAATAATTTTCCTAGAATCGTATCAAATCTATTTCCTAAAAGATAGAAAATCTAGCTGTAACAGTTATCCACTCTTTCATTAGGTCTAGGTTAAGTCTTGCCCAATGTTTATATTTGAGGTTTTCCTTTTTTTTTTTTTTCTTTCTGTCAAATGTAATAAGCCATGCTCAAGGCTTATCTTTTGGACTCTTTACAACACTTTTTCAGCATTTTCACTTAAAATGTTTTACTTCCTCCATTAGTTATATCCTATATAAACATATCTCTAAATTAATAGAAATCCATAATAACAAATTAAAATATGTATCCAAAATAAATAATAGGCTTAATACATCAATAGCCCCCTATATCTGGGTGTTTTTACCACTTAGCCTCCTTAATTCTTCGAGTAATCACATAGCTCCTTGTACTTGATTATTTCCTTATTTATTCGCCCATTCGTTTAACAAAATTAGATAATTTAAAGCATGTTTTTGTCAATTGCGCTGACAGTACAACCAACTGGATGCCATGCAAGGAAAAAAAAAAGTCATAA
Organism: Garcia nutans; assembly: GCA_947685225.1. NCBI lineage: Eukaryota > Viridiplantae > Streptophyta > Magnoliopsida > Malpighiales > Euphorbiaceae > Garcia > Garcia nutans. The sequence continues at coordinate 1,333,692 of CANTUV010000076.1, forward strand.
ACACTTAAAAAATTTTCCAAGTAACTCTCAGAACTTGATTTTTCCCAAAAATCAAACTTCTACCCTAAATTCCTCAATTGAATTTATCCAAACATTAAATTGTTTGCCCAAACTAATTTAGTGTTTTCTCTTTTTATCATTTTTAAAAATGAAAGTAAAAAATTACATTCGAAAGCAATTTCAATTTTTAAATATGAAAATCAAATTCTCAATCGAACAATTACTCGATCCAAAATAGATGAAATAAGAAAATCTTATTATATCTTCTTGAGTTAGCCAATAGAATTCGCGTCGTTGTGGATAGTGGTGGTTGCTGCTAAGAGTTTCTGCTATTGTTTTGAGCTAGTAATAATGCAAAATTAGCTTTTCAAAAATATTTGTGCACAAAGACTATGAAATCAAATGCTAAGGAAAAAAGGTTTGATTTCTAAGTTTTTATTTTCTTATTTGGCCCCAAAATAGATTGAAACCTTCAAATTCTATTCCACAAATTTAGTTTTAACACACTTAATTTTCAATTTCAAGTACACTTTTCAAGATCTTTCTATCATAAATAAAACCCAATTTAAATTTTGATCTTTTTCTTAATTATCTACTACACATGGCTCATCTTTTCAAGTTTTTCGAGTTTAGAGACATAAATGGTAATTATGTGGTTGTTGATATTAATAGCTTGAGATATGTTGCATTTGTTGTTGCTGCTTATTACCTAGATGAAAATAATTTTGTAAAATAGGATATAAATACCAAAGGTGGAAAATTTGTCATTTCCTCTAAACCTCTCCCCATTTTTTCAAAACCATGTGTTTATTTGCTTTCTTCTTCACCGGGTTTGGTGATTGCCTCGAGATGACCAAATGTTGGCTTTGTGATATTTTCATTTCTTTTCTTTTTTAATTTTTTTTAATTTAATTTAATTTTTTTATAATTATTATTTTATTTATAAAGTTATAAATAAAATTAAAGTTTAAAATTTTTAATTAAACTTTAACTTGTTTAATTAAATTTTAATTTGTAATTTTTTAATTTTTTGTTGAAGGATAAAATTAAATAAAAAATAATTATATAAATTTTATAAGTGATTTTATATATAATATTATAAAATTAAATTAAATATAGTTAATTTCTAATAAATAATATATAGATAATTTTAGAATTTAAGATGATAATAAAAAAAGCAATTAAAATTTTAAAAGGAATAAATTTAAAATTTAGTATTAAAAAATTAAAATTTAATGGAAAAGAATAAAAAATTAATAGAAATAAGAAACTTTACGAGTTTGAATGAGTGTAAAATCACTTTCTATGATACATCAGCAAAGAAAGGATAGTTGAGTATGCAAAATATCAAATTCAGGAAGCTATATGGTTAATCAAATACTATAAGAAATAAAGTTATAAATTACGCCAAATATATAGAGTAATAGATGTATTAAGCCTAAATAATAAATATGCATAAACTACTTGTTATCAGTGATGATCGACAGTGACCATTAGACTAGCAATGAAGCTCGATCTATGTCTGTTTAACGGTTATTGGGAAAGGCGTAGTGATTTGGGCTTGTGTTTGTATTAAGATAATGAGCTCGAATCGACCTTTTCAATAAAATCTACCACCCACCAAAACGACATACAATTTTAACTGTTGGTGGTAGCACACCAAAATTGAAAAATAAAAATAAAGAAAGTCAAAAATGCAAGGTGCCTAACAATGAAGAAATTGTCAAAAATGTGAGGTGAAAATGGGAGGTGCCTAATTTAGCCTAATTTTCACCTAATTTAGTTTGACAATTTATTTGCATTTGAAGCCTATAAATAGGCTCATTCTCTCCATTTGTAAATACACCAAGCAAACACAAAATATAGCTTAAGGAGAGCTATAGGTTAAATACCAAATAGTTTATATTAGGAATTAGAGAATCAATCTCTTGGAGTTCCTTGGAGTATAAATATTTGGGGGTTGTTTTGTGGGTGTCGGTTAGAAAAATATTTTGTAATTTGTGGTTGTAACAATTTGCCGCATAGTGAATATTTTTCTTGGTTGTCGTTAGACAACGACCGTGGTTTTTCTCCATTCGGGAGTTTTCCACGTTAAATCATTGTGTTTTATTCTCTTTAATTTCTCAATTGTTATTTTATTTTCTCATTTATTCCTGCTTAAAGACGGTCCGAGGGGCGGAAAAATAGCGATTTTCCCAACAAGTGGTATCAGAGCTTAGGTGTTATAATTTTTTGTCAAAAATCTTAGTATGCTCTGTGGTTGCAGCTTGGTCTGATCTTCCACATCAGAAAAGATTTTTGTTAAAAATTATTTTTGTTTTTAAGCTGGTGGAGCTTTGGAAAAGGTGGAGCCGTTTTGCTTTGGTGTGCTTGAGTATTGGTGGTGAGATAAATAATTACATGTCGAGGTAAATTCTGTCAAACGACACGAATTTAGTCTAAGGCAAGTGGATTTTAAGTGAGACCTTTGTGACTCCTCCTCTTACCTGGGAATTTACCTGGTGTAATATTTATTTCTGGTCCTTTATTAAGCACAAAGTAAGCATGTCGGCAATGAGATGCGAGATTGAGAAATTTGATGGGAGAATGAATTTTGCACTGTGGCAAGTGCAAGTCAAAGACGTGTTGATACAGTCTGGACTACATAAGGTTTTGCAGGGTAAACCAGTCAGCGGAAGAAATTCAGAAAAAGGCGGTGGCAGTGGAGACTCAGAAAAATCCAAGATTAGTGACGAAGAATGGGAGGAGCTGGATATCAAGGCGGCAAGTCAAATTCGCATGTGTCTAGCAAAAAATGTTCTTGCTAATGTGCTTGGATTGTCCACGACAAAGGAGCTGTGGGAGAAACTGGAAGAATTGTATCAGGGAAAAAATATATCCAACAGGTTATATTTGAAAGAGCAATTTCATACGTTGAAAATGGCGGAAGGTACAAAGCTGTCCGATCACCTGAGTGTCCTCAATGGTATTATCTCTGAATTAGAAACTCTTGGAGTGAAAACCGAAGATGAAGATAAAGCTCTCCGGCTCATCCTGTCACTTCCTTCAACATATGAGCACATGAAGCCTGTTCTGAAATATGGTAGTAAGGAAGTGGTGTATGCGGATGTGGTTAGTAAGCTCATTACTGAGGAGAGAAGACTGAATGAAATGGAAAATAAATCTTATGAGAATTCAGCTTTATCTGTCGGTATCAGGAAAAAGAATAAAGGCTCCGGAAAGAGGAAGGTTGTCTGCTGGGGGTGTGGTCAAACTGGACACGTGAGGAAGGATTGCCCGAACGGTGGAGCTGATTCGGCTAGAAGCTCTAACGTTGTTGCTGCCAATGTGATCTCCTGTGGCGAAGGAGATGATGAGTTGTCTCTGTAGTTGAGAGAAGTGTGTCCTCATGGCATGATTGCTACCCGTTGAGATGCCATGGAAGAGGACTGATTATTGGTAGCTGGTCCACGGAAATGCGCGCTGCATTGGTTGACAGTTGATGCAAGGTGCGTGGTGAAAAAATTATGTCGATGGCTAATGAACTCTCGGAAAGTCAACAGGAGGGTTGCACCATAAACTATTAGCGGGATCCGACATAGCCGATGAAAAATTCTTGGAGTTGGCGAAATAATTCCAAGTGTCAATACTCTTTTATGGTGGAGTATGTTAATTCTTGACGTTAAGAATTATAATTGTCGGTAACAGACAATGTTGTGTTTTTATTTTTCAAGGTGGAGATTGTTGGTGGTAGCACACCAAAATTGAAAAATAAAAATAAAGAAAGTCAAAAATGCAAGGTGCCTAACAATGAAGAAATTGTCAAAAATGTGAGGTGAAAATGGGAGGTGCCTAATTTAGCCTAATTTTCACCTAATTTAGTTTGACAATTTATTTGCATTTGAAGCCTATAAATAGGCTCATTCTCTCCATTTGTAAATACACCAAGCAAACACAAAATATAGCTTAAGGAGAGCTATAGGTTAAATACCAAATAGTTTATATTAGGAATTAGAGAATCAATCTCTTGGAGTTCCTTGGAGTATAAATATTTGGGGGTTGTTTTGTGGGTGTCGGTTAGAAAAATATTTTGTAATTTGTGGTTGTAACAATTTGCCGCATAGTGAATATTTTTCTTGGTTGTCGTTAGACAACGACCGTGGTTTTTCTCCATTCGGGAGTTTTCCACGTTAAATCATTGTGTTTTATTCTCTTTAATTTCTCAATTGTTATTTTATTTTCTCATTTATTCCTGCTTAAAGACGGTCCGAGGGGCGGAAAAATAGCGATTTTCCCAACATTAACATCTATAAACTAGATATTAAAAAAAATCTTCAGTAACACATTTAGAATATTAGAAAAAGAAAACTATAAAAAGATCATCAATAAGACAAAAGAAAGAAAAAAAAAGTGTCATAAAACTATCATTGAACGACACTTAAGAAGTAATTTTCTTGAACCCACGACTTAATAAGATGTTGAAAAATGAGAGGGAGTGATAGCACCAGAAAAACAATTAAATACTATGGACATGCCAATTTGTAACAAAAAATATTATACACTATGTTAACATTTTTTATTTGTCCTTTAATTTTATAATCTCTTTTTCCATTTATATAATTTTGTTTATCATAATAAACATTTATCCTCCTCCTTCTCCTCCTTTTTTTTAACAAACAAAAAAATTAAAATCAAAATTTTAGTTATTTAAAATCTATTTAACTTTGCTTGTTGAATTGTATTATGAAAAAATATATATTAAACATATTAATGGTAATTTTTTATGATATATTAATAGTAAATTATTTATTTTTTTATTTTTAAATAAATTTCTTAACAATTTAAAAATAATTAAACAATACATAAAAAATATTTTTCTCTGGACCATCTAATAAGTAATACTTTTTGTAATTTAATTTTCAACTTAATACCAACTAAACTCTTAAACTTTCAAAATTGATCAGTTCTGTATTTTTGTTTTGCATTTTTTCATCTTAACTTGTCTGTGTCTTCATCAAAATTAAAAATAAAGAATAAAATGGGTTGTTTTGCTGCAAAATTTTATCAATTTATTTGTCCTAATTGAAGGGATGAAACCAAAAACATCATAATCATGGAAGAAAAAAAAACATGCGATAAAAGAAGAAAGTTTGGTGGAACTATTGTTGGATGTAAATGATATATAGATGGACCTGAATTTTTTAAAAACTTGATATTTTTTAAGTTCATACGTTATTTATATGAATTAAATTTTATAAAAAAATTATTTTTTTTAAATTGCAATGTTGCCCGTAATTATATATATATATGTTTATTATATTTCTCCTTTATTATTGCATATATTTATTAAATATTTTAAATAAAAATATTAAATATGATTATAATAAATGTTTTATGTATTAACTAACTCATTATAATAATAAATAAATTATAATTTAAATAAATAAAAAATAGGAAATCACTAGATAAATATTTCTTGCTCAATATATTTTAGGCCCCATAATTCACTTTAAATAATTCAATATATGGTGCATGTTTTTCAAACGCGATGACTACGTAGACCAAGTGGATGACATGCAAGAAAGAGGTGTACACGTCAGAAATGCAATGTGTGTTATGTAGGGCCACTTATTTCTTCTTCTTCTTTTAATAATAATAATAATAATAATAATAATTTCCAAAAAGATAAATAAATAAAACGAGATGTATTTCCAAAAAGATAAATAAATAAAACCAAAACATCTCGTTTCTTTCTCAATGTCATCTACAAAATTTCAATATGCAAATTTGAGTACAAGAAACAAGCTTCTTCCATCTCTTTCTCTTTTGCGATAATGGAGGAGAAGATAGCGATAGTTGAGGTGTAGGTCACCGCTGTGGCTGGGGCTGTGATGGCGGTAGCAGGGATTAGATGGAAAACTCAATCACCGACGACCAAACAATCTTTTCTCTGAAGAATTTTCTCAATCACCTATTCTGCTATAGCCATAAACTAGAATACCCAAAGAATTTCTTGAGAGTGGATTTCATTTTTTTTCTTTGCTTGAGACTCATTTTTATTGGTGATATTGGATTTTTGCTAATTTGTTGAGAGTGGATTTCATTTTTTCTCTACTAGAGTTGTCACTGGTTGATTACGAGAAATTGGGTTTTACTTGCTTGTTTGTTTTTTTAATGAAAATTTAGAGTTTAAGATAATGAAAAAGAGTGGTTTAGGCTGAGACAAAGCGCAAGAGAGCACGAAAATAGAATAATAATGCCACACCCCGATTTTGAAGCACGACGGTCCTAGGATTCAGGTTTATTTAATATGTCAGAATCTCGTAGAATCTAGATTCAGAATAGAATAAAATAAAATTAAATAGTAAAACTTCACTAAGTTTTTTTTTCCGCATTATACATAACTAAAACATTTTCTTGTTGTCTTCTCTTTTTGCTACTCTTAGATACTACAGTACCACCATCATTAGAGTTGCTCTGTCTGTAAAATAATACTAAAAACAACAATAAACGAGGGATGAGCCGCAACTCAATAAGTGTTCAAGCTTATTATGTTTGCTTTAATTTTCATTTTAAGTGATTAGTAGCTTATTACATTTTTAAGTAGCTTCTTATACTTTAGAATTAGTATCACAGATATTCATTTATAATTCTTGGCATGTTTAAGAATTCTTTTATTATTATATTGTTGCAGAATACTTATACTCTTAGAACACTTAAATAAACTTTCAGGATTATATATTCATAGTACATCAATAACATTTCAATTATATTCTCAGAGTACTTAATTAACCTACCAGAATTAACTTAATCCAAACTTTACTTAAGCTATTCTTTAATTAATTTCTTGCTTAATATTTAATTATTACAATAAATAATTTTGTATTTAACTTTTGAACTTTAAGATCCATATTCACTTATAATTTCTTTTTGAACTTACCTATCTTATGGTAAATACAAATTAGATTATCATTTTTTTCTACGTATTTTCTTTAGATTTTAGAAATACAGATGCAACACTTTAGGAATATTTTAGGTAATTTAGAAATAGAAGTTCAGATAATAAAATATTAATCTTAGTTAATTTTAAGCACAATATATATTAGAACAAAACAAAAACAATAATATTTTTTATTAAAGCATATATTCAGAAAAAGAATCATATGACATATCAGAATAGATAGGTCAAAGACTATAGATCAGAGATTACAACAAATTGGCCAAATGTCATAGTAATTAGGACGGTAAATCTCTCTTATGTATATTTTAAAACACTAGTATATATTATCTAATAGTTTAACCTCACTGGAGTTAGCCTCTGGCAATATGAATATTAGAAAATCAAACTAGATCATTGGATTAGTCTCAGAAGACATTTCTTGGAAGGCTTATCACAGCAAAATAGAGTTTATTAAGAAAATATAGTGAAAATGCATAAATGTAATTATTTACTTTAAATATTTTATTTTTTAGAATAGAATTATCTATTTATTCAGAAGACATAAAAATATAGAAAATACAATTATTTGCTTTTAATATTTTTTCCACAGAATAAAATTCTTTAATTATTTAGAAATTATTTCTTTTATTCTCAACTTAATATATCGCCTAATTTTTAATTTTTTATTTATCTATTCATAAGATATTATTCCGTCGTGAAAAATATCTCCATTAATTATATTAGTTTACAGATATTTTACCTATGTGTCCTTTGCTATAATTAGGAATTCATATCCTAATAATTTAGTTATTAATAATCTCTTAAATTTATGGTTTTTAGTTTACTAACTTAGCATATCTAATATCAGTCATTATAATATCACTTAATAATGAAAATTTCAATCACCATTTATTTCTTTACTTCTTGATTGTTCAAAATCAAACATACTACATTAACATTCCCTTTCATTCACTAACTAATCCTAATTAACTACTATTTTATATTACTTAATCTTGTATAATCATATTATTTAATATTTATAACTACTTCCATCAAGGAATAATTGTATCTCATTTTACTACTCTTATCTAATTTCTTAGATAATATATTAAATTTATATAGACCATTATTTCTTAATTATGTCATTAAGAAATAAAAATCATCTCATATACAAGATTTCCGTTTAATTTACATGCTACTTGGTAAATTATAATTAAGTCTCATATAACTAAACTTTCTTCATATTAAAAAACCTTAATTACATAAACACACACACACGCATATATATATATTTATATATATAAATATATATATGCCATAATTTTATGAATTTCAAATTTCTTTAAATTCCATTTTGAAATTTCATTAAAGTTATATTTATATACTTTATATAGGAAATTACCAATTTATTCTTAAAAACTCACTTTAAGAGTAATAACTTAGTTATAATCATTCTCATAATTACTTTTGTAGAAATCAAAAAATAATTTTTGAACTTTAAACAAATGCAAATCTAATTTTTGAACTTTAAACAAATGCAAATCTTCTTAACAAATCATTTGTGAAGGTGCACATAAAGCTTATCAATTTTAAATATTCATATTCATATAAAATAAAATTAGTATAAATACATACTTGTGAAAAGAATGCAGTTTTATTTTTAATTACTCATAGTAAATCATAAAGTCTTAATTTAACCAATACTATAATTACTTTTTAGTAGAATTTCTCAAACATAGTAAAAATTTGTTATCATGAAACAATTCTTTTATTTAATTTAATTGTGAAACCTTAATTAAAACTTCTAGATTCATTCTTTAGACATCTAAAAATCCGTATGTAAATTTTTATAATTTTTTTTATTTATTTGCTATATAAATTTTTAATTTACTTTTCAATTCCACAAATCTATCAAATTTTTTAACTTTTTCGGCAGTCTCAATTTTTAACTTTTCATTTATTATTTAATATTCACTAGAAATTATAAAATTTTAATCATGTTTACTAGATAAATATATGGACTTATATTTAAAATTTCAGATTTTTCTAAGTTCATTTACTATATTTAAAAATTCCCTTTACTATATTTAAAAGTAGTACCAATTTGTCAATTTTTTAGATATCAAACCTTAATAAAAATTCTAAAATTTTAACCCCATATCTTTGACATATATTGTATGTAAAATGTCAAATTTTTATGGGTTCATTTATCATGATATTTAAATAAATTTTTCAGTCTCTGCAGATTCTGAATTGCTAAAACAACTTTTGCAGTATGTCTTTTTCTATTTTTATTAAATAGTAATTATTTTTAAAAATTATAAATTTCATACATTAACTGTTAACATATGGAGAAAATTTTAGTTAAAATATAATATTCATTAAACTACTCTAAATTAGTCTAAAAATTCAAATAATTTACTTCACTTATTAGAATAAAAAATTCTCCAGCAACCATAACATATATATATATATATATTGCCAACTTATAATCAATTCTTCCAATTAAATCCCTTTACTTCATTATCCTTGATCATTAATTATAAATATTAATCATCCAATTATAACATCAAGCAAACAAGTTAAAATTTTCATTTAACATTTTCTTTCTAAAGCTTTTAGGTTAATAATGTTTGGAACACTCACCTCTTGGTGACTCCTCTTAGTACCACTTTTCTTCTTCTTCTTCTTCTAGACCTTTTTTGGTTCAAAAGCTGTAAATTTAAGTGAATTTTTCTCTCTAATTCACCAACTACTTCTAAAATTTAACTACTACATTTACTCTTTTATAGGGTAACAAAAGTTTAGAATAATTTTCTTTCTATTTCTTCTCTTTCTCCGCGTAACAATCAAAATTCCAGCTCCTCCCATCCTTTACTTTCAATTAAGAGATTAATAGATTAGTCGCTTAACACTTGTGACTTCTTAAGCTTTTCACTGTCACTCTTTGATATGTGTTGGCCAAATGTTTACTTAACATTAAAGCCCAAATTCAACTAAAAATTCTTTTACCCATTTTTCTTTGGCTTGATTGAATGTTTAATTTGTTTAATATTTAATTTAAACACATGTAAGTTTCTTTAATTCTTCTCTTGCCACTTGTCCACACACATGTTTACTAATCGTTTCATCTCAATTAAAAAATATCTTTCCTTACTTCCTAATTCTCAACAATTTTCTATAGTTAAGATTGTAAGTTTTTAATGTATAATACTCTTCTTTTTTTTACTAGTTCTTTATTGGTAGGTTTAAGTACCTTAGTACTTTTCAATATCCATGCACATTGCATGGTTCCCCATCAAGCCTAATTTGCTAATTCACTAGCAACATTAACCAGCTAATATTACTCATATCTATTTAATTGCTAAAATTTCAACTTAATCTTATATGCTTAATAATACTCCATTAAATTCTCAATAGAAAAATTTTATCAAAGCTGAAATTTAAATTTTACAAGTATTTTAATTACTTTATTTTTTAGAATAAAAATTTAAATTATATTTTATTAATCAAATTTTGCTTTAATTATATTCTAGTTTATATTCATGTATTCATTTAAAATCTACCCATCTCCAATTTTTATTTCAAGATTTCCTAATTACCTTCACTTATCAGATTATTATTTATTATTGAATCAAAATTTACCTACTTTAGCTTTGGGGTATTACAAAAAAGAAATATTCACACAACTACCTTAAAAAATATCTTTTATTATAAAAAATACTACAAAAATTAAAATTATTTATACTTTTATACTTCAATAATTTTTTTTTCAAAAATACATCTTCTCTCAATACAATTAATATTTTACTCTACTTTTTTTTAAATCAGACCTCACTATTAAATAAAAAAACTATAATAAAATAATAAAAATTAACATTTTAAATTATTTTTCATTATATAAAAATCATAATTTTTTATAAAAAGAAAAAATTTTAATTTTAATTATAAAAAATAAATAACACTAAAAAATAAAAAATAAAAAAATATATAAAAATACATTAGTAAAAAATTATTAAATTTATTTTAAAATAAATTTTACATATTATATACATGAAAAAATAAAAAATATACACAATTTTGTTATGTAGATATTATGTAAATGTGTTGTAGATGTATTATAAATGTGTTGTAGATATTGTAGATATATTGTAGATGTTCACTCTATGTTATGTTTTTATTATTAAAATTGTGTATATTTTATGTAAAAATTATTAAATATTTTATGAATATTGTTTAAATATTGTGTGTATATTTTAAAAATAAAAAATAATTTTAAACAAATATTAAAAATTTATATAGATGTATTGTAGATTTATTGTTGATGTATTATAGATTTGTTGTAGATGTTGTAAATGGAATTTATATTGTTGAGTATGTATTTTTTATATGTTATGTATATATTATATATATATTTATTTTTTTGTGTATATTAAAAATAAGACATAAAAAATTTTTTTAAATAAAAAATATAAATTAAATAAAATTGTAAAAAAAGAAAAAATACAAATATTACAAAATTAAAAAAAATTTAACGTTGAAAAGTTAGTTTTGAGAAAAAAAAAGGCGAGATATGTCGTTTTGAAATAAAAAGAGGTTGGCCCATATATTTGTCTGCAGAAAAAACGTGGAGAGCGTAAATTTCTCTACAAATAATAACATATTTTAAGTCAAAAAATCTAATAGGGATTACATGAGAGGGAGTAAGAGGAAAAAAAAAAAAGAAAAGAGAAGAAAAGAGAATATACATACATACATACATACATATATATGTGGGTCTCTCATAAATCCTTTCTGCCTTTTGTTCGTGATCGTTGGTCTTCTAATTTTTTTGGTGGAGGTATGCGAGGTCTGATGGATAAACTTAAAGATCTGAAGAAAGGTTTGCGCGAATGGAATAAATCTCATTTTGGGCACCTGTTTAATGATATTGCTAAAGCTGAAACAGACACTGAGACGGCTGAAGCGGAGTATATACAAATACCCTCTCCTGAAAATTGTAGAAAATGGCATGAGAAGCAGTATGAGCTTCTTCATAAGCTTAAATTAGAGGAGATATTCTGGCGGCAGAAAGCTCATGTGTCTTAGATTAAAGATAGGGATCAGAATAGTAAGTATTATCATAATTTTGTCAAAATGAGGCGGAAACTTCATCGTATTGTTTCTATTGATGTTGATGGTTCTCGGATTACTGAGCAAGGCGATTTAGGAGATGCTGCAGTGCGCCATTATAAGGGTCTATTTTCTTGTGATCGAAATTAAAGAAGCTGTTTGGAAGCTTAATCCAGATAGTGCTCCGGGCCCGGATGGTTTTGATGGCTTTTTCTTCAGGAGCTGTTGGGAAATTGTGCAATGGAATGTCTGTAGTGCAGTTAAAGAATTCTTTCTTGGGGTCCCAATTCCTAATGGCTTTAGCAGTGCTCAGATTGTCCTCATTCCTAAGGTGGAAAATCCTTCCTCGCTCAATCAATATAGACATATTTGTTTAGCAACTTTTATTAGCAAGGTATGTACCCGTATCATAGCTAATAGACTTGCTTTGGTTCTGGATAAACTTATTTCTAAAGAGCAGGTGGGCTTCATGAAAAGGTAGATCTATTCATACTCAAATCATGTTGGGAAATGAAATGATTCATGATATTGATAAAAAGACAAGAGGACATAATTTGGCCATTAAGCTTGATATGGCTAAAGCTTTTGACAGGGTTTCTTGGAGCTTTTTGAAGGCAGTTCTCTTGAAATTTGGTTTTTCTGTGACTTTTGTTGATATTATTATGAGACACTTGGCTTCGACTCACCTTTCTGTGCTTGTTAATGGAATTAATTATGATTTTTTTCAACCTCAGCGAGGAGTTAAACAGGGTGATCCTCTATCTCCTTTATTGTTTATTTTGGCTTCAGAGGTGTTTTCTCGAGGACTCAATAACTTTGTTCATAGTGGCTTAATCAGTCCTTATAAGCTTCACAGACATTGTCCTGTTATCACTCACCTCGCTTTTGCAGATGACTTGTTAGTTTTCATTAATGGTGATGTCAAGTCTATTACATGTTTTAAAAAGTTTCTTTCAGATTATCAAGCAGCATCGAGTCAGCTTATAAATTTTGACAAAAGTGCCTTTTATTGCTCTTCTAAAGCTCCTTTGGATACGATTAGAAAGTTGGAGGATTTGCTTGCTATTAGACAAAGTTCTTTGCCTTTTACTTACTTGGGAGCTCCGATTTATCAAGGCATTAATAGGGCCAGTTATTGCAAGGATTTAATTAAGAAGATTGACGTGAAACTTATGGGGTGGTTACAGAGATTCTTATCTCCAGGAGGTCGGCTTACTCTCATTAAGCATGTATTAAGTTCTATTCCCATTCACATTATGGGGGCTATGATATTGCCAAAATCAGTGATTAAGATTATAGAACAAAAGTTTGCTCAGTTTTTTTGGGGATCTAATTCTTCTAATAGGCATCATTGGGTGCGCTATCAAAAATTTTTATTCCCAATGGAAGAGGGTGTAACACCCCTATATCCCGTATACGTACCAAGCATGCTTATACGATCGTATAATACGTATACTGAATATAGAACATGCCACTGTTTAAAATACACAACTCATAACTCGAATGTTTAAAGGAAATTCAAAAGACACTATGTATAAAAACATTTATAAATTAACAGCGGAAGTTATTACAAATTTTTACAAGTTCAAATACATAAACGTCAAAAATATATACAACATAGAATAGATACATGATTGGCAGCTTGACTCTCTGATCTTTAAGCTCTAATCCAACTCTTCAAGTAAAGCTCAACTAGGTCTAGAGGAATCCTCAGTCTCAACCCTATCAACTCTACCACCTGCGCGATGAACCACAATCGCGTTGAGCCAAGACTCAGTAGTACAAACCATCATGATAATATGAAATGTCAATATCAATATCATACATTCAATCAATAATAATCATATATCATCATCCATTATACTCATTCAACAAAGACACCTATGGGCCCACAAGACACTAATTTGTTATTCAAAGTTCAGAGTTGCTGTTTCGGTCCAATATCACAATAATCAAGCCCGTAGGCAATATACATATCTCTCTATCCATGGATAGGGTAACAGACCCAGTCTCTTGGACCATCAACTCAACAACTTGAGGAGATCCTCAACCCGGCTAGAATGTTACCTGTAACAGACCCAGTCTCTTGGACCATCAACCCGACTAAATCGAGGAGATCCTCAACCCGGCTAGACTGTTACTTCAATTTACATTTATCATTTCACATTTATAAAGTAACAGACCCAGTCTCTTGGACCATCAACTCAACAACTTGAGGAGATCCTCAACCCGGCTAGACTGTTACTACAATAGGCATGCCTGCCAAAATCAGAACTCTGAAGGTTGAATAACACACTTTACACAAAATCATTTCATTCTCATTTCATTCTCATTTTCGCAATAGGCAACCTTGCCTCAATTGTAATTTATTTCATCATCATAGCCAACAATCATGGCTTCTCATCACATAAATACAATTCATCACATTATCATATCTTTCACATCATTATAAATGTTCACATCATATTCCACATTATACACAACATAACATTATTCATAAACATCATCAATATCATGAAATGTATGTTAAATTTCAACATCATATGGATGTATGCAATAATGTAGTTTATACTTACCTTAAATGCAACCCACACAATATTAACACCTCTCTTTCCAACAATCTTTCACTTCTTGAATTAGAGTAATTCACCTTCTTCACAACCTAATCCAAAGGAAGATGAAACCCTTATAAGAACATAAGGCTAAGAACCAACTAGGGCAAACTCTAACCATGACACGCTCACCCACACGGGCGTGTCCCTGACCGTGCCCTAACTCCACAACACAGAAGCTTTTACATGCTCAATGACACGGGCGTGTTACTGGGCGTGTAATACCTTCTGCCTCACAACAATATTGACACGTCCAACATCAAGAACGTGCTCATGGCCGTGTCAATTCCCCAAAAACACAGTGGCTATGACACGCTCAATAACACGGGCGTGTTACTGGTCGTGTCAATCCTACTGCCACACAGAAGCTACAACACGCTCAGTGACATGGGCGTGTCACTGGTCGTGCCACTACACCCAAAATACAGAGCTATCGACACGCCCAAAATCCTGGACGTGCCCTAGGGCGTGTCAGGCCAAAAACCCAGATTCCGGCCAAAACAACAACACAACCAACAAAACTCTTTCTTTCACCAAAAACCACTTCAACCAAAGTCATCTCAACATACCCAAAAACCATAACAAACTCACAAAAACACCAAAACAACTAAAGCATTCCTCAAATCTCAAATCAAAAAAATCATCAACACAAACCTAAAACACAACCTCAAAACAATCACTTCCAACAACTTACTCTTTCCTCCAATCCATCCCCAAAAATAAGAAATCAGTTACCCAAACACTCTTAAACCCATCTTAAACAACATAATCACATACCAATCACAACTCAACTCAAAAACTCAAAGAAATCAAAGAGTCAAGTGAAGAACTTACCAAAGATGAAGAAATCTCTTAACTTTCCACTTGAACTCTTGAAAGCTTCCTTAGATCTTGAGTTAGAGGTTCAAATCTCTTCTTTGCTCTCTTGTTTCTTTTGTTAACCGGCCAAACAAAGCAAAGGAAGGAGAAGGAGAAAGTGATCCACGACAATGAGAAAGAAAGAAGAAGGAAGAAAGAGAAATCCAAAGTCAAACCCCTCTTTTCCTTAAAACCCTCTCAACCAAGCAATTTAAAATATTAAACTAATCTCTTTCAACCTCTTCCACACATTCAAATCCTTATTAATTAATTAATAACAAATTCAAAAACACAACAAATATCTTCTTCCACTAACTCAAAACTTTGACTTTCCATTACTTAGGTATATGTTATTTATATCCTAATATACATCACATATACACTTTCTTTAAAAACCCCTTTTTTTCTAACAATAAAACATATACAATAAATCCAATTATAATAATAATAAAACCCAAAACATCCAGGGTATATTTTGGGATATTACAGAGGGAGGTCTTGGGATTCGGTCTATGGCTACAATTCAAGATGCTTATTCCATTAAACTTCTTTGGATGTTTTTTATTGGTACATCTTTGTGGGCTCAATACATGAAGAGAAAATACTTTCGAAAAGGTGAGATGATCTATTTGATGACTGATTCCTCTTCCTGGAAGAGGTTATGTAAAGCATATGAGCTTTATTCTGATTTTTTGGTGATTGATGGGGATATAGTTTCTTGGTCTTCTAATATTTCAGATAAGTTTTTATTTTCTGATGCTTATGAGTTGGTTAGGCCAAGGAAGAGCTCCTCTCTTGTGTACAGATCACTTTGGGATTCAGTTATCCCTAGAAAATATTCGGTCTTCACGTGGAAATTACTAAATCATGCTATCCCTCTTCCTGTTCAGTTACAACGGGTAGGCATTCAAATTACAGCTTGCTGTTTATTCTGTTTTAATGGGCCAACAACCATCGGCCACGTTTTTCATCAATGCAGCCCCATTAATAAGATTTGGAAATTCTATAAGGCATATCTTGTTCCTTTCGACAGGGGGAGACAATTGACTTTGAGGCATGAGCTTGTTACTTGGTGGATTCATCCTAATGGCAACAATACAAAGAGTAAGCTGTGTTTGTTAATTCCACAAATCATTCTATATGCCATATGGACCGAATACTGTAATTGTTTTTGGGGTGGAGCATCATTCTATGTCGGTAGAATTGAGATGCAAATCTCTAAAATTATTTTACAGTGGAGTATTGCATTCTCTAATGCAAAATTTGCAAATCCTGTGTCTTCTTTGACTAACTTATTGCCGACCAACTTTGGACGTGGACTGTTAAGACCGCATCTGGTTTATTGGATTCGTCCTCAGCAGGGATTTATCAAACTTAATGTTGACGCGTCATATACAACTCAATCCTCTACAGGTGGTGCTATTATCAGAGACTCTTGTGGTCACTTTATCTCTGCTTATTCCTTTCTTTTGCAGGCAGATTGTCCCGCTAATGCTGAGTTATGGGCAATTAATGAAAGTCTTAAATGGTGTTTTTCACAAGGGTTTACTCATATTCAAGTTGAGAGTGACGCTGCTTCGGTGATTACTACTCTTAGTCAACATCAACGGTTTTGGCCTTCATACTTCAATTGGTTAGCTAGAGCTGGAGGGGAGGTTTCTTTTCATCATATTTACAGGGAAGGCAATAAAATTGCTCACTATCTTGCTCAATACAGTCGTATGAATAATGTTACTAGAATTTTTTATTCTTTTAATTTGCTTCCTACTATAATTAGAGGTGTCATTTTAATGGATTGTGTAGGAATGCCAAACATTAGATATCGATTTGCTCATTCTCTATAAGGGTTTTGTTATGAACATTTGTATGGTTTAACCATATTTTATTTTAATTAATAAATATTGCGGTGGTACCGTGCACCTTTACCTATATATATATATATAAGAGTTGAGATTTTTAATTGAAACGGTAAAATGGCCAAAATTAGTATATTTTAAGTGAATAAAGTTTAAAATAGATTAATATATTCAAGAGGGTATTTTCTGTTGATTTTTCAGAAAGAAGATGTATTTATTAATTTTACATGAAAATTGAAATAATATATTAAAAATAAAAGAGAATAATATAAAATTATAATTAAGTTAAATTATATTATAAATACTAAGACATAATCTGATGACCAGAATATATTACTTTTACCTATGTTTTATATTGGATTCCTATAAATATTTTTTCTTTTCATATGTATAATTTATATATAAAAAAATTAAATCACATTCTAATATCTAATAGACATAATACTCATAGAGTGAAAACTAAAAATAAATTAATATATACTATCACAAAGTAATACAAGGCTATCAATAAACATGATAAAAATTCATTTAATTAAATTAGAAAATTTTAATAAATCTATTTAATTTGAAATTTAGTATGTTCAGTTAATTTTTTTTTGTTCTGGATAATTTAATGATTTATTAGTAACCATGATGTATATTATTAGTCTAATTTAGTTGATAAATAACAATGTATTTCTAGATTTTAGGAGTTATCTTCTTCTCTGTATCACTGTTTTGGCGCCTAACCTTACATTGCAGAGCCGAAATTTCGGTCCGATTTTTCAGCTGATCGGCGAAACAAAGGTCCAACAATGGTATATGGTCGAGAGTCGTTCATTCTTGTCCTCTGTTCTATCCATTTACAATCCTTCAGAATACCAAACAAAGAGACGTTAGCTTCATCAAACTTCTTCGACTCTTCCAATTGTGTTCTTTTTTTTTTCTTGAATCTAAATGGATAGAGATGGTGCTAAGTACTAAATTCATTGTTGGGTTTTCTTAGAAAATTGTTCGGGTTGTTGCATCCAGAGTTTGATTTCTTTGGAGTTTGAAGGCTTTAATTAAATAGCTGACTGTGAAAAAAATGGAGCCGTTACCTGATTTTTATCCTTTGACAAGTTTGCAGATTGGGTAAGAATTAATACTCCTTTAATGCACATAGCATTAATATATAATGTATTTTATTGGTATCAGTTGTCATCTCTTAGTGGGTATGTAGTAGAATCCATCCTAGGAATTGAGAAAGGTGGGAAAGTTTTTTTAAAGGAGAGATGCCAATGACTTTATTTTCTCTCCTTTATGTTGTTAGTTTTTTATTATAATCCATCCTTATGCTTTTTGGTGCCCACTGTTCAGTGAGAACCTGGCTTACGGTATTGTAGATGAAAAAGTTTTTGCTAAATTTCTTTTGATTATTTTATAATTTGGCTCTAAATTTAATCAATCTCAGTATTAGAGCCAATGCATTTTAACTGATCCTTGGTTGAGGTGGGAAGGGGATGGGCTGCCAATAGACTGAGGTTGAAGCAGGTGTGAGGTTTTAGGTTTAGATCTTAGCAAGTGAATTGTTTGATTAAATTCTTTTTTTAAAGTATTCATGATTTTGCAAGAGGGAAGATTACCAAACGCTAAACAATAGTGAAAATATTTAACTTTCAAGTATAATTTGTAATAATAAAATCAAGAGATA
This sequence comes from Garcia nutans, assembly GCA_947685225.1. NCBI lineage: Eukaryota > Viridiplantae > Streptophyta > Magnoliopsida > Malpighiales > Euphorbiaceae > Garcia > Garcia nutans. Next base: position 1,352,721 of record CANTUV010000076.1, read on the forward strand.
TTGAACTGAAAAGCATCTGCATTTACATACTTAAATATTTAAGTTTTATTCTTTGTTTTAGGGATATAAAGTCCTATCTTTCACGGACTTTCCTGTATTTTGCTCCAAGTAGCCATAAATTCTATATTCTGGTAGACAATCAGTCATGGCGGCTAAGCAAGGATTCAAGATCAAACTGCATAAGGGAGTTCATGATCACCAAGGTTAGTATTTTTTAGTGTCTTGGCAGTTTGTTGATTTAATACCATTGGAAAATTTTTACTCTCAACTCATAAGTGAATATCATTTTAAAAACTGTTAATTGAAAATACTGGATTGTCTATTTTTTTCTTAGTGAAAAGACACTAACACCAACATTTGCTTCACATAATATATCACATCAGCTTGGTGTATACCCCCAATGTAGTATAGGTAATTCTTTCCTAATAACATACTGGATCTGATTCGTCATGTTTCTTGATTATGTCTACAGTACAGAGTGTCACCTTTCATAAATACCAGAGCTTTACAGAGGTGTCCAAGTTTTGGATACATATCCACCATCCATGAAAGCAAGAAAATTTGCAAGTGGTTGCCCATGGTTAACATAGCTACTGTTAGAGAAAGGGCTCTGTTTGCTATATTGAGCTTGTACAAAGCTTTGCATGGGTTTATAGTGTTTGAAGTTGCATGGAAAGATGTTCGGGGTATCAACTATTTAAATGAGCTTCAGGTAATCTTGCGTGGACATTTTACTGACATTTCTTTTTATGTGACAAAGCATGAAAGGAATTTATACATTCGTTTTGCATTGTGAAAATAGGGTTCTCCATATTTAATATTCTTTTAATAATTAATACTTATCTCATGCTTTATAGCTCAGCAGTAGGAAGGAAATCTTGCTTTCACTAGTGTCAAAATTTTCAAGTTACTCTTCATATTACCTTCTATTCAATGGTGTATGTTTTCCACAGACAGATACATCGCTTGCTTTAGAAGTAAAATCTTTGAGAAAATGGGAATTCAATGGCATTGATCAAGCCTTGAGCAGTATCCCATTGTGGTTCTCGGGCACTACAACTGAAAGCCAAACTCTATGGAGAAGTCTAATACTTTTGCACAACAAAGTTCCTTTCCATTCTCCTCAGGGAATCACAACTGATTCCAAAAAATTGCTGTTTAAAGAATCTCAAGCTGACCTATTTTCTGAAGATGTGTTCTTCGATGCCAGGGAATGTCCCATTGATACAAATGATAAATATGGGATAGATTGCAGATTGGAAGAGGCAATGCGTGGGAAAATAAAAGAAAATTTAAAGGAGGATAGTAAGATTGAACCTATAGGATACAACATTGACACAAATGATAAGTTTGGAATGGTTCGCAAAATGGAAGAGCCCATGCTCGGGAAAATAAAAGAAAATTTTTGGGAGGATGGTGATATTGAGCCTATAGGATACAAGGATACTCTTCTGCGATTAACTTTCAATGATAGAGATATTCCATTTAAATTAAGGCAAATAATTACCTCCGATTTGAGGCTTCTTACTTTGCTGGAGGCTGGCCTTCCCTCTTGGGTTATCTTTCTCCAATCCTATCCACTTTTCAATAGAGTATATCGCCCCTGGATACGCCCTCTACTGGGAATCCTTTATGCAGTAATCTCATCCATAACAGTGATTATTGGGTTTTATGACCTCTACAAGAATGTTCCACTTTTGAGGGCAGCCGTATCACACCTTCACTTGCCATTTTTTAATTGGATTGAATGGGATATGATTTCTAGAATCAGGTACCTTGGAACAATGATGTTCTTACAATATTTTGAGAAAGCAGTTAAGTGGTTTCTAATGAAGACACAAGTGATGAAGCTGTTAGCATCGCTACTTAGAAGGTCCTTGATTAAGCCACTATCACATTTAGTAGATCTTATGACACCAATATGGAGCACTTTTGCTGAAATAGGAGAGCAAATATACATGATTGTAATGGATGTGGTGCAGCCCCTCTGTAGCGTGCTATTGGAATTTGTTGACATTTTATTCTCACCATTGGAGCTTCTGTATTCAATCATTTTGAAGTTAGGTAAGTCTGGGCATCTGTTTTTCGGGTTATAAACTCTTTTTCAAAGATGGTTATGATCCCTTATTCAGAAGCATTATTTTTTGAAAAATATTCACTCACAAAGCACACACAAATAAAGAAAATAGAGACTAAAAAAGCAGACAGAAATTGGAGCTTCAGAATATCTCAAAACTTCATTAAAAAGGGCTCCTTATACAGAATCAGATTAAAAAACACACACGCACACACACAAGCAGATTTTCTTTTTCTTCTTCTTTCTCATCTCAACAAATTACATTAAACTAGTTCTCTCTTTTTCTCAATCTTTTTATGGAAGCAACAACCTTTCTTTTATAGGAAGAGAGTGGTTTTTCTTTCTTAAAGACTTAAACACTCTTCACTACTACAATAAAAAATTTCCCCTTAAATTTCTGCTTAAAAACTAAGCTTCATTACAAGCAACATGACAAGATTCATCTATAAAAAATCTCCATCATGACAAGAATAAAGAACCTATTGTGACTGCTTAATTGTCACAGTTCCTAACATATGCATTTTCGTTTTCCAGCAAAGGGATAGAAACAGTATACTAGTTCTTGCAATCTTGTAAGTGGGCAGTATAATTTTAGCTGTTACCTATATTTGCTTGTAAAAACTTCCTAGAATTTATCTGTCTGTAGAGCATCTCCTTTTATACTCTATTCGAGCAAACAAACGAGGGAGCAAAGAAAAAGGAAAATACGGGGGGAAATTCTTTCACAAACTTGAGTTTTTCTTGTTTGGATGGGAGGAAATTAAAAAAAAAAAAGGCTCCTCTTTATTTTCCACTACAGTTTTCTGATTTTCTCCCCAAAGCAGTGGTTGTTGGGTCTGGATGAGATATTAGTGTTATTTCTTTCCTCCCTTTGTTTCATTTTCTAAAACAGAGGTTTAGGAAAATGGCAGCAGGTGGATGATGTACCCTGCTGTGCTTGTTTTGCGATAAATTGTACCTGCAGTCAGGTGGGTCAGTAAAACTGAATGGGTTTTACCATGTCATTTTTGTCATTAATATCATTGATAATGATCAATACCTTTCACTTAACACTTTTAGGTATATGTCTTTCCAAACATTTGGAAAGATCTGGGTGAATCTTGTATAAAACACTCTCCTGTTTTCCCCTTTTATCTTTCTAAACATTTGTTTTGTTTCTTTGGTGTGTGCGCGCGCGCGCTTACGTTCATATTTAATTCTAACTTATTTGGTTAATGATGCAGTGTCTTTGTTTTTCCCTCCTCAAAATGAATCTAATTTTGAATTTCTCTTGCATCCAGTTACATTCATCTTTTTACTCTTTGATTTCATATGGAACTTGATCCGCATTCCTTCTCGAGGCTGTGTTCTGTTGGCAAAATATATAGCTTCTATATTATTGAACATCTATAATATGTTCGCCAAAGCCTCCATGATGTTTAGTAATAGCAAGAGCCTTGTACATTTTGCTCAATCCAAGCCTAGCTCATCTAGCTTCTCGATTTGGCATACTCTCTGGAGTGATATCTTCTCAAAGGTTTGTCTTATATATTGTATATGTTATGCTACCTTTTCAAATTGAGGCTCTTTATCTTCTCTTTAAACCTGGATCTGGAATTGTCTTACAGGTCTTTCGGTCCCTTAAAAACATTATATGTGGTATTGTTACATTCCTTGCTTCCTGCAACCGGCATAGGTTAAGGTATGGAAATCATTTATCTTTTTGTTTTTGTTATTTCTGTCATAGATTACCTGGACATACCATTAATGGGACAAAATGGGCTCTAATGCAAGTCACAGGGGAGTTCACTTTTTAGTAGCTTTCCTAGGCCGGCGAATTGTTTTCTGCAGCTGTAGCAACATAAGATCTTAACTATTTCCTGAAGCAAAATTGTTTCAAATTTAAATGTAGCATTTGATATAAATGTGGGATAGCTAATTTGTAAGTATTTAGCTATGTGCTAAAATTGGAGATTTTCTGACATACATTATCTTTTTGACAAAAGAAGATTGAATGTGTTTAACTTAATTCATAACCATATATTATTAATTTGTTTAATGGTGTGTTCAAACACCAGTCTTTCCATCTCTGTTAGAACTTCATGTTTGATTTTTGATTCAGTGAATTTCAAAGGTAAGGTTCAATAATGTTGAATTCATAGGCCAAGGTTGATAAAAGGGAGGTGATATTAATTATGACTTCGACAGCATGCGTGCAGTCTTGCTTGTAAATGTGCTTTAACTCAATAACTAAGCTGAAGAATCAGTTTAGCTTGAATCATTGTGTGCTTTTCTGTGTTATTCTTAACATTCCGTGCTAAGGTTTTTCACAGTTAGCTGAAGAATTAGGTATATTATGTCACATGTTTTTGAGTTTTTTAAGGTGTGGATGCAAATGGATGCATATTTTAACTCTAAACCTGAAGTTATCCAGTGAAATGTAAATAGTACTCCCTCCATTCCAAAATGATGGGGACGCTTTCCTTTTTATCTATTTCAAAATATAGGTCCATTACTTTATTTAGATTATAGTTTACATAGTAAATTAACTATTATACCCCTATTTAAATATTTTGTAATTGATAACATTGCATTTAATTATTTATGTTTTTTAAATTATAGTTACCTTTGACCCAATCAATAACTATTTTGATTTTTAATTTGTGTAATAATCAATAGTTTTTTAGTATAAATAGAGGGTAAAATGAATAGTTTATAAGAAAAATTTTGTCTATTAACTAAATAACTAAATTTTTCTTAATATGTGTGAGATAAAAATATCTCTATCATTTTGGGACAAAAGGAGTAATAAAGTTTTGGGATTCAATAGCGTGCAGAAGTTCTGCACTCTGGAAGTGTTTGAAGTGGTAGCTTTCTGTACTTAATAGTTGGCTTTATCCGAAGATCTGTTTTTTCTTTTTGTGCTTAGTTTATACTTGTGCTTGTCTTTCCACGATATTCAAATTTTCATGCTCTAGAGAATACTCTATGACAAATTGTTGGATATGCAGCATCTACAACTACTGCAAAGCAGCTTTTCAGCAGTCTCCATGCATTCTACAATTAGGATTTCCATGTTCTTTTCACCCAGTGGCTCAATCAGAAAGCCCTCACAAGGTACTTGCACTTCTCTAGGTGTTATCAGGAATACTTTGGCATTTTCATGAGAACACAGAAACAATGGAATGATAATCTGTAGCCTTGAAAATTTCTCAACTCTCTTTGGTATTGTTGAATAGCATGATAACATGTAATTATTTTCTTGCAGGTTCGTATCAAGAAGCAATCGTCGCAGATGGAAAAATGCCCACGTCTCCGCATTTAGTCTTCAGTGCCTGTTTTTGATCACTAAAGCAAGTATTCTGTATTTAGTTGTTGATGATATTAGGAATTTGTTTGAATCAAACATGGCTCTTCTTCATAAATCATAGGTGAAAAATGAAGACAGGCGAAGTGTTTGTCTGGAAAGTATATTTGATCAACGCATAGCATTTTATTTAATTTTATTTATTTATTTAACTTTTTTTTTGGTCATTCATAGTTCCTGTTGGATTGATCACTCCTTGTGCATTAACAAACTGTACAGTGTTAAACTATCTTTGTTGTAAATATATTGCAGGCATGTTAGCCTGTATAGTTTTGAACTTCTGATTTCATTTCAATTCTATAATTTGTGAATCTACCTTTGAGATTTAGATGGGATCTTTGCTTTATGTTTTGCATAAACAAACATGCATAATAATATCACTTTGTTAGTGCTTAATCTGCATTTTCAGAACATAATTAATTTAGCTACAATGGCAGAGGGAGGAAGAGAATTTCAGAACCTCCTTCCTTCCTTTCATAACTATTTCAATAAATTATTTCTTCTAATATTATATTTCCTTCTTTTATAATTTTATTTTTCTAGTTAGAAATATGCATAATGTCAAAATAGCAAAATATAGCTTGTCCCAGCAAAAATTGGAATAATATTGATATATTGATTGATGATACTTGTAGAACATCCCAATTTCAAAGAACTGGTGATGTCAAAGTCAAGAATTATGTATATTTCTAATATTCTTCTAGTATATTATATATATATATATATATTTGAAATTAGATATTTTAAAATCAAAATTGAAAAGTGAGTATTTTTTTTTAAAAAAAAACATTTTTAAATATATTTTTTGATTATTTTTATACAAATCCTTATGTCATATATAATTTTAAAAATATAAAACAAATAAAACTATTTTTCTTATGTTTTAATTATTAATCAATACATGAATAATTTATTTTTAATTATGACCAAAATAATACACTTTATAAAAAGTGAAAATCAATTGTCAATTGTGATATCATGCATAAATAATAAATTGATAAACGCTATGGCTATAACCAATGCCGAGTTTAAAGACATGCAAAGTCCACATTCTGATTGGAACAATTAAAAAACTATTTCAGTTACAAGAAAAAGAAGGGAAGAATACATAATATTAATATAAATTTCAATTAAAAATTTATACTCTAATTTTGAACATAAAATAAACTCAAACTAACCAATAAAAATCAATTCAGAAAGCGAAATAAACTCGAATTGTATTTATCAAAATATGATTAGAACTTAAATGAAAACATAATTAGAATTTAAATATTGCAATGACTTCATCTTAATTATTCAGATTAGGCAGTGGCGGAACCACCATGGGGTCGTGTGGGGTCACACGACCCCTCCTCACCGGCAGCCAGAATGAGGGAGGCGTGGAGGTGTGGAGGCAGTGGTGGAACTCAGCCCCCGTTGAAGGGGGCTGAGTTTCAGAGTATTTTGCAGCGAGGGGTAGACGAACCCCTCGCTGTAAATACAAATTTTTTTTTTATGAATTAGTCCCTGGCGAAACGGCGTCGTTTCGCCAGGGACTAATTTTTTTTTATAAATAAACCCCTGGCGAAACGGCGCCGTTTCGCCAGGGTTTATTTAAAAAAAAATAAACCGGCCCAAGTGAAACGACGCCGTTTCGCTTGGGCCGGTTTAAAAAATAAAAAGGGCTGCGTTTTAACGCAGCCCTGTTCTTCGTTCTTCTTCTTCCCTTCCCTCTCCCTGTTCCCCTTCCCTCCCAAATAAACCCAGCCGCAGCAGCAGCAAGCCAGCGCCGCCACCACACTACCGACCATCGCCACCCATCACGACCCCCCCTCGGTAAATTTCTAGTTCCGCCACTGAGATTAGGCCTCAGTGGAACACGCAAGAATATTTTAAAAAATATTTTTTAATATTTCAAAAATATATTTTTTCTCCCTAGGAATTATATAGCAATTTGTATACTTTTTTTTTCTTGTTTTATACATACAAGAAATGTTTTTCAATTAACTTGCATGCATTTTTACAAGCTCAATCTTAATTAAATAGAGCTAGTTATTGATGCACAAGATTTTAATAATTAACTGGTTATACTTTAACAATCAAGAAATTTTTTTTTTAAATAAGAGTGAGGACAGCCTTGAAATATCATTAAATTTACATTTCTTAGATATCTAGCTTCACAAGTAGGGTTTGTTCACTCATGAACTCCTATCGAGTACTTACATGAAAAAGTGTTAAACTCATTCTACATCTAAATATTAAAAGGACAGCCCGGTGCACAAATACTCTCACAATGAGTGGAGTCCGGAGAAGAATCGGATCCATTAGGTGTTTGTATGATTGCAAGAGGCTGTTTCCACAACTCGAACCTGTTATCTCAGGTCACACGGCGACAACACTTACCGTTAGGCCAAGGCTCCCCTTCGATTCTACATCTAAATATTAAAAAAATAAAATAAATTTTTATAATTAATAAATATCAACTTATCATAACCCCAATATATCCTCCCATTTATCATATTTGTTATTTTATTGACAATCAAGATTTAATTGAATATAAACAATTAAATAAAATTCATTCATAATAGTAATATCATTCTACTAAAAAAATTCAAATTTAATACACTTTTGTAATGCAAATTTTAATTTTAAATATATATCGCTTATGCATGTATCTCTTTTAATGTAAATACAAGACCTTAGAAATTTGAATATGACATGATAATTAAACCTAATTAAAAATTTTGGAATACAATCCATATTTTTTGCTTGAAGTTGCTTCCAATCAGAAACAGAGAGAGTACAGTGATGAAGTTTGTAGTAGGGGTGGCATGGAGAAGTCTGTAACGTGTGGAGAAGTTGATATGATAGCCTATATAACTCACATTTCTTGTTATTTTTTTTCTTTTTTATATAATAATAATAAATTTTTTTTGGCATTTTCAAAGTTCCCATTAAGAAATTCAGACAAACTCATTATATATATAAACCCATGAAATTGGGAGAAATACAAGAAAAGTAAATTAATCTGTGTGGCAAAAAAAAAAAAAAGAGTGTGTAAAATGGATTATTGCGTAGTATATGCTTGTTTTGTTCTTAGGCCACCCACATTATAAGGAGGAGTGGGTGGTGTAGTTGTGAGTACACCAGATGTACTAGCTACATTGTAAGGAGAAGTAGAAGGTGGAGTAGTCCACCCACATACAAATCAAGAGGCAGGTGGTGGACTAGTTCTCCGCACCCTAGCAAAATAACTTTTTCATTTAGCCCAATCACTTGAAGACATGTGGCATTAGTCTTTTTTTTTAAAGTGAATTAAAATTATATATGTATTTGTCTTTTTATCTAAACCAATTCCAAAAAAAATGCATATTTTTTTTAAAATACTAATAAAAATAATTTTATTTATCTGCAAATTAAGAAATTTTTTGTAAAAGTAAGAAAAATTAATTTAGTTGTATATTGTTAATTTGATTGTAAAAAAATAAATATATACTAAATAGATTTTTTTGCCTCTAATTTTTTAAATTTATTATAAAAAATTTGTTTAATTATCATTTATAAATTGATGTTAGTTTAATGGTTAAATAAAAATTAGTTAGAGGGACATTCTATGGACATTGTATGTAAGAAATAAAAAACTTATAATATATGTTTGAAATAAATAAAACAAATTTAGAATATTACAAGAAATTGATTTAGAAATATAAAAATTAGTATTTAAAAAAAATTATATAAAGAAAGTATGAATGAATTATCCTTTGAATGTGTAAGATTTCACATGATATTATTTATTTTTGGTCAAAAGATGAAGCATGATGTGAATTGTCATCTTTTCTTTGTAGGACATGATTACTCTTTACATGAATATGTAAGGTTTCACATGGGTATTAATTTGGTTTGGTCAAAAGATGAAGCATGATGTGAATTATCATCTTTTATCTATTGGACATTAGTGTGGTTCACATATGTATCTATTGGACATAAGATGAACATTGGTAATTTATGTTTATAAATGGCACTCAAGTCCATTCTTTTTTATCTATATCATTATAATTTCTCTCTAATCTATTCTGCTCTATTCTGCTTCTTAGTAGCAATTAAATTGCATTTTCGAATTTTTGATTCAATGGATCCAAATCAATCTGATTTTAATCAATGGTTCCAACATAATTACCCAAATCAAATTTCTCCAAATATAACAAATCCAAATTTACCAACACAAATTCCCAACAATCCCAATTTCTGCACCCAACTTCCAACAAATCCAAATTTTTCCGAAACATTTACTCCGATGCCAGGTTATCCTTACAATAATCGTTTTGAATTCACACAACAATCGCAGCCACACCCACATCCCATGAGCAGTCCTCCTTCAAACTCTCCTATGACTGGAGAGAGTATTAATGAAACGGAAGATCGTGAAGTAAGACAAGGTAGTAAGAAAAAAAAGACTTGGACATGGGAAGAGGATTCTATTTTGGTCAGTGCTTGGTTGAATACTTCTCTCGATCCGATTATAAACACCAACCAAAGTCGTGGTTCTTTTTGGGGTCGAATTAAAGAGTACATGGTTGAAGAAATGCCACAAATGTCATCACAAACCACAGAATTGCTTTGTAAGCGATTTGAGTTGATTAGTTCATCGGCTAATGCATGGGGTTCGTGTTATGAGTAAGCACAACGAAATGCCAAAAGTGGTTGGAATGATGACGATATTGAACAGTATGCATATGAAATATTCCGGTCCAAATACAAAGGCCGTTATTCAAAACAGTATAAACAACACTGGGAAAAGTTGCTTCGTGACCAACCAAAATGGAGAGCAGCACGCAACTAGACAAATGCCACCATAGGTGTCGGCAAGAGAAGTAAAATAAATGCTGAAGGAGCATATTCTACATCATCGACAACTGAAGGCAATCAGCAAAATGATGACGATGAAGCTCAATCCCCGGTTCGGCCTGAAGGAATCAAGGCTGCTAAAAGAAAAGGTAAAACAACTTCATCATTTGCAGTGGCTAAATTGTCATTTGATGTAGCGAGTTTGGCTCCACTTTCAGAAATGGCCGATGCAATAAATAAATATAATGAAAAGGAAGAACAAAGACTTGAAAGAAAACTTAAAGCAAACGAGTACAAAACTGATATGAAAGTGATAATGAAGGATCCAATGTCATTTAAAGATGACAAATCAAGAGAATGACACATAAATTATGTCAAACATCTTAAAGAAAAGTGGGACTTGCCACTATAGATTATGTTGGTTATGTAATCTTTTACTTTTTGTTAGTTGTATTATGTGTAATATTAGTAGCTTTAATTTATGTGAGTTATGTGATGCTGTATTTTCTATTATTTGTATAATTTGTAATATTAGTAATTTAAAATTATATTAGTTATGTAATCTTCTATTTTCTATGAGAATTTTTATTAGAGATTTAGCATATTTGCTTTCATTTGAAAAACTAGAACTACAAGAAGTCTGTGAATGCAGCCTAAAAGGGCTTGCGATCGTAGGCAATGAAAAATTAGAATCAGAGGAAGTCTGCGAACACAGCCTAAAGGGCCTGCGATCGCAGACTATGAAAATTTAAAACCAAAGGAGCCTACAAAAGCAGCCTAGAAGGACTGTGACTACAGGTTATGAAAAATTACCAGAAAAATTTGGAAATATACATAAGGTTTTGTTAAATGATTATTTAGGTTTTAATTATGTTTAGACAAGCATAAAATGGGCAATAAAAAGTAAATAGTTACTCCTAAAAAAGTGTTGAACAAAAGTAAGTAATTATAATGGATGTCAATCGTTTTCACATAGGTAATAAAATTCTTCACATGGGTTTGTTTGCTTTAGTCAAAAGATGTAAATTGATATAAGTTATTATAATGGATGTTAGTCATCTTCACATGGGTAATAAAATTCTTCACATGGGTTTATTTGCTTTTGGTTAAAAGATACAAATTGATGTAAGTTATTGTAATGGATGTCAGTTGTCTTCACATGGGTAATAAAATCTTTCACATGGGTAATAAAATAAAATTCTTCACATGAGTTTGTTTGCTTTAGTCAAAAGATGTAAATTGATATAAGTTATTATAATGGATGTCAGTCATCTTCACATGGGTTTGTTTGCTTTTGGTCAAAAGATACAAATTGATGTAAGTTATTGTAATGGATGTCAGTTGTCTTCACATGGGTAATAAAATCTTTCACATGGGTAATAAAATCTTTCACATGGGTTTGTTTACTTTTGGTCAAAAGATGAAGGTTAATGAGAATTTTTCTTCTTTTTTGTGACTCAGTCCAAATACATGGGTAATTAATGACTTCACATGGGTATGTGTGATTTTGAAAGGACCTAAAATTTCTATAAATATCTACTCCAAACAATTCATTCATCACGCATAAAAATTTCTTTCCTACAACCATGTCATCCTCTTCATCATCATCAGAATCTTCTTCTTCAATTAGTAGCTCTTCTAGTGATGGAGTTCATAAAATAATTACACAAGCTATAAGCCACCCTGTAATGCAAGAGATACCTCAAAAAATGAAAGAAACAATTGAACAATTTCAGGCAACAGCATCATCATCCACTTCAAGACGACAAAAACGTAGATTCATTGAAAGAAATCGTGAATTTGGCCACCAACGACTTTTTGCCGATTACTTTGGTGACAATCCAACTTATCCGGAGAATGTATTCCGTCAAAGGTTTCGCATGAGAAGACATGTCTTCCTACGAATTGTTGAAAGAGTAACTGCTATTGATCCATATTTTCAACAACGGCGGGATGCATTTCAAAGAACTGGACTTTCACCACTGCAAAAAATGTACGGCAGCTATACGAATGTTAGCATATGGAGCTCCAGCTGATTCTGTGGATGACTATGTGTGTATAGGAGCATCAACATCACATAAATGCTTAAAATGGTTCTGTCAAGCTGTTTGTGGAGCTTTTGAAGAAGAATATTTGCGTCGGCCTAACACTGATGACATTCGACGGTTAATGCATTACGCTGAGAGATGTGGCTTTCCTGGAATGTTAGGAAGTATTGACTGCATGCATTGGAAATGGAAAAATTGTCCAGCAGCTTGGAAGGGTCAATACACAAGCAGATATAAAGGTACGCCCACAATAATTTTAGAGGCTGTGGTAGGGCCTGATTTATGGTTTTGGCATGCTTTTTTTGGGGTAGCTAGTTGTAATAATGATATTAATGTGTTGGACCGATCACCTTTATTTGATGATGTTTTCACTGTCAATGGAAACTCATATAGATCAGGGTATTATTTAGCTGACGTAATATATCCTGAATATGCCACATTTGTGAAATCCATCCCACATCCAACCGGTGAAAAGCGAAAGTTGTTTGCAGAACGGCAAGAAGCGTATCGAAAAGATGTAGAACGAGCATTTGGGGTGTTGCAAGCACGATTCGCAATTGTACGTGGGCCAGCACGCTTATTTCATCAAAGTGATCTTAATTATATCATGAGAGCATGCATCATAATGCATAATATTGTAGTTGAAGACGAGAGAGACACATTTGCCAATTTCGCTGACATTGCTGCATTTGACGAAGTTGATAACACACCTTCGCAGCCGAATTTAGGTCAATTGATTTTGCCCAGTTATGAGCAATATGTACAAAATTATACCCAAAATTCTATCTCACTCCGAAGTAGAGCAACTCATCAACAACTGCAAGCGGATTTGCTGGAACATGTTTGGCATTTTAATAATAACGCATAGTTTTATTTCAACTTAAGTTATTTAAGTTTAAATTTTATGTATTTTCGCGAATTTTACTTGTTATTATTCACTTTGTTTTTTATAATTATTAAATTTGTGTTTCATTTGGTAATTTTTTTTATAATCATTAAATTAATGTAATTATAAAAATAATTATGCTATAAAGTAGTTAATATAAATAAATTTAAATTAATTAATAGAAATAAATTTAAATATATTAATAGAAATAAATTTAAATTAATTAATAGAAATAAATTTAAATATATTAATAGAAATAAATTTAAATAAATTGATATAAATATATTTAATTAATTATTGTTCATCTACATTAATAAATTATAATTTTGTTGAGTAAATTTATTTAATTAAAATTATTTTTGGAATAGAAATGTTTGATAATGAAATAATCAAGTGGGTCCTATGAATAGTTTTAGTAGGGCTTGTACAATGGAAGAGAGGTGATGGAGTTGTGGAGAAGTAGTGTCCTGGGCCTACAAAATCTGATGTGGAGGAAAGAAATAGTTAGTAGTCCTTATAACGTGGGTAGCCTTACATTTGTCCTAGTTGGTGGTGAGGTTAATGTTAGAAAAAGTGAAATTAACTTAGAAAAAGTGAAATTATGATGTAACATGAGGCTATGATCATGTCTTGTCTAATAAATGCAAAATACAGAAGAATAAAGTGAACAAAATGAATAAAAATATGAAGCTATAAATGTATTATGCCTAATTTTAAATAATATAATTAAATAAAGATTAAATTCTGAATTTATTCATATGATATTTGATAAATTGAACAGTCAAAACCTAAAACTTTTATTTATAAATCGATCAAACGACTGATTGATTAGTGAACACCATTTACTAATTACATTAACAAAAGAATTAGATATCTGATCACATCATTGCATGTTTACGAGATAATCTTCACATGCCTTCCTATATAGTGAGATTTTTCCACTTGACAGTCCAATATACTTTCATATTGGAATATATATATATATATATATATATATATTACATTATTTGCATGAATAATGTCATAGTTATGTTATAATTAATTTTATATTGATAAAATTAATCCTCTAATTAATCATAAGTATGAGCTAAATATATTTAAATATTAAATATGTATTGCAGTCAAATTAAAATAGTCAATTAAAGTTTTGATCAAATTAGGATTGTTGACTATTGAGGTGTCCTACTCGTAATAGGATTATAAGTGTAGAGACCGATAAGAATTTCTGTTTTGTTGAAGGACCAAAATAGAGATCCTCATCATCAGTTATAAATAAGGGGTCGTGGTCTCCAGGGGAACATAACAATTTTGAGAGAACATTACGTTCCTTCAGTAGTGCTTTCGCTAAACTTAAAGTGTGTATCCCCTAGAAGGCGAAAAACTCCAAAATCGTCTTCAGCTTCAACATACGATGATGTCAGGTATGCAATTCTGTCCTTTGCAATTTAATTTGAATAATCTAGTGATCTATGCATATTTTAGGTTTTAGGGGAATCAGGTTTTCTCCCCCTTTCAATTGGTATCAGAGCCCTATGCTAGGTTGCTAGATTTTCCGATTAAATTGCGGTATTGATTATTGTTTTAATTCTAGAAAATTAATTCGGTGATTGTAATTTTCGAGAATTAATTTGAAATTGAAATTATTAATCTGAAATCAATTTTGGTTTGATTTGTTTTTGGATTAAATTACTGTTATTATTTAATTGATTCTGGAAAAATCAATTTCTGAACTTGAATTTGTGCTTGTAATTTTTTCTGGAATTAATTAATTTTTGGGTTAATTAATTATGTAATTAATTAATTAAAAAAAATCTGTTTTGAAACTGTATAAAACAGTTGTTTCGTGAACAGTTTTCTTGAACAGTGTTTCGTGAACAGTGTTTTGTGAACAGTGTTTCGTGAACAGTTTTCGTGAACAGTGTTTCGTGAACGGTTTTGTTGTTCTTCGTTTTGGTTTAGAAGAACACAGTTAAGGATTTAATTAATTGATTAAATCTTTATGAAATTTTGATTTGATCTTCGATTAAATCGTAAATAAAAAAATTCATTTAATTTTAAATTTTCAATTTAAAATTTAATTCAATTGAGTTTAAATTTTGATATTTTAGTCCTGATTGTGTTTAATATTTTTAATAATAAATTAATTGAAGTAAAAAGTTACCAAAGTGACCTCTATTGTGTAAATTAATTTATTTAGGATATTAGATAAATGTATTAAAATTCATTGCGGGTAGTAAACCGGCCCAAAGAAATGTTGCTATCTGGCTGAATTGAGAATACATTGCGGTAATAAATATGTGATAATTATTATATATTAATCCATGTGGATAATAAATCGGCCCAAAGGAAGGTTTATTATTTGACAGGACTGAATTGTCAATATTTGATTACTGCGTTGAGATACCAATTACAGTTAATATTTTATGTCCAAGGATGAGAATATTAATGTTGTGTCTGGTGTCTTGTTTCCAATATTTAAACTCTACTTCTGTGATTTGTTTTAATTTTTTGTGGATTGTGAGCTTATGTCATTTATTTATTATTTATTTTCTCTGAATTCAGCTAGCATGCCGTAAAATCCTAACACTGTCCCTATGCTTGAGGGGTCAAACTTTGGTTCATGGAAATCAAGCATCATGATTTATCTGGGTTGTATGGACTTAGACCTTGCATTCAGGATGGACAAACCTGCTCCTCTTACTGAAGAGAGCACAAATGCTCAGAGGGTTCAGTATGAGAAGTGGGAGCGTTCTAACCGCTTAGGTCTTATGATCATGCAGCAGGGAATCCTAGAACATGTTCGAGGAGCCATTTCTGCTGAAGAAAGTAATGCTAAAAACTATCTTGCTGAGCTGGAGAAGGTCTATGTAAAAAATGACAAGGCCGAAGTGGGGACGCTTTTAGCAAAACTCACCTCCATAAGGTATACTGGCAATGGTAGTGTTCGGGAGCATATACTGAGCATGTCCCAAATAGCCAAGAGGCTAAAGGTCCTAGATTTGGTTTTACCAGATGACCTGTTAGTCCATCTAGCTTTGAATTCTCTTCCACCACAGTATGGGCAGATCAGGACTTCATATAACTGCCAGCCGAGCAAATGGACTCTTAACGAGCTCATTGCTCATTGTGTGGATGAGGAGGAAAAGTTGTTGGCTACTAAGAGGGAGAGTGCTCATCTGGTCTCTTCAGCAAATAAGGGCAAGAACAATAAAAGAAAGAAGACTGCTGATAAAGGTCCGGTGCAAAAGAAGCCTAAGAAATTAAAATGCTTCTTTTGCAGCAAGTCTGGACACTTAAAGAAGGACTGTCCTAAATACGCCACATGGCGTGTCAAGAAGGGTAAGTACCTTGTTTTAGTCTGTTCTGAGGTTAATTTAACTTCAGCTCCTAGAAACACTTATTGGATGAATTCTGGTGCTACCGCTCACATAAGTGTTTCATTGCAGGGTTGCCTGAGCTACTGAAAACCAACTGACGGTGAAAGATACGTCTATGTGGGAAATGGCGATCCGGTGGAAGTAGAGACAATTGGGCATATTAGATTGTGTTTAAGAACTGGTTGTTTTTTGGATCTTGTAGATACTTTTGTTATTCCGACGTTTAGACGGAATTTAATTTCTGTTTCTTATTTGGAAAAATCTGGTTTTACTTGTTCATTTGGAGACAGTTTATTTACTTTATCTATGAATTCAAAAATTTTTGGTACTGGCTTCTTGAATGCATGTGATAATCTATATATGTTAGATATCGATGCCTCTTATAATGAGACCCTGCAAGTTAGTACTATTGGTACCAAAAGGAAGCTGAATATGGATAACTCAGCCGCTCTATGATACAGACGTTTGGGTCACATATCCAAATCTAGAATAGAACGTCTTGTGTCAGATGGTATCCTAAACACACTTGATTACACAGATTTGGACTCCTGTATTGAGTGTATTAAAGGCAAACAGACTAAACAAAAGAGACTAGGTGTCAACAGATCATCAAACGTCTTAGAATTGATACATACGGACATTTGTGGTCCATTCCCTACAGCAACAAGGAATGGCCAAAGATACTTCATATCATTCATAGACGATTACTCACGTTACGGGTACCTATATCTCATTCATGAGAAATCAGAGTCTCTGGACGTTTTCAAATCTTATAAGGCCGAAGTTGAAAACCAACTCGGAAAGAAGATTAAATGCGTCAGATCTGACCGTGGTGGTGAGTACTACGGTAGATATGACGGTTCAGGTGAACAACGTCCAGGACCATTTACTATTTTCCTACAGGACTGTGGTATAGTCCCTCAATACACCATGCCTGGTACACCCAGCATGAATGGTGTATCTAAGAGACGTAACAGGACTCTTATGGATATGATTAGAAGTATGATCAATCATTCTTCTTTACCTGAGTCTCTGTGGGGAGAAGCATTAAAAACAGCAGTCTATCTTCTTAACAGAGTAACAACTAAAGCAGCTGTAAAGACACCTTATAAGCTTTGGACTGGACGCAAGCCCAATCTAAAGCACCTTCATGTTTGGGGATGTCTTGCTGAGGCTAGGCCTTATAGGCCTAATGAGACAAAATTGGACTCCAAAACTGTTAGTAGCTACTTTGTTGGTTATTCTGAGCGATCTCGGGGTTTTAAGTTTTATAATCCTACTTCCAGATCTATTTTTGAGACGAGAATTGCAAAATTTTTTGAGGATGTTGAGTTTGGGGGGAGAAATAAGGTTAGAAACAATGTCTTTGAGGAGGGATCGAGTCAGGACCACTCAGTGTTGATTCCTATTGTTGCTCCTGGGACTGTTCAGGTTCCTAGACTTGTTAATATTCCAGAAGTAATTCCGGATCCAATACAAGACAATGTTGATCAACTTTCCCATCAGGATGAAGAAGTTGTTCTTCCTCAAGTACAAGCTCAACAACCTCAAGAATTTGAGCCAGAACTTGTGCCTTTAAGAAGGTCTACTAGAGAGAGAAGAAATGCTATTCCGGATGACTATGTAGTATATCTTCAGGAACATGAGGACACTGTAGACATGGTGGAAGATGATCCTATCAGCTTTCATCATGCCATGCAGGATTCCAACTCTCAGAAGTGGATTGAGGCAATGGGTGAAGAATTTAAGTCAATGCAAGACAATCAAGTTTGGAATCTTGTTCCATTACCTGAAGGAAAGAAACTCATTGGTTGCAAATGGATATTTAAAACCAAGAGGGATTCTAAAGGTAATGTGGAAAGATATAAGGCTCGTCTTATAGCTAAAGGCTTCACTCAGAAAGAGGGGATTGACTATAAAGAGACCTTCTCTCCGGTTTCATCGAAAGACTATTTTAGGACAATCATGACTCTAGTTGCACATTTTGATCTTGAGTTACATCAAATGGATGTTAAGACTGCGTTTCTCAATGGAGACATTGATGAAACCATCTATATGGTGCAGCCAGAAATATTTGTGTCTGGAGACCCAAAGCGACTGGTATACAGATTAAAGAAATCCATTTATGGACTCAAGCAGGCTTCTCGTCAGTGGTACTTCAAATTCCATGAAGTAGTTGTCTCTTTCAGTTTTGAGACAAATGCTGTGGAAGATTGTGTGTATCACAAGTTCAGTGGGAGTAGGTTTATCTTTTTGGTCTTATATGTGGATGACATATTGCTTGCTACTAACTGTAAGGACTTGCTGCACGAGACCAAAGTCTTTCTTTCAAAATACTTTGAGATGAAAGATTTAGGTGAAGCTTCTTTTGTATTAGGGATTCAAATACATCGAGACCGTACTCGAGGTATTCTTGGATTATCACAAAAAGGCTATATTGAGAAAGTGCTCAAGAGATTTAGTATGCACAACAGTAGACCAATTGATACCCCGGTTGCTAAAGGAGATAAATTCAGTCTTGATCAGTGTCCAAAGGGTGAACTTGAGATTCAGGAGATGCAGAAGATTCCTTATGCGTCTGCAGTTGGGAGTCTGATGTATGCTCAAGTTTACACTCGTCCAGATATTTCATTCATAGTTGGCATGTTAGGGCGATATCTCAGCAATCCAGGAATGGATCATTGGAAAGCAGCCAAAAGAGTCTTGAGGTATCTTCAGAGAACTAAGGGACATATGCTCACATACAGGCGATTAGATCAGCTTGAGATCATTGGGTATACTGATTCTGATTTCGCGGGATACCAAGACAGTAGAAAATCCACTTCAGGCTACATATATCTCTTGGCTGGCGGTGCTATTTCTTGGAAGCGTGTGAAACAAACTCTAGTAGCTACCTTCACCATGGAAGCAGAATTTGTAGCAAGCTACGAGGCATCCAATCAGGCAATCTGGCTGAGGAACTTTGTCACAGGGCTGCGTATTGTGAATGGCATTGAAAGGCCATTAAAGTTATACTGTGATAATAACTCAGCGGTTTCATTCTCCAACAACAACAGAAGCTCTTCTCGATCGAGACACATTGGGATAAAGTTTCTGGCTCACTAAGGCTGTAATACCGAAAGTTTTTCATGAGCACACTGCTCATATGGGTGTCACATTATTTGAGACTATTTAGTTTCAGTGGGAGTTTGTTCATTAAGTTTGCATTAAGTTTTATGTATGCTCTCTTTGACATTGGATATATTTTATAAAGTACATTCAGTTTCTGCAGAAAAATGAGTTTTTCTTTCATTTTATTATGTGTTTTACACTCTGTATTATATTTATGTTTGATCTCACTTAAGATTGACCAGTTGGAAACAGGCATGATTAGATCACATTGCATGTAGTTTCCATGCTACACTCCTATTATTGATCTATGTTATTTGAGAGTATTGGTAATGTGATTGATGGTGGTTTGAGTCACGATGAATGTGGCGACTGACCCTTCAGTCCTTTATCGATATAATCAATGGACGAGATTATTTGAGGCACCTTCAGTATGACTGCTTTTATGAGCTCATTAAGATATATACATTTATATTTAATATATGTTAGCCCAAGTGGGAGATTGTTAGAATTAATTTTATATTGATAAAATTAATCCTCTAATTAATCATAAGTATGGGCAAATATATTTAAATATTAAATATGTATTGCAGTCAAATTAAAATAGTCAATTAAAGTTTTGATCAAATTAGGATTGTTGACTATTGAGGTGTCCTACTCGTAATAGGATTATAAGTGTAGATACCGATAAGAATTTCTGTTTTGTTGAAGGACCAAAATAGAGATCCTCATCATCAGTTATAAATAAGGGGTCGTGGTCTCCAGGGGAACATAACAATTTTGAGAGAACATTACGTTCCTTCAGTAGTGCTTCCGCTAAACTTAAAGTGTGTATCCCCTGGAAGGCGACAAACTCCAAAATCGTCTTCAGCTTCAACATACGATGATGTCAGGTATGCAATTCTGCCTTTTGCAATTTAATTTGAATAATCTAGTGATCTATGCATATTTTAGGTTTTAGGAGAATCAGGTTTTCTCCCCCTTTCAAGTTAATGTCTTTACTTTACACTTTTACCAGTCAGATCCTTTCACTTTCAAAAGGGTATACTATCAAATTTACCCTTTTTCTTTTTCATCTTTTTTTTTCAGCCATGTCTACCATATTATCTATGTAGACATTTATACCAAAAATTGTTTTGATATTCATAAATTATTTGCTTCTTAATTTAATTTTAATGCCCTTTATTTTTGCAGGAGCTGGATTTCGATCCAAGCTAAGTTATGGCTCTGGATTTTTTCATTTGAGAATTAAAGCTACCTGGAAATGATTCTGCAGGAGTTGTTGCAGCTTTTTATGTGAGTATATATTTAATTAATATGACTTTTATTTATTTATTTATTTATTTTACTCTAAATATTAATTGTTATCTTCGTGTGTTTATAATGAATGGCAGCTAACTTCACAAGGCGATAATCACGACGAGCTAGACTTTGAGTTCTTGGGCAACAGAGAAGGAAAGCCAATTACTTTACAAACAAATGTCTTTGCTAATGACTTTGTCGGGGGTAATTTTCTTAAATTTTTGAATTAGTACAGTAAATGAAATATTGGGTTGGAAATATACTTAATTCAAATACTTCTAAAAATAATCAACTCACTTCTCCATGCATCCAAAAGTAAATAGTAAGTGCTTGTACTTTGGAGATAACACAGCTATTATTGAGGATATTGGAGATGAATTCTACTCTCTATTAATTAATAAGGCTCGAGATAATTTAGTAAAAAAGCAAATAACTGTGATATTGAAATAAGTTAAGTTGTGACAAGTTGTTGAGCAAGTTATTGGAGTGATACATGTTAGTGATACATTTGCTTTATCTTTAAAAAGTGTTCTTGATGATTTTTTTAAGCAAAATATGGGTTATCACTAAGTAAATTTAGAGATAAAGGTTATGATAGAGCTTCTAATATACAAGATGAATTCAACGAGTTGAAAACTCTCATTTTAAATGAAAATTTCTTGGCAAGATACATTCATTATTTCGCTCATCAGCTCAAATTAGTACTTGTTGTTGTAGCAAAGAGAAATAGATTTGTGAGTTTCATGTAAAAGGAGAAATGCTCTCCATAAAAAACAGCATGATGAAGTAGTTCGGTGCCTAAAAAGTGGTGATAGTCAAATTGAAAGACGCTTGCATCAAGAAATAAATTTAACTTGACCTGGTGACGCATGTTAGGATTCTCATTATAAAATAATTGTGTGTCTTCTCTCTTGAGAACAAAGATTTTATTTTTAGTTTGACCCTACCAAAAATTTTTACAACTACAACATCCTCTGTAATCAATATCAGATTGTGTAAGTTCAAACTCTTTGTCAAATTAATTATCTACAAGATAAATATAATTTTTTTCCAATCATAATTATACTAAAACGAAATTTAATCATATAAAGAATTTTTCTAATTATAAATGATCTCACAACACATGTTTAACTAAAATAAATACTTTAGTTTTTATTAGAAGACAATCAGTTAGTAAGTGACTATTCTAGATTAATAAGAGATTTTGAGTTTGGATTCTGAGTATTTAGCTATATTAAAGTTTGATAGATAAAATTTTACTGCTTTTGTGATTTTATCTAACTCGATTTCGAAAGAATAATTTAGAAAGAAAAAAAAAATTACATTTTAATTTTATTGGGTTGCAATCATAATTAGCTTAATTAGTAACAACATAATTTTGATTATATATTTGATAAACTGTCAGATTTTATGTGGATGAGATTCCTATAAGAGTTTTCAAGAACAATACAAAAATGGGAGTAAAATATCCAACACATCCAATGAAAATAGAAGCAAGCTTGTGGGATGGAGATAGTTGGGCAACAGATGGAGGCCAAACTAAGACTAATTGGAGCAATGCACCATTTCAAGCTCATTTCCAAGGTTTTGGGGTGAGTGGCTGCTCTGTATTTGAGAGCTCAACAATCCAACCTTGTTTTTCTTCAAATTACTGGTGGAATTTGGATAAATTTTGGAAGTTGGACTTTGCACAACAAAAATCATATCAAAATGTCAGAAAAAAAAATATCTAACTTATGATTACTGTTCTGATAGGCATAGATTTCCAATGCCTCCCCCTGAATGCCTTGGTAATAATATAAGCCATTAATTATGGTTTATTGATTATGATTATTCAAAGGGATGGGATTTCATTTAATTGATTATTTGGAATAATTGAAATCTCCAACAAAAAAAAATATGAAAGCATGCTGTATTCTAAGTTTGTAATAATAATACAATCATATTTCTTTATTTTAATTCTTTTTTTTATTTATTTATAATAAATAATTTGTCATTAAAATATATATCAGTTCTAATATGAAAACTGCTAATAAAAAGTTACCCATATCTATGAATTTTATCAAAGTTATTCATTTTTTTTAAATTTATGTCAACACAAAAAATTAAAAATAAAAAATAAAAAATTATAATATATATTGCTTTTTAATTTTTTTTTTTGCAAAAAATATATCGCTTTTTAACTGTTTTTTCAAAAAATCTAGTATAATTTTTAGTATAATAAATGAATTTCAAAAAATCAAAATTATTTACGTTTGATACACTATGATAATAGATTTTTTTTTGAACTGAAACACTATGATAATTGATGCATGCCTCTAAAAGTGAAATTTTTTTAAATTTAAAGTTTAAAAAAGGGGTAATTTTGAAAATAAAAGAAAAATGAATATTATTGAGATTATTTATTTATTTATTTATTTATATATTTTTTTTAACAAAATCCCAAAAGAAATGGACAGATTCGTTTCAATAATCAATTAGGCCTCATCTCAGCAGCAAAAGGGCCAAAAAGCCCAACTCTTAACCCTCGCGGCAGTCCAAAAAGCCGACGCTCGCCGCAGAACTCCTTCCACCGCCACGAAGAAAGTCTTTTTACTGGTCAGTTATTTGAGTTTTGAATGAGAGCTCCAAACCCAAATCAAAGCTGGTGAGTCATGGCGGATGCTTTCTGGTTTCTTTTATAACACACAAGACTAAACAACTAATCAATTTTAATGGCGCTTCCATTACAATCGACTCTTATACTCCTTCTAATACTTGTATTCAAACACTTCTCTATTTCAATCGCCTTTGGATCCACCATAAACGAACAACAACAGCAGCAAGAGGAAGAGTTCTATGAGGAACTGTTGTTGAGACCGTTGCCCGATCGGAAATTGTTGGCTCATTTCCACTTCCAAAGCACAACTCCTGCCTCTAATTCCAATGGCCGCCACCATCACCTCTTCCCAAAAGCCATTTCTCAGCTGGTATTCTTTATTTTTTATTTTGTTTCTTTTGTTTGGTTAATGGGAAAATTCGAAGTTGAAAATAAAAATTTTGGTTGTGTTTGGATGCTGATTTTGCATTTCTTTTTAAGCTTATTGGCATTGACTGCAGCGTTAGTAATTTTTGAGATCTTGATTACGGAGCTTTTAGTATTCAATTTGAGCAGGTCTGGTGTTTGTACTTTTAACCTTCTTCTTAGGTTGATCATTGAATTTGAAAATCGAATGTATGTACGTGTGTCTTATTATTTTCTTGAGATTGGGCATACTATATAACTTATGGAATAGCATTACTTTAACAGGTACAGAAGTTTCAGATTAAGGAAATGGAATTGTCTTTCACACAAGGTCGTTGGAACTACGAACGTTGGGGTGGATTTGACCCCATATCCAGAAAAAATGCTAAGCCTCCTGGAGTTGAATTGTGGGCTGTATTTGATGTCCCACAAGATCAAGTTGATGCTTCTTGGAAGAATTTAACTCACACTCTTTCAGGTCTTTTCTGTGCTTCAATTAATTTCCTTGAGTCCTCTACAATGTATTCAGCTCCTGAATGGAGCTTCCGGCCAGCTTCGGGCAAAATAAGATATGGTGCGTTGCCTCGTGAAGCTGTTTGCACTGAGAACTTAACTCCATGGTTGAAGCTCCTTCCTTGTCGAGACAAAGCTGGGATTTCTGCGTTAATGGATAGACCATCTATTTATAGAGGTTTTTATCATTCTCAGCGGTTGCACTTGACCTCTAATAAATCCGGTTCAGAAGGGATAAATTCAGGCATCGTTCTAGAACAAACACTTACTGTTGTTCTTCAGCCTCATAGTCAAAGAACTAGTCTGACTTATTTAAGCGAAAAGAATTTTCAACCAAGTTGGTCTTTGAGTTCAATATTTGGAATGAAAGTCAGTGGACGATGTGTTCTTGCCAAATTTAGTAAAGTATATCTTCAGCTTGATAGAGGTTTAGTTGCTGGATTAAAGAAAAATGAGAATAGCAGGACTGACAATGTAGCTTCTGAAGGGTTTTGGAGTGGACCGGGTTTTGACTTATCAGTTAACCCAGACAGGGTATTTGAAGAAGAGAGCAGCAGTCATGGAAAGGTTTCCTCTGTCCTTTATGAGTTCTCAGTTCATAAATTCAGTGATTCTCAGCCTTTTGATCTAAGCCTTACATGGAAAGTTCCAGTAACTTGGTCATGTGAACCAGCACCGTTGCATGCTAGTAGGTTCTTGATGGGAAGTGGGAATGAAAGGGGTGCAATTGCTATCTTGTTGAAGTCTACAGAATTGGACGGTGCTTCCTTGGGCACTTGTAGCGCCAGTAATGGATATAAGTTACGAGTTGATATCTTCCAAGTTGTGCCTTGGTATGTTAAGGTATATTATCATACTCTTCAGTTGTTTGTGAATGACAAACCAAAGGCAGTTGGAGATTTTATAGAGAAGATCAATGTTTCTCCTTCCAAAGACAAAATATCACCTGGAGTGATGGAGATGGTTTTGCAATTTCCTTGTGATGTGACATCAGCCGCTTTAACATTAGAGTTTGATAAGGTATGATTGGCACTTTATTTTCAGCTTTGGCTTTGTATTTAGTGATTCGCAATTAAGATTTATCAAAGTACTGTAAATATAAATGATAGAATGACATCCTGAGATGCCAAACCCATGAAATCAGGAGCATATCCTCCTCCTTCCTTTTGCGGGAAAAAAAATTCAACTTTGCGCATTGATACATGAATGCAATTTGTCATATATGGTATGCAGCACTCATCCGTACTCTTTTCTAAGTAATGTACATTTATTTTATATTCGCAAATTGGGAAATATTGCTTGAATGTGTTTGTGATTTGCTGTACTCCATCACAAATCTTATGACTCTGGTCACTTGTCTTCAATTTAGAAATAGAACTCAAGTTTGATTTATACTTCAGTATGATGGATACTAGATTTTATTGATATTCTTAGTTTGCAGTTATGTACTTTTTGAAACACATTACAGTAGCGGTCATCATATCAAAGTAAATCTTGAAGAATCCTGGTTTCCTATTAACATAGGGTGTCAAACAAAGTGATATAAATTCATCATGATACCATGATGCTTCTTTTCCAACTGAACTTACTTGGGACTCAGTTTCTCATCTGCTCGTCCATAGGGTTTTCTGCACATTGATGAATATCCTCCAGATGCTAATCAAGGATTTGATATTCCATCAGCTGCAATAAGCTTTCCCAACTTTTATACCAGCTTGCTCTATCCTGGCAAAGGTTCTGTGGACAAGTCATCTATGTTTTCTAAATTTCAGGTACTTAATTTCCTAAATCGTGTTGGTTATCAGTGTGATTCATTTTGGATTTCGATTGATTTTGAATTTGTGGTGCAGGAAAAAACACCAATTCTCTCTTATACAGAAGTATTACTAGTACCTTTGACAACACCTGATTTTAGCATGCCATACAATGTCATCACAATCACGTGCACTGTATTTGCGTTGTATTTTGGATCATTGGTAAATGTTCTTCGAAGGCGTGTTCATGAGGAGGAGAGGTTTCTTAAAAAGAGAGGTAACTTTATCTCCTGGATAAGATCTTAATTGCTTCATGGTTAACAAACTGTCTTTAGAACAGTCCATGAGCAGTATTCTATTAATTGCTCCTAGCTTCACAATCTTGGTGTTAGTTATAAAATAAATATTCTGAATTATTTGGTTGGGTGCTATTATTGGATGGGGAAGTTGTGAATAATGGCAGCTATATTCACTGCTTTCTCGCAAATCTGTTATTTGTTTTCAGTTTACTTTCATGTTTGGATATCTAAAATGTAACATTACACTCAAGTTTCTTACTCCTTTTTTACTTAGACTCTATCATTACCCTACCCCCCCCCCCCCCCCCCCCCCCCCCCCCTCCTGATTTTGCTTTTTTTTTTTACTTCGACTCTGCCATTACCCTGCTTCTGATGTCTGCCTTTTTCTTGTCCTGCTTCCAGCTGAGAAGAAAACCGGTCGGCTTCCCGAGCTACTTTCCAAATTGTCGGCTAAGTTAAAAGGAAGACCACAGGAAACTCCCGAGTCACCAACAAAATCATCATCCTTGTTTACCTCTAAATTCTTGTTGAAAGTATTTTTAGCGGTTGTGTTTGCTGTTGTTTGGCAATACTATTATAGTTAACACCAGTAATTACTGAATTAAGAATTTCAGTGTACAATTTAGGAAAGGAGAGCATCTAAATTTAGGCATCAGTAGCAAAGATCGTTTCTACCACAAAAACATGATGACTTTCATATTGTGGCCCAATTTTGTATATTTTTATTCCTTTTTGAATCTGATCGTGTTACAGGCTTCTGAACAAGTAATCATGATT
Source organism: Garcia nutans (assembly GCA_947685225.1). Classification (NCBI taxonomy): domain Eukaryota; kingdom Viridiplantae; phylum Streptophyta; class Magnoliopsida; order Malpighiales; family Euphorbiaceae; genus Garcia; species Garcia nutans. Next base: position 1,380,036 of record CANTUV010000076.1, read on the forward strand.
AATTCGCCCTCATTTGATGGATAATCTGTAATATTAACATGAAATGCTGTTATGGTTGATGGTTATTACAGCAAAGAATCAACAGACATCGACCCAAATCCGCCAGGGTAACCTGGTAGATCAGCTTAAATGAACTTAAGCACGGCATAAAATTTTTCACTGCATTTTTCCGGAACTTTTATGTTCTAGTGTAAAATTTAACCTCTACCGTTATTATTCGTTAGCCAGAATTAGCAGCCTGAGACATTTCACAGTATTAAAAGAAAACGCAACACAAGTACACCCAAAGAAAAGGGCAAAAGAAGAGGCAAGACAATTACCCAACAGCACAAACAATTTTCTCCGGTTGAATTCTTTTCAATGTTTGTCTGAATATTGAAGCACAAAGCCAATCACATCGTGGTACCTTTAACATGCACATGTGAGTTCTATATTACAAGATGTTTGTTACTCTTGCTGATAACTTATGATCTGGAACTATGAACAAATGTTTAATAAGAAATATATATATATATATATATATAAATGGAGAATTCATCTTATTCTTTTGCAAGGAGCAGCCACAATCACCTCATCTTCTCTTGCCCGTTTCAAATTACTGCTTACGTAGCTGCAATTCAATTTGCTGCTTGAAACAATGCCATGGTAGTTCTTTCCTCTTTCTCCAAGTTCTGGAAAATATAGCCAATAACATTGTAATAATTCTGAATACTAACTGAGAAACTGTATCTTTACTCCAGGAATGTTAAATGGCATTGAACAGAAACACAAATATACCCCATGTAAGAAGGCAAAAATCAAAATATGCAAATGCAATTACATCACCAGCTGAATTATGAACAGAGCAACACTAACTGACATTATATTCGTTCCAACATAATCATATGTTCATAAAGCTCCAAATATTTCTAGTTCAGGGCAAAGGGTCTCATCGAGTATTTGCGAAATCAACACATTACCTGAGTTCTCTTCGTTCATCTTTAACTTCTTAAGTGAACTGACATCTTCCAACAACTGCCTTCTCTTTAAGCCAGTGCCAGTATTGAATTTGAACACTTGATCACCATTCTGAATATCACGTGCTGAAGAAACACAAATATATGTAGATGTTAATTACAGAGACTCCAACTGATCATGCAGTCACAAAATACTAATTAGGAATTTGGGAAAACAGAAACAATGTCTAAAAAACAGTTGACCCTTGACATTTTTCAAAGCAAGTATTCTCATACACTGAGTATGCCCCTTCTGAAAAACAAATTCTAAATTATGTCCAAAGAGCTCAGCCCAAAAGGCAGCTCTCATTAAAATGAAATTATCAGCAGAAAATCAGATTTTTTTTACCTGAATTATTGTCCTTTAACTTCTTATTCATTAGCAAGTTGATATTTTGAGGGTCACGTCCTCCTGAAAATTCAACAATCAATCAATATTTATGAAATTTTCACCTGTTCATGGGTTTAAATTAAAAAAATAAAAGAAAAGGAAATTACTTGAAAAATAACACTATAATTCTGCAATTTTCATCCTTTTTATTTCCCATCAACTAAGCAAATTTAAAAGAAAATTAATATTAACAGTCATTCGAGGAGTTGTTTCTTTCTCTCACGATTTCTCAGCAACCAAACAGAAAGAGAATAAACACAAATCCTAAACCATAGAAAAATCAAGAACATACGCTTACTCCCAGATTTGCAGGGTTTGCCATCAACAAGAATCGCATCCTTATCGTCTTTACCAGTAGACAAGCCCTTAGCAGAAAAGAACTTGAGAAGCGATTTAAATGTAACAGAGCATGATACAAAATCAAGCCCTCTACTGATGAAGTGACCATTGAGCTTCAACGTTGATGGGTCAAGTCCAAAAGCCCTTCCTATTGATCCCAAGTCCAGTTTTTGCTCGTCCCATGCAGCAAAAGTCGCAATCTTTGAGATTGAAGGACATTTGAACTTCAAAATTCTGGGATTTTGGTTCTCCATGTCTGTCGACCTCTATAAACAATTCATGGTTTTTTTTAACCTTTTCTATGGCTATTCGTTAGCTGATCATAGTTTCTCTAGAAAACTTGTCTCCACAGTATCTTGAAACACTTAAAAGACAGTTTCTGGAAGTGTCTAAAAAACCTCTGTTTGTAATGGTGGGGTTGCTTTAAGCCTTGGGCCGCTAAACCCTTATATATGGGCTTGGGCTTGATGTTAGATTATGAGAGTTGACAAATTTCTTGCTAAAAATAATAAAATATTATTTTTTCTTTAAAATTTTTATTTTTGCAGTATTTTATTTTTTTTTATATAATTTAACAATTTCAATTTTGTAAAAATATCATTTTTTTTTCTATATTTTTACTATATGTATGAAATATAATAAAAATATATTGAATATATATTTAATACATATAAAAAATAAAGTGTATTTCTATAAAAAATTTTATTTGTTTAGTATTTTTAAATCTTTTATTTGTATAGTATATTGTATATTTTTAAGTTTTTTTGTAAATTTTAATATATTTTTGTTCTATTTTTTAATAAAGATATGCATGCTGACTTGTTAACTCAGCCAGTTCAATTCAATTTAATTAGTTATAATAGAATTATATTGAATTAAAAAGTAATTTTTTAATTAAATTTATCCTACATTCTGAGTTACACATGTATCTCAAAAAATTTAAATTATCAACTAGAATGATTTGAAAAACTTGAGTTCAATTTTAATATTACATTAGGAAAAAGAGGAATATATCTTTGATCATCTAGAGAAAAAGATACACTTTATTACTAGACGAAGCTACTATAAATCATAAGTCATGAATCGAGTTATGAACAATAAGCAATGATCTAAATTTAATTTGAATTAAATAAAAATCTGTCGATTAATCAGACGTATATTTGTTTGAATGCAACACATATATTATGAAAATAATAGACATTTCATAATTTTTTTAATATAAAAAATATAATGTAATATCCGTATTTTTAGATAAGGAGAAATATATGTATAGTATATATCTAATGTATACCTAAGATATACGTAATGTATATATGATATATATCAAACATATACTTATTATAAATATTAAATATATATTATATACTTAATATATATATGATATATACATATAAGTAAAGATATACACAATATACCCAAAAGGTATACATAATATGTATGTATGTATATATATATTAAGATATATATAACATATATATTAAATATATAAATAGCATTAGAAAGATAATAAATAAATAAATAATAAAAGAAAATAAAGTCAAACAGAGAAGAAAAATGTGTGGATGGAAATTTAAGAGAAAATAAATAAATAAATAAATATGGGAAAGGAAGAAGAAAATAAAAAGAGTCTTCATCTTATTCCTTTTATATGCTTGGGCCTATTTTGTAGAGAGAGAGAAAGAGAGATTTTTATTTCACCAATTGAATCAAATCTCATAAGATTTTCAAGTGTTAAAAGGATAATTTTAAGATTTAACAAGAAACAAGTGAGTTTTCTATGATTTAAACTTTGTTTTCTTTAATTTTATGATTATGTAAAATTGAGTTACAGAGAGAAAATATGTTTAAATTGCTAAAATTGATAGCAATTAAGCTAAAATGATGAATACATGATGATTTGTTGGTTGATTGGTTGAAATAGACATAATTGATGAAATTAAGGTTATGTGATGAGTATGTAAAAATTTAGGGTTTTAATATGGGTAATTATAATTATTATAATGGGATTATTTAACTTTTTTTTAATATAAATATTATAATTTTATGATTGAAATTGGATATGAATAGGTTTTGGTGAAGTTAGGATTTATGAGTATATTATGTGAAATTAGAATTTTTGAAAGAGATTTTAATAATTATAGAAATGAGTTGTTTTAATGTTATATTGATGCATATATAATGAATTTATAGATGGGTGATGAAAATGAATATGGATAGTTAAAGGGAGAAATTATAGTTTTTTTGAAAATTGGTTGGAAATTGAGTAATTAGTAATTAATTTTTATAAAATTAATATGTGAATGATTCTAAATGAACAATTTTGTTTATTGTTTAGGTTATGTATGATTAGTCTAAAATAGATCAAGTGAAGGAGTTTAGAGTTTCATTAAAATGAGGCTTAGAAAGTGGAATAAAGTTAGTACATATTTTAATGACTCGATATTTTATTGCATAAGATTTGGCATATTCTATATTGCTCTTTTGAATTATGGATATTTATGTAACCTATGCAATGTGACATAGTTATGTGATGAGTGTTATAAAATTAATATTTATACATGAAATGCATGAGGTATATTAATGTTATGTAGTATATGGTACTATATGAACATGCTTGTGTAATGTGATAAAATATGTGTAATGAGTCACATTGAGAGTGTGACTCATGATTATTTAATATGATGGTTAAATAATATTGAAATGTGATTAAATGTAAGGTGATCATGAAAAGTAGTAATCATTTGGAAAGTGTGGAGTTGTAATGAGATATTATATGTTTGTAACCTATGCAATTATATGTCCATATTGTTGAGATTGGTTATGCATGCATTAATAGACTTAAGTAGAGCTAGGTCTTTATCTGAGTAGAACTATGTCCAGAGATTGAGAATGATAAAAGGGCTAAGTAGGTCTAGGTCTTGCGACTGGACATAATAACTGTATAGAGATTTTTGAGCCCAATATATGTGTATGGATGTATTGTATTAATATTGCAAGTTGCATTATGAGAAAAGTATTTAGATATGTATATATATTATTTTTAAATATGTATCACTAAACTATATGCTTAGCGTAGTTGGATGTATCATGCAGGTAACAGGTCTGATTCGGAGTGAGATTGAGATTGAAATGCAGTTTTGCCATGAGACCAGTTGTGCTAGGGGTTGCATATATATATATATATATATATTACAATATTATATACTTTGATAAATACATCTTATGTATTCTAATCATGTTTTGGGAAACATTGTATATATGATGCAAATTTTATAAAGTAATGACTTGAAGGATTTTGTGAAAATTTTATTTTGGGAGTGTAATTTTTTTATGCAGATTGTATTTATTTGATTTTAGAAATATAAAAATTACATATAAAATTTTGGTGAAATTTTTTCAGATAATTTCTTTAATAAATTTATAAATATTTTTAACATTAAAGTGAGGGTTTTATAGGTAATTATTGTAGTATATTTGTATTATATATATATATATATTTGACGTATACGGAGTATATGTATTAAATATATTTATAATATAATGGTGTTACATATAAGATATAAAATCCTCTTAATAGTTGAAAAACATACATTTTTATTCTTTGAATTTTCTAGGATCAATTTAGTAAATATTTAATTTTCTAAATTTTCGACTAAAACAACTTCTAGGTTAGTTTTTTTGAAATGACGAAAAGCGGTTTACTTAAAATTTTATACCATTACTAGACTATAATTTAAGTAATGTTGGGATGCACCTCAAGGGTCCTGGCTCAGACTCGGGTTCTTTTACTGTTGGCTTTCATACCAACAAGACAAGAGAGAGAGAGAGAAATCAGACTCTCTGAGAGAAGCTCTGACACCTAAGTTAGAGCTCGATCGGTTTAAATATAGTGAGAATAGAAAAAATAGCGAGAGATAGGAGAAAAAAAATCTTATACATGTGAGGCTTTTTTGTCTTACAATTAGAAAAGACAATGGTAGAAGAATTCGAGTCCGAGCTAGGACCCGTTAAGGTGTGTCCCAGCATCATTAAGATACATAAATTTTTTCATGAATCAAATTCAATTATCATTCAATTGATTTTGGAGCAAATGACATAAATTTTTTTTGTTATATATATACATATATATTGTAAGAAAAAATTTTAGGCAAATTTTTTAATCCAATTTCAAAAGAATCTTAAAGATTGATATTAATTGATAAAATGAAAATAAATTATTTATTTTTCATCACAAATTGATAGGTACACTTTCAGATTTATTTGTCTCAAATTATAATTCATTTACTTGTTAAATTTGTATTATACTGTATTAATTACTTATTAAAAATATTTGATAAATATATCTTATACTAAAATAAGAGTGTAATAAAAAATAATATAATTTTATATTTTTAATAAAAATAATTAATTTTTTATAAAATAAAAAAAGTGTTTATTAGGTACAGGGGGCGTATAATAATCTTAACTAGTTAGTATTATGAAATTAGAAATAATAAAAAAAATACCAAATTATATTGAGTAATTTAATTTTTTTTTTAAAAAAAATAGAGTATCGTTTCATTTGGATTAAAAATACGTTTATAGGTAGAGTCAAAACGGTTCGCGGGATCGAGTTGAAAATTTAAAAATCTGCTGCGCATTTGTTTTTATCAGTTCATTTCGTAGATATGAAGAAAGCAGAACTGCAAAAGGTATATTATAAAAAGGAAAAAGGAAACAGAAAATGGTAGAGGTTTCGAAATTCCAATTCCATTACCAGAATGGAATCTGTAAAGAATCTGAAAATAGAAACAAAAAGTTCCAGTCTTTGAATAAGAAATGGCGTACATTTCAGGGCTTCTCTCCATTTCTCATTTCCCTGCTGCACCATTTATACCTCTCTTCTATTTTCAGTTTCCAATCACTTTAATCAGCTCTCTTTCTCTATCAATGGCTTTATTTTCAAAATTGTATTTTTCGTTTTGATCTCTGAAGAGGCAAAATTTAATTGATAAGGTCTTTAATTTCAATATTTTTATTGCCTTTTTGGTATCCATTACCACTAGTGCCTGAATCATGAATTGTCTGATATGTTTTATCAGAAATTATTTATCCCATGGATATGGTTATTTTAATTCTATTAAAATTTCACAATTTTTTGCAGAGATGGATGCATTGGAAGTAAACAAAAAATTGCTTGGGAAACTTGAAGATATGGGATTCCCACTTGCCCGAGCAGCTAGGGCACTTCATCATTCAGGTGTATTTTTGCCTTGCCATTTTATTAATTTCGGTGGTCAAAATTAGGAGTCATGTCATATTGAAGAGCTGAGGAGGGTATATTATTGTTTAAACACTGGGAATGAGTTAAGTGATGGAGAATGGTACAATTCAGGGTTTAAATAGGATAACTCGTGATATGTAATTCAGATTATATGCTAATCATTTTGTTTAAATGAACTATTTTCCTCCTCAGGCAATTATAGTCTTGAGGCTGCTATAAATTGGATCATTGATCATGAGAATGACCCAGATATTGACCAGTTGCCCTTGGTATGATTTCTAAAACTTTTTCATATTGATGCTGGTTTTCTTTTCTTTGGGATATCTACAATTGAAGTCCCATTAATTAAATGGTATTGAGTTTTCCTCCCAATCATTTTTCATTTGGAGGAGAAAATAGTAGTATATTTATAGTGTTTTACATCAATTCACGCTCGAATCAAACTATGATTTTTAAATTTTGCATTATAGTGTTTTACATCAATTCACGCTCGAATGAAACAATGATTTTTAAATTTTGCATCATAACATCCTCCATCTTTCATAGTAAATAAAAAAAATGATATTTAGATTTTCTTTCCCTTTTCTTGTCCTCATTTGTAAAGTTACTTTAGGAGGTTGATATAGGATCATCTGCTCTGCAAACCTGGTTAGCAGGATTCGTTCTCGCTTGATGAAAACTATATTCAAACTTAATTATATATGAAGTGTTATTTCCTATCAGGAGTCTCTTATGCAAGTTCACTTTTGAGTAGACTTCTGTTGCTAATTTTGTCAAAATTTATGGGGCATTTGACGCTGAAAATTTTCTGCGTACTTTCAACTTCATCATCTTACTTTCATGGTTTGTTCTAGTAATAAGAACATTTTGCTTTGACTTGATTTTTCACTTATCTTTATGTCAAATTTTAGGTAAGGAGTGGGAAGAGCTTGTTAGGCAAACGAATATATACTGTGACCTTAGCCTTGTGTAAATTATCATACAGGACTTACTTGTCTTATCTATTTAATTACATCCAGATAGCAGTGAATATTGATATTGAATCTCCTCAACCATCTCCAACTATTGAGGAAACACAGCATAAAGCGCAAGAATTAAGGTTTGTTCTCCATTCTTTCTTCTATGATAAAGATTTGATGCTGATTGCTGACAATTATCAGAAACAATCTTTTGCGTTGCTTTTGTGTTGCTCATTTATATTGTTTCTGATTAGTCCTTTGATGCTTCATCCATCTTGATATCTAGGCTTTTCATTTTGTCGTCTCGTGTTGCTCATTTTAATATATTCTCTTCATTGTTACTCACTTTTAGGGATCAAGCTCGCAAGAGGAAGGAAGAAGAAGAAAAGAAACTGGAAAGGCAAAGAGAGAAGGTGTGTGCATTTAAGTTGATAGATTCTTCTTTTCTTTTGCTGTTTGATAATTCCTCCTCTTCTTCCTATGAATCATGCTTCTTCTTTGTTGTTGAAATTCCTTTTCCGTAAATATATGCAAATGAACAAAAAAGAAGATTTCAATATATTTTCCATCCTACTTTCATCATACGATTATTTTATTGCTACAGTAGAGCATGTCAACACTTGTAAATGTGTTGAAGACATTTGATAGATAAAGCGTAGGAAGATTTTCTGACATGCATCTTTTCGTACTTATGCCAAAAGTAACATGATTAAATGATTAATTTGACATTAGCTAGTGCGTCGGTGGGATTTAGTTTATATAACCAGGTCACTAAAATTATTATAGGAAAGGATACGAGCAGGTAAAGAAATCCTCAAGGCAAAGAGAATTGCTGAGGATAATGAAAGAAAACGGTATGTCTCTACTCTATTTATTTATGGAAATCTGCTGTTTTTCTTAATACATGAAATGATCATCCATTTGAAGCTCTGAAATTTTTTCCAGTTATTTAGCCTGGAAGAAAGCAGACAAAGAGGAAGAGAAAAGGGCAAGGGAAAAAATTCGTCAGAAACTAGAAGCTGATAAGGTGTTCACTACTTCCATGTTTAGTTATTATTTCTTCTGCATCTCAATATGCTATTTGTGATTGATTAATTCAAATTTCCCTGACAAACCCTGAAAAGATTAAGCGAGTGAGAGGGAGATATCATAAAAAAATTTATAGGCATACAATAACTTAAAGTGGAAAGAGACAACAGTTTATTGCAGAATAAGCAACTGCCCGGAGGTATTTAGCTGGTGAAAAGATCTGCTGCAGATTTGCTTAACATGCCAGCAGATGATAGGCGAAATGTCTAGGGGTAAAGAGAAGATCCCTATCATAAGTGCTCCAATACTTTTTTTACTGAACTTAAAAGGACTCTTAAGCATGATAGCCATCCTTCAGGAGTAGTGATGTCAATTGCATCGAAGAATTTGGAAACCCATTAGTGTTGATTTATTATGATCCTTTGTTATCACTACCAGAAATCTTTTTTCTGAATGTAGATGTATCTTGAAAATGTTGCATTTCTTCAGGCAGAAAGAAGGCGAATGCTTGGATTGCCACCATCAGTTAGCGGTACAGCTTTAAATCCTCCCACACATGTTTTGCAGGAAAAAGAGGTTTAGTATCATTTAATGATCTGTATCGGAAAAATCATATATCCATTGCAGATAGAAGCTGATAACCACTGGCTTTTGGTCATTTTCATTAAATTGCAGAACTTTTTTCTTTCTCCTATAAAGGCCGAGCAATTAAGAGAATGTTTAAGGTCTCTCAGGCTCAATCACAAGGTTAATGGCTTTCTTTTAATAATCATTAACTACATTCTTCTGGCAGTCATAAACAGCTAAAAATAATAATTGTCAACTTTTGATTTAGAACTAGGAATTTGAGTTTTTTAAAAAAAACTATGAGTTGAAGTCTTCTTGTAAAATAATATAAATCCTTGAAGACCCGACCATCTCAGTAAAAGTTGTCTGAATTTCAAGTCATAGCCACAATGCCTATTAGCTAACTTCTAGAAGTTGCTTTATTAGATTGAAGTTCCGTTGTACTGTATATGTTCTATGAATTGTGTTATATTCTGTCCTTTTGAATTAACATTATATTCCCCATTTTTATTATTTTCTTTTCTTTTATGTTTTTGAGGTGTAGGATGATGAGGCTACTGTCAAAAGGGCCTTCCAAACTCTTCTAACATATGTAGGGAATGTTGTGAAGAATCCTGATGTGGAAAAATTCAGGAAGATCCGAATCAGCAATCCATTATTCCAGGTAAATTACCTCTCTGATTGATTATGTTGGCAAAGTCATTTCTGTGGCATTAGTTGCTAATCATATGTATTGAGATGTTACCCTCCAGGGCTCCATCAAGTATAATCTCCATATGATGGGAAACTACAAGATTGACTATTTTTCATAAATTTTTCACTCACCATCAATTGCATTATAGGTGCTAAAATTATGCTGTTTGACCTTCATTTGCTTAAATAGAATATTCAGATGAAGAAATTCATCTGCCTTTTTGGCTTCTGGAATTAGATTGGTTTTTGAATTTCTATATACTTAATGGGAAAACTATGCATCTAAAGTATATCCTAAGAATGTGTACATTAATAATGTGGCAACAGGATAGAGTTGGAAGATTGAAAGGAGGCATTGAGTTTCTTGAACTTTGTGGTTTTGAGAAAATTGAAGGGGAGAAGTTCTTGTTTCTTCCTCGTGACAAGGTTGACATGGCAGTATTAAACTCAGCAGGATCTGAAATAAAGTCTGCAATGACAAATCCCTTCTTTGGTCTCTTCTCTCAGGGGTGAGAAATATTTGGTGCTCTAATAGGTTCAGTGATTAGATTCTACAAATTTGGTCGAAAACTTGATGTTAAAATGAAAAGATGAACATTAAGGGAAAATATAGCTATTCATTACTTGCTTTTCCTGTTATTATAAAAGACTACTATGTTGTACAAAGCTTTTGGAATTGGAAAAGAAAATTAATGTATCTCTTAATTAAAGTAAAGAGGACTCATCATTCCATCAATAACCTATAGAACTCATTCATTTGCTGATGAGGCAATTCCAAGCAAACATGAAGACCTCCTTCTCCTTGTGGCCCTGGCAATAGAATAACCAAACCAGGCTTAACTGCAATTGGTCTAGCACATTTAATCTTCCCCCATGAAAATACATCGTCTTCTAGCCCTAATCTAAACCATGCCACTACTGAAAAGCTGTTTTCTCTACACGAAGGAATTCCTCTATAAACCTCTAGCCAATCTATTCCAGACTTCACATATTCATCATCCAATCTTTTAATCCCTTCTTGCACTTTCTTTACCAAATAACACTCTTCTCTCTCTTTCACTTCCTTCACTTCTGCTCTTGCAAATCCAGGAACTAATGCATTTCCTGCAAACCCATTTGGGGCTTGTGGCTGCACTATTTTTCTAACATCTACAGGAAATAACATAGTAGTAGTAGTCTCTTCTTTCATTTGCATGGCAATAGTTCTTGCTTTCCATATTTTAGCAGCAACAACTTGAAAAGTAGAACAATTTAACAAGTTCCCATCTTCAAGAACTGCTTTCTTCAAGCTGGCAATTCTTTTGGGAGAAATATAGATTAACCGAGTTGTGCTAGTACTACTATTATTATAATCATGTGGTAAGCAGTTGTTAATGGTGATTAAGCTTGTGAATAAGCTTAAGTTGCAGGTGGTATGTGCATGAGGTGTTATGGTGGAGTATTCATAGTGGGTATGATTGATTAGTGGTGGGTTTCTTGCTTTGAAGATAGTTCTATCAGGATTTGGCAGAATCATCATTCCATCACCACAAGTTAAGGCAGCTAAGTTCTTCTGAAATTCACAAACTGCAGTACCATCCATTACACAGTGATTGTATCTTGAGGCTAGTGCTAGGCTTCCACACCCAAACTCTGTTATCTGTCATTATAATAGAATTAATCAACTTAACAATAAGTTAAAAGGCAGCAAAGTATAATAATAATTATTGTTATTTTCATAACAATAATAATAACTAATAAAAAAAGTAATCCAATACACATATGCTCCTACAATGTATGGGGATCGGTTAAGGATCAGACTCATGGGTCACAAGATGACAATATTTATAGTTACACCAAGATTCCCCATCAATAATAATAATTAATATCAACTATTAATTTTGGCTTAATTTTTTAAAGAAAATTAACCTGTAAAAGAAGAATAGGCTGGTCATGGAGCTCCATTTCTTCCTCACCTTCTTCATGCAAGAAAGCAACCAATTGCCTGAACTCAGGCTTAGGTGCTAAAAGCTCATCAAATTGAATCAAATTAGACCTAATTTTTGCAGCAGCAACAACAACACCTTTACCATTACAATCAATTTCAAGTCTATTATTATCTTGCATAGCTTCAACAATCCTTCCTGCAACAAAATCATAAGCAACTAGCAAATGAGTTAGTGCATTATATAAGCTTTTACAAGCTTCAGAAAACTTAATTTTGTTCTTTGGAGGATCAAAAAATAAAACAGATTCTTGATATACTACAAGAGATAAATCCATGTTTGATAAGAAAATTCTTCCTCTATTTTTGGGTTTTTCTGGTATTATAACAACTTTTTCTATTAGCTTCAGATCCTCCATTTTTTCTTAATTATAATCAGTAGTTTTTAGTTAGCTTGGGCTCCTTGTTGGTTTGCTTTTTATATGCATATTGATGTTTTGGTTTTGAATATATAATTAAAGATTAAACGTAGATTAGAGTATTAATTAATGCTTAATTAACTAAAGGATTAATTTGTGGATTTAATGTTCTACATGTTTTATTTCAGTTAATTTCATTTAATGTGAGTTTTTATTTGAGTTTCTTTCATTAAGTTCAGAAATAAAAATCCCGTTCGGGATTTTGACGAGCCTGTGTGCTGGGAATTTTACCAAAACGCCGCGTTTTAGTCTTTTTTTTTTGGACCAATTTTTCCTCTAAATATTATAATAGGGACTTAGGGAGAAATCCCATCGCTCAAAAAAAAAAAAAAGTTCATTTGCCGTTAACACATGTTTGAGCGTGTAATTTATCAGCATGGTTATATAATTACTCTAAAAAATAATTTTTATTATAAAAATATTATAAAAATTAAAAATATTTATATTTTTATAAAAAATTAATGTAAAATTTTTAAAAATATCTTATTTCTCATTAAAATAATTTTTTTTAAAAAAATATCTTTTTTCTCACTATAATCAATATTTTACTTTAATTTTTTTTCAAACTTCAATATTAAAATAAAAATATTCTAATAAAATAATAAAAATTAATATTTTAAATTATTTTTTATCATATAAAAAATTTGAAATTTTAATTATAAAAAATAAATAAAACTAAAAAAATAAAATAATATTTACAAAAATATATTAATAAAAATATTAAATTTATTTTTAAATAAATTTTACTTATTATATATATAAAAAAATACACATAATTTCATTATGTAGATGTATAGTAGATATATTGTAGATGTATTATAAACGTGTTATAAATATTGTAGATGCGTTATAGATATTGTGTGTATATTATATTTTTGTTATTTAAGTTGTGTGTGTTTTATGTAAAAAGTATTGAAAGTTATGTCAATATTATATGAATGTTGTGTGGATATTTTGAAAATAGAAAATTAAACTAATAAAATTAAACTAATAGTAAAAATATTATGTAGATGTGTTGTAGATTTATTGTAGATATATTATTAATGTGTTCTCCAAAATGTCTGTAAGAGACTAGCTTCTTTTAATATTAAATGCAGAGAAAAGAATTGTGTTTGTCTTACACAAAAGAAATCTCATAAATTTTCTTTTAAGGATAAATGATTTCAACCATTCAGAAAGAAAAAAAAGAAGTTCAAATTTTTCAGAAGAAAATCTCCTTATTCAAAGAGAAAGAGAAGTTCAGGAGATAGATGTTATGTCTGTGGAGGAAAATGACATTTTGCAAAAAATTATCCTAAGAAACCTATGAAAACTACAAAGTTGATTCAACAAATTAATCAAGCTTCAATCTCTCTTCCTGACAATGTAGAGACTGAATCAGTCCTTTCAGAACAGAGTGAAGCAGACCAAGAAACAATCATGACACTTCATATTAATGATGATGATTCCTATTCAAAATTCAGTTCTGTTGATTTTAAAGAAGATGATAATTTTGCTATTTATCATCTTCAACAATAATTACCCTCTGCTTATTCTGTTAATCATTCAATGCTGACTCTATTAGTTCAGATTTTCATACTTTCATCTAAGAGGGTGTTTTTCAAAATTGGAGTTTTTCAGCTTATTGTGAATAAGTGATTTTTAGATTATAATTAGATTAAAAATAAACAGTTAAGCGTTTCTGTAAACTAGTTAATAATCAGCTGATAATCAGTTTATAATCAATTAAACGTTTCTGTAAAATCAGCTTATAATCAGTTTTTAATTACAGAAACTGTCAAAATGACCAAACTGTCATTGAGTTTATTTATTGTATAAAAATAATTTTTTAAATGTCAATTCAAAATTTATTTTGCAATAATAATAATAATAATAATAATAAAATTTATTTAATAATAATAATAATAAAATTTATTTAATAATAATAATAATAATGGTGTTATCAATAAATTATACAAATAAAAAACTACCATGTAAATATTACTAAATTAATTAAAATCCTAAAAATATTAATTAGAATCCTAAAAATAAAAGAATTTTGATAGAAACTAAAGTGTATAGGGTGGACAAATTTGGAATATTGAAGATTAGGTAAGGATAGTATGATCTTTTACTTGGTCAAAACTGCTTAAAAAATACGTGCTTAAAAAAAAGTAGCAAAACCCAACTTTTAAAAAACTGATTAAAATCAGATTATAATCCACTATTTAAGTTTTCAGAAACACTTAAATCAACAAATTATAAACTAAAAACTGCTTATAATCAGTTTTGACCGGCTTTTAAGTTTTGAGAAACACCCTCTAAGTATGACAGAGCTATTCCACTCATAGCTTTTATGGACACTGGAGTACATAAATCTATGATGAATCCTACTGTATTACCAAATGATTATTAAAAGTCTCACATTGAATATTTCAGAGCAGCTGATGGAAATGTATTTTCTACTTATCTGATAACCAAGAAGAAAATTGGAATACAATTCTTTCCAGACTATATTATTTGGACTTATGTTCATGGTTCATCTCTTTCAGACAAAAATCTGTTGATAGATTTTGACATTTATCAGCAAGCTCAAAATCTTCAAAGCCTTCTACTGAAATTCATCATAAAAAGTTTTTTAAAACTTATACTGACATACAGAGAATATTTTCTCTATCAGAAGTTTCAGCAGACTTTGAAGATATAAAAATCTCATTACTTTCAGCCTATATTGATTCTCATGCTGATTTTTATCATCCACAACATTTATGGAAAAATGTTGAATTCTTCATTTCTCTCCCTTTCAAAAAGAATGAAGATATAAATCCTACAAATGCTTCCCATCCTGGAATGTCCCTTTCATATCTTGCCCTTGCTAGAAAAAAATGTGAATCCTTACTGCGACAAGGATTGATTGAACCTACCAAGTTCAACTGGGCTTGTCAAGCATTCTATGTAGAGAAACATTCAGAAGCTCTTAGAGAAAAAAAGAGACTTGTTATCAATTACAAGCCTCTGAATCTATTTCTTGCAGATGATAAATTTTTTTTGCCTAAGATCTATACACTTATGGTTCATCTAAAGGAGGCAAAAATATTTTCAAAATTTGATTTGAAAGCGAATTTTGGCAATTGGGTATTTGGCCTGAAGATAGGCCCAAAATAGCCTTTTGCATTTCAGATGCTCAATATCAGTGGATAGTCATACCTTTTGAATTAAAAGTCACCCCATCATTATTTTAAAAGGCTATGATCAGAATTTTCTAGCACATCTTATATTCAGCCCTGATCTACATAGATGATATCCTACTGTTCTCTTCAACAGTAGAAGCCCATCATAAATTGCTTTAGCAGTTTTCTTCTATTGTTCAACAATATGGTATCATGATTTCTAAAAAGAAAAGTACCATAGGCCGAGACTCTATTGATTTTTTGGGCTTACATTTTGAAAATAGAGTTTACACTCTAGGTCCACATATAGCAAAAGAACTGCTTAAATTTCTTAATAAGAATTATTTTTTAAGCAGATCCAATAGTTTCTCGGTATAATTAATTATATCAGAGATTTTTATCCTGCTATAACCCAACCTATTAGTCAATTGTGTAAATTACTAAAAAAGAATCTACCACCTTGGTCAACCACTTAAACAGAAGTTGTACAGACCATTAAGAATATTTCTGCTCATCCAACTCCTCTTCATATCCGTTCAAATGGTCTAAAAATTTTACAGACAGATGCTAGTGATAAATTTTGGCATACTATTTTTCTTAAAAAAATTCATTATTGCGGACATGCTAGTGGACAATTTAAAGATAGTGAAAAATACTATCATTCTGTTTACAAAAAAATTTTAATGGTAAAATATGAAATTAAAAAATTTGAATTTCATTTTCTTGGTCATCATTTTCTGATCATCCTTGATAATACCTCATTTTCCAGAGCCCTAGACTTTAAACAGAAAATACTACATCCTCAACAACTTCTCAGACTTCCAGAATGATTTTCAATATATGACTATTCTGTTGAACACATCAAAGGCCAAAAGAATTTGATTCAGATCTTTTGTTCAGACCTTCAAAACCAATCCATATCATCACCTCAGTTAACAGTTTTTCCTGTATCATGTTGTTTAGAGGATACATACCTAGAAATTTTTCACCAAGATAACCATTATGGAGTAATATAGAGTTTTCTCCCACTTGTCCTTATACAACTCCTATAGCAGTTCAAGAATTTATCAGAAACTCACATTATTTTTTATCTTGAACATATCCATAATCATTTTAATATGGATTCAGAAGTTAATGCATTCTATCCAGAATGCCCACAGATGCTGGTTTATCATCTATGTCCTGCTCATCCAAAATATTCTGCAGAGTTATGGTTTTTATGGTGTCTTACGACACTATATAATCATGCTATAGAAATCCCTGTATTAGACATGCTTAACTATATTTCTGTTGTAAATATTCAAGTTGATATTCATGCAAATCCTTTGCCTTGGAAGTTTCTTAAATGGTTTAATGATGTTTCATGGTGGCAACAACAGTTCTTGCAGATTATTTATGAAAAACAATTATGGCAAAAGGCAGATGAAGAAGCAAGAGGATATTTTTATTTTGCACAAACCTATTTTTCAATATCCACAAACCGGTATATTTTGGTCAAGAAATTAAGTTGTTCATTAGAAAATATATTCTGTTCAGATTTATCACAATAATCAGAAGCAAAATTGAGTTAAGAGCTTATCTTTGCATACTCAATAACTCAAGAACTTTTTCTCAGGCGCACAGAAGACCTCTGATTTACATTTCAATGGTGAAGAATAAAAATTAGACCAGACATGATCAACAGTATGCTGAAACAAAGACAGAGCTCCCTTATCAGCTCACGGGATAATATTTTATTAACTATGGTCCCATGAATTATGAACAAACAACACAAGAATAAGCAGGTCTCAGTATTTCTCAGCCTTCAACACAAAGAGATTCTCCCTTATCTCTTCCAGCTCCACCAGACCCACTTGACTCAGCAAATTTGGTTGTCACCACAGTTTCTGCCGACACTACAGTCCAACGTAATATTGATGAAACTCCAACCACTCAATCAGCTATCAATGAGACTTTAAGTAGTGCTCAGTCCACTTAGTCCACTCAGACTGACAGTGTTATCTATATGACATATATGACAGATAATTTCTTAGTGCGTTCCGTCTCTTATAGGCATTTTGGAGGGCCTTCTCATACTTCATGAATTTCTTCATATTTTTATGATTCTCACACAGTCTACTAAGTACAACAAAAGTAAACTAGTAAATTTCTCCTAATGAGACTTTATCAAGAGGTCGGCATGTCTGATAAATAGACTGATTAATCTCAGGCTGAAGTTCTTCAGGCAAAGATGTAATATACACCTATTTCATGCTAGGATCACCATAACCACCTAGCATATAAAACTTCTCAGACATTCTCTGATAATAAAAATTAAGATCTTTAGTCTTTAAAGAATAACGTTTCATTTCAAAGAATTCTTCTTTCTGCCTTTTAGCAATAATTGTGTGATCTTCCAAGAATATAGTATAAATTTGTAAAAGAGCATTAGAGATCTTCAAGTTGAAGAAAATATAATTGGGTATACTCATATAGAGAAGTATACCATTCTCTAAGACTTTCAGTAAATCTGAAAATAAACTCTTTAAGAACTGGTTTATTGGTTCTTTGTTGTTCAAATATGAGATCATATTCTAAAGGTTCATCTGCTGAAGGATCTTCCACATTTGACTCAGTAGCAGGAGGATCAGTAGGAGGATCAGCCATTAGAAGCTGAGAAATATCTGCCTGAGATTTTGAGTCAGAGTTTGAAGAATCAGAATTCATAATGTCTGTTTCAGAAGAATCTGAATTAGATGTATAAAGTGTTATATATTGCTGAGGAAATGGCTCAGTCACTTCTAGAGGAGGAAGAGGGGGCTCTGAAGATTTCATAGTCTCAGCATAAGTTCTCTGGAAGATGAGGGCTTTTGGGAACTAGGAGGCTTTTGAGTAACAGGGGGGTATCAAAGATGATTTTTGAAATAACTCATGAATTGTTCCAAAATTAGGTTTAGTAAAGGGTATTGGTTGGTATGCATGAGAATAGGGTTAAAAGGATCAGAAACAACATATTGAGACTATTTTGACAACCAATCTCTTTCCATTATCTCAAGTATGAATTTCAAGGTTTTGATTTCTTCCCTTTTTCGGTCAAAGCTTGGTCCAAGATTATGCTTCTGAATCATCATTCCGAGTTCAGTGTCTAACTGATGAATTCTCATTATAAGAGAACTGTGATATTGCTAAATTTTAGTAGACATCGATCTCAAGGCTAATGTGATCTTATCTATTTTGATAGATAATTGATCAATCTTGGAATCAATGGACTGTAAATAATAATTCTGGATTTAAGCATTCTGTGTTTGCCAATTAAGAACTTATTTTCTTGTAGAAGTTCTTTTAATTGTCCAGTGGAAAGAATAATATTTGGGAAGATATATGGTCTAGTACCGATCTTAGTTTGAGGATCGATTTTTCTTTCAAGTGGTGAAAATTCCAATGATGCTAATGAGAACATCATACATGGTTGAGGTTGTTGTATTTGGGTTAAGGATTGATGCACCAGTAGGGCACACCATTTAATTTTTTATGGTTTAGGTAATTCTGGCTTTTTTGGAATATTAAAGAGTCCTTCTTTTCTTAGGACTTTAAGGGCTTCATCATAAATTGGAAGAGAGAGCGGATACTCTTTCTTCTGAATTTCAGGTAAAATTCATGTCCAGGGAGAATTTTCTGAATTAAAAGGAGGACGTTTAAGTTATGTTGCTTCAGATTTATATGAAGAGAAGAATCTTTTGGGTCTAGTGAGCCTGGTTGACTTAATAGGAGGATATTGAATATCTCGTATTTCTTCACAACACATACAATTAGGGTCACAATCTCCTAAACCTAGGATATCCCATATAAAATGGTCTTTGATCTTTTTAGCATAGATCAGGCTACCATCAGAAGCAAAAATGTGGACTGAGATCTTTTTTGTACCTCTTAAAGAGTCTAGAATAATCATGCGAGTATGAAAGAAATTTGGGAGAGAACTGGTACTTGCTCATTCTGAATCCTTTGCAGGTTCTTGAAAGATGGTTTTAACTGTGCCATCCTTCTTTCTGATGAAGACAGGATTCATTGTCTGAATAGGTCCAGAATTCTGCTGCTGTTTCTCATAAGTTGTTGACCATTCTAAAGGAATGAGTTTAATGAGATCTTCTTGAGGCGGCTGTCTAGAAGTCTGTATAATTATAGGAGTAGTATCTGTATCTGCATAGATATATAAAGCATCAGTAGATACTCCTGGGGCAGATAGGTTAATTGTATAATCTTGCAATCTGTACACTATCTGATGATGTATGGTTGTAGATAAGAATCCTTCAATTTGATCAACTCCAGTGATTTGAACTTGAATTTTCAAAGCATGTGACAGGTGAACATCATTCAAAAACAAATTATAGTTAGAGAAAAATGTCAGAACAACACTTTCAACATTAAGTGTTGTGAGAATAGTACCAATCACTGTATTTTCAAAGTGGACATATCTAGTATCTAAGAGAGGTAACCTGGAAGTAACTGAAAGATCTTTCCTTCCATGGCAAGAGAGAACAATTCTCACATCTCCAAGATGGAGATGAGAATACCTTTATTTTTTTCACTGAGAGATAAACTCATGTGAAATTTCTATGGTGACATATTATTCAGCAGAGGTAGAGGACAGAGAACACTAACTCAAACGAGAGGTCTGAATTCATTCTTTCACATGAGGTCTCTTTGTAGAAATAAGATTGGAAATTTTTTTTATAAAATTGGATTTTTGAAAAATAATGTAAGGATTAAGTGTAGGGAATTGAGAAGTAATATTATTATCACAAATCAGGCTAAAACGAGGAGGGTATAGTCATAAATTGGGTATGATAATATATATATATATATATATGAAAATTAAATATAAAAAAATTATAAAAAATATAATTATAGTAGTCAACTCTCTTCACTAGAAAAAAATATTGATATCAAATATAACCTTATTAGTATATATATCTCTTAAAATATAAGTAGTTTTATCATCAAAATATTAATATAATACATTGAATAAATTTCACTAATTAAATATATCTCATATCTCATGTCTTTTATGCAAAATAAATTAATAAACCAATATTACATAAAAGTTGTTTAAAATTCGTTGGAATAATAATTGAAACTAAATATTTTATAAATATCTAAAAAAAAGATATATAATCAGTTCGTATTTGTAGGGTGATATATAATCCGTATTCGATCCAAACTCATCTCGAATATGATTTTTCTAATCCATAACCTACTCTAACTATAAACAGATCAGATATAATCTTATCCAAGTGGATTGGTACGATCAAATATTCATTGGATTAAACAAAATTGTTATCCTTATATAAAAGGAAGTCTAATGACCGAAACTTGTAATTAATTTGTTTATCTTACCTTTTTATAGTTTTTTTCTCTTGATTAATAAAACTGTAATTTTAAAAAAATATAATTTATTTTAATTGAATAAATTTAATACATATACAATTTATTTATTTTGATAAATTTATGAATAAGTAATAAGCTAAATTAGATGAGTTTAGATTCATTACAGTTATGATTTTATATTAAACATAAATACTCAAATTGATATTACATCTAACTTTGATTATAAAATCCTACCAAATTTAAATTTAAATTTAATTTTTTTACTTCAATTTTGGTTATATATATATATATATTTATCTATTTATCAAATTTTTTATCCAAGAATAATGGACTCGTCCACACCAACATGTAAACTTTAGGGATGTAAATATTGAGGTAAAGTATTCAACTCCAAAAAGACTCCATTATCAAATTAATTTGGCTAATTTTTTTAATGATGGTTGTTATTGAAATATAGTTAAATAATTATTGTTTATAAAACTTTTATTTATTTAAATATAAGGATCAATTATTTTATTCAAAATTATCCTTAATAGTTAATAACCATTTTAAGTTGCTATTAATAATTGATTAAAAAAAGAAGAAGAAATAATTGCTAATAATAATCTTACCAAGAGTTCATTACAAAAAATATATGCACTTAATCCGTCTTGTAATTCTATCACAAATTTTCAATTTCAGCAAAAGAAATAAAAAATTTTGATATAATTTACAATATTATGAGTTAAGATAAATGCAACCAATTAAATTATTTACGTGTCAATCAATATTTAATAAGAGTATTTATTTGTGTTGACCAACAATCATACTACCATTTGTGTAGGCCTTCCATATATTAGATATCAATAGGTTTATTTTTCTTCAACGTTTTTTCTGCTCATTTGCTATAAGGGTAATGTACGAACTATTTGTATGAATTTTCTATATTTTTATTTTAATTAATAGTATTTGCGGTGGTGTCGTCCACCTTTATTAAAAAAAATATATAAAAAAAACTAACATATACGCTGAATTAACCTTTTCTTCACTGATTTAATTAATTATTACCCTAAACTAAAGTTACTGTTCAAGACATGTGGGTAATTTAGTCATTTTCATTTGCTCCAATCAATTAGATGATAATATTATAAATTATCAAAATTTATTATCTTCTTATTAAAATTAAATATTTGTAATAAAATTAAAAAAATAAGTTATATATATACACACACATTATAATTAACTCTTTTATCAAATACTTAAAACAATCGATGAATAATTATCCACATTAAAATTTAATGGCTTCTACTACTCACAAAAGTGAATGACTTAAAATTTTATCACTTCATATTATAAATAGTTTTCTGACCAAAATTGGTGATTTCATAAATTAGGGCTTCCAAACTGAAATGAGAAAAGAAAATAATAGAAAAGGAAAATAAAATAAAGTCGAAGAAAAAAATAATATCAAAAAAGGGGGAAGAGATGGAGGATGCACTTAAAGTTACAATATTTAGTGGTGGACAAAATTCGATTAATCGATCGAATTTTCAGTTAACTGATAAAAAATTCGGTTCGATTAACCGAATTTAGAATAATTCTGTCGGTTTAGTAGAAAAATTTATATAAATTTAATTTTTGGTTTAGTTAACAGTTAATCAGTTTGATTCGGTCGGTTAAACGTTAACAGAATTTTTTTTAAATTTATTTAGTTATTATTTTTTATTTAATTCTTTAATTATATTAATTTTTTTTACTATAAATATAAATTTTTGTTGCAAAATAAAGTTATTTTTTTAGTTTTTTAATAAGCTTTATTTAGTTATTTAATTATATTAATTTTTTTATTCTAAATAAAATTTTTATTATAAAATTTTTTTAAAAAATTGACCGGTTCAGTTAATTAACTAAACCGACCAATTTGATCCCTTTAATTAACCGAACCGACTGAAATAGAAATTTAGTCCATTTAATTAAAAAAATTTAAAAAAATCAGTTCGGTTAATTGGTAAATTTAATCGATTAATTAACCGAACTGACCGATGCCCACCCCTAACAATATCATAAAAAATCTAATCTTTAAATTATGGCAAAGACCTATCATCTTGCTTGTTTTACTAATAATAGCAACATCGAGCCAAGGATTCTCGTGCATATAAAATTCAATTTAAAAGAGAATGTCACAATTCTATTTTCTCTCTTTCTCGCCATAGTACTCTTTGATGTACTTTTGTTTATATTCATTGATTTCAATGTTAACCTGCAAAACCTTCAAAAAAAAAATGTTAACCTGCAAAAACATCTCTTTTTCCTTTTACCCAAAAAAAACCAATTTTTCCCATCTTTGTAGAGCAAACATCTTCATTCCTTAATAAAGCAAAAACCTCCATATCTTCATAACAGAAGGATGTTACTTTAGGATTTTTAATAGAGAAATTCAAATTCCAATTTAATTTTACATGAAGAGAAGAGATTTCAAAATGATAGGTTATGGCTAATTGATTTGAACTTTGAATGGAATAAATACTATTAAAATCAAAATTGTGGATGTCATGAACATTGGTGCTTGCTCAGTATAGAGAGTTGAACTATGGAGTATATATCAGAGAATTGCTCGAGCATGGCCGATGGGTATCAGAGAACTATTTGAGATGGATAACCATATAATTGTGGAGCTAATATCGAAAACTAACAGTTATGCTTACTCTCCTTTGGTGTCAATCATTCAAATACAGATGCAAATTGGAATAGTTTGTAAAGGTGAAACATATTTATTGTTAGTGGCGGAACCAGAGACTTGTTGAGAGAGGGCAAAATCTCCAGTGGCCGGTGGGCTGTGGCTCGGTGTTGCAGCGTTGCCTCTCCTCCGTTTGTTCTTCTCTCAGTTCTCTGCCCCTCTGTGACTCTGTCTCTGCTATCTGCCTCTCTCAATCTCTCGCCTCGCCTCTCGCTCGAGCCAGTAGCAAACGCTGCTGGTTGTTTTTTTTTTTTAAAACGTATTAAGTGAAACGGCGCCGTTTCACTTAATAGAATTTTAAAAAAAAATTTAAAGCCCCGCGCAGTCGCAGGCTCGCACGCAGGAAGGCAGGGGCTTTAATTTTTTGCCCCTGTTTCTTCTTCTCTCGCAGTCGGAGCAAGGCAGCAAGCAGAAAGGGGGGTCGTCAGCTCCCACATGACCCCCCAGCTCCGCCTCTGTTTATTGTGTGAGGTAAACCAAGTAGCAGATTGGCTAGCGACGTATGTTGGCAACTTCTGTTTAGGGGTCCTTGAGCTTACAGAGAGATGTGATGTTGGCAACCAGGGAGATGTGATTGTGGATCAATCGTAATGTTATAGGGGAAGGGTACAATAAATTTGTTTTCTCCACCTATTAAGGCAATGACCTCCATATTGTATAATATATATATATATATATATATATATATATAATTGTAGTTTCAAAGTAAAACAGAAAGCGGATATCAAAGCTCGTAAATTCATTTTGAAGGTTTTAGCTTGAAATCGGGCTATAAATATCAGTCAATAAATTAGTTAGGATCAAATAGATTAGAGTAATTAATTTAAAATTATTAATTGAAGTCTCCAAACACTAAAGATATATATATTTTTTTCTTCATAATACCTCACCCATTCTTCTGAAATCATCATCTTCAATTCATACATACATATTAAGAAAATCATTAAATTCTCTGGATATTATATAAAATTATTTTAAATAAATTAAAATATTCTCTATTAATTCATTAATATTATACTCTTGCTTCTAATTAATGATAAAAGTATACTTAGAAAAAAGTTAATTAATTTTTTTTAATTATATAAAATGATAATTTGATAAAGATAATATTTTTTTGCACAAATGTCAATTTTGACATGGCTGAGGAAGTAATAATAAGTACTCCCTCTGTCCAGTTTAAATATCCATTTTGTCATTTTCACACTTCTTAAAAAATTTATTTAATAATATTATTATTTACTTTTCAATTATTGAGAATTTAAGAGGCACAAAATTCAATTTAATAATTTAATTTTCTTATTTTATTTTTTAAATTGACTACAGTATTTATGAGAATGAAAATTTTAAATGTTTGGAGCCAAAAACTTCATCGAAAATTTAGATTACTTAAAATTTTCACATTTTAGTTTAAGGATTGATCCCTCTTTCTCTTTTTGTTAAAAAAAATTCAAATTTTTTTGCTTAACACACTTTTGCGTTATTAGTATAAATAAGGCTTAACTTTATTTAAGTCTTTAAGCAAAATGGCTAGAATTCCATTAATAGATCTTGATTTAAATTTACCAATTCTTAATTGTGATGCACATGTAGAACTTGACATCAACCTCTATCCCAATTCTCCAATGGTGACTGAGATTTCTTCAAGGAATTATCTTTTATTTGATTTAAACAAAGAACCAAGGTCTGGAAATGATCCAAACTTGGAGGTAAGGTCTCATGCACCACATGAAGAGCCAAATCCTTTTATTGGTACGTAACACTCATATATTACTATTTATTGCATTTTTTTCATCCTTTTGGGTTCATAAAATTTTATTCTTTTGAATGATTATAAGATGTTCAATTTTTTTATTAGGTGAAATCTTAATGATGATAACACAATTGAAGATCAATCACAACCATCAAAGAAATAAAAAAATATAACAAATAATGATTGTAGAGCAATTTATGATATGTTGCTTGAAAAAAGTGTTGATGGAAAATTAAAAAAAGGAGTGAGAAAAATGATTGCATCAAAGTTTTCAATCTCCATGAAAACAATTCAGCCTATTTGGAAACAAAAGAATTTGACTCATAAAAGGATGGGAAATTGTGGTTGTAAAAAACTTGAGATCAACTTGGATCGCTTTCATGAGATCCCTTTATGACAAACGACATGTGTAAGATCTTTGGCTTGTGCTTTAGATATGAAGCAAAGTATATTGTTTAACCGTTTAAAATCTAAAGAAATAAAGCGACATTCAAATACTATAAAGCCTTTTTTGAAGGAATAAAACAAAAGATCTAGATTGGAATTTTGTATATCAATGCTTGATGGTGGTAGCATATCACATTATCCTATTTTTATTGGTATGTATAACATTGTTCACATTGATGAGAAGTGGTTCCATATGACTAAGAAATCAAAGAATTACTACTTGTTACCAGAAGAAGAAGATCCAATACATACTTGCAAAAGCAAAAATTTCATTCCAAAAGTTATGTTTTTAGTTGCTATAGCTCGCCCAAGGTTTGATGCAGAAGGAAATGAGCTTTTTTCTGAAAAAATAAGTGTATTTCCCCTTTGTCACACAAGAACCGGCTAAAAGAAACAGTGTTAATAGACTTGCAGGTACATTAGAGACAAAACCATTAACTTCAGTGAAAAAAGAAATTGTGAGGTCATATTTGCTTGATAAAGTCATTTCTGCAATCAAGGAAAAATGACCAATAGAAGACTCAAGGTATCCAATTTTTATTCAACAAGACAATGTAAGGACACACATTGATTGTAATGATATTGAATTTTGCCGAGCAGCTACTCAAGAAGGATTTGATATTCGTTTAATGTGTTGACCTCCAAACTCTCCAAATCTGAATATTCTTGATCTTGGATTTTTCAATGCTATTCAATCTTTACAACATAAGGAGTCACATAAGACTATTGATGAGCTTGTTAATGCTGTTGAGAAATCACATGAAGATTTTCCAACGGTGAAGTCCAATCATATATTTTTGACATTGCAGTTGTGCATGATGGAAATCATGCGAGCAAAAGGTTCCCATAAATATAAAATTCCTCATCTTAAAAAGGAAATGTTGGAAAGAGAAGTTCAAGAAGTTCTCAATTATTTGGGGTAAACTTTTTAAAGCCTTTTATTTATGTAATGGTGAATAGAATGCAATCACTTACAAGTGATAATTTTTGTCCTCTTATTTGTTTGTTAAATATTTTGTCAGTTTAGTGTGAGCCAACCAACTCTTCATGATGATCAATTAGATTTGATTTTTTTTTTTATTTTGCATTATGCTTTATACTGGATTATGTTTTAGGATGAGACCAATGATCATTTATGTAATGCAGTAGTAATTTGGAGTTGGATATTGTACGAATTTTATTATAAAATTGGATGTCATTTAAATATGTGCATGAACACCATGATATCATTTGAATAAAACCATCTTCAAAAACAACTAGTACTTATAAATGCATAGAGAAAGAGAGATAAATATGATTCGAAAAATGACAAAGTTTAATAAGCACATAAAACATACACAAAAAGCTTAATATATAAGCACATCCAACATATACTAATAGTTTAATAAAACAAGGGAAGATAAATGTGCAACACAGTCTTAACTGTATGTTGTGATTCTTCTTTTTCAAAAGTTTCAACTCCTTCATCGTGAAACTTTTTCAAATCAAATCCACAATATGTAGCCACATTCAAGTCAAAATCTAATGCATCCTTCATTTTTGGTAGTACCTCAAATAAAGTCTTAGAATTCTCCTCCATCAAATTTTCAATTTGTATTCAATCTTTAATTAGGGTTGAGAGTGGAGTGAAAAATCTCCGCTAGAACCCCAAATAAATATATATATTACATATATAATATACATACTATATATATATAATATATAATATGTATATTATATACATATATATTATATTATACATATTATATATATTATTAAATACATTTTACATTTTATTATATATATATTTTATTATATTATGCATAAAAAATTTTTATTTAATATATTTTATCTTATAGTATTTTTTAAAATTTATTGCATATGATTATTATATTATTTTTTATATTTTTAAATTTTAATTAAAAATAAAAAATAATTTTTTCATAAGAATCTTCACAGGAATGGAAACAAATAAAATTTACCCTCATTTTTATGGCGAGGAGTGGGGTTTTATGGCGAGGAGTGGGGTGGGGAATTCCCGCCAAGACAGGGGCGGGGGAATGAGATTGGCTCCCCCTCCTTGTCTTATTATCAACCCTATCTTCAAAATCCATCAAGCCTTCAACTACTTTGTCCATTTTCAAGAAATTAGGTGTATCCATTTTTAAAAAATTAATCTTGCACAATACTTGTTTCAATTTCAATTTGTAATGTAACTTGGAAATAAAATTTATTTTGAAGGTTGAAATTTATAAAGAAACTATAAGAGTAATTAATGGATTGATTAAAATTGATAAATATTGAAAATGAAAAATAATTACTACTTTAAAAATGAAAATAGTATGTCTTGAAAATAAAATTTTTTAAATATTTTGATAATTAAATATGAATAAAATTGAATAAAATGAATAAATATTTCTAATTATTCTAAATAGACACTAATTTGTATACAAATAAAAATTATAAAATAGACAATTAAATATGAAGGGAGTCAGTGGTGGTGGTGGTGGTGGTGGTGATGATGATGATGATGATGATGATGATGATAAAAATAATAATAATAATAATAATAATAATACTTATAAAGTGAGATCTACACTATAGGCTGTATAGTACAAAATTCCAAGAAAACATCAGCTCTTAAACACCGTGCCCAAGCTCTGTACCATATCAAGTGATCGCAACAACTTTTTTTAAAAAAAATCAAAATCAAAATCAAATAAACCCCCATTGCGCAGCCTCATTTTTCTCTCGTTTCCACTTCAAAAGCTGCGAAAATCCAATTCCAATTCTCCATTTTTAATTGATACATTTAGGATTAGGGTTAGGGTTTATCAATTTTACAAACATGTATGCTGATCGAGTGGAGGCTGCAGCCAAGAGGTCTGTAAAGGAGCGTCTCAACGGAAATTCTACCGACGACTTTAGTAGCCGGAGAACACTAACTGGCAAAAGGTTCTTTTTCTTTTTAGTGCAATTCACTTTCAGTTTCTTTTCTCTTACTTTACTGTAATTTGGGTTTGTTTGGATTCTCATTGTTGATATGGTTGCATAAAACTTGATTTTGGTTTTTTTTTTCTCAATTTTGTCCAAAGATTTAAGAGAATTCTCCTCCGCCGAGCTTCCTTATTTTATTGGCATTTTGCATTGGAACCGTTTAACTTGTGTATTTGAGCACTTGAAATTATGGTTGTATTTCATTGAAAAGAGTTGTGTTTTCACTTACATGATACATCAAGCTATTTGTTTTTCCTTGTGAGCATATATTTAAAGAATGATTTTGGGTATTTATAGGTCTTAATTTTAATAAGTACGAGTGTCTGTCTGAACATTAGTTAATACTTCCTGGGCGTTAGAATGTTGCCTGTGATTTACTGCAATTGGCTTAGGGAGTTCATTGCATGCAAATGGATTAGGAAATTCTAATTTGCAATTTATTTTGTTTTTCTTTGCCATATTATATATGAGAGAAGGAGATCTGCAGTCATAGAATAGGACATAATAGATACTTCCGTTGAAGGTTGTACATTGGTGAGGCATTTTTTAGTTCTTATTTGCAAACCTAAATTTGAATGAGGCTTCAATTTGTGAACTGTGTTCTTAAATTTGCTGAAAACTACAATAATAGGATCGCACTGGTTTGCTTTTTATACTTGCCACTATTCATATGTTTTGCTATCTTCTTTCCAAGTGTTGTTTCTCGATTGTAACTTACAAGAGCTTAAATTTTCTTAGGGTTCTATTTCTATTGTGATAAACTTCTTCCCCAACTCTTTTTAAATTGTTTGTTTTTTATCAATTAGCCCTCTTGTTTAATGAGAACTGGACCCTATTACCTAATTGATTCCATATTTTTCAGGCAAAGGCAAGATGATAAGTGGGAACATGATCTCTATGAGGATGATGCACCACGTGCTTCAAGTATGGATCGACTGTGAAAATCACAGGCAACTAAAATTGCTGCTATTGTTGGATGCAACTAAATCAACTATATTTGGTTTTTGACTTTTTGTTAATGGCTTGTGAAGATCGTAAAGTCAGTGCTCAAGATCTTCGGCTGAAGCTTCAAAAGAGAAATCTTTCACAAGCATCTCAAAGCATAAAGGGGTCAGTTTCAGGCATGCGGGATTTACGTGAAAAGCTATCTGGGACTATGAACTCACAACCAGTGAATGTTGATCCACCTAGAAGAAAATTGGAGGCTGCTAAACCCGCTAGGAGAAGTGTTGCTGTTGAAGCTTCTGAACCAGAGATTAAACAGGTTGCTAGCATGGCTCCGAGAAAAAAATCTCAGCAAAAGGCATGTATCTACTATCTTTTCTCTATATTATACTACCTTGGGCATGCATCATCTATTTTCTTTACGCAATGCGTTGCTTTAGTCATATAACTATTAGGAAAACTACTGTTTGGAGTTGTCATTCTTTCTTGCATGATTAACTAGGGCCTTTCAATTTTTCAAAAAGTAAACTTTCCACTTGTAGAATGGATTTTGGACTAAAAAAATTGAATGTGGTATAAAATCATGCTGTAAATTTGAAAAAGAAGAGAGTGTAGACAAGTAAAATTATGAATTGGGCCATATGACTTATAATTTTTTGTTTAGAGAGTATAGACAAGTAAAATTATGAATTGGGCCATATGACTTATAATTTTATGTTTTGATTAGAAAATTGATCAGCTGATGCTATGACTGAAATCAGAGACTTTTGCCAACGATCATGACTTTTGCAATTAAAACCTTAATTTTCAAGAAGCATTACTCGCATGTCTCAGGGTTGAAAGGTTGTGCAAGATAGATGCTTAAATTTATGTACTCCAGTACAAGTGGATAAAGAAAAAATATAGTGGACATGCATTCTATGATCAATCAGTGTATTTTTTGTACTTGTATTTTTGCAATTATTTCATTTCATATCTCTACTGTAAAAGAGTTTGTATGTGCAAGCTCTGCACATTACCCATGCCTTTTACTCTTTCTATGCATGTGTGTGCGGGAGAGAGGGGGCAGGAAAGGGTTCTCTTCATAAGAAGGCAATAAACTTGAAGGGTACATCGTTACTACTAATACCATATTAGTGCCTCAATTTGCACACATGTGAACAAAGATGCTCTTATTGCTGCATCTTCCTTTTCTTATTTCTGAGTTCTACGTGTCCCTTGCAGGCTGATACTTCAGTGGAAGGTTTTCTGCTGTCAATAGGCCTAGAAAAATATATCATTAATTTTCAAGCTGAGGAAGTAAGAAAATTTTGTGCTTTTTCTGGTGCTACAATATGTGTGCTTCATTGACTCTGTTCATTACATTCAAGGACACTTTTTTTTCTTTTTTTTTTTTTACTCTCCACAGGTTGATATGAAAGCTCTTTTACACATGACTGATGATGATCTCAAGGTCTTAGGAATGCCAATGGTAAACTTCTGCTGGCCTCCTACTTTTAGACATGACATGCATTAACTTTTGTGCTGCATTTTCAGTTGGCATTATGTTTTTGTTTCTCTTATTGATGAAGGGTTTACTGGTTAATGAGAACGTGCCTTCTAGATATACACTAAGGAAACATTATGCGGAAGTATAATATTTCCTATGAGGATCTGCGAGTTCTGGAATCTTTGTTCAATGTTAAGAAGTCAACTTTTTTCTCAACTAATTAGACGTATCCTATCTGATTATCATTAGAATAAGAGTTGAGCTTTTTTGGTGGGACAAAACCCTTAAACATAGTCGTGTGCACCAAAATCCTTGCGCCCTTTATCCAACTTGCAACATGGGAAAGCTAAATTCTTTTGAAGACTATTACAATTCTTAGACCATGGAACCAAGAGTTTTGTTGTTAGATTTAATGGAAACATCACCCTTTTCTATTTCAGTTATGATCACAAGCCGTCAAATAGTCATTAATGAATGTCTAATTAGATAACTAAATTTTGACAAGAAATGAAACAAAAAAAACAAAGCAAAAATGGCATTTTTGTCTGAATTGGATGAGTTCTACATTCTTTTATTCTCTCTCTCTATCTCTCATGTTCTGTTGTAAGGGGGATGCAGGGTTGAATCTTCATGCATTCCACTCTAAAAGTATGCACTCAACCTTTGGGCTATTTTTGTTCAAAACTGATAAACTATGGCTTCTTGGTAAATAGCTCAATTTGTAAAAGAATTATATTAATACTTTATGGATATTTTTATGAGTTATACCTAGTAAAAAAAATGGAAATAATGGTTTTTTTCTCCCTCTTTTGCACTCCAGACCTTCAATTTTCAAATTTGCTATTCATCCAAATGCCATCTGAGATGCTTGTAGGCAAGTGTCGTAGTTGAATGATCTAGAATGTGTTTGTTAACTTGCTGCTTGGATGTGAATTTTATGTTCCGAAGCAGTTCTCCTTTCTGATCAACTCTACCAGCTATACTCTAGATTCTGTTTTCATGACACATGCATATCATAGAAAACAAATAATAGTAAATGCCTAAGATTTCATTGTTTTCCTTCCTCTCATTTCTTTGCCTAATTTTATCTTTGTCTTGTTGGTGGTATCAGGGCCCAAGAAAGAAGATTCGTTTAGCATTAGAATCTAGAGACTAACAATGGAGAAGCATGCCAGCATTTTATTGTGGGTGACAGTCCATTTAATAGTGCTGCGTTTTGGTTTTTGATATATAAATAGCCTGGGTGTAACATCTTTTCCCTGTTGACTCGCCTTTTTTTCATTTGCCTTAAATCTATTGTTGAAAGTGGCTTAATTGGCTCATTAAAGATAAACTGCTATGAATTATTAGCTTCTGCGGAAGGTAGGTTCGTTTTTTTTTTTTTTTTTGCCTAAATTTGTTACTCTTAGTGGAAACTTCAGATTGATTGAACTATGGTAAATTCAGTTGTTTTTGGATAATTTTGTGTTCTGTGATTATCTGCATAGTCTGGTAACGAGATGGCACAAATTATAATTATTTGAATCAGCACCTTGGAAGTTTAAGGGACAAATAAATTTTCGAATATCAACTTCCTGAACTTTTTGTCATTGCCTGCAGCTCGGTATCAATGCTCTCTGACTGCTGCTTAGAGTTTTGAATTATAATCTGTGCAACCTTGACAAATTATAATCTAGATTTTAATTTTTTTACATTGGGGTAGCAAATAGCTTGATTTAGCCTGCTATTTTAATTCTTCATTGAATTTGCCGCTTAATTCGCTGTTTGTAATTTACCATTTCGACAGAACTACAAGTGTAAAGCCAAAATCATTACAATCTCTTGCATCTTCAATCCCTTGCCTGCTATACAAAAGGGTATTTTCTTCTTCATCCAGCCTTTTTGGTGCATGTCCAACATATGTATTCATTGTAAGCAAACCAACATTCGCATACAACAGTACTTATAAACCAAAACTTTAGTATGATCTATAAACATAATAATGAACCAGCTAACGTTGTTGATGCCAAGAAATTCCTAGATGACATCAAATGCTAAGTATAAGTTAGCATAAGTAAAAGCTAATACATCAAAAATGCAGTCCAATTGTGGGTTAAAACTTTCCACGTCATTTAACATCTTCTCTAACTACTGAAGCCGCCTTCTAGTTGATTTTTTTTTCAAGGAAACAACTATGAATCTTCCTTTGCTTTGGCCTTCCATAACAAGTACTTGACATTTTCTTTCTTGTATCTCCTAATTTCTCTTAACGCCGCAAGGATGACATGCATTGCAACTGGCAGGAAGAAAGGCTGTTCAGACAGAAGCAAATGAACACAATGTGAGAATAATTGTTATTCTGCATTAGACCTAGCGGCAACTTGAAACTGTCCTTGACAATTACTTTTTCTGCTCATGAACTTAAGATGAGCAGAAGGGCAAAAAAAACAATGGTTATGAATTTCGTAAACTTGTTTCGCACTCCCAAACATGAATAATGGTCAACAGTTCACAAAGGTAATGCCTATTGAATCATACAGATAATCGATTATGAGGCCAGTTATATAAGAGCTCAATAGATCTGGATACTTTCTACAACCATCTTTTAAGAAATTCTACCATTAAAATGGTAACGAGATAGTTGTGAAATATACCGAGTAGACAGCGAAACAATGCTCAAATGAGTAGTAGCTGACAGACATAATGGATGGATGGAAAAAGGCATCCTCTGCCAAAGATCTTGCCTGCCTTGAGGATACTGACAAGAAAAAGATTTTCTGATAGTGTTTTCTCAATAATTTGAAATTCAGACAACAAATCTCCAATTGAAGCCACAAGAAGACTTAGACAAGCAAAGTAGTGTTAGACACATACCTGCTGAAGCATCATAAACTCCACGAGTAGTATTAATTTGAGCTAATTTTGCTGATTCAAGAGAGAACTTTACCTGTTCAAAGAGGTCAGAATTCACACATTCAGCTCTACTACACCGTATAAGATGAGCTAAAAAGCAAAAACATTCCCGTGAATCAACTATAAAGGACTGGTTCTTTTAACTGAATGAGAGAAGTCACAATCCAAAACAGAACCAAAACATTAAAGACTTCGGCAACAATTAAGATCCTGAAATTGTGTGCTACATAGCTAGAGATGCAACAAAGTGACAAAACATAAGCAATTGAAAATACTGTTAATCCAAGGTGCAAAGGCACAACCTTGAGTTAACAAGAAGTAAATGACTGACAATGGCTTAGGATCAAAAGGTCCAAAAATAGAATATCTACTGCTTGGTTGAGCATCAAAAGAAAAAAAAAATCATTACTCGCTATAATAATTATGAAAATGTAATCAATCATTACTTTGTGCTTAGTTAAACACAAATTCAGTAGAGATATTTGTCCACATTGGGAGGATCAAGTCCATTTTTTGGAATTGGCAATAATGTTAACAGACATAGTTAAAAAAAAAAAGAAGGAAAGAAAAGTGTCCTGAAATAAAGATACTTATTAAATGCTGCAAAACGAGTTGTCAACACTCTGATGTCTGAATTCCTGGATCAAATGTAAAATTGTGCATACATACATTGGGCTTGTAAATGAGCAAAAGAAAAGGCATCCATCTTTTGACCCACTGACCTGCTTTCCTATCTCTTCCATGATAATCATCCTTGGTAAGGATTGAACCTGCAGGAAGAATTTTATCAGATTCTATAAAGGTTCAACCAAACCAGGGTGGCTAAGTTATCAATGCCCCAACATACCAATCTAGACAAAGATCCAAGGGTTGTAGCACTTGAATGAAGATTGAAACAAGTATGCCACCGTGACAAAACATCCAATTCCCTGCACAATAATGATGACCAGTAAGAAATATGCTCGTGTTTGACTACATTCTGTTTGACTTTGAGACCTTCAAATATTAAATAAAGTTCACTGAGTTGCACAAGCCAGGGGGGAATTATAAGTTAAAAAAAAGAGAGAAAGAGAGAGAGCTCCCTGACTTTTTGGCAAAAATAAAAAATTTTGGCCCCCTTTTTTCTTCAAATCGAATCATATAGCCCTCAGAATTTTAAGTTCCACATACTTTAGTCCTGTTAAAATATTATACATAGTAGCCCTCCACTTTTTAAACAAAGCAACCTTTTACTCCCCAGAAATTTGCACTGAAGAGTATAAGAATTAAAACGAAAATAGCTGCTTCATTTAAAAAGTTAAAAAGTTAAAGAGTTGAAGTACATGGTATCTTAACAGAAAGACTAAAGTCCAAGGAATTTTAGAAGTCAAGGACTGTCTAATCCAATTTGTGTGAGAAGCATTCTTAAATCAATTAATTTTACAATGGCTGTCATACTAGTTGGACTAATTGCAGATTTGACCAGCAGTGCAGCAAAATCATTCTTGCTAAAGAAACATATTTGATTTCTGTCTGAAAAAAATATAGCAAACCTAAATCAGAAGCACGTGTGAAGTGACCATTTTCTTACCATTCTGTGAAGCCTCTTACACTAGCTAAGAGATTCCAACTGCCATGCGCACCAACAAAACTACTATCAGATCTAAGACCAAGAAGTTGCCGGAACTGTCCCATGAAAACTTCAAAAACCTGATGGTGATCCTGTTCAGAGTGTACATTGCAATCAAACTTGAGAAACAAAAAGTAGAAGCCATCTCAATAATAGAACAAGCATATCTAGTCATTTCAAGTAGAGAAATACATAAGAGATAATTTAGTACAGTCCTTGAACTACATAAACAGCAACTGTTTAGTGTTGATCCCCTGACACCATACATACTAGACCACAATCCTCTGCCCTTTCAAAAAAGACTAAAGGGAGTAGCATCAATTCAGCCAACATATTTGTATTCACCAAATTGGGAATGAAGCAACAGCAAGTAGGACTAATTTATATAATGGTATATCTAAGACTATGCATTTCCTAACAAATTAAGAAAAATTCATTTGCTACTGCCTCTGACAGGATGTATGTAGAGACTGACAAAAACTAGAATGTTAGAAATATTATTTTCAACAGCAAAACCAAAGCTCTGCTCACATTGAAGAGCATATTACCACTATTTATAAAACTCAATTCTTGGCCAGAAAAGCCAGAGTGATTAATTGATTGGAATATGCGATTTTGCTTCAGCCTGACTGAAATACATGCATAAAGAACTTTCAATGTCAAATCGTTGAAGTAGATAATTGGTTTTATGAGAACCGTAAAAGTATCAAATAATCCATAAACATGCCACATTATTGTACATAATATACATCAAACAGGGTTCTAAGGTGACTCAAGTTTCAAATAACTAGCCAACCCAACTTAAAATAGAACAGCCCAAAAACTGTTAATAGCATGATGTGGCCCATTATATATATATAAAGAAGCATGGCCACATTCTAGTTGTCAGGAAAAAATGCTCATATAACACTATTTCCTTGACCTAGGATTTCAATTATCTTTTAAGCTAGCTTTGAAATACTCTTTCAAAATTTACAGATGTAAAAATTAATGAAATATAAAACAAAAAGAATGGAACAAGATTGACCTGGAACTTGAAGATAATATATAACAAAGGGGTTAAGAGAGCCAGCTTAAAGTTCAGTTATTCTAATGTTTTAAGAAGTGAAAACCAGCTGGATAATCTGAAGGTTTTTAAAGAAAAAATCTAACCTCAGCAGATAATAACTTCCTAGGAAGTTTACTTTCTGAATCTTTTAAACAGGTTGGGGGATTCCATACCATAACACCTCCCCACATCTGCAGTAAGTCATTTGAAAGAATTCAGTAACTTTAGGCAATGATTTCACAAGAATGGAATTGGCAATCAATGAATATAAATCTAACAAAGGTATGATAACTAACTGGAGAGATAAAGCCATTTGTTGCAGAAATCTGTCCATTAGGAAGCTTCAAAACAAGAGGACATTCTGTTGCAGATGGTACATATCTGAAAAGAAAAATGAGGGGAAAAAACTTAAAGAGCTTTCAATAAGATGGATTTCTCCATTTAATAGCAACAGCAGATTTTGAGAAGACAGACATTCATAATGGACAGAAAAAGATATTTAAAGGCAAAAACAAGTTTAACTAGAAACTTCTGTTTAAATCAAAGTATGGTCCCATAAACTTTAAGCAGCATTTCCTTGGAAAAAAATACAAGCAATTGATTAGAAGTCACATGTTGAGATATTTGTGTCAGATCAAGTGCCCAAAGTGAAAAACTGATATTATCAAACTATATATTAAGATAAATGCTTTAATTTGAAAGAACAAAAGAGATTAAGAAAAAGAATATACACCACAAATTGCAATATCTTTGATCGCCCACCAGCTGCAATAGAAGTATCTAAGTGCCACTCATTTGAGTTCACCTATTCACAGTATTTGAGAATATTAGTGAGAAGAAATTGAGAACCTCATCAATTTAGATGTTAAGTAAGCCAGGGCACAAAACTAATCCAAGTATCCAAGAGTTTACACCAAGGCATTTCAAAATTAAAGATAAATGAAATAGTCAAAGTTTTCTACTTGTCTAGTCATCTACCAAAGCATGGTCAAGAATTGAATGAAACATACAAAGAAAGGAAGATCCTTCACACTAAAGATATAGCTGCCCAGCTTTTTATCCCAAGAAGAAAATGAGGACTTCGGTGTGTGGTACAAAACCTATCGATGAGAAAAAACATCACAAAAAGAAAAAGAAATTGTTTAGATAAAATCAAAATGATAATAACGCAAATAATCTAGTAAAATAAGTTTATGAATGGATAATTCGTTACCTGGCTTTCCACACTTATGTTTGCTATAGGTTCCAATGCTTCAATCACAGGGGCCAGCAAAGTGTCATCTATCCTCTGAAAATCCCTACATATACAAGGAGGTAATTGAATTCACAAAAATTATGAGAAGACAAGTTCGAGATATTTGAGTAGACTTCTTACCATCTCAAAATTAGATACTAGAAGCATGACACCATTAAGAAACTTGACTTTAGGCTAACTATCTTATGAAACTAATATCCAGTACAATTTCTCCAGCAGCTATTTTGCTGAGAAGATAATTACTCCTGTTAATTTCATTAGTAAGTACTTCCAAAACAAACAAAATCTTGACTAGGTGTGGGCATACCTTATTTAGAAGGCGACGCATTCCAAAAGTAAATTTTGCTAACATTATACTTCAAAATTAGAAAGAATGCATAATGACCACAATTGCTTATATTTCAAGTAATATCAGACAAGAATTTTATTAATTTTACTTCGTCAGTGATCTGAAACTCCTTAATTAGAAAGAGAAGAAATATATTAAGTCCATTAAGACTACAAAGAGAGATTAGAATAAGCTTCTTTACCAATCATAAATCCAATCATGCGGATTTGCATTGAGCAAATTGAAGGATAGAACAATCTTGCCATCAGCACCAACAGGCATAAACTCACCATGAATGGATCCTTCCTCTTTGCCTCCATTGGCAAACACCTTCACAAATATCTCAGCCACTCTCTCCACCATTACCATAGCTTCTAAATCCCTCCCTACAATCCAAGCATGCCGATATTTCCCTACCACCACCCTTACTCCTCCCACATTATCCCGATTCACCACCACCACGCTATACACTTTCCCGCCAAAACCCGAACAACAACGATCTCCCAAAACAGACTTCAAAACGTCATCAATACCATCTTCATCACCAAAATCAAAATCGACAGCAGGAACTGTGCCACATTTGTATAAGCAGGATGGATTAACAGGAATAGATTGCGTGCAATCCCTATCAATGGAGGACTCTACAGTGACTGACAGAGTGAAATTACTAGAGCAAGAGCCACATTGAGGGGTTTGGGGGCTCAATTTGGTAATTTGAGAAAGGATTGAAGATCTCAATTCCTGTGGATTGAAATTAGGGCTGGAATTGATGAAAATGGCTTGGAACTGGCATGGGAATTGCAAGGGATTGAATTCAATTTCTTTCGATAATGTATCCATATCGTCAAATGGTAACGGCGAGCGGTAGATTTCCACTGATTTCCACAAAAAAGGGAAGCCTGCAAAGAAATGTTTAAAAATCAATGAAAACTAAGAAGTGAGATAATTATATTAATGGATAAGAAAAAGGAAGAGAGAGACCTAGAAGGAAGGAGAGAAGGACTGAGAGAGTCAGGAAGAGGCGCTTCAATCCAGGTTTTGTGCTTCGCATGGTTTCGGAGTCGAAATCTGATATGGGATCTTGTGGTGATATTTCAGATGTTTGCTCGTCGGGTTTCGCTGGTTCTGAGATTTCCGCCATTGTTGAAGCAAGCAGAGGTACTGCTTCTTCAATTTTTTTTTTTTTAGCTTCAGTCAATCGATTCACTGTCCATCTGCAAATTACATTAAAAAAAAAAAGCATAAATTAACTTGATGTTAATTTGTGAAAATATTCCATGTTGTCGAGGCCGCGATATTTCAAAATTTTTTAATAATAATAATACTTTAATTTTTTTTATTAACTGTCAAAATTTTTTTTTTTATAATAATATTAAAATCTTCATAAAATAATAAATAATTTATATCTTTCAAAAAAAATGAAATAATTCATAATTGCCATATATATTTATACATATACATATATTTCATGCGAAGCAAAATCAATATATTTTAAGGTGTGAACATTAAAATTATTTATTTATGCATTCAAAAAAAATTAAAATTATTTATTTTAATAAAATTATTTTTTTAACATATTTTAAGAAAAAAAAAACATTCTATTCATTGTAGCATTTGCTTTAAGGAAAATCAAATTTTTATTTATGCTTTCAAAGAAATCAAAATATATAGAAAATTGCAATAAGAAGAAGCAGGAGAAAAAAAGAATTCCCAAAACAGGAACTTTTTTTGCATTAATTAATATGAGAATAAGAATACAAATACAATACAAAGAACACAAAACAACACTAATGACACAATAAAAAAGGAAAATGAAGGATACAAACAGAGAAAAACACAGAAAGAACATAGACACAAAGAAAGAACCCAAACAAAAATGAGGCCATAACAAATGCAACCGATACAACAATCCAGGGCAAATTAAAACTTGAACAATCTACTGGTAGTGAAGCACAAAGGCAACGACTTGAATACATCCTCCATAGAATGGCCATAAATATAGTAGAGAGGCCTAAATCATAGAAAAACTGCAGTCCTTAAATTGGAAATCCATCAAAACTGATAGAACAAATGCAAGTTGAGAGACCAATCAACTCTGCTACCTCTTTCAACCTCAGATCTCGGATTTTGTTGAGGGAATGATAGGATCGAAGATCCCATAATGGGGCCAACATGGGAGAGAATACCCACCCAGGGTAAAACTGCACCAAGAAGGGGAGTTTGCCAGAGCACCTGTAGCAGCTTCGAAATGAACTTTAAACTGAGAGATGGAGGAGGACCAGCTGAAAAAAGGAACTTATACATTGATTATTGTTAGTTATAATAAGATAAGATTAGCATAATCTCTTCTATGTATTATAGTTATCTGTTTACAATTTATGTTTATCATCTTTGTACAAACATATATACATATATGTTACTCCAAGATACCAGAATAGATAACAAATTCATTCCTACTAAACTTCTTTGGTTTAATTTTCACATGGTATCAGAGCACAGTTTTTAACTAATATCATATTCATCCTTTTCTTTTCTCTTTTACGTTGCTGTTTTCTTTAAAACTCTTAAGATGAGCACTGAGTCCTCTGCTACCTCACTTGTTGCTCCCACTTCTTCTGCTGTTACAACAAACATTGGTGTTTCACCAGTTTCTGCACCTCTTTTCTCTTCCTCCAATCATTCTTTTTCAGTCAAACTTAATGAAAAAAATTACCTTGCTTGGAAAACACAATTTCTGCCTATTCTGAATTATCAAAAGCTTCATGGTTTTATCGATGGATCTGTCCCTAAACCATTACCAACAAGAGCTTCTTCCTCAGATTCTTTTGTTCAGGAATCTAATCCAGATTATGAAATCTGGTTTAACAAAGATCAGATGTTTCTCTCTTGGCTTCTTTCCTCACTAACCGAGGAAGTCTTCTCTTATGTGATTGGATTGACTTCATCACATGATGTTTGGATTGCTCTTGAACAAGCCTTTGGCTCTGTTTCGCAGAATAGGCAGCTTCAACTCCATATTGAATTGCAAGAGTTAAAGAAAAATGATCTCACAGTTTCCCCATACCTTAACAAGGCAAAATCACTTTCTGATGAACTTAAAGCTGCAGGTAAGCCAATCTCTACGGCTGAATTTAATGCGATTATATATCGCAATATTGGAACTGATTATCATAATATTATCACTGCTCTTAATTTACGATCAGAACCTGTCTCCTTTTATGAATTACATGGTCAGTTAGTTGCTCATGAGATTTTGCTCAAAAGTTCTCTTCTTCCTCAAGTGAATATGGCTGTTAAGAATTCAGATCCCTTGTTACCAACACCAGCCTCAAATTCATCTAAAATGCTTCTCGTGGTCGTGGGAATAATTCCAATTATTCCAGAAACAATCAGCCCTCTCAATCACGAGGACCGTGTCAGATTTGTGGGTTAAGGAATCATACTGCACAAACTTGCCGAAGACGTTATCAGCGTTCCACTCACTATTCTGGTAGTTATCAGAATGTTTCTTCTTCAGGTTATCAACAACCTTTTGTCCCACAAGCAAACTATGCTGCGACACAATATCATGCAGCCCCATCTTCTACTTGGTATCCTGATACAGCTGCAAATTATCATGTCCAAATATTACTTGATGTATCATTTTCATCATTACCATTAAATTAAATTAAAAAATTAATGATTATAATTGGGACCAAGAATATTTCATATATGTATTAATCATCTTTTATTTAAAAATAAATATTTATAATTTTTTATTGTAAAATAAATTTTTATTAATACATAAAAAAATATATCTACATGATATAAATAAAATTATATAATTTTTAAATACACAAAATATATTCTAAATTTTTTTTATGCAGAAGAATACATTTATTTGCTTCAACAGGATACACATTTCCAAATAAAAAAAGATAAAAACTTTATAATAAAAATTTAAATTTTATAAAAAATAAAAATATAAAAATAATAGCAAACACTAAATTTTATATTTATATTTATCTGAAAATTATTTTGAGAATAAATTATTAATAAAAATACACAAAATTAAAAGAATAATAACATAAAATAACCAAAGATAAAAGAAATATGAAAATTAATTAAATTTCATATAGATATTAATCTAAAAATTATTTTAAAAAAAATACACAACACTAAAAATAAAAACAATATAAAAATTAAGTAGTAGATGCGAAAGAAAAATGAAAAACGACAGAAAATTTGTCACTTATTAATAAATTGAGGGCAGCTCCATTCTCAAATTAAGAAAAAAAAATGTATGAAAATTCAAATAATAAATAATTGTAATTTAAAATTTTAAAGATTTAGGATATTATTATTTATGCATATTTTAGGGTGAACCAATTAACTGTGAATATTGATGCATCTTATAATTTTAAATTCAGTTATTTTTAAAATTTCTCTCAAAAAAATTTCGACTTGGTCGGATAGGATTTATGAGAAAAAAAACATAGAGTAAACCGTATTTTGTAATTCTCAATTTAATTATTTAAAGTTTGATATATAAAATAAAATAATAGTTCAATCTTTACAAAGATAATTCACATTTGATATTATTTTTCTACACATATAATAATGTTACAGTAAGTATGAGATGGTAATTTTCTATTCAGAAATATGTGTTTTCTTCAATTTATCAGCAATCCTTTTTGCATCAGCTTCAGTCTTTGCTTTATTAGCTCCTCCACTTCCACCATACTTAGAATTGAAAGCTTTCACCTCATCATCTGTCTGCACAACCCAACGTGAAAGAAAGCACAGATTAGCAACTGTAAAGCTAAGTATTTTTATGCTGATAAGTGAATAGAAAAGATTGCATATTTTTACCAATTTCTTAAACAATGGATA
This sequence comes from Garcia nutans, assembly GCA_947685225.1. Lineage (NCBI taxonomy): Eukaryota > Viridiplantae > Streptophyta > Magnoliopsida > Malpighiales > Euphorbiaceae > Garcia > Garcia nutans. The sequence continues at coordinate 1,423,515 of CANTUV010000076.1, forward strand.
TGGCTTCTCAATTTTATGACCAGAAGGAATTATTTCGGTTTTTGTGCCTTCTGATCAAGATCACCGTCGTCTTTGGAAAGTGAAAATCTTGTTTCAGTAGACAAATTAAGCAGCTTGAATACCTTCAGTATTAAACAAAACCAGAGCTTAGGATTGTTAGAAACATAAATTCTTGGGTAAGTATGTCACAATCTAAATATTGCTTTGCTTTGATGCAATACCTTTTGGGAAAATGATGGCATGAATGGCTCTAAAAAGACTGCAAGGAGATAAACCAATCCCACTGAAGTTTTCACAATAATAGAGCAGGAAGCTTGATCTTCCTCGTAAAGTTTATAATATTGACTCTCCTACACGCCATATCTGAAAGTTCAGCAAGTGATTTAAGGATGATCAGAATTGTAATTATATTATCTGCAAGCTTACTTGTAGATACGTATTTCCTTCACTGGAGATGCTCATTGCACATTTCAATCCTTGCTCTAGTTTAACCTATATCAATATTCAAGTCATCACAGGAAAAGTAGTTCTATCAGCAAAATATTTTGCAGCATAAGAGAATAATGTCATTTAACCATGAATGGAACGGTTTAATCTCTACAATATTAGTCATAAATGCATTAACGTTACCTGTTCCATGGCTTTTACATATTGATCAACATGGTTAACAACTTTTTCTGCCAATGCTATTGTCAAAGGATGTGAATCGGCTCCTGGAGCATCAGGAATGACAGTTTCATATCCTTTTCCTGCTGAATAGTTATATTTGAATATTTAGCAAAGGACAAACTCCTAAAGGAAAAAGTTTAGCCAAAAGATTTGTCAATGAAGTTTCTGTGTTTGCCAATTCCGGCAAAAACTGAAGAAAGTGAAGAGGCGTGAGGAAAAACATAGGACATAACTGCTAGACAAAAATGTGTCCATCCGTTTCCATGCAGAATTTAACAAGATCAAAAGAGATATTGCAACACACAAAAAGGAATGTCAAAACATGTTTCTGAACAATTTAACAACGTTATATAAAGGTTTTTATATGTTTTCAAGAAGTTTTTGAACATCTTGAAGAGGCACTCAAGAACTTGATCAGTTCAAGAAGCGACTGACCTGAAGTGTTGGCAACAAAGCTCAATACACGATGTATAAAATTGCCTAAGTTATTTATCAACTAGGAATTTAACTCTGCTTGGAAGTCCTCCCATGTAAATACTGTATCTGATATCTGAGGAAAATAAGTCCATCAAAATTTTCAAGCAACATAACCTTTTGAAATAACCAAATGTTGCAGTAAAGAACTCACCTCTGGCCTGTTTGCTAGCAAATAATATCGCCAGACTTCAGCAGGTTGCTTTGTATCTTTGGCATCATTGCCAAAAACTCCTATTCCCTTGCTTTTGGAGAACTTCCCTGCAGCATTATTCAATATAGTAAGAAAAAAGTTTTGAAGAGTATCGTGGTTTCATTAAAAGGAACATTCTCTGCATCTCACCACCATGAAATAACATCATAAGAATATTTTATAAAAAGCCGTCCACTTTGTACAGGAGATGAGTACCTGATTCATAGTTTAGATATTCTGTAACACTAATGCTTTTCATCAAAGTCCAGTTCTCTCCAGTCCCAAGAAGCGTAGATGGAAACATGACCTGGAAAATATATCACCCAGAAAGACACAAATTTGATCTCATTTATTAGGATAACAAACAAATTAATATGTATGCCAACTTCACAGCTAATGAAGTTTCATTCTGAACCAGTTTTGCGGCAACATTCCAAATTCCACTTATATTTAAAAATAAATTTTCAATTACCAACAGCTAGTTTAATAGAAAATACGAGGACCCAAAACAATAAAGAACTCCACACTTTATATCAAAATCAGAAATAAATGAACTAAATTCTTACAGTATGGAATGGCACATTATCCTTGCCCATAAACTGATACAGCTCCACAAGTTCAGGGTTCTTCCACCACTTTTCCCAGTCAGGTGTGTAGCATGAGGTAATGGATACATATCCAATAGGTGCATCAAACCAAACATAGAAGACCTGAGGACCATAGGATAGGAGAAAAAAATGATGTGCTGCAGAAAATTAGAAAAAGTCAGTGCTATAGTATAAAAGTAAATCCTAGAATAAACGTTGACAACCTTATCCTTGAATTTTTCAAGTGGGACTGAAACACCCCACTTAAGATCTCTAGTAATGCAACGGGGTTTAAGTTTATCCCTAAGCCACGCATATGTAGCCTGAATTGCATTTTGACTTCAAGATCCGATAACTGATGTCTCATCAATATAGTCTTTAAGTTTATCTTTCAACAATGGGAGCTCTAGGAACAAGTGGTCAGTATCATGAATTCTCGGAGTTGTTTGACATACCTGTCAAGTATGGAACTAGATAAGTTTCAGGAGATCAAAAAGAACATGTATAGAGAGACAGAATATCATAATTTATACTTCTAAATTGTGGAAGAGATAAAGAGATAACGTGTACAAGGATTTCATACTTTGCATCTAGGTTCTTTAAGTTCTGTTGGATTCAAAAGCTTTCCACCCTTTTCACATTGATCCCCACGAGCAGAGTCATAATCACAGCCCAGTGTTGGGCAAGTACCTTCCACAAATCGATCTGCTAAGAATCATTCACGTGTATGGCAGTAAAGCTGCAAAATTATTATTGGACCTTGAGTTCACAAAAGAACAACAATGAAAGCACAGGACATATGGCTGCACAGTGATTACTTTAGTGGCATAAGACATTTCAATACCTGCTGCATTGTGTTCTCTGAAAGCCAATTCTTCTCCATCAGCTTCTTGAATATTGCTTGGCAAATTTCAGTTTGCTGGGGAGTTGATGTGCTCCCAAATTCATCAAAACTTATGTCAAACCAATCATAAACCTCTTTATGGATTGCATGATATCTAAGAAGCAAAAATTGCAAGTTAACTCATGCACCCAATTTTCACCAATAGAAACCTTTACGATGCAAATACCAAAAAATGCATGTATAGCCTCACTTCTTTTACATATAGGAAAAAATTCAATGGAAGTGTTAACGAGTCAAGCTCCTCAAGATCAACTTGCTAAATATTCAAAATTGAGCCGAGTTTGAATATTACAATTACTGAATTTTGGGGGTTCAAAAGTCTAATTTAGTGATCTTAGATACACTTAATATTGTCTATTACACTTCAATAATAATCAGCTTCGAAAGAAAAAAAAAACACTTCAATAATAATTTATTAATTTGGGCTTTTTCAAATTTATCAATAAATTTACCTAAATTTTTATCTAATAGAATCAAATAGAGTCAAACTTGAATATTAGAATATTCATCGAGTTGAACTGAAACATGAAAAATAAAATTTGTTTGACTTGGAGCATTGGGCTTTCTTCCAAGTCGAGCTCAGCTCGATTAGACTTTTAAAAGGGAAGTTAACAATACTTTGACCTTTAAAATGATTTTCACAAAGCTAATTCCAACAAACACCAACCAAAGAAACTATCATCAATCACAGGCCTTTTATCAAACAGGGTGAACTCATCAGAATCAGAATTAAAGAACAATCATCTACTACGAAGTGCTCACAGATCACAATTAAACAATTCCCACTTATCTCTATCTTAATATTTTTAGTTTATTAATCCAAAATTCGTAAATATTTTCTGTAGAACTTACTTGTCACAGATTTCCTGAGGGGTACAATTCTCCTCCATAGCTTTAGTCTCAGTGGCTGTTCCATACTCATCAGTATCAGTTCCGCAAATAAATATAACATTATAGCCGCGAATTCGGCAATAACGAGAAAAAAACATCCGCACTTAACACGCCTGAGAAAACAGAAAAGAAAAATATTCAAGAAACAAGAATTAACCTTTACAGCATAAGCAAAGATAAACAAAAGAGAAAAAGAATTCAAGAAAATAATTAACTCACTGCCAATAATATTCCCAAGATGAGGAACATTATTAACATAAGGCAAAGCGCTTGTTATAAGTATATTTCTCTTTCCAGGAATAGGCAGCTTTGGCAAATTTTTGTTTTCGTGGGTTTCTTGATCTTCCATAGTTTAGCTTTTCAGTTTCTTGATTTGGATCTCTTAATTGGCTATGGCTTCTGGTTTAATTTAATGAAGTAAAACTAAAACTGTTGGCTACTAATTACAATTAAAAGTGTTTAAGGATCCAATGTTTTGCTTAAATTTGACTGTCAATTTGATGGAAATGTTTACCTTACAAAAGCTATTTATTCAGCTTACCTATTTCTTTCTTTTTTTAAGGGTTTATCAAGAATTAATTTTTGATGGATTTACTTTTCTTTCTCAAAAAATTCTTGAAGGATTTGATTTGTTGAATAAATACAAGTTGTCAGAGGAAGAATTGATTCTTATATCTTTAATTAGCACTTTCGAAATAAAAATAAAATAATAACTGAGAAAAAAAGGGCTGAGCTAGCAGGAAATTTGACGTCACCCTTCATTCGCCAACCTATAAAAAACCATGTAAAATAAAAGCCTTTTATAACGTGCCCCTTTCTCTGTGGCGTTTTTTGCCTCCTCCCTCTCTCTAGTTTCTAGGGTCAGGGATTGGTATTAAATCTGCTCTTTTGTAGCTGTTTTGCCTTCGTGCCGTCACTGTCCCTTTTGTGGGCTTCGATCAAGTGCTTATACTTGGTTTTAAAAATGACTCAAGAATTAGAATCACTTTGGAGAAAGTTCTCACTACCTGAGATTGAAGGTGCTGCAGTAGATCTAGAGAAAGCGGGAGAAGGGAACGATGCAAAGAAGCATGAAAGATATCTGATTGGGAAATTGCTTTCTGGTAAATCTTTTAATTTAAGAGCCATGACTAATGCCTTTCTATCAGCTTGGAAGGTTAAGAAGGGTTTTCAGTTGGAGGAGATTGGGAATAATCTTTTTGTTTGAGTTCAATTCCAGTCAAGATAAACAGAGAGTGATGCGAGACTGCCCTTGGCAATTCGATAGACAACTAGTCATCTTGAAGGAATTATCTGGTACAAAATAACCATCCGAGGTAATCCTTGAACACTGTCACTTTTGGTTAAGACTATGCGATATTCCTTTAAATCGCAGGAACAAGGGTTCCATTGAGAAAATAGCTAGCAAGGCTGGAAGAGTTGTAGCAATTGATGATAGTTCTGTTAATTCATGGGGAAAATATGTGAGGGTCAGAGTAGATCTTGATGTTAGGAGACCATTATGTCAGGGATCGATGGTTATCAATATCAAAGGAGAGAGCATCTGGTGCTACTTCCATTATGAACGACTATCAATTTTTTATTACTGGTGTGGAATATTAGGACATGTGAGAGATCACTGCAAGGATAAATCAGAGGAGATGCAGGTGTCAGATTGGCCTTATGGTCCTACCTTACGAGCCTTCCCGATAAAAACAAAACTGGGGCAAAGGACTCAAGTACCGCCATCGATGGGTACAAATTAAAAACAGAATGAAGCCAAGCGAGACCCTTCTTCGATGGATCACAAATGCAGTGCTAGTCGATTACTGAATATGTCAGAGGGCAATGATGAATCCCTTGTTCCAGACACGCTAGTGTCTATCCTTGTTCAGAAGTTTCAAGCATTGGATGGAATGGGCCGAAATCTACAAAAAGGAATGGAGGGAGAAACAGGAGGTATCCAGGGTATGGATGGCTTACAGGATAGTGTATCGGAGCAACGACAGTCACACATTACCATATCTCAACTGGAACCCTCTCTGGTTTTTAATGTGTCTCACAAGTTATAAGTTTCAGACTGTATTATGAGTGGTAAAAAGGTGGAGGGAAGTCGAAGCCAACAACTGACCAAAAGAAGAGTTAGCACGAGTGCAAGAGACAAGGGAAAGAAACTATTTGGGGTAACTACTGGTAATGGAAAAAGGAAGAAAAAGGAAGTCTATGTTGGATGTCACTAATGTGGACACTGGTCTTTCGACACCCATTGTTTGTCTTAAGAAAGGAAGGTTGGCAGAAATGATGTCGGTGCAGGAAAATATGGTGGGGCTGAGGCACAGCACCCGCCGAATTCAATGCGGTTTCTCAGTTGAAACCTCCAAGGCTTGAGTAATCCTTGGATGGTTCAGAGTCTTAAATTCCTTATATAGGATTATTACCCGGATATTATTTTTCTTATGGAATTGAGGTTACATAGTTCTGAGGTTAGTGGAATAAAAAGATCTTTATCAAGTTTTCATTGTTTTGTAGTTAATCCTATTGGCAAAAGAGGTGGTTTGCTTCTACTATGGAAAAAGGGCATTACTGTTACCATAAAATTCTATTCATCACACTTTATTGATTTTGAAGTTAAGAGTGAAAATGGGAAAAGATGGAGAGGTTCGGGCATTTATGGTTGGCCAGAAGGTGAGGCAAAGAAGAATACATGGCTTTGTTGAATTAACTCTCTCTAGCATCCACTTTACCTTGGGTATGCTATGTGACTTTAACGAGATTATGTGGTCAACAGAAAAGAAAGGTGGTCGAGATAAGAGCCAGATAGCTATGGAAAGATTCCGAGAAGTGGTGGACAAATGTGGGTTTCATGATCTGGGCTATAGTGGTAACTTATTTATATGGAATAATGAGCGGCAAGGGCAAGCTAATGTACAAAAAAGGCTAGATCGATTTCTCAGCACTAGTGATTGGCTAGCTCTTTTTCCATCTACCTTTGTATACCATTTAGTTTGGATTGCGTTTGATCATTCTCCGCTCTTACTTTTGATCATTCTCCGCTCTTACTAGTAACAGAAGGATAAGCTAAGATGTCAAAAAGGAAATCAAAGGTATTCAGGTTCGAGGAAATGTGGACTAAAGATGATAATTGCAAGAATGTAATACAAGAAGTCTGGCGTGGTACTAAAGTAAACAACCACATCCCTATCATGACTAAGGTGAAGAACTGTGCTGATGCTCTTCAATCCTGAAGTCGTAATCAGTTTGACAATGTCGTTAATCTGTTAAGATGAAAGGTTAAAGAGCTGGAAGGTCTACAGAAACAAGAGGGTGATGAAACAATAGAAGGAAAACTAGTTGAGCTGAAAAGAGAAATTGAAGAGCTGATGAAACGAGAAGAAATTATGTGGCGACAGAGATCTAGAGTAGTGTGGATGAAAGAAGGGGACCGTAACACAAAATTTTTCCATTCCAAAGCAACGGCTGGAAGAAGTAGAAACTCTATCAAAGGGTTACAAGATAATAATGGGGATTGGCATGAAGATGAAAATAGTATTGGGAATATTGTTCTGAATTATTTTTTGGCACTTTTTACAAGCTCAAATCCAAATGATTTCCACAAATCTATCGAGGCAATTGATAGTGGTCTTTCCCAAAACATGGTTAGTAACCTGGAAGCTCCATTTACGGCGGAAGAGGTTTATGGAGCCCTCAAATCAATGCATCCTTCCAAAGCCCCAAGTCCAGATGGTATGTCTGTTTGTTTCTTTATTAAATTTTGGGATATAGTTGGTGAGGTTGTTGTTTCCTTTGTGCTTAAGGTTTTGAATTCTAACTCACTACCACCAAACCTTAATCATACCTATGTCACTCGCATCCCTGAGACTCAATCCCATAGAGTGGTGCAAGATTTAAGACCTATAAGCCTATGTAATACTCTTTATAAAATTATATCTAAAGTGCTAGCTAACTGTCTTAAGGTAGTGCTACCGAGTCTTATTCACAACACTCAAAGTGCTTTTGTTCTTGATCGTCTCATCACTGATAATGCTATAGTTGCTTTTGAGATTTTCCATTCCATGAGACATAGAATGAAGGGGGGAAAAGGTATTTTTTCTTTTAAACTTGATATGAGCAAAGCTTATGATAAGGTTGAGTGGTTATACCTTTTTCACATCAAGAAGAAAATGAGTTTTTCGGGTCACTTCATAAAACTTATCAAAACTTGTTTGACAATTGTCTCCTTCTCATTTCTAATCAACGGGCAACCTAAAGGTTTTTTAAAACCAAGTAGAGGTCTCTGACAAGGGGATCCCATTTTGCCCTACTTGTTTTTGTTATGTGCAGAAGATTTCTCTGCAATGATAAGAAAGGCACTTTCGTTAAATCAAATACATTGAGTGAAGGTTTGCCGTAGAGGACCACAAGTTTCACACCTTTTCTTGCAGATGACAGCATCCTCTTTGCAAGGGCCACTACCCGAGAATGCTAGCAGCTCAAGGAGATATTATTGACATATGAAAAAGAATCAGGATCGAAAATCAACTTTGCTAAATCTGAATTGTCTTTTAGCAAGAATGTTTCATCCTTGATCCAGGACCAAATTAGTGCTATACTGGAGGTGGGTAAAGTATCGCATCACTCGAAGTTCTTAGGCCTGCCAGCTATGATCGGTAAGTCAAAGTCCCAGATTTTCTCCTTTGTGAAAACAGAATTGGGAAAAAATTTAAAGGTTAGAAAGAAAAATTATTGTCTGCATCTGGAAAAGAGGTCTTGATAAAATCGGTGGTTCAAGCAATTCCAACTTATGTCCTTGGTGTCTTTGCTCTTCCTGACACATTATGCCAACAAATACAGAGTATGGTTAGTCGGTTTTGGTGGGGCAGTGCCTCAGATGCAAAGAAAATACACTGGCTTAGTTGGAATAAACTTTGCAAAGCTAAGGCTAGTGGGGGTATGGGTTTTAGGGACATTCAATCCTTCAAATTAGCTTTATTAGCTAAACAGGCTTGATGTCTTGTCATGGACCTAGAATCTTTGTGCTCACAAGTACTTAAACTAAAGTACTACCCCCGGTTGAATTTTATGCAAGCAACAATAGGCTTTCAACCCAACTTTGTATGGAAAAGCATTCTGTCTGCTAAGAAGGTATTGGAGACGGGCTTGAGATGGAGGATAGGGAATGTTTAGGGAGTGAAAATTTGGGAAGATAACTGGTTGTTAGATGCCTCTGTGCGACGCCCTCTTGTGCCAAGATTGCTGACAAAAAGTGCAAAGGTATGTGACCTTATTGATTATCATGCGTGTTGTTGGAACCAGAGTCTATTGAAGGAAATCTTCCTACCCTTCGAGATTAAGATGATCAATAATATTCCAATCAGTTTTCGTTTGCCTAATGACTCCCTTTTCTGGTTGCCAATAAGAAATGGACAATATACTATTAAATCGGGTTACTACGTCGCCCAGGAGATCTCATACTTAGATGCACCTTCCACCTCCAATAATCTCAATGAGGATGAAATATGGAAAGTTGTTTGGAAACTATGAATACCGCCTAAAATTCAAACTTCATATGGAGGCTGCTGAAAGATATCCTCCCCTGCTCATCATCTCTGCTTCGAAAGGGATTACCCTTAGATGATACCTGTTGCCGTTGTGGAGAAGCGATAGAAACTTTGACTCACGTCTTCAAGGACTGTCCATGGGCCCGTGCAATTTGGTTAGCCTCTCCTTTGGGTCTGCTTGTCGACAAACTCCAGGTAACAGACTGCTTCCACTTATTCTCTAAACTAAAAGAAGTATTGTGTAAGGAGGATCTGGAATTCTGTGTTATACTCATGTGGTCTATGTGGTTCTGTCGCAATCAGCTTCTACACGAAGCTAAAGGGACGGCAGTAACTGATGTAATAAATATGGCCAAAAATGTATTAAGGGAGTTTCGGGATGGCCATCGTAATTTGGACAAAGCAACACTACCAACACATGCTCAGTGGAGTCCACAAAATGAAGGGGTTTATAAGTTGAACGTTGATGCTTCAGTTTGCCCAAACCTCTGTAAAACTGGTTTAGGAGCTGCTGTGCGTGATGACAAAGGCAAAGTGTTATTGGCTGCCGCTACAAGTCTTCATGGAGTAATGACGGTGGAAATGGCGAAAGATAAGGCTATGCTTTATGGTGGCAAAAAATGGTGGGTTTATTGAACTTCAGGCAGAAACAGATTTTCAATCACTAGCTATGGCAATAAGAGGAGTTGAACCAAACTTTTCTCCATTGGGTGACATTATTTCTTCTAGCTTTGCTTTTCAATCTTTATGTTTTAATTTCAGTCATAGAGGGTGCAATAGCGTAGCCCATTTGCTAGCACAACAGGCATTGTCACTACAGAATGAAGTCATTTGCTTAGAGGATGTTCATGGCTGTATTAATGATGCTGTAAACATTGATGCGGCAGGTTGTGTTGCAATTTAATGATATTTAATACTTTTTCCCTAAAAAAACCATGTAAAATGATACTCCTCCTCCTGTCATTTTAGTGAAAAAATTTTATTCTATTTTAAGTGTAATTTTTTAAGATACTATTAATTATAACATTTTAAATTTTCCCTTATTTATTATATATTTTAATTTTAATAATTACTTTCCCATTTTAATTTAAATGTCATTTAAAAATATTTTGCTCATATTAAAATATTAACTAGAATTATCAATTTAACCTTAATTAATGGACTCTCTCTAATATTTATACCCGATGAAATGAGAAATTATATTTTGAAATTGTGATATCAACTAAAATCCTAATTAATATCACAAACCATTTAAATTGTGACACATGGCAAATTTTTTAATTATTTTTTTAATTTTTACCGTCTATCTTTTTTTCCAATAAAGAGAGTTTTTTCTTATTGATTAAATGTCAACAAAAGAACAAAATAAGAAGATTAAGATTACAACATAAGCATCAAGCAGAGAAACTAACACAAATACAATTGACAAAGATGGATCTAATCGCAAACAAAAAATAAACAAGACATAAAAAGGAAAGAGGCAAGCCACAATACAATAAAACCCAGAAAAACAAAAAGAACAACATTAATATTCAATAAAATCTATGTTGAAAGGCACTGAGATCATCTTGAAATCACCTGCCAAAGAGCAACCATAGTAAGTAATAGCAAGGCCGAAGATTGAGCTAAATTATAGAGCTAGAGAAATAAGAGTCGACCAGATCCAATAGACCACCTGATTGAAATGGGAATAAAAAGCCTTCCTCCTCATATATCCTCAGATGTAGAATCTGTTGAGGGGAAAAAAATACTTCTGATCCCAAAAAAGGGCCAAGAAAGAAGAATAAAGCCATGAAAAGTAGTACCACACCAAAGAGGTGGTTCTTCCAAACCTCCGAAAGGAGTAACAATCTGAAACTTACACATATAGTTAAAGGGTGGGACGACCTCAAAAAGCCAACTACAAGAGACCAATTGAAGAACAAAATGAGTGAAAATAGCTACAAATGTGTCACAAGATGCAAACTTGAAATTCCAAATCCCAAAACTAAAGGTGAAACACCTTAAGGGGACTTTAATTAGCCCAAAAACAATACATCTCTGGGAGTTGATAGTAAGAGAAAAAGAAAAACAAGGAGAAACTAGCGAGAGAACGAACGATTATAGGGTCATTGTCGAAAAGAATCCCGATGGTAGTCTAGATTTATGTCAGGACTTAGAAACTCGATGAGCTTCGCAAAGGAAAGGAAGAGCTTCACAGAGAAAGCAGAACTTGCGATAATATTTTTTTTTCAAAATTTCCTTATTGGATGATTGATTTTATTTTTCTTTTAGTTTAATATCTAAACTCCATTAAAGTGCTTGCTTTTCATTAAAAGTATGTTAAGGGAAACAAAGAAGAAAAAACTCAAAACTCAATATATTTATCTCTTTTTTTTATTATTTATCATTCGCAAACATGCATATCTGGTATCCTAATCGAGAACCCAAAATGGAATTAAATCCATATAATGGAGAGATAATGAAAAATAAAATAGAATTAGATTTTATTTTTCCATTCTCTGTCACGGTCTTTTTCTCCATTTTTCTTCAAACTGTTGGCCATCATTGTTGACAAAAAGAAAGGAAAAATATAAAATATAAAACTTAAACAATCTCACATCGGGAAATTATGCAAAAGGAAGGGATGAAATTTCCTATATAAGGGAGTTTTGGTTTTGGTTTCAAAATACATCAAAACACAACAAGTGTTTTATATTAGAGATTAGAGTTGAGCTCTTGGAATCTCTTGGAGTATAAATATTTGGGGTGTTTTGGGTGTCGGGTAGAAAAATATTTTGTATTTGTGGTTGTAACAATTTTCCACATAGTAAATATTTTTCTTGGTTGTCGTTAGGCAACGGCCGTGATTTTTCTCCATTTGGGAGTTTTCCACGTTAAATCTTTGTATCTTTATTCTCTTTAATTTCTCAATTGTTATTTTATTTTCTCATTTATTCCTGCTTAAAGACGGTACGAGGGGTGGAAAAATAGCGATTTTCCCAACACAAACTCCATACTGAAATCTTTAATTTTTGTTCATGACTCAGACCAAGGATCATATAAATTAAAGGAAATTCATCTCCAAATTAAAGCAAGAATGATATAACTTTTTAATTTTATGGCAAAAAAAAATGCAATGATTGATTGTATAGATGAATCTCTCCTTTTGTTTTAGGGGTATCTCGTTTCTCTTTATCAAAAGAAAAAGAAAGGGGTTTTTATTGAAAGGAATGATTTTTTTTTCTTATCTGTTCTTAGTTTATGCAAAAGAAAATATATAAATAAATTTTTATGAGTGGATTTGAGTTTAATGTAGTCATGGAGATGATAAAAGGATTTTTTCAGTATAAATGTGGAGGGAGAAGGCTAGAGTTGGCAATAAGAACAAGAATTCCTCATCGTCTTCCCCCTTGGAGGCAAGGACGGGAAAAATTTTCTCCATGTAGGGAGGGACGAGGTGGGGATAGGGAATATACTCCCTGCCCCACGAGGACCCGATATATATATAATATAAATTATATTTATACATTACAATATATATTATATTTTATATTATAATATATAATATATATTATAATATTTATATAATATATATTAATATAATATATTATATTATATATTATGTATTTAATTATTTATACTTGTAAAATAAATTTAACTTGATATATTTTATTTAATTGTATTTTTTGAATTTATTGTATATAATAACTAAATTATTATCTTATATAATTATTATAAGTTATTAATTTTTTATACTTTTAAATTTTAATTTTTTTAAAAAAAATGATATAAATTTTTCATGAGGGTGGGGATCCCCTCGGGGATGAGGACGGGGCAAATATGCCTCCATTTGTGGGATAGGGAATGTCCCCTCGTCCTCGCCCCGTCCTGTTGTCAACCTTAAAAAATGCAAAAAAAAAATAAGGAGAGAGAATATTGGCAACTCATCGGCTTTACTCTCATTTTTAGAATTAAAAAAAACAATAAAAAAAGTTTTGCCATGTGTCACAATTTAAATGGCTTGTGATACCAATTAGGATTTCACTATATTCTAATTTTTTCACTCATTGATTAAATATAAAGGACTAATTAGTGTACAATATTAAAATTTTATTTTAATATTATTGAACATCAAATATTTTAGAATAAAATTAAAAATATAAAATAATATTTAAATTGAAATGGAGGTAGTAATAATTAAAAAATACTCTCTCAGTCTAAATAAAATTACTGCCTTCAGCTCATGTACACATATTAAAAAGTCATTAAATTCTCTAGATATTATACAAAATTATATTAAACGAACTAAATTACGATCTATTAATTCATTAATATTATACTTTTACCACATTAATTGAGTCATTAATAATAATGATATAGTTAAAAAAAACTAATTAATTTTTCTTAATTCTATAAAATGAGAATTTTATAAGGATAATTTTTTTTTATAAAAGTGACGATTTCTGCGGAACGGATGAAGTACTTGAAAAGAAATAATTAGGAAGATTATTATAAATTTTTAATAAAATTTATAATCATTAATGATTATATTGATTTATGTGTTTCATTCATACATGACTCTTGAAGTAAAATGAAAATAGTAAATTTTTATTTTTCAAAAATATTACTAAAATTAAATATTAATGTCACTCTTTGTTGAAATTTGAAAATAATTAATAAATAGGAAAAAGGTGCAATTAGAGTGACAACGGATGGGATACCCGCGAAAATTGTCATACTCAAATTAGAATCCGTTTAATTTTTAAACTATCTGAACCCGTTTAAACTCGTTTATAGTTATATACGTACTTGTCTCAAATATGTTTAATACTATACGTTTACTATCTGAACTCGTTTAAATATAAAAATTTAAAATATAAATTATAATTTTTTAATTAAATAATTATAAATAAATATTTAATATTAACATAATTTTATTTAAAATAATTTTATGCTACATAATTTTATAATTAAAATAAAATATAATAAATATATAATTAAAATTTTAATAAAATAAAATTAATATATAATTAAATTCGGGTAATAGATACTCAAGGGTCTATACTCGAACCCGACCCGAACTCATACCCTCCCAAACACATTTATATAAATCCATTTATACACTATCCATATTTTATATAAATGGATCGGGACATGTTAGATACCCGAAATACTCAACTCATTGCCACCTCTAAATGCAAATATGAGGCTCAGTAGATACATATGTACCTCATGTTTTTTATCTTAAAAATTTATAGTAAGTTGAGAAAATATGTAAATATAACTATGATATTTAAGTTTAGACACATATATGCACTTCATATTTTTTTTGTCTCAAAAATATGTAGTAAATTTATAAAATAGAGCAAATGCACAAAAAAAATTAAGGGAAAATTACTTTAAATACTTTTTTTCAAAAATTCATTTTTACTAATTAAAAAATAGTAATTTACAAAAATACTTTTTAAAATTTTTTTTACATCTTTATGACGTATAACAAAAATATACTCAACATATACTAAAATTTCATTTATTCAAAATTAGTTTTAAATCCTTAAAATGAAAATACAAATTATTTTTGTATATAATTTGCTTGTAAATTTTTATTTTTTGTCCAATTTTTTGCAGAACTAATGTTATTATAATGTTGTTGCATTATTTTAAATTGTTTATTAATTCTCATAAGTTGAATTATGGATTTTGAATTTATATTTATATTTAACAATGAGGCCTATCTAAGCACATCTCCTTGCTCTGATAAAACGACAGAAGTAACTATAACTAATGTCGTTAAACAAATTGATTTGAAACGACCGCTTTTTTTTGTTACAAGTGGAGGCAGAAGCCTAAACTAAAAATGGAAAGCTAATGGTAAACTAATCTAGGCCAGCAAACTCCTTTAACATCTTCTTTAAAGATATGGATAAGGTCTGCAGGAATATCAACCAGATAGTGGAAACCTTGAGGCAAGTAGAAGGCATGATTAGCCATCTAGCTGGCACACCTGTTTCCTTCCCTAAAAATGTTATGAAACTTCACCTGCCAATCATTATTCAAAAGATCTTTAATTCTCTTGATCAAAGTAGAGTTGGCTGAAGCAGAATTCCCATTTATGCTCAGAAAATCAACTGCTAATTTACTATCCATTTCAAGCATGACCTTGCGATAGCAAAACTGCCAAGCTAAATCGAGACCCATCATAGCCCCCTACAGTTCTGCTTGCAATACTGAATAGCAACCAAGTTTTTTGCAAAATCCACCCAGCCACTCGCCATTGGAGTTCCTGACAATTCCCCCGGTGCAAGCAAATCCAGTCCCTTCCCGGCGAGCACCATCAGTGTTAATCTTAACCCAACCCTATTCTGGACAATTTCACCCAATGAGAGCTTCTCTACATTGTATCTACTGGACATTTAGACAATTGCTAACTTCCATAGCCTTAAAAGTGTGAGTCACCATATTCTGAGAGGAAATTAAGAGAGCATCAACACTGATATGGTCATCATCAAAGATTACTTTATTCCTTTGATTCCAAAGCTGCCAACTAATTACACTGAAAAGGACCTTCCAATCCTTAAAATCATGACACCAGTCCCATCCATTTTTCAAATTCTTAACAAACCAGCTGTTAAAAGTGCAGTCAAAGAATTGTTCATGATGATGTCAAGGAACCATTTTTTGCCACACCTCGCGAGTAGGAGAACAGGTATGAATCACATGCTCTATATCCTCCTTTTCTGCCCCATAAATAGACCAACCATTTAAAGCCATATGTCTGCTTACCCTATCATAGTTTGTAAGGAGACTCCCTCTCAGTGCTAGCCACAAAAAATTTTAAATTCTTTGAGCCCCAGGCCACTTCCAAACCAAATCCCATTTGTAGTCATCCACACTACTTTCCTCCTCCACCAAAGCATCATATGCTAAACTTACTACAAATTGCCCTGAGGATGACAATCCCCAATAAATTTCATCACAACCTGCATTATTGTTGGGGATAGGAACAGCAGCCAGTTGGTTAAGAGCGTTGTCAGGGAGCAATGTCTGAAGAAAATCCCAGTCCTACTGCCTATTCGAAGTAACAAACTCTCTAACCTTTTTAGAAATCTCCTCCTCTAAAATTGGTCTAAAAGCAAGCAAATGGAGAGGTCCGCAATTGTTTAACCAATTATCAGTCCAAAATTCCACCTTGTTTCCATCTCCCACACTCTAGTAAACTCCCAACTTTAAATCCTCCCAGATGTTACTGAGACAACGCCATAAATGGGAGCTAGCTCTAACTTTCGGTATATGATGGATATCACCATTCCATTTGTATTTTAGTTGAACCCAAAAAGGATTAGAGTTAGCCACCAAAGCATAACCCAATTTCATTAGAAAAGCCTTGTTACAGTCACGTAACCTACGAATACCACTACCTCTCTTCCTACTCGATTGGCACATGCCATCCCAATTTACTAGGCTGAGCTTCTTACCATGAGCAGTCCAGCCCCAAATAAAGTTTCGTACTAGTTGCTTAATCAGATCACAGATGCCTCTCGGTAGTGCAGATGTCTGCATCGCATATATAGGAATTGATAGTAAATTAGCTTTAGCAAAAGTAATATGACCAGATAATGATAGAGTTTTTGGATGCCATCCGGAAAGCTTTTGTCTGACCCTATCCACAATGTAACTGTAGGAAGCGTTGGTGACTCTGCCATGAAGAAGAGGTACACCCAAATATTTCCCAAGGTCCTTCACCATGTTAAAGCCCAAAGAAATGATGTATTGAGATGCTTTCTCTGAACTAACATTGCTTGAGAAGAAAACTTTGGTTTTATTAGAATTGACTTTGTGACCAGAACTCAAACAGAATTCTTGTAGTACTAAATTGATTAAATTAATTTGTTGATTCGAAGCCTTGCTAAATAAGACTAAATCATCCGCGAAAAAAAGATGAGAGATAGCCAGGCCATTTTTATGAAGCTGAATAGGCTGCCAAGCACCTTCCTTTATCAATGAGGAAATGTATTGTGATAATCTCTCCATGCATAAAACAAAAATGTACGGCGAAAGTGGATCACCTTGACGAATCCCATGGGAGGGGATAAACTCCTCTGAAGCTTCCCCGTTCCACAAAACTTGCATGGAATAAGTTGTGATACACTTCATGATCACTTTAATAATAGCATGTGGGAGGCCAACATCTAAGAGGGTGTCCTCAATAAAGTCCCATCTTAACCGATCGTAAGCCTTCTCTAAATCAACTTTGATGGCCATCCATCCCACTTTACGTTTCTTGATTCTCATGGAATGGATAACTTTTTAAGCAACTATAATATTATTTGTTATGCATCTGCCTTCCACAAAGCTAACTTGAGAGGGATGAGTTAAGTAAGGCATAATTTTTTTCAGCCGCAAGGTGATTACTTTAGTTATCAACTTATATAAGACATTGAAAGGTTGATGGCAGAAATTCTTTAATGTTATCTGGCTTTATAACTTTCGGAATTAAAGTGATTAAAGTCTTATTCAAACCTAGTTCTAAATTAATACATGAGAAGACTCCTTTAACCATATTGATAATTGAGTTTTTAGTAACATTCCATTGATTTTGGTAGAAAGCAGCATGTATACCATCTACTCCCGGTGCTTTGAGAGGGCTAATTGAAAGGGGGAGAAAACCTGATTCCCCTAAAACATAAAATATGCATAGATCACTAGATTATTCAAATTAAATTACAAAGGGCTGAATTGCATACCTGACATCATCGTATGTTGAAGCTGAAGACGATTTTGGGGTTTGTCGCTTTCCAGGGGATACACACTTTAAGTTTAGCGGAAGCACTACTGAAGGAACGTAATGTTCTCTCAAAATTGTTATGTTCCCCCGGAGACCACGACCCCTTATTTATAACTGATGATAATGATTAATTTCTGTTTTGGTCCTTCAACAAAACAGAAATTCTTATCGGTCTCTACACTTATAATCCTATTACGAATAGGACACCTCAATAGTCAACAATCCTAATTTGATCACAACTTTAATTTGACTATCTTAATTTGACTGCAATACACATTTAAATATTAAATATATTTAACCCACATTTAGGATTAATTTTAATCAATATAAAATTAATTCTAACAATCTCCCACTTGGGCTAACATATATTAAATGTAAATGTATATACCTTAATGAGCTCATAAAAGCAGTCATACTGAAGGTGCCTCAAACAATCTCATCCATTGATTATATCGATAAAGGACTGAAGGGTCAGTCGCCACATTCATCGTGACTCAAACCACCATCAATCACATTACCAATACTCTCAAATGACATAGATCAATAATAGGAGTGCGGCATGGAAACTACATGTAATGTGATCTAATCATGCCTGTTTTCAACTGGTCAATCTTAAGTGAGATCAAACATAAATATAATACAGAGTGTAAAACACATAATAAAATGAAAGAAAAACTCATTTTTTCTGCAGAAACTGAATGTGCTTTATAAAATATATCCAATGTCAAAGAGAGCATACATAAAACTTAATGCAAACTTAATGAACAAACTCCCACTGAAACTAAATAGTCTCAAATAATGTGACACCCATATGAGCAGTGTGCTCATGAAAAATTTTCGGTATCACAGCCTTAGTGAGCGGATCCGCAATCATGGAGTTCGTTCCAATATGCTCTATAGATATCTGTCCACTCTGTACTCTCTCCCTCACAGCCAGAAACTTTATCCCAATGTGTCTCGATCGAGAAGAGCTTCTGTTGTTGTTGGAGAATAAGACTGCTGAGTTATTATCACAGTATAACTTTAATGGCCTTTCAATGTCATTCACAATGCGCAACCCTGTGACAAAGTTCCTCAGCCAGATTGCCTGATTGGATGCCTCATAACTTGCTACAAATTCTGCTTCCATGGTGGAGGTAGCTACTACAGTTTGTTTCACACTCTTCCAAGAAATAGCACCACCAGCCAAGAGATATATGTAGCCTGATGTGGATTTTCTACTGTCTTGGCATCCCGCGAAATCAGAATTAGTATACCCAATGATCTCAAGCTGATCTGATCTCCTGTATGTGAGCATATGTCCCTTTATTCTCTGAAGATATCTCATGACTCTTTTTGTTGCTTTCCAATGATCCATTCCTGGATTGCTGAGATATCGCCCTAACATGCCAACTATGAATGAAATATCTGGGCGAGTGCAAACTTGAGCATACATCAGACTCCCAACTGCTGACGCATAAGGAATCTTCTGCATCTCCTGAATCTCAAGTTCACCGTTTAGACACTGATCAAGACTGAATTTATCTCCTTTAGTAACTGGGGTATCAATTGGTCTACTGTTGTGCATACTAAATCTCTTGAGCACTTTCTCAATATAGCTCTTTTGAGATAATCCAAGAATACCTCGAGTACGGTCTCGATGTATTTGAATCCCTAATATAAAAGAAGCTTCACCTAAATCTTTCATCTCAAAGTGTTTTGAGAGAAAGACTTTAGTCTCGTGCAGCAAGTCCTTACAGTTAGTAGCAAGCAATATGTCATCCACATATAAGACCAAAAAGATAAACCTACTCCCACTGAACTTGTGATACACACAATCTTCCACAGCATTTGTCTCAAAACCGAAAGAGACAACTACTTCATGAAACTTGAAGTACCACTGACGAGAAGCTTGCTTGAGTCCATATATGGATTTCTTTAATCTGCATACCAGTCGCTTTGGGTCTCCAGACACAAAGTTTTCTGGCTGCACCATATAGATGGTTTCATCAATGTCTCTATTGAGAAATGCAGTCTTCACATCCATTTGATATAACTCAAGATCAAAATGTGCAACTTGAGCCATGATTGTCCTAAAAGAGTCCTTCGATGAAACCAGAGAGAAGGTTTCTTTATAGTCAATCCCTTCTTTCTGAGTGAAGTCTTTAGCTACAAGACGAGCCTTATATCTTTCCACATTACCATTAGAATCCCTATTGGTCTTAAATATCCATTTGCAACCAATAGGTTTCTTTCCTTCAGGTAATGGGATAATATCCCAAACTTGATTGTCTTACATAGATTTATATTCTTCACTCATTGCCTCAATCCACTTATGAGAGTTGGAATCCTGCATGACATGATGAAGGCTGATTGGATCATCTTCCACCATGTCTACAGTGTCCTCATGTTCCTGAAGATATACTACATAATCATTTGGAATAACATTTCTTCTCTCTCTAGTGGACCTCCTTAAAGGCACAGGTTCTGGCTCAAATTCTTGAGGTTGTTGAACTTGTTCTTGAGGAAGTTGTTCAACATTGTCTTATATTGGAACTTGATGTGCTTCTGGAATAGTGACAGGCGTAGGAACCAAAACACTATTAGGAGCAATGATAGGAATCGACACTGAGTGTTCCTGACTTGATCCCTCCTCAAAGACAATGTTTCTAACCTTACTTCTCCCCCCAAACTCAACATCCTCAAAAAATTTTGCAATTCCCTTCTCAAAAATAGATCTGGAAGCAGGATTATAAAACTTAAAACCCCGAGATCGCTCAGAATAACCAACAAAGTAGCTACTAACAGTTTTGGAGTTCAATTTTGTTTCATTAGGCCTATAAGGCCTAGCCTCAACAGGACATCCCCAAACATGAAGGTGCTTTAAACTGGGCTTGCGTCCAGTCCAAAGCTCATAAGGTGTCTTTACAGCTGCTTTAGTTGGTACTCTGTTAAGAAGATAGACTGCTGTCTTTAATGCTTCTCCCCACAGAGACTCAGGTAAAGAAGAATGACTAATCATACTTCTAACCATATCCATAAGAGTCTTGTTACGTCTCTTAGATACACTATTCATGCTGGGTGTACCAGGCATTGTGTATTGAGGGACTATACCACAGTCCTGCAGGAAAATAGCAAATGGCCCTGGACGTTGTTCACCTGAACTGTCATATCTGCCATAGTACTCACCTCCACGGTCAGATCTAATAGATTTAATCTTCTTTCCGAGTTGATTTTCAACTTCGGCCTTATAAGATTTGAAAACGTCCAGAGACTCAGATTTCTCATGAATGAGATATAGGTACCCATAACGTGAGTAATCGTCTATGAATGATATAAAATATCTTTGACCATTCCTAGTTGCTGTAGGGAATTGGCCACAAATGTCCGTATGTATCAACTCTAAGACGTTTGATGACCTATTGGCACCTAATATCTTTTGTTTAGTCTGTTTACCTTTAATACACTCAACACATGAATCTAAATCTGTAAAATCAAGTGTATTTATGATACCATCTGACACAAGACGCTCTATTTTAGATTTGGATATGTGACCCAAACGTCTGTGCCATAGAGCAGCTGAGTTATCCATATTCAGCTTCCTTTTGGTACCTATAGTACTAACTTGCAGGGTCTCATTATAAGAGGCATCGATATCTAACATATATAGATTATAAAGTGCATACAAGAAACCAGTACCTAAAATTTTTGAATCCATAGATAAAGTAACTTTATTGTTTCCAAATGAACAAGTAAAACCAGATTTGTCCAAATGGGAAACAGAAATTAAATTTCGCCTAAAAGACGGAATAACAAAAGTATCTACTAGATCCAAAAAATTTCCAGTTCTTAAACGCAATCTAAAATGTCCTATCGCCTCTACTTCTACTGGTTCACCAGTTCCCATATAAACGTATATTTCACCGTCAGTTGGCTTTCGGTAACTTAGGCAACCCTATATTGAAACACTTATGTGACTAGTAGCACCAGAATCTATCCACCAAGTGTTTCTAGGTACCGAAGTTAAATTAACTTCAGAACAGACTAAAACCAAATATTTTCCCTTATCAGCAGTCTTATTATTAGTATTTTCATTCATGAGGATAAAGTTGGGATTACACGGCATGCTAGTTGAATTCAGAGAAAATAAATAATAAATAAATGGCATAAGCTCACAATCCACAAAAAATTGAAACAAATCACAGAAGTAGAGTTCAAATATTGGAAATAAGATACCGGACACAACATTAATATTCTCATCTTTGGACATAAAATATTAACTGTAATTGGTATCTCAACGCAGTAATCAAATATTGACAATTCAGTCCTGTCAAATAATAAATCTTCCTTTGGGCCGATTTATTATCCACATGGATGAACACATAATAATTATCATATATTTATTACCTCAATGTATTCTCAATTCAGCCAGATAGCAATCTTCCTTTGGGCCAGTATACTACCCGCAATGAATTTTAATACACTTGTCTAATATCTCAAATAAATTAATTTACACAATAGAGGTCACTTTGGTAACTTTTTGCTTCAATTAATTTATTATTAAAAATATTAGACACAATCAGGGCTAAAATACCAAAATTTAAACTCAATAAAATTCTTAAATTATAATAAATGGATTGCAATATTTATATTAATTAAATTTAAACTCAATCAAATATTGCAATAAAAATAAAAATAAACTTTAATTAATTAAAAAAATTTTGGGCCAAAAATAAATAAACAGAAAATTTTGGGCTAAAAATTAAATAAATTAAAGTTTTATGGGTGAAAACAGGAATTACAAAACTTTCTGGGTCAAAATCGAATTATCAGAAGTTGGAGGACCTGTTTGCAATATTTAAAAATATATTTTATTTTCGTCCTGTGACTCTTCTGTGTTTTGTTCCCTACTTTATGTCTATAGCCCAATTTCACGAAACTGTTATTCGAAGAACAGTTTCAAAACAAAATATTTTTTTTAATCTTTAATTAATTAATTTATATAATTAATCAACCAAAAATTAATTAATTCCAGAAAAAATCACAAACACAAATTCAAGTCCAGAAATTTGATTTTTCCAAAATCAATTAAATAATCACAGTAATTTAATCCAAAAACAAATCAAACCAAAATTGATTTCAGATTACTAAATTAAATTCCAAATTAATTCTAGAAAATTACAATCGCCGAATTAATTTTCTAGAATCAAAATAATAATCAATACCGCAATTTAATTGGAAAAATCTAGCAACCTAGCACAGGGCTCTGATACCAATTGAAAGGGGGAGAAAACCCGATTTCCCTAAAATATAAAATATGCATAGATCACTAGATTATTCAAATTAAATTACAAAGGGCTGAATTGCATACCTGACATCATCGTATGTTGAAGTTGAAGACAATTTTGGGGTTTGTCGCCTTCCAGAGGATACACACTTTAAGTTATGCGGAAGCACTACTGAAGAAACGTAATGTTCTCTAAAATTGTTATGTTCCTCCGGAGACCACGACCCCTTATTTATAACTGAATAAATTGATTAATTTCTATTTTGGTCTTTCAACAAAATAGAAATTCTTAACGGTCTCTACACTTATAATCCTATTACGAGTAGGACACCTCAATAGTCAACAATTCTAATTTGATCAAAATTTTAATTTGACTATCTTAATTTGACTGCAATACACATTTAATATTTAAATATATTTAGCCCACACTTAGGATTAATTTTAACAATAAAATTAATTCTAACACTAATAGCGAATAAGGCATCATGAATTTGCTTTTCAGACACCTCCTCTCTGAGAGCATCCATCATATCATCCGTTAAGGAGGGAAAGAGGCCCATGGTAGGGAAACTTGGGACAATATCAACATCCTTGGTATAGAGAGCCTTCAAAAAATTCACTGCCATGTTCTTTAGAAGTGCTTCTGCAAGTGTGGACTCCCATAGACCGTAGTGAAGAGAATCCAGGTAAGGCCACCATCACCACTAATTCTTGAGTGAATGAATTGACGATGATTAACTAAGATCTCAACTTTTATACTGTTACACTAAAGAATCCAAATACCCCCTGAAAACCCATTTGCTTCCACTCTGTGAGAATGTTCAAACCAGATTTCTTTATAGCTTTATCAGCATTCACCCAAGCAACTCTTGGTTCTAAAATGATAATAACCGACATATTGAATTGCTTAATGGAAGAATGAATTGTCCTTCCAAACCTGGCTTTAGCTGCCCCTGGCAATTCCACACAAAAAACTCCAGATCCATAAAATAATATATAGGGGATAAGAAAAACACAGATTAGACAAGCAAAGGAGAAATGATACATAGTTAAATCCCTTCCTTTCTGACTTCATTGCTTGGTAGCACTAGGCTGACGCCATCAATGAGGGAATTCTCTTGGATTCCAGCTATGATGACTTTAACTGCGGCATTAGAAGGCCCTGCTAACTCATCACTCTTCTTCTTCATTTTGAGATTTTTTTTGGAAGCTTTGTTGATTTTAAAGCCAACACTAGCCTTATCTGATGGTTTAGGTGACTTGTTAAATCTTCCCCTGAAAAGAGATAAATCCAAAGGACTTTTGTTGGGTAGTGTTTGTTCCAAGGTCAACCATATTGTTCATATCAGTAACTATCACAGTTGAGTGTTTGGAAGTGTCCAGGGTAACAGGAAATGGGACAACACTTCCATTCCTATCTTGGATAGTTAGGGCATTCCTTTCATCCACTCCCTTTTAATTGGTCAAACCAAGAGGTTCCCTTAAGGATTTGTTGTCAGCTTGGGTTTGCATGACTGTAAATGGGGTTCTGAGGATGACCTGAAGAGGTGTTCTGAGTTATCGGAGCCTTACCTTTCTTCCTATGCTTTATAGCATCCATCTCCAAAAGAATAGGGGAAATATTTTCTTTATTCGCTTCAAAGTTGGATGGCTCTTCTTCATCGCCCGTATTATTTGCAATTAAGTCAAATCTGGATCCAGATTTTGATTTTCCACCAATCGATTTATCTTCCTTAGGCATTATTGGCCTTCCTTTTTTGTCACCTCGCCTTCCCCGCTGTTGTACCTACATCCAAGGGCCAAACATGGCTTCTTGATTGTCACCTTCGGTGTGTTTATTAGAAATAAGCTCACTAACGTTCTACTTGTTAGTATTCCCAATTATTTCAGTACTCCGATTTTTATTTATTACACAATGCTCTTTAGTATGTCCAAAGCATCCACATTCGAAACAGATGATTGGGAGACCTTTATATTCTACTCGTTGGGATCTACCATCAATAACAAGCTTAGAGATTAATGGCTTAGAGAGATCCAAAGTTATTGCAAGCCTAGCTAAGCAACCTCTTTCTTTAGACTATGTATTGTAATCTATACGAATAACAGTGCCAATTGCTTTAGTAATTGCCCTTATAACACTTTTACGATAATACTGAATTGGCAATCCTGGAAATTTAACTCAAGCTACTACTGAATCAACCACATTATTATTTCTAGAAAAAGATGGGATCCATGGCTGGATCATCAAATAATGGCCACCTGAAAGTGTAGACAGATAGTCCTCGCTTGAGCTAAATTTAACAAGGTAGTAATCATTATCTAAATCAATCAGTTGAAAGCAACCAGTTAAGTTCCAAAGGGTTTGCAACCTCCCCAAAAGAACTCTGTAGCCAATTGACCGCCCCAGTAGCCTTACAACCACACAATTCTTCATGCTCATAGAGATGAAATTGTGCACTCTAGCCGAGAAGGAGACCATCGAAACGCCCTCTTCAAATCTGATCGAGACATCCTCATCGTTAACTTCAAACTCTGACTCTTTGTCTGTCATGGGGGATGAGTTAATCAGTTTGTCTCGAAATGAGACTGTCATGTGGGATATTTCTAGCCTCAAAGGGATGTTCGAAGGTGAATGGGAGAAAT
This sequence comes from Garcia nutans, assembly GCA_947685225.1. Taxonomy (NCBI): domain Eukaryota; kingdom Viridiplantae; phylum Streptophyta; class Magnoliopsida; order Malpighiales; family Euphorbiaceae; genus Garcia; species Garcia nutans. Next base: position 1,449,446 of record CANTUV010000076.1, read on the forward strand.
CATTCAACCCTTCATTTTCTCGGCCAGCACCCTCCATCACTTCTTCACATTCCATTCCATCCTCTAGCCCTATCACCAAATCATCAATAGAAACCTCATCTCGGATTCTAACCTTCTTCGTCGATCGGACATCCTCTTGGATGGGCGGAGATTCCCCTTTCGCATAGAGACTAATGTCGCATTCCATCACTTATGTGTATAGAAACGATCGCTTTTTAAGTTGTCTTTGTCAATATAAAACGGCAAAAAATAAATAATAAAAAAAATGCTAAAAATCTTTCAGATTTTATATAGTGTTATAATAGTCAATCTATATATTTTTTACATTTAATTTTTTTATTTTTATATTTTTAAAAATTAAATTATTTAATTATTCTATTAATATTTTCATCATAAAATTATTATTCAATAACTTTAATATTATAAATTAACTTTTTTATCCTTTATTTATATATATTTATCTTTATTACTTATTAACCATGCCCATTTTTTAATTTTATTTATATTTTTTACATATTATTTATTTTAATTTTATAAATATTATTAAAAATAATTTTAAATAATATAAATAATATTTTTTATTATTTTATCAATAATTTATATATATTATTTATTTTAATTTTATAAATATTATTAAAAGATAATTTTTAAATAATATAAGTAATATTTTTTATTATTTTATAGATGATATATATATAATAAAATTAAAAATAAACTAAACTAAAAAAATAATAAATATATATATAAAGAGCAAAAAAAATTATTTTTATAATGTCAAATCCGACATATATATATATATATAATAAATTTAAAAATAAAATAAATTTAAAAATAATAAATATATATAGATCAAATAAAATTATTTTATAATGTTAAATTTATTTGCTAATGAGTTTTATGATAGCTAAATGAGTTTTATGATAAAGTTTAATTTTAAAAAAAATAATTAAAAAAAATAGTTGTTCAGAAAAGTATATAATATGTAATATCTCATAATCATTTGGTACGAGTAAAGGATCCAAATTATAATCAAGAACAACAAGCAATTAAGTCGAAAGATCCTTCAAAAACCAGAAAACTTGCTCAAATCCTTGTGAAACGTAATGCATATCCATCAATTTCCACTGCTCAATGCTACTTATACTTTCAAAGCAAATAAGTGACTTTTATTCTTGGGGTTTATGGTGCATAAATGCCGTCTCTTTCATGGCCAAGGCTACTCAAACCTCTACTATTAGCTTGCCAAGACAAAATTGCCATTGCCCAAATTCATGCTCTCGTGCTAACTACTGGTCTCTTCGCCAATGCAAACGCCGCTGGCCTCCTAATAACGGTCTATGGGCGCATTGGGGACATTATTTCTGCCCGCCAAATATTTGATAAATTGACTCAAAGAGGCGTGGATGCATGGAATTCAATGATTGTCGCGTATTCTCGCAGAATTAGCCCAAATGAAGTTTTAAATCTTTATAATAAAATGATGACTGAGAGAGTTAGACCTGATAGCTCCACTTTCACTGTGGTGCTAAAGGCATGTTCGAGCTTGATGGAGCTGCAAGCGGGAGAGGTAATTTGGCGACGGGCGGTGGATTTTGGATATGGGGATGATATGTTTGTTGGGTCGTCTGTTTTGAATTTGTATGCTAAGTGTGGAAAAATGGATGAAGCAAAGGTGGTGTTTGATAAAATGGGGAGGAAGGATGATAACAGGATTTATACAAAGTGGACAGCCGATGGAAGCGTTTGATATTTATCGGAGGATGCAAAGGGAAGGAATTGAAGGAGATGGAGTTGCTATCGTGGGATTGATTCAGGCTTGTGCTGCTCTTGGGGACTCAAGATTGGGGCTTTCTGTTCATGGGTATATGTTTAGGAGACAGATGAGTATGGATAATGTCCTTCTTCAAACTAGCCTTGTGGATATGTATACTAACAATTGGAGCTTGATTTACTTGTCTTCAAGGAGATGCCACTTAAAAGTGTGATTTCTTGGGAAGCATTGATTTCTGGCTTTGCTCAAAATGGTTTGCAGGGAAGCCACTTGCATTGTTGGTTGAGATGCAGAATTTTGGGTTAGAACCAGATTCTGTTTCTCTTATCAGTGCACTTTTGGCATGTTCACAAGTTGGGCATTTGAAATGGGGAAAATCTTTACATGGATATATTATTAGAAGGTTTCATTTTGAGCAAGTTTCATGTAATGCTTTGATTGACAAGTATGCAAAATGTGGAGCACTTTCTTGTGCACGCCTTTTATTTGATCAGATAAGATCAAAGGACTTGATATTGTGGAATGCAATGATTGCCAGCTATGGGATCCATGGAGATGGAAGGGAAGCTCTGTCACTTTTTCTCAAGATGAGAGAATCAAACTTAAATCCCGACCATGCAACTTTTGCTTCTCTTCTTTCGACTTTTAGCCACTCAGGACTAGTAGAAGAAGGTCAATACTGGTTTCATGTCATGGTTAATGAATACAAGATCCAGCCAGATGAGAAGCATAATGCTTGTATGGTTGATCTTCTGAGTCGAGCAGGGCGAGTGGAAGACGCTTATCAGCTCATAGAATCAATGCACACTGAACCAGGGGTTGCCATTTGGGTTGCTCTTTTGTCTGGTTGCCATAATGATAGAAATTTGTTAATTGGAGAGATGGCAGCAAAAAAGATTCTCGAGTCAAATCCAGATGACTTGGGAATTTATGTTTTAATTTCAAACTTTTTTTCCATGGCCAAGAAGTGGGATGAAGTAGCTGGTTTGAGGAAGATTATGAAAAATACAGGAATGAGGAAAGTACCTGGTTATAGTGCAGTGGAAGTGAATGGGAAGTACCGAGCCTTTTTAACGGAAGACAAGAATCGCCATGAATATGAAGGCATCTTACAAATACTGGATATTCTGGATAAAGAGATGATACCAATCAGATGTCTCCCAGAGAGACGAGTTAGTGTTTCATGACATTGAAGAAATTTGTGTAATCACTCTGAGAGCCTGGTTGCAGAAAGCCAAACTTTGGAATCATATTAACAAACAGCTTCATGTTGGAGCTTTTGTTTCTAATCAGGATCAGCATCGAACAGGCTATGGAGACCCTATATATATCCTCTACTTTGCACAATTTGCATCAAGCAAACACAGCTTGTTCTTCTTCATTTAGTTCTGAATATATGGTGTCAATAAGATCTTTGATGCTGTTGTGCTACAATCCTGCCTCCCATTAGCAGGGGAGTCAGGTGATGAGGGAATAGTTTTGGGACTGGGATAGCAAGGAGCAGACCTTCTGGAATTAGGGGTGGAATTGACTGAATGTTTGTTCATTTCGATAATGGATATTTTATGTTGATTTGAGAAGGCGAAGACAACCTGCAGAGTAAAAAAACAAAGCCATGCAGATGAAAAGGCATACTTTTCCTTAAAACTGATGTACAACATGAATTAACTTTCAATCTGATGGCTGTCACTTTTGTGGCCTAGTAGTTCTCTGGCCCTGCTGGAACTGGAAGGATAGATTGCTATGAGTTGATATTGAAGCATGTGGTAATTGTTAATTCATTTGTCCTATTTTTTCATAACTACGTCTGGGGGACAATGTAACACAGGAATAATGCATTTGCATGTCTGCAGATACTACATAAGGCAACTTAAGAAGACACCACTTCTGCAAGTAAGACGCTGTTTCATAGTTTTCAACAAATGACATGTTTCAACTTTCAAAGTACGAAAAGAAAAGTGAGCAACTGTAGGGCCTGTTTCGATGGCAACAGTTGTTAGCAGCAGATGATAAGCTATTAAATTTTGGCAGCCGGCAATTAAGAACCTAATGCAAACGGCAAGAAATACCAATGCTTAGTGTAATGAAATGCCACTGTTATTCTAACTACTGTGTTCACCAAAGGCCTAAATTAGAGAGTTAAAAGCTGAAACCCGAAAGTCTAGTTCTCAAATGCTCATCCAAGCGGATGTAATGAAGCATTCCTTTATGTTGGGTAAAATGAATACCACTTCATTTTTGCTTCTGCAATATCATCAATCCGTTTGAATCGAACATCAGGCAAATAGATATCCTTCAGCAACTAACAATCCATTTTTTTGTTTGATCAATCCTAGTCAGGTGATTGTTGGACTATTTAATGTTGTTTGTTGATGCTTTCTTTAATGCAGCATCGATTGACTATTCCACAAAACGAAACGAGCAAGCTTATATACTCTCATTTATCAGATTAAAAGTTTGCCAACAATGAGACCCTTTCATTTAATGAGATTAAAATTGCCTTCAATATCGAATCTGTTTTGAGTTTGAGTCTCAATTTAAACCAAATTATCAAAAAAAAAAAAAAAGACAACCCTTGCATACTCCCAGCAAACACACGCAAGCACAGAGAGAATTCAGAGAAGTTCCAACTCTGTTGCTGCTTTAAAACTAGTAACCATGGATGCCACAACAATCTGAATCACAATTTGTGAGTTGGAGAAAACCAAATGTAAAGAAAGTCACTTTAAACAATAAAAAAACAAAGATGGTTAAGCCAAAGATTCTAGATTTAGTACAAATACAAAATTTCTGATCCTGGTTCTTGAAGTTTTGGACCCATTCCCTATTATGAGCAACGATGCAAGTGCCCTCCATTCAGCCAATTAAGATATGCTGATTAAAGGCCATATCATTTCCAGAAAATGGGAGATGTTTTCTGTGAACAAAAATACTTGATAAAACCTGAATTACTCTGCAAATTTCAAAATTTCCTCAACCCTTGTATCCCATACCAGCCTGAAGATTTTGGTTGTCTTCTAATAGACGATCATATTCAATTAATAGGTCTGCAGATTGTTTCTGCAGTGAAACAACATGGGCTTCAGCAGTTTCGATCTGCTTGTCCTTCTCTTCATTTTCCAACTTCAGCTTCTTCATATTTTCTGATAGTGTAGAAATTTGTTCCTGTAATTTCTTTATTTCTTTGGAAGCTTTCTCTTCCTTCTCTTTAAGCTGAATTTTCTCTTTCTGAAGCCTTTCAACTTCCTCTTTTGAAGATCCAATGCTACGTCTCAAACCAATAAGCTTTGTAAGATAATGATGCATCCGATCAATAATGAACCCAAGAAACAAGGTGAAACCTGCAATATAAAGTTCATCAGGGATACAATACTGAACTAAAAGACTGACAGGAATGTTTCGAGAAAAATTAGTTAAGTCACTGGAATCAGCTTGGAAGTGTTCAGATATTAACATTATGTACAAGACATTAACACTATACGTATTATCAGCTAGAAGTTGAGATACTCACTTAAGTCCAATATAAATCAGGTTAGCAATGGTAAAGAACTAGATGCTCCCAGTTGTTCACAGAAGGCATATGCTCAATTAAAAATGCCTGTTTTTAATTATTAAAACAGTCAAAGTGCCAAAAATTGATGTCCTCACAACAACAAAGAGGCATGTAATGGAGGAGAACATTATCCCAAAGCATGTGATGGTTGTCTAATAAGAAGTTTTAATAAGTCAAACTTCATGCACCAAAGAAGAAAAGATGGGATGCTTTATTACCCCAGTCATCCAGAGACAAAGGTGTCTGTCTAGGTAAAAGAACAGGTATACAGTTTAATATCTTCATTTCCATCATCGCAGATTTTCACCCAGGGCAGTGGAATTAACAACTCTAATAGAAAGAAAAATTACCAACTATTAAAAAAATTTTCAAGTGGATAAAAAATTACTTCGTTTCTATTCAAACTCATAATTCAATAAATATGTTACAACATTTCAAACCAAGAAAACTTTAGATTCAAAATTAAATTAACAAGAATCTAACTTTTCTAGGTGACAAATGATGCTTATATTATTTATTATACCTTAGAAATTGAGGAATGGGTACGTTTGGCTCGCTAAGATAAATGCACATGCAAACAAAAAGAAGAAGATAGCTGACAAAATTTACATGCTGAAAGCAAGCTCAACTGTTGGAGGTTAAGAATGAAACTTATATTGTCATCATTGACCATGTCTTCAACCAAGGTTAGATTGCAAATTGTTTTACTAAGATAAACAAACACACACAAATGCAAGGGGGATAATGGACTCACACCCCAAAAGAGTACTCAACATTTGGAAGCAACAATGACATTTATATCACACTCCCTTCTGTCTTTTGGGTGTATTTTACTTACCAAACAAGAAAAACCAATCATGCTGATGGTTTCCCCTTTTAAAATTAACAAACAATGAGGGCCATTATTATCCAAGAACAGAGGTTAGGTTACTTCATTCCCAATATAATGGTCAAAGCTGGTCAAATACTCCAAAACCTTTTAGCACAAGTGCATCACCAATGAATTATAAGGGATTTATGTTTACACCATCATATGAAAGTTCACTTATTTCTTTATGCCTTCATTTAAACATTCACAAAAATACATCCGTACCAACTAAAAGACAGCAATAGTGATCATCGAATTACTTCAACTGATAGTAATTTTTAATCTTCGGTGCGATAGAGGTGAAATCACAAATCTGTTAGATGAATTGACGTATAATGGAAAGCACAAAGAATGGTTGACACATGAATGCCAACAAGAAATGGAACTTTTTATTTCCTTCAAAGCAAAAACAGGACCGATACTTTATAGATAGTCTCCCAAATGGGAACCACATTGATACTAGTGATGCAACTACTGACTCCATGCAGATTAATTATGTTCACCAATTTTCACTTATCTTCTTGCAAATCATCTAAAACCACCACACAACCCTGAAGAAGTCCTTAACTATGCAGGTTTTGGCCAATGTCCAACATTTAAGGGCATAATATTCCATGCGAGAACATGCAAAAGGTAATGCAGCCTGGCCTCGTGTAAACTCTAACCTATTTCTCAGTAACTTACTTTCCAGCAGCAATTTCCACCTCCTAGCCTCATAAGTAACAGAATAGTATCATAGTTTCTTTCTACTTAAAAGCCAACATTAAATTGTCAATCTGGAACTTCAATTTGATGAGGCTCATATATCCAATATAGTTTGCCTGACTGTAAAGTTTTGTTCCTTTATTCGGTGTCGTAGTTCAGTAATAAAAAACAATCCGCATACTTAACATCCATTTAGTTCAATTGCCCAATAAACTAAAACTAGAAAACACAATCCTCTATATAAAGCTGCTATATGCCTAGTAATAAAAGAAAATGAAGCAATAATAGATAACCCAGCAAACAAAAGAAAGCCCAGAAGAAAGAATAGGATCATACCCATGAGCGATGCCTCAAGCAAGTGGGTTCTCCACAGAACCTGATCCATGGGTGACATGGTGCCAAGCTTTGCACCCTTATTTTGGATCTTAACAATGCTCATAAGGCTTGATAGGAGAATCACAGACATGGTACTAGCAATAGTTTTCACAGTAGCTGGTCCCTTTCCCATCTTCAGCTGATCCAAACTCTTTATCACGAGCTCTCTCAAGGGACCAATTTTCACCAGCAACAAGAATGCCACAACCCCTTCAGCAAAGAGAACTAAAAATAGCAACTGAATCATCTCTGTTTCAACACAATGACCACCACAGAGCTAACTTTATTTTTTTCACAAGGAAAAAAAGGGGGTTGGGTTTTAAACCTTATAGATTCATAGATTCAGACGGAAATCAAAGAGAAACCATTTGCATTGAAACTAATTGTGCTTTACAAGCCAGTACGAAGAACTGGATCATCTTTGAATTTTACAGCAAATGATAAAAAAAAGCATGAATCTTTATAAGAAAAATAGAAAAAACCCAATTCAGAAAACCAAATTCTATCTTAAAAAAAAAATAGGTTTCAAGGTTACAGATCTGCAAAATTTGGTCCTTCAAGCAAAAAGACAAAAACTTCACATGAGTTTCTTTTGCCCACTCCAAAAAACTAAAAACTTAATAGTGAGGTTTAGGGGTTAGTGGTAGGTGTTTTTTGGCAAATAAGTAAGCTTTTAGCAAGCTAAAAGAGATTAAGTCTTAAAAGAGAAGAAAAATGAACAAATGGGCATCAGGCAAAAAGCGAAAAATATCCAAGGGGAAGGAAAGAAAAAAAAGTATTAGGAGGCGAAAATGGACAAAACACCACCATTAGCCCCAAAAATCAGAGATTATCATATGTGCCTACTCACTGCATATTAAGACAGTGTTTGGTTGCAAAAAAGATGATTGTCAAAGAAAGAGAACAAAGTGGCCCATGTAACCTAGAAGAATGGACTTGATAAAAAAAAAAGGGAAAAATCTATGAATTTCAAGGCATATATAGATTAAGTCTCTCAATTTTTATTTAATAAAATTGAACCCTTTAATTATATAAATTCATGATATTGAATTTTTTTTAATAGAGTTAAATACTTATTTTTAATTGTTGTCAAAATCTCATAACTGCCTAAGAAAAATGGTATATTTTGATGAAAAATTAAAGAATTATAAATTTTTTTATGCTTAAATTTTATAAATTTTATATATTAAATCTATAAATTTTTATTTAGTAATTTTAAATTTCTTAATTAATAGCACATAAAAATATATATTTAAATACTGTTACGAAAGACTAAATTTCAGTAACTCATAATTTAAGAGATTTAACTGACATCTAATATAAAGAATAAGGAAGACAATGCATTATTTAGAAAAAAAAAAAAACCGGAAGATTGGTAGCCACACTTTGTGAAAGTAGATAATATATAAAAGTCGCTGGATTTAGTTGACACGTGGAGATTTGTAATTTCATCTGGCACACCTCCCAAACTTCACGCTCAACTCAGCATTTGTACCTTATTACTACCTCTGTCTCAACTCTCAACGTGAAGTTTCAAACTGAAAGTGTTTTGAAGCCTTCTAAATTCTAATGTTTCTCTGTGTTTTCTCAAGAATTCCCTTAGTTATTAGAGAAACAAAGAATTTCACTATTTCCCTCATTTTAGCTTGCAAACTCAGAAAATTAAAAAAAATAAAAGAGAAATAATTAATTTATTGATATTTACTTTCAAAATGGAGAGAAATAAATCTTTTTTTAATTATAAGTATATATATATCACTCTGCTAATATTATGAAATATTTTGATAAGACATTTCCAAATGATAATATGAGACTTTTCATATATATTCATTAAATAATCAAAATAATTAAACAAAAATTTAAATTATTAAAAAAATATTAATTTGATAGTATTGGGTGAAACTTTTAGTGAATTTTTAAATTTAAATTCTAGAACTAGAATGAAGCCACAGTCCAATTAAACAAAAAGAAAAATGAGAAATATGTATGTATATATATATATATGTATATGTATATGCCCTTTTAGTCATTAGATTATTTGGTTTACCAAACAAAGTGTTAGAAAGCTGGAGGTTGTAGTGGTGAATGATAATGATGGAGCTGAAAGTGGGTGTTGTTGAATGCCTTTTCCATGTTTTTTTTTTTATTTTTTACTTAATTAGATTTAGAATTTGCATTTTCTTGAGAATGACTCAACTGAGTGTAATTGGCAAAGAGCAGGTTTAAGAATTGGGCATGTGGCAAGTCCCCCACATTTCAACGTGTCAATCCACTAGTTTGAATAAATATTTTCGATATTTCTACGAAAATATTTCAAAAAATGAAAATACTTTTTAAAATATATTTTTCAAAAAATAAAAATACTTTTTTTAAAAATTTCAAAATACATCCCACTTCCGTGTATATATTCCATGCAAGATATACATCCACTTATCAACTTTCGATCGAAAAAATACTTCATTTTTAAAGTTATAAGTTTAATATATATATTTAATATACTAAAAATATTATAAAAAAAACCTGAAAATATTTATAAAAAAAAAGATTAAGATATTATATGATATAATCTCTTCAATATTTTTGAGATGGGAAAAATTTTCCATCTTTGAAAATGAAATGGACTATAAAATGATTTTTGCCCTTTGAAATGGGGAATTTGGTGAACCAAATTAAGGTTTCTTAATAGTATATTGCCTTGTATGATATCACATTCACCTGCCCATTTCATTTTCATGGGCTTGTTGTATACGTAAAGTTCAAGTCCATTATTTTGAAATTTTGTTTTCTTTCATGTAAGTTTATTGTCCATTTTTAGAGCTTTCCATGTTGTATTTCTTTAACAAGGATGTTCAACATCATGGTTTTGCTTATAGACTTTGACTAAACAATTCCTTCTTTTTTTTTAATCTTACATGTGCTCCTTTTTATAATATTTGTTTTTTATTTTTTATTTTTTATAAATCATCATTTTAAAATCGTGTCAAATTATACTATAAAAGGGTGAATTTTTTCTATCAAAATTTTAGAAATAATTTAAGAAAAATTAGTTTCAATTTTAATGTAGAAAGACTAAATATAATCCTTTTTTTATTTTGATGTAATCAATTTTTTTTCTCATTTTACGAATTAATGCTCTATCTCCATAATAAAAATTAATATAAATATTTTATTGAAAACATTTTAAAATGATAAAATTAAAAAGATTACCCATCTTTTTAAAGTTCTAAAAATGACATATATTTAAAAAAAAATCTCCAAAAGATAAAATTTTTAAAGAAAAAATAACATCTTTCATCAAATTTTTTAAAATTTTACCGGAGATATTTTAGTTATTTTATTATAAACTAATAATAAACTCATTATAAACTATGTAAAATTTATAAACTCATTATAAATTAATAAAAATATAGTATTTTAATAAATATTTTATAAATATAATAAATTTAAAATTATTTTTAATTTTTTTGATATTTTTATGAAAAATCCATTTCCAAACGGGGAGCATGTGTAGATAACAGTAACACTATTGTTAGAGTGATCTTTGCTTGAGGCAGACTAACGGATATTCTAAAACATGAAATTGACATGATTACCCTTATTTCATAAAAACATAAAAGCAAATTAAAAATAAATAAATATATACCAAGTGGTCCAGATTGATGAGAATTTAAATTTTCTTGAGGAATGTCCTGAATTCGATTATCCATCCCAATATTATATATGAAAAAAAATATTGTTGAAAGGGTCACCCTCCTCTGCAGTATCCGAAACAATATTCATATTAGATCGTTATATGGATAGGGATACATGTAATTTACTCAAAAAAATAATAAATATATATTCTGATAAAAAAAATAAAATATATATATGACTTTATTTTATTTCGTTCTTTTTTTTTTCTTTTAATTTGCTTTTCTATTACATATCAATTTAAATTATACATCTCATCAATAACAATTAGATCTACGTTCAGTTCTACGGTGAGTAGAGAATATTTATGAATACTGAAAAGAATGATAGAAGTTATAAAATTATAAAAATGTATTATCATCATCATCATCATTATTATTATTATTATTATTATATTTTATTATTCATTATTTGTATTTGCAATGGCATAAAATTGAGTTGAGAGAATCATTGTTTCTTTGATTCATTATTTGTAAAGTATATGTTTTTTTTTATTTATTTTTCTATTATTTAATTGATAGTTATTGTAGTAGAATGATGCACATGATTGGTTAATGATTAGTTAATGTCGAAAGTTTGATTATTATGATAATTTACTTTATTTGATTCTTATTAAATGTTTATGTTAGTTTTATTTTCAGTAATAGTGAATTTAGGGTGGGGTAATTAACATACTAACATTACAAGCCACCTCCAAGCAAATAAATATATCATGACCAGTGATTAAAAAATGCATAAATAAAACTTTAGTTTTAAATTTGAATTATATTGATCTTACCAATTACAAACAAATAAATCCCCTTACACTATGCTGGGATTTATAATATTTTAAATTATTTTAAATAAAAGTAATTTATGTACTTATATAATTAGTACATAAAAAATAATATAAATATACATAGTACTAAAAATTTTCATATTCATATATAATAAAAAATATTTATAATAATATATATCTAATATATTAAGGTATTTTCTAAATTAATTTGAGAATCCATTAATTAAAATGAAAAATCAAAATATTAATTTTTTATTTTATTACTTTAATTAAAAACAACTATATGAAAATAATTAAAATTAATAATTTGAATATAAAAGAATAATTGAAATAAAATTAAAGAAAAAATTATAAATTTATCTTAAAATGATATAAGTAAAGATGAATATAATATATAGTGGTAGAAAACAAATAAATGTACTAAGATTTAAACTAAATTGGTATAGTGGAAATATCCTTAAATAGGAAAAAAAAATATTTGCACTCTCTCTTTCTGTATTAAAAATAAAGTCAAACTAGTATAAAACTCTAAACCCTAAATTTTAAAAAAAAATTAATAAAAAATCTATTAAAAATAAAATCAAACTAGTATAAAACTCTAAATTTAAATATAATTAATAACATATTCAATTTAAATTATTTTTAAAATAATTAAATTTATATTATCAATTTAAAGCTAAATAAAATAATAATAATAAATTTTGAAGAATCATTATTATTCAAAAAATTATGTCTCAAAAAATTTATTAAAAATTAAAACTAAAACAAAAATAAAAATAAAAATTCAAGAAGTCACTCTTATTGAACTATTTTAGTGTGTCTGCGTGTGTAGAAGTTGCAATGAGTAAGTTATCAACAAAAATCACCTTATACAAAACTAAATTCGTTTAAATTTAAGCTACCCGAATCCAAATCCATCGATTATAATTATCATTTATTATCTATATTTATTTAAATATGAATATTCAAAAATATTATAAAATAAATTATAAAATTTTTAATTAAATAATTATTAAAAAAATTAATATTAATATAATTTTATTAAATAATTTCATTTCACATAATTTTATAATTAAAATAAAATATTTTTTAAATTGAATAAAATATAATCAATATATGTAATGAAATTCGAATAACGGACAATCAAAGATATATTTGAATCCGAAAATTCATCATAAACAGTAAAAAAATGTTCGTATTTATCCAAATTTATTTATAAATTATCTATATTTTAAAATATGTTGAAATTTTAACAATTTTACTAGTCATTTATATCATGGGGAAGAAATTTAAATTTACGAGTAAAAAAGAGAATCAGATTTAGTGTCTTTAATTTGTTTTATCTTGATAATAATTGCTTGATTATTAGCCACGAGGAAAACATATTCTTTTTTCTATCTAAGGATAAGGAATTTCTTGTATTGTATATGTAATTTTGAAAAGAGGCAAAAAAAAAATGTATGAACTTTAAGAACCATTTTAGACTTTTGACATTTGGTAGAAAATTTTCAAAAGTTGAGTTTTATAAGATTTCATCTTCTTCTTAGCTCCACTGGTTTTTATGGGCGATTAAAGATTTTTTTTTTTTTAAGATTTCATAATCTTCGCTCCACCGGTTTTTATAGCAATTAAAGAATAAAGGGAAAGTTTTAATTTTCTTTTTTAATTTAAGCTCCATTTAAAACTCATGGTTTAAAGATAGTAAAAAATGAAAAAAAAAATCAAATTAAAAGGCATTTTTTCAAGAGTAAATAAAAATAAAAATTTATTAAAAGAGAAGAAGAAAAAATTAAAAGAAATTAACGGGTAAAATAAGTCGATGAAGTTGCTCCAACGTTATCCTCTTATTTTCTGATCTAAACTATGAAAATGGACGTCATGATTTTTTTTTTGAAGAGAGTTGAAATGAAAGTTGTTTCCCTAATAATTAATAACGTATATTTATACTTTTTTTTTCTAAGACTTTTTTTTTATTTTTTATTTATATAAAGAAGGGTTTTATCCGAATTACACACTGACAATGCGAGATCAAGCAATCTACTCTCTGTCTGATTCTAGAATGTCTCGAACCTGCCTAGGAGGCTCCAATAACACCATTTCAACTTCATCCATTGTCACAGCCAAGTTGGCAAGAGCATCGGCAACCTGATTACCTTCACGATAAGTATGCTGAAACTTAATCTCCCAAGACAAATCCAACAACAACTTATATTGAGTCACTAAATTATGGAATTTAGGGCTCCTACATTCCTGATTAGAAATTAACCTTAAGGACTCCAGCGAATCCATTTCAAGAATCAACTTTCTATAACCATTGTTCCAGGCTAACTGTAATCCAAAGACTAAAGCATTGAGCTCCGCAACCATAAATGAACATATACCCAACCGAATAATTTTACCATATATCCAACGACCCAAGCAATCTCTGATTACAATTCCAGCTCCACTTAAACCTGGGTTGCCCTTAAAAGCACCATCGGCATTAATTTTATACCACAGATCCGGCGGAGGAGACCAAGAGACAAGAGAACTACATTCCTCTTAATAGTGCCCTGGTATTTCTTAAGCCATGCTTCATGATTTGAGTAAATCCAATACATTAATTGATGTTTAAAAGCCACCATCGATTGAAGTGTCCCTTGAAATATAAATGTATTCCTACTTTTCCATACATACCATAATGTAATTGCAAAAATTACAGCAGGTTCATAATCGAGTAACGAAGGAAAACAAAATTTAGAAGCAAAAATTACCCACTGAGAAGGAGAACAAGAGCGAAACAAAAGCAACGATCCACTATCAAGGAAATTTTCCCAAAAATCAGAAATATGTGAGCAATCCCGAAACAAGTGTTCTAATGATTCAGGTGCAGCACCACAAAGTCGGGAAAAATCATCAGAGGTAAATCCCCTACGCTGCCTTTCTGCATTAGACATAAGCTTCTGCCATTGAAAGAGCCATAAGAAGCTTCGTACGCGTTGAGGAACCTGTAGGTGCTAGATAAACTTTCAAACTGAGTCTAAAATGATCCCAACATCAAATTGTAACTGATAGGCCGAAGCAAAACTAAACTTCCCACTGGAAGTACCAGTCCAAGCAAAAGTATCCACAGCCAAATCAGGATGAGTAAGCCTGACTATTTGAATTCTCAGCAAAATATCTAGGGGTAAGTATTGAGCCAACAAATCCAATCGCCATCCCTTTACATCCCAAAAATCAACTACCAACTGCTGCTGCAAAATGCTGAGTACTGGATTAGTAACTAGATTAAGCAAAGGGGTCTCAGTAATCCAGGGATCCAACCAAAATCGAGTTTGAATCCCACTGCTTACAACGCTTACAAGACCCTTCCTCAATAACGGAAGAGTATCCAAAATTCCTCTCCATATATTTGACATCCTTGATTTTCGTGTCCAGTTATTAATCAAATTTGGACCCGAAATATACTTTTTATGCAACACCTGCACCCATAAAGCACTCGGTTCATACAATATACGCCAACCAAGTTTTGCAAAAAAAAGCCTTGTTCATACTAACACATGAACAAAGACCCAAGCCTCCTCATCTAACAAGCCTTGTAATTGATTCCCAGTTGAGAAGATGAATAGGAGATTGGTTCACATAATCTCTCCAAATGAAATTTCTCACCTTCTTGTCAAAAGCCGAGAAAACTGATTTCGGAAGATACGTTACCTGCATCACATGATTAGGCAGTGCAGCTAAAACCGATTTTGCTAGGGTAATCCGGCCAGCAAAGGATAGTAAATTGACCTTCTATCCTGATAAATGCTTATCGATTTTCTCAAGAAGAGGATCGTAAAGATCCTTGGTAACCCTTCCTGTTATCATAGGAACGCCCAAATACGTACCCAAGGAATTAACTTCTTTGATTCCAATCAGTTGTACAATCTGAGATCTCAAATTAAGAGGAGTGTTGGCCGAGAAGAATAAAGATGACTTCCCAAAATTAACACGTTCCCCCGAGCTTCTACAAAATTTGTCAAGACAGTTTTTAATTATAGAAACCTGCGTGACCGAAGCCTCTGAGAATAGAAGCAAGTCGTCTGCAAAAAACATGTGTGACAAGAATGGGCCATTACTAGAAATAGGAAAAGGAGACCAATTTTCAGAGTTCACCGAGTCTTGAATGATGTGACCTAACCGTTCCATTCCCAGAACAAACAAATAAGGTGAGATGGGGTCGCCCAGTCGAACCCCCCTTAAAGAAACAAAGCTCTCTGAAAGTAAACCATTCCATTTAACTTGCATGTTACAAGCCTTTAGACATTGATCAACAAGTAATCTCCAATGATCAGAGAAACCCGCTAACCGCAAAGCTTCATCAATGAACTTCCAGGATAATCTATCAAAGGCTTTCTCAAGATCTATTTTGATGACCATCCAAGCTTTTTGCCCATTTTTTTGCTGCATAGAATGTATCACTTCCTGGAGAATTATTGTGTTATCATGAAGAAAACACCCAGGAATGAAGCTCGTTTGAACAGGGGCAAAAAAATCATGATTTTTTTTTATTTTGTTATCAAACAAAATTAAATATGGTTCATATAAATTAGCTTAAGCTTTACGGGTGACTCCATCATAAAACTAATAAAATCATGATTTTGAACTCTAAAATTTTAATAAACTAAGGAAATTTTTTTATTAATTTTATTAAAAAATAAAATAGAATTCATACTCAAAATTGACTGTAGATTATTAATTGAAACCGTTGAATTACTCTTATTTTTTTTACAATGAATTAAAATGCTATAAAATCAATAAAAACTATCCATACACAAACATACAAATGCATGCATACATGATACATACATAACTTCTACCAAAAAAAAATAAAACTAAATAAGATATTAATTATTGTTTTTTAGTCATACGCTTAATTTTGATCTTCGGTTGAATTGTTCTTGACAAAGTCAACAATATTAATGCCCTCTTCTCTGATCTAAACTATGAAAATGGATCTAAACTCTTGAAAAAATGCCCTCTTTGTGCATCCCATAGTAGATTGGAGGTAAAAAAAAAGTATATTGGAGGGTTATAGAGTGAAAAAACGTTGCCGATAGAAGGTTGTCCTCTTAAAAAACAAAATGATAATAATTTTGAAAATATGAGAAAGGTAAATAAAAAAACAAAAAAAGCCATGTTTTGTTTTAAATTTTAAATTTATTTTTACTATTATAAACAAAATTCACATGTTGTTAATAGTATTATTCAATATACTTATTTTTTATTAGTTATATATAAAAGAGAAAAAATATTTAAATTTTAACTTAAAATTTAAACGAGAGAGTAATGCATATCTAATCATCAAGTCAAAATTTAATGATTATTGTTAAATAGAGTTTGATAAATCAAAATATAAAATATTTTTTATTAGAAAAGTATACGGTAATTATATAATATAATTTTAATATAGATGTGGATGATATGTCATATGTGTATATATATAATACATATAAAAATATAGACTAAATATTAATAAATGGTATTAATGACGAGTTGTCCCTCAAGAGGTAATCCTAGCTCTTCATGCTCGGGCTCGGATGCTGTTGCTCTGGCTCTTATCTGCAAGATAAAAAATAGAGGAGGCTCAGGCTTCTGAGAGAGACTCTGATACCTAAGTTAGAACTCGATCGGTCTGAGCATAAAGAGAGTGAAAGAGAGGAGAGAATTATTTTACATGTAGGGAGAGACCTCTATATATACTTGGTAGAGAGAGACACGGTTTAAGCAGTGTCAGCGCAAATTGCTTATGTATCAGAGCCGTACGATGGCTGAGTCATGGTGCTGTCCACCTAGACACTAAGAGCTCGGTTGGATCAAGGATGTCCGGGATTGAGATCCGTTCTCAAAGAGAGCTCGGTCACTAGGGTGACCAGACATAGAGCTCGATAGGAGATCTCGATTTTTCAAGGTAGTACCACTAGTCTTTCTCAGAAGTTTTGGCATTTATGTCAAGTAGTGTCGGTTAAGATTTTCAAAAATTCATGTTTTTAAATATTTTTAGAGTAAATATGGTACGAACAATTATCAATTCAGCTCGGCTAGAAGAGTCAAGAGAGGCAGACTCTCCTAGTGCCCTGGGTGAGGTTACTCACCATGAAGAAAGGGCTCGGATCGATGCTGGATCGGCAATAACTAAGCAAGCAGAGCAAAATATAAGGAAACATCTTGCACTAATTGATGAGAAGGAAGAAGATATAGCTGAAGTTGGTGACGTCTATGGGAGCTCGGAGAAAACTCGAGTAAGAGATATCTGGTTCACACTGACAAAGAGAGACTTAGAGGGAGAAATCGAGCTTGCAGACCGAGTTATCTATTCAATTAGGGTAACCGAGCTCTCTTTGAAGAATGAACCTCAGTCCCGAACACTCATGGTCCGACGAGCTCTCAATGTCTAGGTGGACAGCTTTCTGACACAGTCATTGTATGACTCTGATATATTTACAATCTATGTTGATACCACTCAGTTCATCTCTTTCTTCACCAACTATATATAGGAGCCTTCCCTCGTAAATAAAAAAAATTTTCTCGTCTCTTTCACTTTTTTTTTATGTTTAGACATATTAAACTCTAATTTATATATCATAGCCTTTCTCGGGAGCTCGAGGCCCCTCTCTTTTTGGCAATATTAATGCTCATTAATACTTAAAATCAATTGCATACAAATTCGCATTAGCACGAATTAGAAGTGACTTATGATTGAATCAATTCATTTGTACGGTTCAGATTTCCTATATTTTCCATCATTATTAATATCCCAATTCAAATAATGGCTTCTCTACTAATTTTTAACTTTTAATTTTGTATGTAATCTCTAATTAATTTATATTTTACATAAAAAATTAAAAATTTATCATGTGTCATTGTTATATTATTAATATTTTAATTTATGAAAACATAATGTATAAATATAATTATAAAATTATGCGTGAAATTTAATTTATATTTATCACTTGATTCAAATTTACGTAATTATTTATGTGATGGACTATGACATTTTTATGGCACCAATTTTAGCCTATTAAGATTCTAAAGTAATAACTAAAGTATAAAAGAAATGTCAACAGGTAAGATATATATAAATTTTAAAGAGATAAAAATAATTGTTCAGTGATTATTTGTAATTTTTATGTATGTATATATATATATTATAAGTGTACTAATTCTTTTTTAAAAAAATTACAATATATTTTGTAATCTTTTATTATCAACATGACCGATCAAATATCATATAATAAAATAGAAAAATAATTTTATATTTAACTAATTAATCACTTATTGAAAAAGAATATTATTTGATAATTTGTAAATTTAATCATAAATAAAAAAAAGTAAGATACAATGTATAATTTTTTTAGCATAATAATATATATAATTTAGAACATATAGAATTTTATCACAACATATGCATAAAGATCATAGTTTTTTTTTATTAATTTAATAAATTTTCATATATTTTTGGTAACTAAATCTATTTATAAATTTATAGTACATAAAAATGTTCTATTGCATTTATAATAATAATAATAATATTTTACTTTAATTTTTATTAGTTATTTTAAAATTAACAATAATTCTAACTCTGTAAAATTAAATAATAAACTCGTACATTATATATCATAAAAGTTGACAATTTAATAGTAGAAAAATAAAACTTTACGGATTTTATAGACAAAACATAATAAATCCATGCACTACTTTGTACATTGAAATTTTCTTATGTTTATTTTAATACATTAATATTACAAATTCTCAAATGAGAAAGGATATTATCAGAAAATTTTAAATTGACAAGCTCTTGCTACACCACTAATTTGTTAAGAGTTCCTTAATGACAAATTTTAATTTTCAAGTGAAGAATTGGTGTAGTTTCTAATTAAATATTGTCATTTCACACTTTGGAATAATTAAATATTAAAAAAAATTTAATTGATTTTTATATTATATAAAAATAAAGATATATAACAAGTACTGCTTAAAAATATATAAACGTAAAATTATTATATATTTTCATAAATAATAATCATTATATTAATAGATTTCTGAACTAATATCCTATCAATATTTTTGCATCGTATAAAAAATTAAATTAGCTATTGTAATATTTAATATTATATCATTCTATTTAAACTAGTATGGCTATTCCATAACAAAGAACAATTATTAAAAAATATATATAAATAATTCAGAGTAAAAATATTAAATATAAAAAATCATTAAAAATAATTATTCGATTCTAGAAGTTACAAGGATATAATATAATTAAATTCAGCACATGAAACATAAACTTTTAATTTTTGTCATATACCTGGCAGAAAATATTAAAGAGAATACCTTAATATGTAGTAATAGACTAAGCAATTGGCACATTTAATTAATAATTAATTAATATAATTTCAAGCTCAATACAATTATAATTTAATATAAAAAAATTCTTATTTAAATCGACTGTATATCCTGTCTATATACTCAATCAATAAAAATATATAAAATAAATTATAATATCAAAATTTTGATTTTAATAATTTTTTTAAATCATATATTATTATTATTTGAGTGCATAAATAAGATCATATATTCAGTTTATATCCCTTTAATGCAAATAAAAGTCTACTTATGGGATTTTATTAGTGCAAGTTGGATTCATTCTCAACTTTCTACCCTTAATTATTTAACTATGGCTTCATTCCCAACTTTATAACCTTAATTATTTAACTATCTCACATGAATATGGAATTTAAAATTTTATTTAGAGATCAAAATTAAGAAGGATACAAAAAAATAAAAGTTAATTTTTTATTATTTATTTTAATAATTTTATTTCAAAAAAGAACAATTAATTATACTATATTTTAATTACATAAAATAGTTTGTATTATTAAAATAAAATCACAAATTAGACTAATGGCTAATCAGAAATTAGACTAATTATGTATATATAATTATAGAGGATCAATTAAATTATCTATAAAAGGTTAATTTTAGTGGATCAATTAAAATTTTAAAATGGCTAATCAGAAATTAGACTAATTATATATGGATATACATATGTATGTATGTATATATATTCAAGTGAATTAGCAAGTCAAAGACCATTACTTGTACATAGTCACAACAACGTGTTTACAATAAAAGTTTGTTATATAAATATTTGAAAGTTTTAAAATTAATTTGTAATTTAAAATTGTGATGTAAGAAAGTTTCCAAAATATATAAATCTTTATTTTGAAAAATATATATATGTTTCAAAAATTATTTGAATTTTGTTTTTGAACTGAATTTATTTGTCGACTTTATACTTTTAGACTTTGATGTTCCAAATATGTAAATTGTAAATTTCATTTACATTTTGTTCTATTAGCAAAATCAGAAATTGAAC
The DNA here is from genome assembly GCA_947685225.1 of Garcia nutans. Lineage (NCBI taxonomy): Eukaryota > Viridiplantae > Streptophyta > Magnoliopsida > Malpighiales > Euphorbiaceae > Garcia > Garcia nutans. The sequence goes on from CANTUV010000076.1 coordinate 1,470,586, forward strand.
AGAGGATAACATTTGAAAAAAATAATGACGAATTGAAATTAAAATTAAATATTTAATATTATAATAAAATTTAAATTTTTGTTATAAATTTTTATAAAAAAAATTTATATATCAAAATTTTATATTATTTATTAAATTATTAAAAATATTAAAACTTTTAATTTTTTATTTAATTATTAAATCTATTAATTTATTTATAATATTTTATTAAAAGTAGAAAAAGATATGGTAAAGGTTTTAATCCCTCAAAAATTCTTTATTTTTTACTGTAGGGCAATGAATTTAAAAAATAAAAATAAAAGTAGAATAAAAGTACATATGTTAAATAAAATCTAAAGAAAATTTATAATTTACATAAGTACAATTAAATGGTAAAATTAAATTATTTAAAAAAATAAAATTTCAATTTATAATTTAAATTTTATTTTGTTTAAAGTTGCTGATAAAAGTCCATTGTGAACAATTATCATTAATGATTCATGATAATTAATATTTTTAGAATTGAATTGGTTATTGATTTAATCAGTCTAATCGAATTTTTTTAAATTTAATAATATAATAATATTATAAAATTTATATATATAAATATTAATAAAAAATTTAAAAATTATAAAACTTTTAAAATAAAATTTAAAAATAATAAAAATATATTTTATTAATTTAAAATATATCACATAATAAATTTAATAAATATAAAAAATAATCTAAAATTTTAAAATTTATCATAAATTTTAATAATTTAAGTATTCATATCAAGTTATAAGTTACTTTATTTTTTTTATTTACTTAAAAATAATTTAATATAATGAAAATCGGTTCAATATCATTTGACAGTCCAAATAATAGATTTAACAATTTTGATTGATTTTCAATAATTTTAACTTTTTAAATATTTTAAATTAAATTAATATTTAATATTTAATTAATTCAATATAATTGATCAGTCGGTCATATTTTATAAATACTAATAATAATATTAAATAATAAAAATTTTAATATATATTTTTTATAATTTTTTATTTATATATAAAATAAATAATTATCATGTAATTATTTTATTTATAACATGGTTTTTTTCTAAGAAGTTATAATTTTTTATTTATAAATATGAAAAAAATATTATGTAATTAAGTAATTGTTTTATTTACAATAAACGCAAAAAAAAAAAGTAACGAGGAAAAGAAAATGAAAGGTCAGCAGTAACAGATGCAAACAAAGACGACACTATTCACAACTGACAAAGACAAACGCAGCTTTATGGGTTAAGGTGGTCAGCCGCCATTAACAGTCACGCCGTTACTTAACTCTAACCCCTAACAGACAACTACCGATAAAAGACGATAAAAGTTCAAAAAGTTTTGACAAATTTTACTATTTCCAGAACACAAATTCATTTCTTCCACACCAATTTGCCCTCTTCTTGTACTTTTCTATAGCGCCATAATTTGGTGTGGAAGCAATAGAAGCTTCCCTGGCAACAATACACAACAAAGTATACAGAGGTTCGTACTATAATATATAGAAACGGTGACTTGGTACGATGAGAGACTCTTGAACTAGGGAAGAAATTGAGACTTTTTCTTTTTTAACAGAGAGAAGTAGAAGAAGAGAGAGAATGGTCAAACAACATAGCTGGCTTCCGTCAATGGTTGATAAACCTCTTCTTTCTATAAACACGCTCTGTCTAAAAGTCTCTCTGGACTCTCTATTTCTCTCTCTAAACCTCTTTCTCTCTCCGTGTGGGGTAAAAGTTTTAATCTTTCTTTCTTTCTTTGCTGGGTCGTTGAAGGGTTTTTCTTTGGTGGAGCTTTGAGGTTCTATTTTAGACCAAAACTTGAATTTTGTTGAAGGGATTGCTCTTTTTGTTTCCGTTTCGATCAGACTCCCAGTATTAGTGGACAGAGAAATGACAGTAAGTTTTTCTTCTAATTTTTTTTAATTTCTAATTTAAAATTAATTTTGATGTTCATTTGGTAGGGTTAATTTCATTATTTGTTGTTTGGTTGCTTAGAAAGTTACAGAAAAAGAGAATAAATTATATTGTTTTTTGTTCCTTATTTATTCTGGTTATTGAGAACTAATTGTAGCTTCTGTGATCTTAGTGGTTTATGTTAATTTTGTATTACCTTGATGGGCTATGCTGAGTTTTCTTTTTTAGTTATTGTTATGAAATTGGATTGTGTTTTCTTGTAATATGGGTATTGATTTATTTATTTTTGGATATGAATTGTATGGACTGAAATTAGAATTGAATTTTCAACTGTACATGTGATACTTCTAAATTTTGGACAAATACTTTTATTATTGGAGAAGACAAAGCAATTAGGTAAATCGTCAGTTTGTGTGCGAAGTTTCTGTTTTTGTTGGTAGATGTATTGGCATATGATGCGAGGGGATCATATATTGTGGAAATAACCTGGGAAGAAGGTTAATACAAAATAGGTAGATATCAACGTCAATTAGATATGATAGATGAAAAATCACCATAATTAGGCAAGGTGCTCATAATCTCTTCAATAATTAGGTCTCACTTATTTATAATATTGCAGGCGATGAATAATGAGATGTGCAATTTTTTTATTCCTTTTTTTTTTAAATTTTTCCTGGGGATCTTCATGTTGCATGGGATATAGGATATCACTCATCACATTGATTGATGAGATAACTGGGTTGCATAATTTTGATATAATTAGCATGCTCCTTTACTTCATTTAATTTTCTGTATTCACAATTGAAGCCAAGGGTTCTCTTTTGCTTCCAGAATAAACGTATGAGAGATGAGAGAAGACATAAAAGGGAGTTCTTTGACACTTCTAGTTTATTTCTTTTCATTGTCAGTTATTTTAAAAGGGATTAGGAATCTGTAAACGTATGACATGTTTGTGTTTTCAGAGAAAGGGATTTGGTGTTGAGCACAGGACATCCACCTGAAAATTAACTCTAGCTGTATTAATTGAGTCAATCTTTGTTGGTAAAAGAAATGATGCTTTGTTTGCTTGAGTATTTTAGGTAACCTTTGCTTGATTACTGTTTGCTCTCTATATATGAATACTAGTTAAGGAAGTGTATACAATTGAAATCATTATTAGGTTTCACTAATTAGTCAAACATGATATATACTCTAGCAAGCATACCCTTCATTATTGCATCCTGGTATGTAGGCATCATTTGATGGACCTTGTTGTTGCTTTAGGAATTGGTAAAGCAAGATAGCTTCTTGGCTTTAGGTGAATGCTACAGTTATATTTCCATTTTGGCAATTTTTTAGTTCTGCATGGTCTATGTTGACAGTACGGTGGATTATAATTTTCCTCCTCGGCAGAAATTTTTGTGGTCATTTCCATGAAACCTTATTGCTGGATGCTAGTGTGTTCACAGGAGATGCTTATAAATATTCTTTTATGCTCTCAGTTTTTCTCTTTTCCCATGTCCTCTAAACTCAGTTCTAACATATTTCTAAATAGACCTTACTAGGTTTGAATATTGTAGTCTACAGATATGCACAGAAGAATTTATGAAGGTTGTTTTTCTTGCGCTTAATTATCCTTTGAAATCCTTTTCATAAATGCTATCTGCCTAGTGTTCAACAAGATAACAGTTGGGTCTCCTCTGAAATGGTAACCTTTAATGAAAGATGAATTTTGAGGCCATGGATTAAAATTGGTTTGGTTTGTCTTCAGTTAGTCTAGTATAAGAAACACAGCTGGTGATTGTAAGTGAGGTAATATAGCAATCAATGGAATTAGAAGTTAATTGAAATCATCAAAACTTCAAACTAATGAATTTTGAAGGCATTCAATTGACAAGATTGAACAATAAGAATGTTTTTGAGTTCCCTGTTGATGTCTGTAATACAAATATGTAAGTGGATTCATGTTTTTGGACTAGTTTCCCATGCATCACTCCCTATCAAACTCCCAACACCTGCCCCCCACCCAAAACACCATTTTCTGTGTGTCATAGTTTGCTTCCTCTCCGTCAAATCAGAGAACGGTTTTCTCACATAGGTTTTCCATGGTTCTCTGACTTATCTCTCTAATTTTCCAATGTTACATAGGTTTTCTCACATTTTTCGTGCATTCATGATTCCACTTAATATAAGTATTTAAAGGTTGAAACTTGGGTTTGGTCCAATGGAGTTACTAGATATTTGACAATTTAATAATTGGAACTTTTTCATCTCAATCTGTAATTAATCTGACTTGTTACTTCTCTTTCTAATATCAGATGATTTGAATTTCAGTCGAGAAACATCTTCAGGGGCCTAGGATAGGAGACGTTTGTCAAATTCTCCAGATTGAAGCCCAGTTTGTTGTATATTTCCTTTTCCATTGTTTTTCTGATATATCCTATATGAAAATCCTGAAGAAGATTATTTGAGCACAGATTGCATGTGGATATAAAACTTATTGGTTATACACAGTTTACATGCTGAGCCATAAGATGCCTAAAAGTTCATGTGATAGATAGCATTATTGTTTAATATTACAATGTTGGTTCGAACATTTTTTCTAGCTATGATTCTTATTTCAATTTAGTTTATATGCTTTGGGCATTTGCAGTAAAAGTTTAGCATGTTTAACCATGCATTTTTTTTGTATTATTTGTTGTTTGCAACACTTTCTTGCAATAGCAAATAAGTAATTCCGGCTTTGGTTATGCTTCAGGGGTGATTTATATTGTTTTATATCTAATGCTTTCAGAGAAATGTTGATCTAATTTTAAATTATATCAGCAGTAGCCTAACACAACCTGAATAATGTATTGTATTGGTGTAATATGGCCTTCTCATTCTATAAATGATAAGCTATTTGTTATGGCACAATTTCTCCTCTACTATTTGGATCTTGCTACCGCTCCTAGTTTATTAGATTATCTTAATTCACCTTATGTCTGCAGCCCTGCTTATAAAGGAAACCTATAATGAATAAAATGATGCATCTTTTAACTTTATGAAATTGACTTTCTGATCCTGGTTGATGAACTTTAATATTCTCATGGATAAAAAATTAATTGTTTTTTGGATGGTATCATGTTAGATAAAAATGTCTTGTTATTTTGGCAGCAACGTTCACATGTGCCAAAGTTTGGTAATTGGGAAAGTGAAGAGAATGTTCCTTACACAGCCTACTTTGAAAAGGCTCGAAAGGGTCGAAGTGGTGGGAAGATGATGAATCCAAATGACCCCCAAGACAATCCTGATTTAGACTCTGATTATGCAGCTCCTGCTCCAAGACCTCCTTCTGGAGGTAGAGTTGTAGCAGAGGAACCTACAGGGGAGGGAGCTGTTAGACGGGCCCACGAGCGCCAAAGGAGCAGGGAAGATGGTGACCTCAAACGCTTTACTGATTCTCCTGCACGTCATGACAATCAGAACCGGAGAGGTAGCAATGAGTCAGTGCCCCAGCGTTATGGAGGCCGTGGAGGAGGCTATGATGAAGACAACAAACGAACTGGAAGACCAAGTGCACAAAGCATTGGATCTGACAACAGCATGGAGCACTCCCCACTCCATCATAAGGCAAAGATCTCAGGGAGAGGTAGCGGGTACCAATCTCCTGCCTGGGAAGGAAAAAGTTCATATGATAGTAGCCATGGTACTCCTGGAAGATCTCGATTGAAACCAAAAGGCGATGACAGTGTAAATTATCTCTCTTCTTCACATTGTTCTCAAGTATCCATTTGATTGTGTGTTGATAAGTAACTTAACTCATATTGCAAGGAACAAAGATTAAAATGAAATAATTTTGGTGTTTATTTTGTTACTTTCCCTAATTTCTTTCAGTATCTTGATCCCTTACTAAAAATTGTTCCTGTATGTTGTATGTGGTGTGCCAGCCTGGCAAGGGTGCTGCTGTTCCAAAATTTGGTGAGTGGGATGAGAATAACCCTGCATCAGCTGATGGCTATACTCACATTTTCAACAAAGTGAGGGAGGAAAGGCAAACTGGGGCAGGCAAAGTACCTGGCATGCCGTCTGAGTCGCCTTTTAGCAGTGCTCCTAAGCCAGCCCCCCGTAGTGGCTCCAAGGTAGGATGACACGTCTTTCTATCACCAACTGCAATCTCATCATTATTATTTCTTGTAATAATTTCTTGTTCAATGTTTTCAGAGTTGCTGCTTTCCATGGGGCAGAAAATGATATGTTTGAATACATTTGTGGAAAAATTATGTGTGGAACTTGTAAATACTTTGAAGGCACTCTCCTCATGCAGAGTACCTTTAAGAGTACATTCTCTCTTTATGTGCGTGGCCTTTATATAAACATACAATGTTTTGATGGAAATGTAGTCTTATTTTCTTGCTCTTTCTGGATTGTTTTACTGCAATTAGCTATTTTAACTTTCTCCAAAGTTATATTCAGCTGGAAAGAACCAGATACAAATTCTTTAATTCTAATATATGTTATCATTTTCTTTTTGGGTTGCTTGTATTGATCTTCCGTTTAACTACATTGATGAGAATTATAAATTTTATTTTTCTGATGAACTCACTTTCATCTTGATTTTATGCATTTGCCATCACCACATTTACTAAATCATATTGAAATAAGTATTGAGTGTGATGAAAGTTGTGCATGTTAGCGCTGTTCATGGGTCAGGCTGGGTCGGGTTTTGCCTTGGCTCAAAGTTTGGCCTGAACAGACTTTGGGCCATAGAGTTGGGCCCAAAATCCGATCTGTGGTCTAGTGGCCTGAGTTTCTTGGCCTCTTGGGTTCTTTGGGTCAGTGGGTTGGATCCATCGGGCCCAATAAGTTCTTTTATTTTTTATTTTTTAATTATTTCTTAGAAAAATTTTTAAATTATTTTTACAATTGCTTGATGTTTTTAATCTAATTAAAAAATATTTTTATTTGATCTTAATTTTTAGATCGCATAAAATAAGTTTAAATAATAAATATTATTTATTTTAATATAGTAAATATATATTTTTTACATTTAATCTATATTTTAATTATTATACTTATAAATATTTACACACTATGTTTAACAAATACATAACACAAACTAAAATGAAAATAATTTATAAATATATACAATTAATAACTTAATTTATTTTATCTAATCTAAAAAAATTTTAAAAAATAAAATAAATAAATTATTTCAGGTCTGGCTGGGCTAACCTGAGATTTTTTATTTTTGGCTCAAAGCTCGACCTGAACTATTTGGGTTCTTTAAAATCAATTCAAAATTCGACCCAATATTTATAATCCGGCCTAATCTGATCAGGTCGGTTCAGGTAGGACTGGGTTGATCGAGTTTTTCAGGTCTATGAACACTCCCATTGCAAGTTTTGAATGTTGCACTAGACCATTTTGCACATCGAATTGAAACAAGAATTGGTGTGATAAAAATTTCATAAAATTGCAAGCTAACAACTTATTTGAATATTATAAAATTTTAGTGCAATTATTATTTTTTATTTTATTTCAATATATATTACTGATTGTAAATCATAAAAGAAGAGAAGTTGTTGAAATGTCAACTTGATTCAGTTATAAAAGAAGAAGAAAAAAAACTTCTCAATTAAAAATTCTCATTCAGGTTATTTTGATGGGATTTTTGATACTAACACTCCGTTTGGAATGATGAATTTTATAAAATTGTATAAAATTCATTTCAATTCTAAGAATTTCTTGTTTGAAATAAAAATTTTTATTTATTCCAATTCTATGAATTGAAATCTATAAAATTCAGTCTGTAAATTAAATTTTACTAAAATAGATAAAATTTGCAAATAAATTTTATAAATTAATAAATTTATTTTTTCTTTATAAAATTACCCCCAACAGACCTATCCCCTTTCTCTCAATATATTTTTCTAATTTTTCTTCTTTTTTACTCTGCCAATTTCATAAAATTTACTATTTCTCTTATTTTAAAATTAATTTTTAACAAAATTATGTTATTAATTTTTAATTTTTTAAAGCCAAATATCTAATTTAGATGTTTGACATTTAGCTTCATCAATAATTATATTTTTATCTTAATATTTTATTAGATTTTAATTTTTAATAATCATTTAAAATTTTAAAAAATTGCTCATTATATATGATAAGTACACAATTAATTATATTTTATTCCCATTTCTTAATATAATTATTATCAAATTGAGTTTAATTTGTTTGTTTAAAGTGCAATTTAAGGATAATTTCAGGAATTCTCGATAAATTGAGGCTTTTGGTCATTTCGGAGCAATTACGGATGAAAGTAGAAGAAAAAAAGCAAAATCAGCCAATGGACACGCCCACGAACACGGGCGTGTCGTTAGGCGTGCCCCTGTTACTACATTCAGTGGATATGACACGCCCAGTTGCATAGGCGTGTCACCAAACGTGCCATTTGTCCAGAGTCACAGTAGCTTCAACACGCCCAGGACCACGGGCGTGCTCATGATCGTGCTATTTACCCAAAGTCACAGTAGCTGCGACACGCCCAGGACCACGGGCGTGTCAATGAGCGTGTAATTCATCCAGACTCACAGTAGCTGTCACACGCCCGGGACCACGGGCGTGCCAAGGAACGTGCCTTTTATTCAGACTTACAGTAGCTATGACACGCCCTGGAACACGGGCGTGTCAGTGGACGTGCCTTTGGTTCAAGATCACAGTGCCTATAACACGCCCAGGAACACGGGCGTGTCAGTGGTCGTGTCACCTGTCGAAAAGTGAGATTCTTTGCACTGATTGGGGAATAAGTGGGGGACAATAGCTGGCCTTTGTCAAAAAGAAAGAACAAGAAAAGGAGAGCTTGCCTAAATCAGGGAAAAGGGTGATGAACCAAGGGAAAGTGGTAGACAATGGATGGGATTAGTGAGCTGGAAGCATGGGCTAGAGATTTGGAGGGAAATAAAAAGAGAAGAGGGGGAGAAGAACAGCAGTTTTTGCTGGAGCATTGCTGGAAATAGAGAAGAAAGAAGAGAAGGAAGAGCCATCTGCTGGAGCAAGGAGAAGGGTCTTGAGCTGAGATTGAAGGAAGAACAACACCATACTCAAGTCCTAAACCAAGAATCAAGAGCTCAAGTGAAGAAATACAGATTCACTGCCATGAATTGTTTGGTTTCTCTTATTCATTTATCTTACTCTGTTTTTGTAGCTGTTAATATGAACTAAATCTTTCTCTATCTAGATATTGATGAACCCTAGCCAATTTGTATGAATTAAAACAATTGTATTCAGTTGAATCAATTAATTGAGTTGTTTTATTCTTATGATACTTGTTGTTATTTCCAATTGATAATAGCATGCTTGTTGATTGGTTATTATTTTCATATTATTGACTTGAGAAAGCTTGATGTGAATTGAATACTCATAAGGATTGAGGATTGATTGGGGTGCTAGAGTTAGACCTACAAGATCCTTTGGTTTATAGTTCCTTGTCCTTAATGCATGACCTATTTAATTGTGTTTAGAGAAGAGATTCCGGCACTCTACTTAGTAATTAGGGATTAATCCACTCGAGAGAGGCTTTAATCTAAGTTAGAGGAATGCCAATTCAATTTGATTAAACGGTTTAGTTGAATGGATTGTTTATAAATATTATTGAGACTAGGGGGATTCAATATCTGGATAGTTCTATTAATATCATTATAAATCTTTTGTGCACAGCATTTAATTTCCTTTCATTCATTAATTAGTTGATTTTAGTTACAACACATCACACAACTATTAATTCACTAAACAACGATTAAGTTTTGCACTAGTACTTGGCCTTGTCCCCAAGGAACGACACTCACTCACTACTATATTACTTGAGCGACCCGTGCACTTGCGGTAATTGCATATAGCTAACGGCACGCATCAAGTTTTTGGCGCCGCTGCCGGGGACAATGGTTTCAATATTAGTAATATAATTAAGATTGTTGATTTAGTTTTCTTTTTAATCGTTTTTAACTTTAGTTCTTGCTGGTTCACTATCATTGTAGGTATTTCTTATTGTTTATGACCAGATCTAGCTCATCTCAACTACTGGAGTTAGACCCGGAACTTGAGAGAACGTTGAGGAGAAAGCAAAAGGAAGAAGAGGAGGCAGATCTAGAAGACATAAGTTCAAGAACAAATCTGAAAATTGAACAAGAGAAAGTATTCGAAGTGATGGAAGAACCAAGAACAATGCAGGAGTTTGCTAAGCCAAATTTAAATGGGGCTGAATCGAGTATCCGGAGGCCGACAGTTGCTGCAAACAACTTCGAAATAAAGGCGAATGTCATTCAAATGGTGCAGAATACTTGTCAATTCGATGGGTTCCCTGATGAAGATCCTAATGCACATCTTGAGAATTTTCTGGAGATTTGTGACACATTTAAGATAAACAATGTCTCAGAAGATGCAATTAGGCTGAGGTTGTTCCCATTTTCTCTTAGAGACAGACCAAAGAAGTGGCTGAAATCCTTTCCTCCAGGAACTTTTACCACCTGGGCCCAATTGGCAGAGAAGTTTTTAGAGAAATATTTTCCACCATCAAAAACTGCCAAGTTGAGGAATGACATCTCATCCTTTTTGCAACAAGATGGTGAGACTCTTTATGATGCCTGGGAGAGATTCAAAGACTTGCTGAGAAGATGTCCGCATCATGGGCTTCCACTATGGCTCCAAATTCAAACATTTTACAATGGATTGAATTATGTAAGTAAACAATCCATTAATGCAGCAGCTGGTGGTACCATCAACAATAAGACACCTGAACAGGTAAGGGACTTAATTGAAGATATGGCCATCACCAATTATCAATGGCAAGCACCAAGAGAGCAAGGGAAGCTGAAGGCCATGGGATCACACCAATTAGATCCGGTGGTGGCATTGACAGCTCAATTAGAAGCATTAAATAAGAAGTTTGATTCTTTGGCTTCTTCTTCATCTGGAAAAGTTATGCAGGTGATGTCTTGTGAATGGTGTGGAGGTGGACACCAAAGTCAAGATTGCCAAAGTGGCAACATGTTTGCCAAGCAAGAGCAGGTAGATTATGTTGGAAATATGCCAAGGCAACAACAAAATAATCCATACAGCAACACATACAATCCGGGGTGGAGGAATCATCCAAATTTCTCATGGACAAATCAAAATAATCCAAGACCTCCCCCTGGATTCCAGCAACCCCAACATCAACAAGCTGCCCCTCCAAGAAAGAGTAGTTTGGAGGACATGATGGAGAAATTTGTAGCAGCTTCTGAAACAAGGTTTCAATCAACTGAAACCTCCCTTAGAAATCAACAAGCCTCCATTCACAATTTGGAGAATCAAGTGGGGCAAATTGCCAAATTGCTCAGTGAGAGACCACAGGGAAGTTTACCTAGCAACACTGAGGCCAACCCTAAGGAGCAACTGAAGGCAATTACGCTAAGGAGTGGTAAAGAGATCAATGAAAATGTGGAAAAGAAGAGGGCTGGAGAACAAGAAAAAGAAAAAGAAGATGATCCTCCTACCACTTCGGGAGAGAAAGCTGCACTTGAAGGAGAAAGAGAGAAGTAGCCACAAGCAAGCAGCCCCAATGTGAAGGAATACCGACCTAGAGTACCCTATCCGGCAAGACTGAACAAGGACAAGATTGATGCTCAGTTCGGTAAGTTCCTTGAACTTTTCAAACAATTGCATATTAACATTCCATTTGCTGAAGCTCTGTCACAAATGCCTAAGTATGCTAAATTTTTGAAAGATATTCTTTCTAACAAAAGGAAACTTGAAGAAGTATCTTTAGTGCACTTATCTGAAAAAAGTTCAGCAATTTTGCAAAGAAGATTACCTAAGAAATTAAAAGATCCAGGTAGTTTTACCATTCCATGTTTTATAGGTAATCTAGAGGTTAAAAGTGCTTTAGCTGATTTGGGGGCTAGCATAAGTGTTATGCCCTATAAAATGTTTAAAGAGCTAGGCATTGGTCAACCTAAACCAACACTCATGACCATCCAACTTGCCGATAAATCAGTAGTCCACCCTCGTGGCATAATAGAGGATGTGTTGGTAAAAGTCGGGGATTTCATTTTCTCCAATGATTTTGTTGTCATTGATATTGATGAGGATGTGAATGTTTCGCTTATTCTTGGTAGGCCATTTTTTAATACAGCCCGTGCTCTCATTGATGTTCATGACGGCACATTGACTTTGAGAGTGGGTGAGGAGAAAGTAATTTTTAGGATACATGATGCCATGAAACATTCACTTTCAATTGATGAGGCGGAATCATGCAATGATGTTGTTGAGCATGAGACCGTAAACTGTTTAACTAACATTGTTTCCAAGGATCCCCTTGAGTTGTGTTTATTGCAGGAAAATATTGAGGGTGAAGAAGCAATGGAGTAGCTTGCTTTTCTTGAAGCAAGCAAATCATTCAAATGCAGGGCATATGAAACCATTGAAATGCCCAAGGAAGAAAAGCCAAAACCGTCGGTGATTGATCCACCAAACTTGGAACTGAAGCCTCTTCCGGATCACCTTGAGTATGGGTTTTTGGCAGAGAAAAAGAGATTGCCCATAATTCTGAGTTCCCACCTATCTTCTAAGCAGAAAGAAAAACTCATCTAGTTGTTGCAAAAGCATAAGCAAGTGATAGCTTGGAAGATAGCGGATATAAAGGGGATTAGTCCATCCTATTGCACTCACAAGATACTAATGGAGGATGAATTCAAGCCAGTAGTGCAACCACAGAGGAGACTGAACCCAAAGATGAAGGATGTTGTTAAGGCTGAAGTGATAAAACTACTTGATACAGGGATTATATATCCGATCTCGGATAGTTCTTGGGTGAGCCCAGTTCAAGTAGTACCAAAGAAGGGAGGGATAACTGTGATCCCTAATGAAAATGATGAGCTGATTCCAACAAGAACAGTTACTGGTTGGAGGGTTTGCATTGACTACAGAAAATTAAATGATGCAACTAGAAAGGATCACTTTCCTTTACCCTTCATTGATCAGATGTTGGAGAGGTTATCCGGCCATGAATACTACTGCTTTTTGGATGGCCTTTCAGGCTATTTCCAAATTCCCATTGCACCGGAAGACCAAGAGAAAACTACCTTCACCTGCCCATATGGGACATTTGCATATCGAAGAATGCCATTTGGGTTGTGTAACGCACCTGCAACTTTCCAAAGGTGCATGATAGCAATCTTTGATGAGCTAATAGAGGATATTATGGAGGTGTTTATGGATGATTTCTCAGTCTATGGCAGCTCATTTGAAAAGTGTTTGGAAAACCTTGAGAGGTTTTTGATGAGATGTGAGGAAACAAATTTGGTGCTGAATTGGGAAAAGTGTCATTTCATGGTTCAAGAAGGAATCGTGTTGGGACACAAGATTTCAAGCAAAGGCATTGAGGTGGATCGGGCAAAGATAGACATTATTGAGAAGCTACCACCACCCACATCTGTGAAAGCCATCAGAAGCTTCCTAGGGCACGCGGGTTTTTATCGAAGGTTTATTCGAGATTTCTCTAAGATAGCCCGTCCATTGACAAGACTCCTTGAGAAGGATGTCAATTTTATTTTTGATGAGGAATGTCTGAGAGCATTCACGACCCTGAAGGAGAAATTGACCTATGCTCCAATCATGGTAGCTCCTAATTGGAATCTACCATTTGAACTGATGTGTGATGCAAGTGACTTTGCAGTAGGAGCAGTCTTGGGCCAACGCAAAGAGAAATACTTCCAGCCAATCTACTATGCGAGCAAAACCTTGAATGCAGCTCAAGCCAATTACACAACTACAGAGAAAGAGCTGCTAGCTGTGGTTTTTGCCTTTGACAAGTTTAGATCATATCTAATCTTGTCAAGGGTGATTGTGTATACAGACCATTCAGCTTTAAGGTACTTATTCGCGAAAGTTGATGCTAAACCTAGACTAATCCGATGGGTTTTGTTGTTGCAGGAATTCGACTTAACAATTCAAGATAAGAAGGGAGCCGAAAATCTTGCAGCAGATCATCTCTCTCGCCTGGAGAATCCAACCCTAGAGAGACTTGAAGAAGGGGACATTGATGATCACTTCCCCGATGAACAGCTATATGCTATGGTAAGTGAGGTAAGTGGTTTAAATTTTGAAACACCATGGTTTGCAGACTTTGCAAATTACTTAGCTGTTAGGGAACTCCCTAAGAACCTAACTTATCAAGCAAAGAAGAAATTCTTTTCTGATCTAAAGTATTATTTTTGGGAGGATCCCTTTTTGTTTAAGTTATGTAAGGATCACATGATCCGAAGATGTGTGGCATGGCCCGAATCAATGAACATCCTTAGTGAATGCCATGCCGGACCAGCTGGTGGTCATATGGGGGCCAATAGAACTGCTCAAAAGGTGCTAGAATCAGGATTCTATTGGCCCACTTTGTTTAAAGATAGCTACGAATTTGTAGTTCGCTGTGATCAATGCCAAAGGGCTGGAAACATTTCCTCTCGTGATGAGATGCCCCAAAATGGGATCCTAGTTTGTGAAATTTTTGATGTTTGGGGAATTGACTTTATGGGACCATTTCCAAACTCTTTTGGCAATAAATATATTCTGGTAGCTATTGATTATGTGTCTAAATGGCCTGAAGCCCAAGCCTTGGCAACCAATGATGCTAGGGTTGTAGTGCAATTTTTGAAGAAATTATTTTCTCGATTTGGCACGCCAAAAGCAATTATCAGTGATAGGGGTACTCATTTTTGTAATACTCAGCTTGAAAAGGTTTTAAATAGATTAGGAGTTACACACAAGTTTGCTACTCCCTATCACCCCCAAACTAGTGGCCAAGTCGAGAACACAAATAGGGAGATCAAAAGAATTCTGGAAAAATCTGTTGAGCGATCCCGAAAGGATTGGTCCAAGCAATTGGACAATGCCCTATGGGCTTTCAGAACTGCTTTTAAAACTCCCTTAGGCACTACACCATTCAGATTAGTATATGGAAAAGCTTGCCATTTACCTGTTGAGGTAGAACATCATGCATATTGGGCAATAAAACAGATTAACCTTGATCTAGCTTGTGCAGGTGAAAAGCGAAAATTACAGGTGAATGAACTAGACGAGTGGAGGTTGCAAGCGTATGACAATGCAAGGATGTACAAGGAACGTACCAAGAGATGGCATGATGCTCACATAAAGAAACAGAAAGAGTTTCAAGCAGGAGATCAAGTATTGCTGTATAATTCAAGGATCCAACTCTTTCCAGGTAAGTTGAAATCTCGTTGGTCCGGTCCTTTTACTGTCAAGGAAGTTTTCCCTTACGGAGTGGTTGAAATAAGCCACCCGGAAAAAGGAGTTTTCAAAGTCAATGGGCATAGGCTCAAATCTTATTTTGGAGGGGAAATACAGGCCTTCAAGGAGGTTTTGCACCTCCAAGATTAGGGACATTCGTCCAACCGTCCAACTAATACGACGTTAAAGAAGTGCTGGGTGGGAGACAACCCACCGTCTTTATGTTTTTGGTTTGTTTTGTCATTTTGTTTTAACTTTCTTTTCTTGAAGGGGAGGGTGTTGTTTTACCTAATTTGAAGTTGCAAAGAGAATTTGATTTTTGGTGAATAAATTGATAACACGCCCATGGACACGCCCGTGTCTGTGGGCGTGTGATTAGGTTTCTCAGGCAGTAGCTATTACACGCCCATGAACACTCCCGTGCTAGTGGGCGTGTAAATTATCTTTTCAGACAGTAGCTACTACACGCCCATGGACACGCCCGTGTCAATGAGCGTGTCGTTTCATTTTTTAAAACAGAAGCCATTACACGCCCATGGACACAACCGTGTCCATGGACGTGTCGCATTTATGAAAAAAAAAATTTGAAATTTGAAATTTGAACTGGGCACGCCCCCAGGAACACGCCCAGGCTAGTGGGCGTGTAGTTTGAATGAGTGTCACAGAATGAATGACACGCCCATGAACACGCCCGTGTTTATGGGCGTGTAAATTGAAATTTCATCCAGTACCTGTGACACGCCCATGGACACGCCCGTGTTCAAAAGCGTGTCACGTAAACTGGCTTTTAAATCGAGGGACACGCCCATCAACACGGGCGTGTCTCTGGGCGTGTTGACGTTTTCTATATATAGCCCCACGCCCATTTTTCCGAAAAAACAAAAATTTTCTCTCATTCTCTCTCGTTTTCTCTCAAATTTTCTACGTTTTTCTCGGCTAATTCACACACCCATTCAGTTTTGACCGATTTTTACTCCCGGGCTTGCATTATTTGTGTGTGCTCTCTCGTTTTTCCATCGGATTTGCGATTTCAGGTACGAAATCTAATTTTTTTTCGATTTTTCTTTGTTTTGTTTAGTTTTTCTTTCGTTTTTCATATATATTTCTTGTAATTACTTGTGTTTATCATGAAATTTGAAATTTCGTGAATTGTTTGCTTTATTATGGTGTTTTTCAATTTCTGTGGCGTTTGATTTTCATTGTCGTTTTAAACTACCATTTGATTCGGGATTTGTTTGATTTTAGTTTTGTTTTGAATTGTTGTTTCATCAAATAATATGTTGTTTTAATTTTGAATTGTTTTGTTAATTATTCATTTGCGTTATTCCGTTGTGTTATTATTGTGTTGATTAATCAAATGATTGTTTCGATTCTCGTTACTTGTGATTTATGAATAATATGTTGATCAAATAATCATTTGTGTCATTTTGTTGTGTTATTTGAAATTGAATAAAATGTTGGCTTTGAAATTGTTTGATTAAAACCAGTTACTTGTGGTTTATGGATAATATGTTGATTTGGTGATTGGCTTTAATGTGTGTTTATCGTTCGGGTTGGTTTATTGCTTGCAATTAATTGAGGTATTTGGTTCTAGCGGATTGCGTTGTTTAGCCTGCATGTTGGTATGCTTTCGTTATTGACGAACCATTAAATTTATTCTTGCAGATTTATCGAAAATGGGCCCTCGCAAGCAATCATCGTCACAGCTTCCAGCCAAACGGGCCCGAGGGGAGGGCAGTTCCAGCCAGCCTGCTACCCGCCCAACTTCTAAATTCATGGCGGGACATAAGTGCCTCAAATTCTCCAACAGCGAGGAACGACGACGGTTCGAGTTGTTTGGCAACAAAGAATGGTCGGCACCTCGGTACCTAGACTGGGAGGCTATGGAAATGGTTAATATTGCTGCAGAAGTGAAAGAGATGATTGATCAACCGGGGTGGGGACAGCTCTTCTCTATCCACGAGCCTTCATACCGAGAGCTTACACTTGAGTTTTACTGCACCTTTCAGTTCCAGAAGACCAAAATCTCCATCACTGAGCCGACAATTAAATTTCGACTGGGAGGACAGAGGTTCCACATGAGCATAAACGACCTTGGGGTACATCTCGGGTTGTATACTGCAGAGGAGGTCCAAACCACCGATCATCTCAGTTCCGAGGTGGATTTTGCTGAGTATGATGTTGTTCCGCCTCGGGTTTGGCATGACTTTGCACCCACTGCAAATAGATATCAGCCTAAGGTCTCCAAAGCATCCAACTTCAGTTCTTTCCCATGCCGGGTGGTGCATAACTTGTTGGTTCACACACTTACAGCCAGACTGAGCAGTACATGGGTGGTGACCTTGAGGGATCTGTTCTTTTTGCACTGCATGCAACATAAGACCCGGTGTAATGTTGCCCATGCCATCACCCATTTCTTCCATGAGCAGTCTAGGAAGGGAGCTTCAGGTGCTTTACATGGTGGCATGTATGTCACGAGACTTGCTCAACGGCTGGGAGTGTTAGATGGTTGCCTCCCGATGACGGTGGACGGTATGCCCAAGATATTGGGTATGGACACACTAAAGAGGTTGAACAGGGAACAGGTAGCTGGGTTGCGGGCTGCTCCTATGGATTCAGATTTACCAGAGGCAGCTCCTTCCGCTCCTCCCTCCGATATACCACCACCTCCACCGTCGGATTATCCTGCTGGACCTTCTGCTGCTGGACCATCTGATGCTGCTGCACCTTCTTCTTCTGCCGGGCCTTCCTTTGTCCAGCCTCCTGCATTCCGAGATTGGCGCCAGTCAATCAATGAGGAGTGGGATGATGACAGGAAACCCACCGAGTTTGATCGTCAGATGTGTCGGATGGAAGGTATGATAAACAATATCGCTCTAAACCAGAATATGATTCTAATCCAGGAGGAAGACTTCCAAACCCAGTTAGATCACGAGATCTTGAGGCGACAGTGGCTAGAGCAATCCATGTTGGAGTTCTGGCGGTATCAGGGATTTCACCCTTCGTAGCCACCACCTCCACCCTATCAGCCACCTGCCCGTGCACCAGCACCTGCACCTACACCTGCACCGGAACCCTCTCCACCAGTTGATGTCTCCGATGATGATGAGACCAGCAGTGATTAGCACATTTTTGTTTTATTTTGATGTCGTCCTTTATTTCTTTACTTATTTAATACGCTTTTTAGTTTTTCTTCTTTTACTTGCTTTTGGATTAGTATTATTATTATTTTCTTTAGCATTATTTCGTTTCTTTATTTATTTATATATATTAACCTTGTTTTGAGTGCATTGTAGAATACTATTTTGATGCCAAATCTACTTCACCGCACTCTTGGCACCGTACTCATTTTCATCCACTCATGGACTTGGAAAAGGGCAGTAATTATCTCTCTTCATTGTTTCATGTTTTGCGCACACATTGAGGACAATGTGCATCTTAAGTAAGGGGGAGAGGTATACTTTATTGAAATACTTTATTGAATAAATTTCTACTTCATTTTTTTTTATTCATTCGTCTCAATCAATGCCTTCTAAGTAAGCTAAATTGTTATGATAAGTATAATTTGATGTGATTTCCCTTTACATGTTAAACTAATTTGAAATTTCCTAAATGACAATTTCTTGTTGAGGTTAACTTAGTAATTTCGATCAATTGTTGAGGATCGATTGTAATGGATATAGTTAAGTTGTGGATCGATGGAAATTGGAACATTACTAAAATTTGAAACCTTAGTTACATTTTTGAGCATAATACAATTCTGTAGATTCTTGAGTCGGACTTGGTACGACCCTTAAGTTTATAACCCTTGAATAAAAATAAATAATTCTAAGGAGCTTTGAAAATTTTTCCCTGTTCCGCTGATTTTGACTACAAATGAGTTAGAATCATGAATAGTGCTAGTAGCCATTTGAACGGTGATTCTGGCTGAGTAACCGGGGGTCGGCATCACAAATGTTTACCTTCGCGTCAAAAGGCTAGTATCAGTTCAAACAAGTCGGGCTCCTTAAAACATATATTAAAAAAAATAAATAATAATAAAAATAAAATAAAAATAAAAATATAATAATACTAATAAATTTGAGGGTTAGAATGCTTAAGAGAAAACTCACGTTTTTCGCACTTTGTTCATGGCATTTGAATTTGCTGGAATTTTATACTCAAATTTTTAACTCTGGATTTTTAGGTTTTAGGTATGTGAAATTTTTATTTTGAAACTTCTTGATTCAGCTGTTATGATTGTGAATTATTTTGATTGAGAAAGTGAGGTTATCCGATTCGAGTATTGTCAAAACTTTATTTTTCTTTTTGAATATAGAGGGAGTCTGTCATTTATGCTTATTACAGTAATTTAGTTTGCTTGAGGACAAGCAAAAACTCAAGTGTAGGGGAATTTGATAAGTACACAATTAATGATATTTTATTCCCATTTCTTAATATGATTATTATCAAATTGAGTTTAATTTGTTTGTTTAAAGTGCAATTTAAGGATAATTTCAGGAATTCTCGATAAATTGAGGCTTTTGGTCATTTCGGAGCAATTACGGATGAAAGTAGAAGAAAAAAAGCAAAATCAGCCAATGGACACGCCCACGAACACGGGCGTGTCGTTAGGCGTGCCCCTGTTACTACATTCAGTGGATATGACACGCCCAGTTGCATAGGCGTGTCACCAAACGTGCCATTTGTCCAGAGTCACAGTAGCTTCAACACGCCCAGGACCACGGGCGTGCTCATGATCGTGCTATTTACCCAAAGTCACAGTAGCTGCGACACGCCTAGGACCACGGGCGTGTCAATGAGCGTGTAATTCATCCAGACTCACAGTAGCTGTCACACGCCCGGGACCACGGGCGTGCCAAGGAACGTGCCTTTTATTCAGACTTACAGTAGCTATGACACGCCCTGGAACACGGGCGTGTCAGTGGACGTGCCTTTGGTTCAAGATCACAGTGCCTATAACACGCCCAGGAACACGGGCGTGTCAGTGGTCGTGTCACCTGTCGAAAAGTGAGATTCTTTGCACTGATTGGGGAATAAGTGGGGGACAATAGCTGGCCTTTGTCAAAAAGAAAGAACAAGAAAAGGAGAGCTTGCCTAAATCAGGGAAAAGGGTGATGAACCAAGGGAAAGTGGTAGACAATGGATGGGATTAGTGAGCTGGAAGCATGGGCTAGAGATTTGGAGGGAAATAAAAAGAGAAGAGGGGGAGAAGAACAACAGTTTTTGCTGGAGCATTGCTGGAAACAGAGAAGAAAGAAGAGAAGGAAGAGCCATCTGCTGGAGCAAGGAGAAGGGTCTTGAGCTGAGATTGAAGGAAGAACAACACCATACTCAAGTCCTAAACCAAGAATCAAGAGCTCAAGTGAAGAAATACAGATTCACTGCCATGAATTGTTTGGTTTCTCTTATTCATTTATCTTACTCTATTTTTGTAGCTGTTAATATGAACTAAATCTTTCTCTATCTAGATATTGATGAACGCTAGCCAATTTGTATGAATTAAAACAATTGTATTCAGTTGAATCAATTAATTGAGTTGTTTTATTCTTATGATACTTGTTGTTATTTCCAATTGATAATAGCATGCTTGTTGATTGGTTATTATTTTCATATTATTGACTTGAGAAAGCTTGATGTGAATTGAATACTCATAAGGATTGAGGATTGATTGGGGTGCTAGAGTTAGACCTACAAGATCCTTTGGTTTATAGTTCCTTGTCCTTAATGCATGACCTATTTAATTGTGTTTAGAGAAGAGATTCCGGCACTCTACTTAGTAATTAGGGATTAATCCACTCGAGAGAGGCTTTAATCTAAGTTAGAGGAATGCCAATTCAATTTGATTAAACGGTTTAGTTGAATGGATTGTTTATAAATATTATTGAGGCTAGGGGGATTCAATATCTGGATAGTTCTATTAATATCATTATAAATCTTTTGTGCACAACATTTAATTTCCTTTCATTCATTAATTAGTTGATTTTAGTTACAACACATCACACAACTATTAATTCACTAAACAACGATAAAGTTTTGCACTAGTACTTGGCCTTGTCCCCAAGGAACGACACTCACTCACTACTATATTACTTGAGCGACCCGTGCACTTGCGGTAATTGCATATAGCTAACGGCACGCATCAAGTTGTGTGATGTGTTGCACTTACGGTAACTGCCCTGTGCAATTTGATAAGTACACAATTAATGATATTTTATTCCCATTTCTTAATATGATTATTATCAAATTGAGTTTAATTTGTTTGTTTAAAGTGCAATTTAAGGATAATTTCAGGAATTCTCGATAAATTGAGGCTTTTGGTCATTTCGGAGCAATTACGGATGAAAGTAGAAGAAAAAAAGCAAAATCAGCCAATGTACACGCCCACGAACACGGGCGTGTCGTTAGGCGTGCCCCTGTTACTACATTCAGTGGATATGACACGCCCAGTTGCATAGGCGTGTCACCAAACGTGCCATTTGTCCAGAGTCACAGTAGCTTCAACACGCCCAGGACCACGGGCGTGCTCATGATCGTGCTATTTACCCAAAGTCACAGTAGCTGCGACACGCCCAGGACCACGGGCGTGTCAATGAGCGTGTAATTCATCCAGACTCACAGTAGCTGTCACACGCCCGGGACCACGGGCGTGCCAAGGAACGTGCCTTTTATTCAGACTTACAGTAGCTATGACACGCCCTGGAACACGGGCGTGTCAGTGGACGTGCCTTTGGTTCAAGATCACAGTGCCTATAACACGCCCAGGAACACGGGCGTGTCAGTGGTCGTGTCACCTGTCGAAAAGTGAGATTCTTTGCACTGATTGGGGAATAAGTGGGGGACAATAGCTGGCCTTTGTCAAAAAGAAAGAACAAGAAAAGGAGAGCTTGCCTAAATCAGGGAAAAGGGTGATGAACCAAGGGAAAGTGGTAGACAATGGATGGGATTAGTGAGCTGGAAGCATGGGCTAGAGATTTAGAGGGAAATAAAAAGAGAAGAGGGGGAGAAGAACAACAGTTTTTGCTGGAGCATTGCTGGAAACAGAGAAGAAAGAAGAGAAGGAAGAGCCATCTGCTGGAGCAAGGAGAAGGGTCTTGAGCTGAGATTGAAGGAAGAACAACACCATACTCAAGTCCTAAACCAAGAATCAAGAGCTCAAGTGAAGAAATACAGATTCACTGCCATGAATTGTTTGGTTTCTCTTATTCATTTATCTTACTCTGTTTTTGTAGCTGTTAATATGAACTAAATCTTTCTCTATCTAGATATTGATGAACGCTAGCCAATTTGTATGAATTAAAACAATTGTATTCAGTTGAATCAATTAATTGAGTTGTTTTATTCTTATGATACTTGTTGTTATTTCCAATTGATAATAGCATGCTTGTTGATTGGTTATTATTTTCATATTATTGACTTGAGAAAGCTTGATGTGAATTGAATACTCATAAGGATTGAGGATTGATTGGGGTGCTAGAGTTAGACCTACAAGATCCTTTGGTTTATAGTTCCTTGTCCTTAATGCATGACCTATTTAATTGTGTTTAGAGAAGAGATTCCGGCACTCTACTTAGTAATTAGGGATTAATCCACTCGAGAGAGGCTTTAATCTAAGTTAGAGGAATGCCAATTCAATTTGATTAAACGGTTTAGTTGAATGGATTGTTTATAAATATTATTGAGGCTAGGGGGATTCAATATCTGGATAGTTCTATTAATATCATTATAAATCTTTTGTGCACAGCATTTAATTTCCTTTCATTCATTAATTAGTTGATTTTAGTTACAACACATCACACAACTATTAATTCACTAAACAACGATTAAGTTTTGCACTAGTACTTGGCCTTGTCCCCAAGGAACGACACTCACTCACTACTATATTACTTGAGCGACCCGTGCACTTGCGGTAATTGCATATAGCTAACGGCACGCATCAATATATATAAACCCTTTGTGAAATTGATTATCAAAATAAAAATTCCTATAAATATAAATAATAGTCCAATAAATAAAAATTTTTAAATTTGAATATTTTCATCTAAAATTATATTAAAAAATTTTATTGTTTTGAATAAAAAATAATTAAAAATAAAATTATAATAGTTTCAATCAATAAAATTCATATAAATTAAAAATATATATTTTTAATATTAAAAAATAAAACATTCATATACCATAAGTATCTAATCAAGAAATACATTATTGTTAATTTATAGCAACAAATTTAAATATAAACTTTAAATATAATATTATCATAATAAAGGTATATTTCGAAAAAAAAAAAGGCAAATGAATTTTCAATTCATAATTTATTCTAAATAAAATTATACAGAATTTAATTGAATTATCTATTTTAAGAAAATTGAAGCCTTAGCCTTTTTTGAGAGTAGGGCTATGCAATGGCCCGTCAGTCTGGATAGTTCGGCCCGATCCTATGGTTCAAAAAAATAGGGTTGAATTTTGGGCTTGACGGGTGAGCCTAAAGCCACCTTGGGTTGGGCTTTGGGCCCGAGGATAAATACCTTTAGCAGGCCCAGCCCGGCCCGGCTAGAGGTATTTTAAAAAAATAAATAAATAAATTTTTAATTAATTATATTAATATTTATAAATAATTATATTAATTTTTATATTTAATTTTGTATATAATAACAATTATGGCATTAATAACTTAAAAATAACATGAAAAATAAAAAAAAATAAAAAAATAATAATAATAATTAAAAATATATATATAATTCTTTCAGCCACCCGAATTCAGCCCATTGGCCTAAGTATCTCAGGCTACTTGGGTTAGGGTCGAGCTTTGGACTTCAATTTTTTAGCCCAAAATGTTTTGGGATGGGCTGCGGGCAATGGACAAACCCGGCTAACCAAGCATGTGCACAGGGCTATTTTGAGAGTGCTTGAATGGCTTTGTCAATGGTGCTTCAGTCCATGTGTTATTAAATTGGATTCTCAAGAAGGTTTTTTTGCCTTCATGTTAGGTTTGGAAGATCAGTCTAGTTTTGGAGCTATTTTACACAACGCCTCTTTGATCATGTAATTAGGGATAAGTAATAGTCAAATTAGTTGAATTTTAGGGTTGACTAACTCGACTATTATTAATTGGTCAAAAATATTTATTTTTAAAAATCGACCATTATTGGTTACTTCGATAGGATTTGATCAGTTTTACTAATAAATATACAAGTCGAAATCAATTAATTCAATTGATTTAAACATATATAGTTGGTTGGGTTACTCAAATTACAGTCAGACCAGTCGTGTTTAGACTATTTTACACATCTCTACACATAATAACATTTCTATATCATAGGTTCAAAGACAAACGAAAACAATTGCTCATCAACCTATTGGCATGGGCGTGGCCACCTTATAGAGACAAGAGGCAACTACATCCTTCTCTTTTGAAAAAAAGTATATATATTATTAAAATTTTTAGAATTTTTTATTTATCTTCTTTTAAAATTTTAAATTATCACCTATTATTTAGTTTATGTAAATTAATTTTTTCTCAAGTAAATATATTTTTTTCTAAAAAAAACTAATACTCTTTAAATAAAAAAAAGAAAAGAAAAAGAAAAAAAGGAAAAAGGAAGTTAAAGAAATAACAAATTTCAATCAAATTAATTTAAATTCAATCAATAAATTAAGAGCTTAAGAAGAAATTAAAAACACAATAAAATAAGTAAAATTGAGAAAAAAATATAAAATTATAATCTTTATTTTATACAATTTGTTTTGTTTTCTATGTAATTTCTTACCTTTGCTTTTGCTTTTGATTTTTAATTTATTATTTTAATTTTTAATATTACGTGATAATTTTTATTTTAATTATTTTTTAATAAATTATATTTATAATTCAATTTTTTGTATACAAATATATATTTTCTTTAATTAATTTAATTTTTGATAAATAAAAATAGTTTATTAATAAATTATAAATTCATAAAATAGTAACCATATGATAGATACAATTATAAAAATAAAACAAAGAGTGACGAGAAAGGAAAATCAGAATTTCAAAAAGAAAACTTGTCCCTTTTCTTTTGAAATTCTGGCCTTGCAGACTTGTTTTCGAATTTGGTTTTTACAATTCTTCTTTATATTGTTGATTATATTTTTTAATGAAATATTTTCATTTTTTAAAAAAAAAATTCACACCATTTTTATTTGTCCTACACCATAAATTTGATATTACGAACGGTCAAAAGGTGAAATTTAGAAAATTAATGGTCTCAATTTTAATCAGATCCGAAATCTTATATAGGTCATTGGATTCACATACTTTCATTAATAGTCTACTATATATATATAAAAAAATAATGGCTTAGGTTTAGTGATATTATGAGAACGAGTACACATGATCTTAACCAATTTGAATTTACCCAAAGCCGTACAAATTCACGCCAGTGCCAAGATTTGGCGGTCAATAAAAAATTTAAAATTTGATAAAAACTAATGGGTGAATGAATTCAAAGCCTAAAAGTTTAACACTTTCAAAACTCAACAAGCTCTCTCTCTTTAAGATCTGGACGTCTTCTGGGATCTGAATCGAATACAGATGATTTCTTAGTTTATCGACAAATTTCAGGTACACCATCTCCAGCTCTTTGTACTTATTTCTCTCTGAAATTTTATCTTTTCTTTGTGTGAATTTTAATTTGTATTGAGATGCTCCTAAAATATTTTCTGGGTAATCTTAATTCTCCTTTAATTTTATTAGGTAATTGAGAGAATTGGTATTTTGTAACACTGTCAATCAATGACCTAATTGGAATCATTTATTGAATTTCCAATTTTTCTTCTTCCCTTACTTATATATCTACCTAATTGAGCATCGACTTCAAATTCAAGGACAATGAGTAAAATTTGAGCTGCCACGTTCATTTTAGCCACCTTTTATCCGATTTGAGCATTTGAGTTAATTCCCAATTATGGCTTTTTCCTTTTTTTTTATTGGGTAGTTATGGTGAGAGAGCAAAGAGTAGAATCCTTTTACACTCACCTCAGAGAATCAGTTTCAGCTTCATGTCTGTCTCCTCTGCTTATATTTCCCTCAACTTTAGATGTTGATTCACTTTGTGCTCTTGCTATCCCGTCTCTTCTTTCCAAGAAATTAATAAATATGCAAGACCTGATTTGAATTCATCTTCAACTGAACCTATTTCAATCCTTTTAATCAATTGGGGTTGCCAACGCAATTTGCGGCAATTACTCAATTTAGGTCCTGGTGTTCATGTTTTTGTAATTGATAGTCACCGGCCCATCCATTTACATAACTTGAGTGAGCAAAATGATAGTGTGATTGTGCTTTACACTCATGATGATGAGCATCAAGCTAATTTGGCTTATGATTTTGAGATTTCATCTTTGGCTAATGCGAGCGAGTTGAATTTTAATGATGAGGGTAGTGAGAGTTCAGATAGTGAAGAAGTGGACAGTGAAAGTGATGGGGAAGAGGATGGAAATGGTGCTTCAAGGAAGTGTAGAAGGGTTTCAAAAGATAATG
Organism: Garcia nutans; assembly: GCA_947685225.1. Classification (NCBI taxonomy): domain Eukaryota; kingdom Viridiplantae; phylum Streptophyta; class Magnoliopsida; order Malpighiales; family Euphorbiaceae; genus Garcia; species Garcia nutans. The sequence goes on from CANTUV010000076.1 coordinate 1,497,267, forward strand.
AAGATGACCCAATTCTGCTTTTCAGAAAATTGAAGAGGGAATATTATCAGAAGGGCACTTTCCATGGAAAGCCGTCAAGGTATTTGATGTATGAATTATCACATTCTTTAAGGAAGAACACAAATGAATTGCTTTGGATGGCTTGTGTTACGCTGACTGATCAGTTTGTTCATGAGGGATTGATGGATGAGAGGTACCAAGTGGGGGGTTATGGAACTTGAGTAGCATATCAACATTTCAGGAAATTTGGAGGTTGTTTCTACGATGACTCTAAAAGATGGAACAAAAATTCGAGCACCTAAATCATCAAGGATTGCATATGAAGATGAGCCAAGGCTTATGGTGTTAAGGGAGTGGAATTTGTTTGATTCAATGTTGTGTTCTTCATATATTGCCCCAAAATTGAAGACTTGGAGTGAAAATGGAATGAAGAAGCTAAAGCTTTTGCTTGCAAGAATGGGATTCGCACTTGTTGATTGCCAACAAAAGTTTCAGTACATGAATCTTGAAGTTAAGAGAAAGATGAAAGATGAGTTTGAACAGTTTTTACCTGAATATGGGCTTACTGATTTTTATTACAGGAGTTTCTTGAGGTTACATGAGTACAGCTCTAGGGTTTCCACAGCAGATGTCGCTTATGGAGTTATTGCTTTGCTCGAGTCATTTATGAACTATGTGTTAGGTTTTTGGGTTCCCTCCTATGTGAAAAATTCAATGTTTGAGCCCATTTTCTTTTGGCCCAATAGGCTTTAATGTTTTAGCATTTATAATAATCTTATGTTGCATGTGAGAGGTGTGAGTGTGTCATCCACCAAAGGAGAAGAGAGAGAGAAAGAGAGAAAAGAGAGAGAAAAGAAAGTTTTTTTTTCTGCAAAAGAAGTCAACAGAGTAGTCTCGATTTTCTGGCTATTGGACTTCCATCTGCGCTCCGATCAAGCTAAAATTTGGATAGCAGTTAGAGGACTCATCGTTCTTCATTCTTAACGGTGGAGATCAGTTTTGACGGTTAGATTTCCTGCATTTGGAGCTCAAAGTTTACTGTTTACGTGCATTTCTGCAACAGCGACCAATTTATCTTTCTCTGACGATCAACGATTATTTATGGTCTAATTTGACTGAAATTTGGTGAGAACATTTAGAATTTGTTGTTATTTAATCTGGACGGTGGATATCGGATTTGAACAACCGAAGCTCATCCATTGGCAAGAACAGTAGCTATTTTGGGTGATTTTTCTCCATTCTCTTATTTATTTCTTGTTCTTTCATTGATTTGGTGTTGCTACTTTACTTGAGGATTGTTATAGTAACTTGTGGTTGCTATAAACATTGATTTTGATAGTGAAACTCTTTTACTTGCACCAAGAAAGGTCCCGTAGTTTTTATCTTTCACATTGATATTTTTCCACGTTAAAAATTATAATGTTTATGTGTGATTGGTTTTGTGTATCTTGAGGCAGATTGTTAAATGGTTATTTGTTAAATTTTACTTAGTTACTCCTCATAGATTCATTGAAGTAGGGAAGAATTAATCTTGGCTCCTTCCCATCAAAGTGGTATCAGAGCTAGTTCATTAGTTCATTGGTTGTTTACTTGTTTGAATGATGGAGGTGAATGTGAGTAAAACGGTTTGCTTTGATGGCACAAATTATCACAAGTGGAAAGGAAAAATGAAAGATTTTCTTATTGTGAAAAGATTGCATTTACCTGTATTTGCTTCTTAAAAATCTGAGTTTAAATCTAATGAAGATTGAAAATTTGAGCATTTGCAAGTATGTGATTTTATTAGGCAATGGGTAGAAGATAATTTGTTAAATCATATTGCTAATGAAACAAATGCCAAAATTGAGTGGGAAAAGCTTGAAACTTTGTATGCTTCAAAAACTGGTAATAATAAGTTATTTTTGCTTAAACAAGCTACACGCTTACAATATAGAGAATGTAGCTCTATACTTGATCATGTGAATGAATTTCAAGGTATTTTTGATCAATTATCTGGCATCGGTATCAAATTTGATGAAGAGGTTATTGGACTTTGATTGTTGAATACACTTCCTGACTCATGGGAAAACTTTCGTGTATTTTTTACTAATTCTGCTCCTGAAAGTGGTGTAACCATGTCATATGCAAAAACTGATATTTTAAATGAAGAGATGAGAAGAGGAAATCAAAGGGCATCTACTTCACAGTCAGAAATTTCGGTTACTGAAAATAGGGGGAGAAGTAAAAGTAGGAGTCAAGATCAAAATAGAATATAAGAACCTTGAATGTTATTACTATGGTAAACCAAGACATATCAAGAAATATTATTTCAAGTGGAAGAATGAAAACAAGGCAGACAAAGGGAAGCAAGAAAGGAGAGGCAATGATAACAATACTGATCGTGTTGCCACTACCATTTCAGATGATGATTTGGCTATAATTTATCAAGAGAATATGGTCAATGTAGCCTATGATGATACTGCTTGGGTTCTTGATAGTGGTGCATGTTTTCATGTTACATTAAGGAAGGAGTTCTTCACATCTTATACTCCGGGTGATTTTGGAGTTTTAAAGATGGGTAATGATGGAGTGTCAAAGGTGATAGGCATTGGAACTATTTATTTGGAGACCCAAAACGGAGCAAAATTAGAACTGAAAAATGTTAAACATGCACCTGACATTAGGTTGCATTTGATTTTCACTAGTAAGCTTGATGATGATGGCTATTGCAGCACTTTTGATGATGGAAAATGTAAAATCGACAAAGGCTTCTTAGTTATGGGTAGAGGAAAGAAGGCTTCAGGCTTATATTAGCTGCAAGCTTCAATATCTACAGATTTTATTAATGCAGTTGAAAGTGATAACTCTTCAGAATTATGACACAAGACGCTGAGTCATATTAGTGAGAAAGGACTAGATTGTCTAGCTAAAAGGAATTTACTTTCGGGATTCAAAGGTACAAGGTTAGATAGATATATTTATTGCTTGACTAGAAACAGAAGAGGGTTTCTTTCAAACATCATTCTCCTTCTAGAAAAAATAATTTGCTTGAGCTGGTACATTCAAATATATGTGATTCTTTGAAGGAAAAGTCATTTGGTGGTGCACTTTACTTTGTGACCTTTATTGATGATCATTCTAGAAGACTTTGGGTTCGTACCTTAATGTCTAAAAATCAAGTTCTTGGTGCATTTAAAGAATTTCAAGCTTTTGCTGAGAAAGAAATTGGAAAGAAGTTAAAATGTATTCGCACTGATAATGGTGGTGAGTATTGTGGGTTGTTTGATGCATATTGCAGAGAACAGGGTATCAGACATCAGAAGACACCTCCCAAGACTCCTCAGCTGAATGGTTTGGTAGAAAGGATGAATAAAACATTGATGGAGAGAGTCAGATGTGTGCTTTCAGAGGATAAATTGCCTAACTCATTTTGGGGTGAAGCTTTGTACACTGTTGTATATGTGATTAATCTAACTCCCACTATTACATTGGGAAATGATGTTCTAAATATATTTTGGTATGGTAAGGATATTTTCTACGACCACCTACGAGTGTTTGGTTGCAACTATTTTGTGCATGCTCCCAAAGATGAGAGGTTTGAGTTAGATGCAAAGACTAGACAGCGTATCTTCATTGGCTATAGGCAAGATGAGTTTGGTTACAGATGCTATAATCCAATTCAGAAAAAACTTATTAGAAGTAGAGATGTAGTATTTGTAGAAGATCAGACTAGAAGATATTAACAAGGTGGAAAAATTAAAGTCTCAGAGTAGTGGTTTGATTGATTTAGACCCATCTCCTACAACTCATACGCCTGATGCAGTTGAGGTTCAGAATCATGGTGATGTGCAAAATGATAATCAGAATGCAGATGAGGTTGGTGCTCCTGAATATAAAGCAGCTGATGATCAACAAGAGGCACATGTTGAGGAACCTGAAGTTCTACTTAGGAGGTCTACCAGAGATTGAATGCATTCTACCATGTATTTTTCTAATGAGTATATACTCTTGATAGATAGAGAAGAACCTGAATGCTATGAAGAGGCTATTGAGAGTGAGCAAAAGGCAGAATGGATTGGAGCTATGAAAGATGAAATGCAGTCTTTAGCTGATAATCACACATTTGAATTCGTAAAGCTTCCTAAAGATAGAAAAACCTTGAAGAATAAGTGGATCTATAAAATAAAGCAAGAAGATAATTCATTATCTCCACGATATAAAACTAGATTAGTTGTCAAGGGCTTTAGTCAGAAAAAGGGAGTTGACTTTGAGGAGATTTTCTCACCAGTGGTCAAGATGTCATCAATTCATGTTATTTTTGGATTAGCTGCTACTCTTGATTTAGAGGTTGAGCAAATGGATGTTAAAATAACATTCCTTCATAGTGATTTAGAGTAGAAAATTTACATAGAATAACCTGAAGTTTTTGTGGTAAAAAGAAAAGAAAATTATGTTTGCAAACTGAAAAAAAGTTTGTATGGGCTGAAACAAGCACATAGGCAATGGTATAAGAAGTTTGAGTCAGTTATGGTTCAACAATGCTACATGAAGAAACTTTTTATCATTATGTTTTTGTGCAGAGATTTTCTGCTAGTGATTTTATCATCCAGTTGTAATATGTTAATGATATGCTCATTTTGGGTTCTAGTTCTTCAAGAATTGATAGCTTGAAGAAAGAGTTAAGCAAGTCCTTTGCAATGAAGAATTTAAGGCCAGCAAAGCATATTCTTGGCTTGAGGATCATTCGTGATAGGAAATGCAAGAAGCTGTGGCTACCTCAAGAAAAGTATATTGAGAAAGTATTACATCGATTTAATATGGCTAAAGTTAAACCTGTAAGTACCCCTCTTGCCATGTCTTTCAAATTGAGTATCAAACAATCTCCTTCTAGTGAGCAAGAGAAAGAATATATGCAGAAAGTTCCTTATGCATCTGCAGTAGTTAGCTTGATGTATGCTATGATTTGCACTAGGCCAAACATAGCTTATACAGTTGATACTGTTAGTAGATTTTTGTCTAATCTAGAAAAAGAGCACTGAGATGCTGTGAAATGGATTTTGAGATATCTTCGTGACACTGCTAGTTTGAAGTTATGTTTTAGGACTAGAAAGCCTATTCTCAGTGGTTATACAGATTCTGATTTAGCAGAGGATGCAGATTCAAGAAAGTATACTTTTGGGTATCTGATCACTTTTGCAGAGGGAGCTGTGGCATGACAATCTAGGTTGTAGAAATGCATTACATTGTCTACTACAGAAGCTGAATTCATTGCAACAACTGAAGTATGTAAAGAATTGCTTTGGATGAAGAAGTTTTTGAATGAGCTTGGCTTTATACAGAAGAGATATGTCTTATTTTGTGACAGTCAGAGTGCTATTCATCTCGGTAAGAATCCTATTTTTCACGGTAGATCCAGACACATAGATATGGGATATCATTGGATTCGTGATATTTTGAATTCTAAGCAGCTTAGACTTGAGAAGATACATACTGATGATAATGGTTCTGATATGTGCACAAAGGCTTTATCAAGAGGAAAGTTTGATACATGTTGTAGAGTTGTCGGTATGACAAACTTCTTCACGTAGTCGAAAAGGGAGAGAATTGTTAGGTTTTTGGGTTCCCTCCTATGTGAAAAATTCAATGTTTGAGCCCATTTTCTTTTGGCCCAATAGGCTATTAATGTTTTAGCATTTATAATAACCTTATGTTGGATGTAAGAGGTGTGAGTGTGTCAGCCACCAAAAGAGAAAAGAGAGAGAGAGAGAGAGAGAGAGAGAGAGAGAGAGAGAGAGAGAGAGAGAGAGAGAAAGAGAGAAAAGAGAGAGAAAAGAAAGAGTTTTTTTCTGCAAGAAAAGTCAACAGAGCAGTCTCGGTTTTTGAGCGATCAGATAGTCATCTGTACTGCGATCAAGCTGAAATTTGGATAGAAGTTAGAGGACTCAGTTTTCGACAGTTGGATTTCCGAAATTTGGAGCTCAAAATTCACTGTTCACATGCATTTCTACAACAATAACCAGTTTGTCTTTCTTCGATGATGGGTCATTTGTGGTCGGATTTGGCTGAAATTTGGTGAGCACGTTTAGAATTTGTTGTTCTTTAATCTGGACGGTGGAGATCAGTTTTGAACAACCAAAGCTCATCCATTGGCTTGAACAGTAGCTATTTTGGGTATTTTTCTCCATTCTCTTGTTTATTTCTTGTTATTTGATTGATTTAGTATTGCTACTTTACTTGAGGGTTGTTATAGTAGCTTGTAATTTCTGTAAATATTAATTTTGATAGTAGAACTCTTTTACTTGGACCAAGAGAGGTCTCGTGGTTTTTATCTTTTACATTGAAAGGGTTTTCCACATTAAAAATTGCTGTGTTTATGTGTGATTGGTTTTGTGCATCTTGAGGCAGATTGTTGAATGGTTGTTTGCTGAATTTTACTTAGTCATTCCTCATAGATTCATTCAAGTAGGGAAGAATTAATCTTGGCTCCTTCCCATTACTCTAATGGCTCTTGTGCTTCTAAGCAATTTGGGGTGGCGTATGATGCGCTTTCCTTGAACAATCTTGATAAGTTAAAAGTTGGAATGCAACAAGCAATTAAAGTACAATGAGCAATTCTTAGAGAAGGAAGTGCAGCAAAAAGTGGTTCTATCAGAAGTGGAACAAAGTTCAGATGGGTAAAGCTTGAGGAATCAGTGGATGCGAAGCTGTTGGGATATCCACAGGCTTTGACTAAACTCTGTTACTTTCTCATGGATGCCTTGAGAGAGAAAGGAGCTAGAGCAAAGCCTTTGCTTTGTGCATGCTTATCACAAGAGCCAGGCAAGATGTTGATTGTTGGAGTTTGTGGAAAGTCTCGACTTGGTGCAGTTCAAGGAAATACATTTGGAGTTGCATTTAGAAATGCTGCTGAAGAGATTGGAGCTGAGCTCTTTCATGAGTTGTTTGAATCTTCATGGATTGTTTTAAATAAAAGTGCAGTTAATAACTTTATGATCATATTAACTGAGAAGCTCTGATGGAGTACTTTGTTTAATGTCCAGATATATTTCTTCTTTAATTTCCCTGCCTTTTCCCCTACAAAATTAGTTGTATTGTTCTCAGTAGGTCATATGTCTGTGTCTTTGAATTATTTTTTCTGTCATGTTTAAAATTAAAATGATCCATAAATGTGAAATAAAATTTTACTTCAATCATCAGGAATTTCTTCTTTTCTCTTTTTTGTCAGCAATATGTTGACAATATTATTAGGCACAAAAATCTGACAGAAATTGCCTTTCTTGTAATTCAATGTCAAAACACCCAACATAGCTCATAATTCAACTAAAACTTAAATGTGAACATTTCAAGATATTCTTAAGTATCTGAGTTATATATATTTTTGCAGAGTTAACTGTTCAATGTTTATTACAGGCCATCTTTGTTGTTTCTTTATCAGGGGAGCTATTTTTCACTTGTTAGTTACCTTTGTGTTCTTTAGCATTTCCTTACTCTATGCGAAGCTTATTTTTTCATTTGAAACTACAAGTTTAATTTTTTTTGTCCTGCCATTAGCTTGCAACTGATATTTTCTGGTTTTGTTTTGTTTTGTTTTTTTTTTTTAAATTTTTGGCTGTCAGCTATTGCCAAAACTTGAAAAAAAAAAGGTTGATCTTTAGATTGATAGAACCAAGACTTCAACTGCAACTGTTTAATTGTTTGATTTTACATCTTAGATAATTGCTGATTCTTAAATTGTGAAATGCTTGACTAGGTAACTTCTAAATTTATTATTTACATGCTGCTTGGTTATAAAATGAATGTTATTTGGTTATTCTTTTCTTTTCATAATTCTTTAGTGCAGTCCAATTCAAACTAGAAAATTACTGGATATTAGAATTTTAAATATAGTTGGATTGAGGAAATATAATGGTGCTGTCTGTATTTCAAAAATGGAAATAGAAATTTACGTGAGTTACCTTTTATACCTTTATAAATATTTTTATTTTTATAAATATATAATAATTTAAATAGAATATTTTCTTATTTCATCATATTAATTTTAAAAAATGAAATTAAATTAAAAATAACAAATTAAACTAAAGTATTAAATAATATATCAAAATAAAAATTTTAATGTTGCACATTTTTTAAAATAATATTATCTTATTATTTTACTTATTGTTATGAAATAATTAAAATGTTTAATTTTTATTAATTTTTGTGTTAAATTTTTTGATCGATTATGGATATAAGGGAGAGGAAATACCTAAAATACTTAAATTTGAAATCTAAACTGGAACAATATATATTTTTAGCTACTAAGTTACACCTTGATGGTTAAAAATGATAAGGGTGTAATGAGAGGACTGACTTTCTAAAAAGGCCCAAATATGATTAATTTCAAAATTTTGATAGATTTCCGTGTATTAGTGCAAAATATTTTCATGTTTTAAATCATTGAAAAAGCTATGTATTTAATTAGTTTTACAAAATATTATGAAAAATAAAAATTATTTTATTTTATTTGTAAATGTTTACATTTATTTTATTTGTAAGTATAATCAGAGTATACATGTATAATGTTATGAAATTTTTTAATACAATTAATTCACTAATACTTTTATGCTGGCTTTTTTAAGTATTATTTTATAAAATAGTACTATTTTATTTTAAATACTATTTTGTAAAATAATGATTTTAAAAGAAAATAATATTACTTTATAAAAATTTCTCAAAAAATGAACCTCAATAGCATCATTTTATATTTTACGGATATAATATATATATATTACAGATATGTTATATTTTATTCTTTACATATATAAATATATTATGTATATATTGCGTGTATATTTTCTTTTAATCTATATATATTATTTAATTATAATATGTATACAAGTTGCATATATATTAAGTATATTATTTGACACTTACAACACTCGTATAAAATAAACAATACAAATAAATAATGAAACTAATATAATTTAAAAAAAATGATATATACTCATCTAAAGATATCGCTCATTTAGCTTAAATGAGATAAAAATGAGAATTAGCAACGGATAAAAATCGTCGATAATTCTTAAAAATTTGTCATTAATAGTAATTAGCGATGGATTTGATGTTGACGCTATTCACTCTGTCATTGAAAAATAGTGACGGACTTTTTTCTTCGTCGGTATTTAGCGATGGATTTTTTCTTCGTTAATCTGTCACTACTTAATCTTGTCGTCCTTTTATTTAATAAAATAAAATAAATTATTTTTTAAAATAAAATAAATTATTTTTTTGTCGCTAAATTCATCATTAAATTATTAATTTATATTAAAAAAGTATTTTTTAAAAATAAATTATTTTATTTTTAATTTCTAAAGTAAATTATTATCAAAAATATTTATTCTATTAAATAATTTATTCTAATAAATAATTTATTTACATAAAAATTAAATTATTTACCAAATACTATCTAAAAAATAATTTTTATCTGAATTCTCCAAGAAATAATTTATTCTAACATTTATCTAAAATATAAACCAATATATTAATTAATTTCAAAAAATTTATTCTAAAAATTATTTATTCAATCAAATAATTAATTCAATTTAAAAATAAATTACTCAATCTAATAATTTATAAAAAATTTCTACCAAATAATATTTATTTTTTTAATATTATTTATTAAAAAAACCTAATATTTATTCTAAAAATTATTATTAATTATAAAAAAAATAAATAAATAAGCAATCTAAAAAATACATACCTTCAATCAATTTGCAAAATCATAAAAATTTTAATCAAAATGCAAGAGAATAAGGGAGAAAGAGGAGTAAGAGGAAGAACAAAAAAAGAGAGAGAGAGAGAGAGAGAGGAGAAAGAAGAAAGAGAAAAAAATAAAGAAAAATCTCTTTATCCTCTTTAATCACTTGTTGATAATTTCACATTTTCTAGATAATTCTCTTAAAAATTTGTAACAAAAGATGAATTTTCTTTGATTTTTGATTAATTTGATGAAAGGAAGAAGAAAGTAGAGAAGATGGTGATGGTAGTTGTAGATGGCGTGGACGATGAAGAAAGAAGAGAAGAGAAAAAAAATTCTAAACTATATATAGATATATAATAAATTCAATCTAGTGTAGGTAATCTCATTTTAACTATGATGCACCATTTTTCTTATTTTTTGATTCTAATTTGATTTTTAGTCCTATAAAATCACACACATATATATATATATATTAGTAAATTTTAAGATTTACTATTTACATTATTTATACATATCACTTTTATCACTATTTACTATCAATTATTAATATTAATTAAAAAATTTATTATTTAAAATTTTAAATATCACAGTCTGTTAGTACAAAATAAATAAATATAGAAGTACAGTAATAAATACATAAAAATATGAAGCAAAATAATTATAATGAATAAATACAAATAGCTACAAGTGTATTGTGTTAATTACAATTTACTCATTTTCGCTAAAAATTTTTAATATATATATAATTTATTTATTTTTAATATAAATAAATAAAAATTTTATGAATGCATTAATTAATTGAATATAATATATTTATTATACAATCGGATGTAGCTAAAAACAATTTTTTAAAAATAAAAATTATAATAAATAGTGTCCAATTGGATTTTATTTGATCTATAATAATAAAACATTTGAAGAAGTTCATACTCAAGTTGGATTTTCTAAGAGTAAATTTATCCAAAAATTATTGATTGAATTACAACAACTTAATTAACAAGAATAATACCTCGCATATGATATAATTAATCATAAAATACAATAATAAATAGATCAAATTTAAATAGTTTTTTTTTTTATTTTTATTGAAAATAAAAGCAAAAGATTTTTTTTTCAAAAAAGACGCGCCAAGTAATGGCAGGAGAGATGATTGAAATAGACGCGCTGTACAAAGAAGGATATTCGTAATACCTCTCAATTGTGCCAAATGGGCATGGTTTGGTTCTCACCGACCCGCGTGTCAAAGACAAACAATACTCTAAACGAAAGCTTATGTTTTTTTTTTTGTTGGTTTTGCGTTTCGTATCCTTTGTCTTCAAATCCTTCTCTCTTTAAAACCCTAAAAATTTCTCTTAATTCCCTCTCTGATCATCGATTTACACATACTTATGATTTGTTCGATTTCATATTGGACGATTGTTGACTAAAAGTTCGATTCTCTCTTTGATTCTTTTTACTATTTTTTAAGTTTAATTAAACAGAAATTTTATTTTTTATATTTGATTTTGTTTTTTTTTTTTGGTTATTGGAAATCATCCTTGATTAAATGATATGCATTTGCTATTTGAATTTTCATGAAAAATTATTTTTTGATATTTATAAATTTTAAATCAAAATTGAATTTTGGATGCCCAGCTGAGGTCTGAGGGGGGTTAAAGCTTTGAACTTTTAGTGTGATTATTAATGCTGGGCTTGAAGTTTCGATTTTTTCGAACGTTAATTCTGATTGTCTGATTTTTTTTCTTTTTTGTATTTTTAGTGCAACAGCTAAGGTTCAGGGTTTAAATAGTAAAATTTGGTAATGCTAGACAGTTTCTTTTGGTTGGGACTTTATATTGCTGCTGCCCCTGAACCTGTTTGGCTCTCAGTTTAAGCGATTTAGACTCGTCTTTCCTTAGAAAAGAATAGGAAAGTAAGTGGGTGCATTCATTGTATAATGCCCTAATTTTTCTCCGTTATTGTGATATAGCATTTTTAGCCTTTGAATCCTGGAAGTCTTGGTAGAAAGATTATATATAGAGCATGAGCACACAGGCTAAGGGGGTGAGAGGGGTTCCATTAAGGGGGTATCGGAGGAGGAAGACAATGCTGGACTTAAATGTGCCTCCAAATGAAAGCAGGGATCAGGAAGGAACTTCAACTCAGGATCTACCACAGGCAGTGCAAGCAAACCAGCAAGAGCAGCCTTTACTACCTGACACAATTGATGTTGAGGCTATTGATGATGATGTCATTGAATCATCCCCTAGAGCTTTTGCTGAAGTATGGTCTCTGTTTCTCTCCCTGCCTCTCTATTTTGCCGTTTCCATTGCAAATGATTTTTTTTTTAATTTGTCTTATTTGATGTTAGGCTAAGAGCAATGCCCAAAGAAACCTTAACCAAAGAACTTGCGGAAATACTGTTGTTGTTGATTTAGATTCAGGTAATTTGATTTTTCCTTAGCCTCACGTGTCTTCTATTTCATAACAGTTACATGGATCATGGGGTAAGTGCTTGTGTGGCCCCATTGAATGGTAATATGGTGCTCCTGCTCTTTTTTTTTGGCTTGTTTAGTTAACTGAAGTGTACATTGCTCGTTGTAGGTCGAACAACTAGGTTGACTTATAATAACCCCTATAAGCGTAGAAGAGTTGGATCAAAAACAATCATCAACTGTGAACATTATGTAAATTTGGAAAGCAGTAGCAGCTCTGTGGTAATATCTGAAACCCTTAATTTTTATATATGTATGCCTGCGCTTCGCTTTTCTACCTCCTGTTTGTCAATGTCTTTTTTCTTTTTTCTTCTTAACGGGAATTTAGAACATACTGTTGATGTGTCGCGATCTTAAATCTTAATGCTGTTGAGGTGGACTGTCAGCATGATTTGTTCTGACTGGTTTATCATAAATCTATCGTAAATGAGATTTATTTGGATGACTTAAAATGGGTAAAACACACAGAAGTTAATTATGAGGTAATATAGCTTTTCTGGCTGTATGACTGGAATTTTCACTGTTGACATTTTGTTCAAGCTCTTGCACAGCATTTGGGAATTTTCCCTTTCATTCATGGAAGGATATTACTCTAATGCCTGAATTTATAATTTTTTTTTTAAATTTCATAATTGGTTGCATTTGAAAATGGAATAAATGACTAATGGCTGTGCATTTTCATCTGACACATGTTATGGATGATTTGAATGGTGTGAAGCTTATTGTTATAGTTTATATTGGCAGGGTGATAATGTACAGCAGCTGCGGCCTCCTCCACCTCCACCTCCAAAGGAGCCAATTTTCAACTGTCCAATTTGCATGGGTCCGTTTGTTGAGGAAACATCAACTAAATGTGGGCACATTTTCTGCAAGGCTTGCATTAAGGCTTCAATTAGAGTACAGTCAAAATGTCCTACATGTGGGAAAAAAGTCACTGTAAAAGAACTTATTAGAGTGTTCCTTCCAGCAACCAGTTAATTTTGATGCTCATGACCAATTGTTTATGTAAGTTATTTTTTATTGCTTTATTTCCATGGTCACTAGTAGAAAAGAAGTATCAGCATAGTACTGATGAGTGATATATTTTGTAGTTTTAAGAATTTGTTACATGAACGTGAATTTGGAAAAGGAAAAATTCATAGCTTTAAGTTGATTCTGCCAGCATATTATGCTTATATATGATGTCTGAGTTAATTTCTCCCATAGAATAAGCAGCATGTTTATTATTTATATCTTGAAGTGTAATCAGAAGAAAATGATGAATTGAACTGAGCGTTTGTATGTGTTTGTTCTTGTTGAGATTTTCTTTTACTCGTGTACTTGCCATTATTGTATTTGTTTTAATATTCTCTGTATCTATCTTAAATCATCTATTTTAATATCATTTGTCCCCGTTCCTTCACCAGGTTTTGATGGAAACATCTTTAAGACAGAGGAATGCAAATGGAACAATTGCTGTAGCATGTTGGTTGATTATTAATTTTTAGTTGAAATTTGGATTTCATCTAACATGTGCAGTACCATTTCTAGCTATTACTTTACTATACCTGAAGGCCATTGTCGATTTTGTTTTTGGGTAAAAATTTATATCAAATGGCTTTTGGCTTGATTAATCTTCTCTTTTTGTTTGTTGTTAGTATATACATATATGTATGTGTGTGTGTGTGTGTGGTTTTCAGATTGACAACAAAAATTCATATCATATTCTAGTAGGGATATTCTATTCATATGGTTTTCAGTTGGTACCTGTGGGAATTTGCTGCTATCTGTGTACTCGTCATGGCTTAATAATGGTGCATTTTATAACATGGTTGTATTATTTATGATTTTCATTAATGTGTAATTATAAATAATAGTTAGGGCATCAATTGATAGTTAATATAGTGTGTATCTTATTCAGGATTTTGATTTTTTTTTTCTAACCATAAGCCAAATTTCCCTTAGAAAAATGTCCAATCTAATTTTGAACTTTAATTATAAGTAAAATTTTAATTATTTTAATAAAGTGAAATTTTAATTCATTTTTGAACAATCAAAATATAAATAATATTATATTTTAAATAATAATAAAATTAAATAATATTAAAAATATTAAATAATGAAAATTTTAGTTTTATTAAAAATCATAGGACTTGTTTTATGTTTTTAAACGATTATTTGAAGTTTTAATTCTTAAGAATGATATTTTTGAATGATAAAAATATTAAGTAAAAAATCATATTGTAAATAACGTTAAAAATAATAATATTGCAAACAGTAATATTTTTATTATATTACCTACTCCTTATTTATCCGCTTAAACACATGTATTTAGTAGAATTCAGGGAGTTGTGCATTGTCAGATTTTTATTTACGGAGCACTAATATTGTATGCACGAGTATATATATACATATGATTTGAGCATCTGTCAATTAGTTTGCTCATACTCTTTATATTATAAAAGTTTTTATTGGTTAAGTTAACTGATGTTTTATCATCTAAATGTTAACATCACTTTTTTTTTTTTTATAATATTCGAAAACCACAGATACATGTAATTAATGGGCAACTGGAAAAATATCTTAAAATATATTTAGATGATAATTATTTTAGTTTAAATATTTTATATTTTTAAAAATTAAACTTTTTATTAATATTAATTAATTTATTTATTTATAATATTATAATTAAATAATAAAAAAATAATCTTTCAAAAAAATATTTGATTAGCAAATGTAATCATTAATTAATTTTCTATCTCATTATTCATTAATCATTGATCATATCTAGATGTATTTTTTAAAATAATTTTAACATATATTATAAAAATTATGTAAAAATAATTTTTTTAATATATAGCATAATTCACACTTTATGTATATATATCTAATTATATGTAATATATATTCACATATAACGATACATTCTCGCATATATTATTATTTTATAACTAATATATACGCATATATATCAATATATATCCACGTAAACCTACATATACTATTATTCTATAATTAATATATATTGACAAAAAATTAAAACATATATTACTTCTATATTATTATTTTTTTAAATTTTAACAAATATATATTATTATATGTAATATATATATATATACATATAAATAAATATATAAAATAATTATATACCGATATATATTCACATACACTAACATATATTTATATACCGACTTATATCCATATATCTACATATACTGATATATATCCACGTATATTGTTATTCTTAGTTAAAGTATATATAATATATATCGATATGTGTATATATATATATAACATATACATACATATATATAATATATACATATCTAGTTATGTGTAATATATACAACTTATATCCGCAAATTTCAACATATATTATTATTTTTTATTTAAAAATTATATAACATATACCAACATATATACTGATATATACCCATATATATGTACCATATATTGTTATTTTTTTTGCAATATATGCCAACATATAACACTATATATTATTTTTTTCGGTATATCTAGTTATATGTAACATATATCTATATATGAATAAATATATACTATAATTATATATCGATATATACTTATATATATTATTATTTTTTAATTAAAATATATGTAACATATACAAACATATATTAATATATATCAATATATATGTAACATATACATATTTAGTTATATATACATATACCGATATATATGGATATATACTGTTATTTTTTATTTAAAGTATATGTAACATATACCGACATATATCAAGTTATCAATATATATCAATATATACTCACATATATTGTTATTTTTTTGTAACATATACTTACATATATCTAGTGATATATAACATATACCACTATATATTGTCATTCTTTTAGGTATATCTAATTATATGTAACATATACTCATATATATATATATCTATATATAAATAAATATATAAAATTAGTTGTATACCAATATATATCTACATATACTCATACATATTATTATTTTTTAGTTAAAGTATATCTAATATATACTGACATATATTGTTATTTTTTAATTAAAGTATATGCAAAATATACTAATATATCAATATATATCGATATATATCAATATATACTTATATATATATAACATATTATTATTTTTTTCGGTACATCTAGCTATGTATAACATATAACTACGTATTAATAAATATATAAAATAGTTATATACAGACATATATTTATATATACCTACGTATATTATTATTTTTAGTTAAAATATACGTAACATATACCAATATATACTGATATATATATATATATCTAGTTTTATATAACGTATACCGATATATACCGACATATTCTGACATATATTATTATTCTTTAGTTATAGTATATACATAACATATACCGATGTTTACCAATATATACCCAAAAATACACAACACATATTTTTGTTATTTTTTTTTTTGCCATAATTACTATTTTTCTTTACATTAGTTAACAAGAAAATTAAAATAATTTTCTTTTAATTGGTTAACTTTTTTCATATCATATGAACAAGGTTTTACATTAAACAACATTCTAGCATTAAACAAATAAGATGATTGTTGGCCACCGCTTACCAAATGAATTAATAACTGTGTATTGATATCATTATAATAAATTTGCCAGAATTTAAATAATATCTTAATTTTTCTTTTAAATGCTCCCAATTGCCAAAAATGTAGAAAATATTTACTGCAAAATAAAAGGATTCTTAAGAAATAAAAAGCAAAAAAAAAAAATTGTGAACACCTCAGAAAATAGCGATGGAATATGTATTTAACGAAATAGTTATAAACTAATAATCATGCTTCATTAGCTTAAAAAATTAGGAAAAAAAATGGTGATTTGCATCTCCTATCGACCATACTGTCATTTTAGGATGAACTATATAGACATACGAGTAACAGTGAAGATTGAACTTCACCTACAATTATAACTACTGATTATGCTCGAGTTCTTATCTTTCCACAAATCCAAAGCTCTATAATGACACCTAAAACTACACGATCCAACTTAAGAAAAATCTAGTGTTGTTTATTGTTTAGCAAATCTCTCTTAGGCATTTCATCAAACAACACTCTAGCATTAAACAAATAACCAAAAGTCAAATACATAAAAACCAGACGCAACAAACAAACTCAAAAGACCAACCCATTTTCCCGAACTTGCACAAGCCCCCAAAACAAAGGTGGAAAAATAAAGAAGGTATATCACCATCTGCGCTTCATCTTATCATCATCATCTTCTTGTATTCAATTGACAGGTGTCAAATGCATGTCCAAATAAAAAATATTTCATAAATAAAACTTCAAGTGCACCCATTCATTTATCAGCGCACATTAGCATAATTGGGGATCAACAGCCTTTATCGAAATTGAAACTCTGAGAAGACAATAAATATTAATTCTGTTGACGGACATGAGGAAATGGTGATCGGTGATTGAAGTGAGGGTTAAATTGCGTTTTTTGATAAGGAATAAGATCAAGAACAGTAAAAAAGAAAGGAAACAGACAATAAAAAGAAAGGAAGAAAAAGTAATAGAAAGAAATATTGTATTTCTAAAAAAATAAAATATAAAATAAGGTAAATATGAAAAATTAAAAAATAAAAAATAAAAAAAGAAATTAATAGTAGAAAAAGTGAAAAGTGAATTTGACAAAAAAAAAATATTTTTGACCATTAAATTAATAAATTATAGACCTAGTTGATTTTAACTAAATTTTATTAGATAAAGATATTCCTCTCATTCTCTTAAAAAAATACATAAATAATATTTTCTCTCTCCTAGATTTTCTCTTTCTCTTCACCCTCTGCTGTATTTTTTTTCTCTTTTATTTTTTGATCTATTTTTTATCTTTCTCTTTTATTTTTTGATCTATTTTTTATTTTTCTCTTATTCGATTACTTCTCTTTTTCTCTTTGCCAATCTCATCTCTATTTTTCGTTGTGCTGATATTTTTTATTTTTTGCAAGTCTATTTGTTGACGACCGATTTGCTTTGTCTCACCCAAGTAAAAAGGCAAATCGAGTTAGTTCATTTTTTTCTTAAAAAAATATAAGAGCTAATATGAGAAAATGTCGAGCTAATATTCAGGGGTTGAGTTTCAAAAAAGATATTGACTTATATTTATAATAATTTTTTTATTTTTTTAAACTATATTATGATAGATCTTTGTCTTTATCCTTTCTTCATCCTCCTCCGTTTTCGTTATCTGTATATATGAGTTATTTTGGTGTAAATATGAATTTGATATGATTTAGTATTAGTTTGATATTAGTATAATTGAAATGAGTATATTTTTTAGTATGATATGGTATATTTTTATCGAAATATATAAGTTTGATAACGAATATCAAACTAATCTGAGTAGATATGAGTAGATATGAGCTGATACTAGTTTTATATGAGTTTGAAAATGAGTCAGTATTATTAATATGATTATGATATGAGTTAGTGTTATTGATATGAGAATGGAATGAGTATATTTTTATTGATATTAGTTGGTATGAGTTAGTATGAGTTTTGATATGAGTTTTTATGACTTAGTATAATTGGTATGATGTAGATATGAGTTTGATATGAGTTGATATTAGTTTAAAATTAGTTGGTATGAGTTAATATGAGTTAGTATAAGTTGGTATGAGTTTGATACAAGTTATTATGAGTTGATATAAGTTTAAAATTAGTTGATATAATTTTGGTATTAGTTGGTATGAGTTGGTATCAGTTTGATATGAGTTAATATAAGTTAATATGAGTTTGTATTATTGATATGAGTTGGTATGAGTTAGTATGAGTTTTGATATGAGTTGTTATGACTTAGTATAATTGGTATGAAGTTGATATGAATTTGGTATGAACTGGTATGAGATTGATATGGGTTAATATGAGTTGATATGAGTTTAAAATTAGTTGGTATGAGTTAGTATGAGTTGGTATAAGTTTGATATGAGTTTATATTATTGATTTGAGTTTAATATGAGTTTGTATTACTATTATGAATTTGAAATATTATTAATCTGAGTTAGTATAATTGGTATGAGTTTGATACAAGTTTGGTATGAGTTTGATATGAGTTAGTATGATCTGATATAAGTTTAAAATTAGTTTGTATGATTTTGGTATCAGTTGGTATCAGTTTGATATGAGTTAATATGAGTTGATATGAGTTTTTATTATTGATATAAGTTGGTATGGATTAGTATGAGTTTTGATATGAGTTGTTATGACTTAGTATAATTGGTATGAGGTTAATATGAGTTGGTATGAGTTGGATATGGGTTAGTATGAGTTAATATGAGTTTGAAATTAGTTGGTATGAGTTGATATGAGTTAGTATGAGTTGATATTAGTTTGATATGAGTTTGTATTATTGTTTTGAGTTTGATGTGAGTTTGTATTGTTGTTATGAGTTTAAAATATTATTGATATGAGTTAGTATAATTGGTATGAGTTTGATATGAGTTTGATATGAGTTAGTATGAGTTGATATATATTTGAAATTAGTTGGTATGAGTTGATATGAGTTAGTATGAGTTGTTATGAGTTTATTATGAGTTTGTATTATTGATATGAGTTTGAAATGATTGCTCTAAGATTTTAAACCAACTTCCAAGTGTTAATTGCTTTTGGATTAGAAGACAATCTAATAAGCTTGCTCGTATTTTAGCTAGGGCAGCTTGCTTATATGATGGTCTTCACATTTGGAATGATCCTTCCACTTTCATTTTTTCTCTTATTGCTCTTGAGACTGATAATCAAAGATCATAGGATTCGGTGTATGGAAAAAAGTTTATCTGTTGGGTTTAGTTTGATATTTGTTATTGATTTGTTTGCTTCTCCTCTTTATTTTATGATATGAGTTTACCATTCAAAAAATATTTATTATTATTAAATCTAACATTCAGTACGTGTGATTTATTATTTAAGATTTAAATTAAAATTAATTTTTTCCATTTTAAAAATTTCAAGACTCATTAATTATATGATAATTCAAACTACTCGCAACATTAGTTAGGCAATGATATTAATTTTTGGACTTTTGATATTTGGCTACTTTAATATTTGGTTTAAATTAATACAGATCAAATGGAGAGTTTTTTTTTTGTCAATATGAAAATTTTAACTTTATTAATTAAATAATAAAATTTATAATATGAATATTTACTTAAATGTCTTTTAAGTGGGAACAATATATATTTTTGACTATCATACTATACCTTAGTTATATATATATATATATATATATATTGATTCTTAAGACGTTAATCATGCGTGTAAAATTTAATTATAGAAACTAATTGAGGTCTAGTTTTTTCTCTTTTTTTTAAAAATTATATATATTGAATTTTTTTTAAGATTACAACTCTAATGTTATTTTTTTCTTTTTTAATTTCATTTTCTTACAATTTAATTTTATTTATTTTTTTATTTTAATTTTTTTTAATGTTATATTTTTAATATACACAAAAAATATATACACAACATATATAAAATATATACTCTATAATATAAACTACATCTATGACACATCTATATAATATTTTAAATATATGTTTAATTTTATTTTTAAAAATTTTTTATTCTCACAATATCCACGAAATATTTACATAATATCTACATAATATTTAATAATTTTTACATAATTTTACACACGACTTAAATAACAAAAATATAACATAATCACAATATCTATAACACATCTATATAATGAAATTATGTGTTTTTTTTTATTTTTTCATATATATAATATGTAAATTTTGTTTTAAAATAAATTTAATAATTTTTATTAATATTTTTTTGTTTTTATTTTTTTGAGTCTTACTTATTTTTCATAATTAAAATTAAAAATTTTCATTTTATAAAAAATTCTAATTTTTATTTGATGAAAAATAATTTAAAATATTAATTTTTATTGTTTTATTAGAATATTTTTATTTAATATTAAAGTTTGAAAAAAATTAAAAATTTGAAGTAAAATATTAATTGTAGCGAAGGTAGAAGTATTTTTTAAAAAAAATATTTAATTAAAAAATGAGATATTTTTAAAATTTTATACTAACTTTTTATAAAAGTATAAATAATTTTAGTTTTTATAGTATTTTTGCAATAAAAGTTATTTTTTTAGGTAGTTATGTAATTGTCTCTTCTTAATTCTAATTGTTTATTTAGTTAGTAGAAGAATATGATTTTTTCATTATTGATCAAAATTAAATTCTCAACTTCAGAATTTAATTTTCATCAATAATAAAAAATGATTTTGAATAATATTCTTCGTGATCTAAATATGAAGAATTTTTTTTAAAGCAAAATTAAGCTTGTGTTAAAGTTATTTTTTTCTTTGTCTTTGTAGATATATATATTTTTTAATTTTTATGATCTTATGAACTTTAATATTAAGGCTGTGATGAAAATGAAAATATCAAATTAATTGAGTGATTATTCATTATTATAATAAAAAAATAACTAATTTAATAAAAAAATATCCGATAATTACAAACTTGGAATAAAATAGAATTTAAATTACATTGAAGTTTTTTGAATTGTTTAATTCAGATACAATTTATATTTACCTTAATTTAAAATGACATTATTTTTCAAATAGATTTTATGCATACCAATTTAAATATATTACTCTATTAAAATGAAGTTTTATAATATTTACATGTATCTTGGCAATTAGGGGTATTCTAGAGTTGGGTTCGGCCGAGTTTTACTTCAGTCCGCAGCTCGGCCCAAAAAATATTAGAATTGTATTTTACAGCCCGAGGCCCAGTCCTAAATTTAGTTGAACCGGGCCATTTTGGATCGGGCAGGCCTAATATTTTTTTTTTGAAAATTTTAAAAAAAAATTAAGGATAATTTTTTTTAATTTTAATAAAATTTACATATAGATATTACTTTAAAATTTATTATACCAAATTATATATAATAATATATAAATTATTATATCAATATTTATGACAACTAAAATTTTTAATTATTTAGTTATTTCATTATTCGAGTAAAAAAACATAAAATATAAAAATTATTTCTCATGGATTAAATTTTTAAGAGTCTCAAATATCATAAAATACATATAATATTTTGAATTTTTAAAATCTTTTTATATAAAATTTAAATTATCAAAATATATATTTTTTAAAAAAATATAAAAAAATAAAAACCTGCCTAAGAATTTTCAACCTCAATCTGAAGTCTAACCCGAGCATAGCTCTGGTCTAGCTTTAAAATCAGTAACCCGACTCTATTATGAATTCAAGCAGAGTAGAGTTTTTTTGACCGTAAGTTTTTTAAACACCCCTATTGACAATAACCTTTCATAAGTTTTATTTAACTATCTTATCTTGGTTCAACATATTTGATGGAGTTGTTTTAAGCTCGACGTTGATGCAATTACTCACATTGGTTTACCATTTAGGTATGAATTAATACTAAAATAGTAACTGTGCTGATGTTGTAAGTGTTTTTAATTAATGTATGTAAATAGTAATAATTTTAAATAAAAAATATGAAAAATTGATAATTATAAATATTTTTTATTTAATAATTAATTTAAATTTATTAATAAATGTGATATAAAATAAATATTATAATATTTTATGAGAAAATCAAAATAAACATAACTTAGAAAAGTGTTTATTTATAATAATAGTACTATAGTGCTCATTAAAATATAATTATTCTAAAAATTAATTTATATTATTATCAATATTTAATTTATTTTTTATATAATATATAATAAAATATGGATATTATAATCTTATTTGAACTCTCAAATAATAATAAATTTAATATTTTAAAAATTAATTTATAGTATTAAATAAATAATTAATTATTAAAAAAATTTAGATAAATATCCTATTAATTATTTAAAAAATAAAATATATTATTAAATAATAACTAATTATTATTAATATTAAATATAATATTCTAATCTTATTTGAACTCTCTAAATAAATATTTAGAATAATTAATTAATTATTTATTATAATAAATAATAATTTAATTTAATATTATAAAAAATATTAGTATTATATCACATGAAATACTATTTTATCAATATTATCTGTTTAGTATAATAATAATAATAATAATAATAATAATAATAACCTCCTTAATATACTATTACTAGAAAGCAAATATTTTTTGCAACCAAGAAGGACATAAAAAGTAAGAGTAAAATAGGCACAAGAATATGAAATCTATAGTATATCTATAGTAATTTCGATTCTTCTTTAAATTATAGGAATAAATTACTCCACATCTAAAAATTTGTGACCTAAAAGTTTAAAGGGATAGCAAAATAATTTCAACCATGTACCATTAAATTTAATTAACTATAAATAATATAATTTAATTTATGAAAAGTCAAATTAATCTCTTTTGATTTCTATTATTTTTTAATTAATAATAAGAGATATTATCATTAGAACAAAAGATAAGAACAAGAAGACTTAAGCCAACAGGGTAAAAGCCAAACAAAAGCAATCTAAACTTTTCCTTGGCTATAACCTAAAACACAAATATTATTTTCCTATGAACAACAACCATTGATAAACTAATAACACTAAAGCCTATAAAGATTATAAAAAAAGAACATTGTGAAAGTTCACATACAACAATATAAAAGTAAGATTTAGATAAAACCATTTCTCAAACTGAAGATCTCATGCATCCTCAAATTTTATTACAATAATAAAATGAGAGAAACGAAGAAATTTCAACACTCCTTCAAAGACTACTGAAAATAAATCTTAGATAGAATATCAAACAAAAGCTAGATATATATGACTATCAACAATGGCAACCCTAGGTGATAGAGAAGTGGGGCAGTTGCTCCAATTCTTTTTTTTTTAAAAAAATAATATATGTATTATATGTATATTAAAATTTTTTATTTGAAAAAAATATTTCTATATATTTAATAAAATTTTTAGAATTCTTATTTGTTTTTCTTTAAAATTTTAAATTACTACTATTTTTTGCTTATGCAAAAAGTAAAAAATAAATTCTAATAAATTATTTAATTTTTAATTACATATGTTTTTCTTCTAAAAAAATTGACAAAAAATTTATACTCTTCAAATGCAAAAAAAATAGAAATTAAAGAAATAAAAAATTTTCAACTAAATTAATTTAAACTTATTTAATTAACTAAGAAATTAAAAAGAAATTGAAAACATAATAAAGAAAAAGAAATTTTGAGAAATAATGCAAGATTAGAATTTTTATTTTTTAATCTATTTTTTATTTTTTTCTATTCTCTTCACTTTTGATTTTTATTTTATTATTTTTACTTCTATTATTGTGTGATAATTTTTTATATAATTATTTCTTTAAAAAAATTATATTCATGACTCTATATTTTCTCTTTATTTTATTTTTTCATTACGTAAATTTAGGAGTTTGTATACATATATATATATATATATTAAAACTTTTTTTTATTGATCTATTTAATTTTTTTTTGTAAATAAAAAGAGTTTATTAATAAATTAACAAATTTACAAAAATGATATTTGTAAAAAAGGTACAACAAGCACTAAAAAAACAGAAAAGGATAACTAGAAGCCAAATCAATAATTTTAAGAAAAAATGTAGCCTTCTTCTCTTAAAATTTCGGCTTCGCCTTTGACTACCAAGAGTGTCATTGAAGCATCATTCTCACAAACTGACCAAAGAAGACTCCCAAGAAAAAATAATATTGAGTTTCAAGAAATACCGAAGCCCCAAAGAGAAGATTGAAACACTTTTAAGATCTTTGTAAGAAATAAACCTTGATCTCAAAAGAACCCCCAACATTAGAAACAATCATCTAAAAACTAGGGCAAGAGATTTCAGATTTTCGAACATTTGATTAAAAAGGCTCCCAAAGGTTGATCTAGAGGAAAAAAATAACTAAAATCAACAAAGAAACTAAGCAAAAAACAAAAACGAAGTGAAAAAAGCTGATCAGTGATAGTCCTAGATTTAAAACAAAAAAAAAAGAGGGTGGAAACTCAATACTGAATAAACAGAAAGAAAGAGAAATTTATCATGGAAGTTTTTTTATCCAAATCAATTTGAGCCGTATATTTTTAGCTTTAATTTTTAGTGAGAATTTCAAATCTAAGTTTTGAGTTTTAATACTTAGTTATAATAATAATAATAATAATAATAATAATAATAATAATAATAATAATAATAATAATAATAATAATAATAATAATATTTAGATCAGAATTTCAAGTGATAACTTGTAATTAATGAGTATATTTTTTTATCAAATAAATGAAAGTATAAAAAGTGATAAAAGTTAAAACTAATTTGCTGAAATTTCAAGTGGTAACTTGTAATTAATGAGACTATTTTTTTTGTCAAATAAAAAAGAGTATAGAAAGTGATAGAAGTTAAAACTAATTTGCTGGAATCTTATATATATATATATATATATATATATATTAAAAAAATTTAAAATAATAACAAAACTTAAAATAAAAAAGAATATAAATATTATTATATATATTCTCTGTCTTTATAAGTTAGTCTTTGACTTTCATTCTCCCTCCTTCTCTTCAAGTAACCAAAGCTAAATAAACCAAGAAAATCTCCTTTGTTTTTCCTAGCTGCCACCTCTATTACATGCTCTCTCTTTTTTGCTCGCTCATCTCTTCCTTATTATCACTAACATAAGTAAAGCAAATGGATCACACAGAAGCAAAAAATATAACAACTTTTCATGGTAGAAAAATAATAAAAACTCAATTTTTTTTGTGAATCTATTTATAAAATATGTATTATGACAGTCAATAATATAAATTCTTTTTTAGGTTTTTCTATTGATCAATCACAATTAATAATATACGTGGCTGAATATTTTATTGTGCAGTTTAAGGTATGTGACCATTAAATCTAGATGTGTTGGCTGTCATAAGATTTGGGTGGTGGACTATTGTCTATTTATATGAATTTTCTTAAATTTTGCTTTAATACTTTATTAAATCATTTATATAGATATTATTAAATCTTATGCTACTTTGTTTTAGTGAATTACATTTGCACATGAATTAATAATATATATATACACATATACATATTTTTTGTTTATAAATGAAAAAACTACCTACAACTGATACCTTGTTTAAAAGAAAAACTGTTGAAATGTCAAATTCAAATAAGCAATCAATTATTTGTACAAATTTTAACCCTTTAACTTCGATGTTGATACTCCTAAAACTCAAAGAATTGATGTTTACTTTTTAATTGTTTGCTGCTGTATATAAAAAAAAAATTAAAATATTTTCTGGTGATTCATTTATAGATAATTTTCATGATTAAAAAAAATAATGTGTTCTATTTTGATATATTAAATAAGTTTAAATTTATTTTAGCAATAAATATTGAGTATATTAAATTTGTAATTATTATATTTTTTTGCCAGTATATTCTAAAGTACTAGATCGGGTGGTTGAGTGATATGTGAATATATTAAATTTGTAATTATTATATTTTTTTTGCCGGTATATTCTTAAAGTACTGGGTCGGGTAGTTGAGTGATATGTGACCATATTAAATTTGTAATTATTATATTTTTTTTGCCGGTATATTTTTAAGTACTGGGTCGGGTGGTTGAGTGATATGTGGTGGATAACCCTTTTAAGCAGTATCAGAAATGCAGACATAAATTTGGCCACAATAATATTTCACACATAAATTTTTTTTGCCAAAATAATATAACTTCACAAGTGACAAATTAAATAAAGGCTGCGTCTCTCTCATCCATAATATCTTTCAAAACCCATAAACTAATTACAAATACTTTCTCTCGCAAGACCTTATTATTACATTATACTCATCTGCACCACTCCATTTCTCCTCCATTTATAATAAAAAATTATGTTGCTAAAAATGATATAACTAAAATTTAACCACATTTAAACCAGGATTAATTAAAAAATAATAATTATGGCTAAACGAAACTAAGGGATTATCAAAACAACCCCTCCGTTTGCATGTTCAGGGTTTCCCTTAGAATATTGCAAATGAGCAACCAACGATAAAAGACCCCATAAGGGCTTCTTGTTGCCATAGGAGAAGGGGTTTCATGGATCGCCCAAGATTTTGTAGTTTTTCGCTACTAAATATGACTTATCATAATTTTGTTTATATTAAATTATATATTATGACTGGAATAAAATATATCTCATTAATTATCATATAAAATATATGTAAAATTATAAGAAGTATATAAAAAAATTATTGCATGTATAGAAAAAGCTATAGATATTAAGTAAAAAAAAATACATCTAAAATAATTTAGAGCCACCAAATACAATAGTTCAACTACGACCAACAATAGATATATTATTTGTTATATTATTATTATTATCTGGTGGTCTAATATTGTTGGAAAAGAATTTAGTTGTTTTCCATATTGTCAGATCCTATGAATAGATATTCTATTAATTACTAGCTAATGTATAGCTCAAGGATGCATTTTAACACATACAAATAATGTTGTTCTGATAAAGTCTCTATAACATCATATAGCACGCTCAAATGTGCACTTCAAAATTTAGAAAAAAAAATATCAATAATATTTTTTTTTTACTTTTGCATTTTATAAATGTTATAAAAAAAATAGTCGGATTGACTTATGCACTTATTTTTTTAAAAAAATTAAAATCATAAAATTTTTCTACAAGTGGGAATGGAATTTTTTTTATATCAAAAAATTGTTTTCTCATGTGATGTTCCCATTGATGATTATAATAAGGCATTCAATAGGTTTATTTCTGGAGATGTTGTATCAGAAAATAAAGTAAACGGTTGACAAATTTAATTTATTATTTGTTTTTAGGAGATATGATCACATTGAATAAATGAAAAAATGCTAATTACGGTTATTTTAAAAAGTAATTATTTAATAATTTTTTTATTGATTAAAAAATATTTATCATAATATCTCTTTTAATAAATAAACTTATAATAAATATTTTATCTATTCTAAAATATTTGCATGTTATTTTTTTTTTGAATGTTCCAAAATATTTGCAAGGTTTAAATATTTTAATATTTAAGTAGTATTATTTTTTCTTAATAATTTTTATAATTGAGTTATATTTTCAAGAGATGTTAAAAAATTAAATAAAGAACTTTTATAAATATTTTAATTTGTTAAGGATAAAATAAATAAAATAATTTTTGTTGATTGATTCTTAATATGCGTATTTTTATCAAATCATATAAATATTTTGAGACGAAAGGAATATATTCTAACCAATGAGAAAGATATTATTGAACAGCCACTCTTCGTAAATTCAGAAATTTAGTATGTATTTATCAATATATTAAACACGCATTTCACGATGTGCATGTAATTTTATTATAAGATTTACAAGACGGTAGTTTGGCCAATTAATTATAGGTTGAAATTTTTATATATTCTTTTTTTTATTTATTTTTCATTGACTTGACTAATAATATTTATATAAACACAATGTAAGAGAAGAGAGATTTTGTTGAAGATCAAGAAAAGAAGAGAAATGGAGGTGTGGAAGGAAGAGGAGGTGGAGGTGGCGGAGGTGGGGTTGCGAGGGAGACAGCCTCGCCAGCACGGCCAAACTAACACCGCTGAAGCCGTTGAAGCTTCCATATCCAATTTTCAAGAGATTAGTGGAAAGCTAGAAACTGGAATTTTGTTCGACAACAATGGAGGTTTGCATATTTAAATAATGTTATTAATTTTTACTTGTATATATATATTAATTAGTTTATTAAACAATCTCTTTTTTTTTTTTTTTGATAGAGCAGTGAGGAAATGCCTAAGAAAATTAAGAATTAATTCATTTAGGATAGCCAACAGCTAAATAATATATATTTATTTTAGTCAGAGAATTTTGTCTCTTTTTATTATTTTGGATTTGAAATTATAAATGAATATATTTTATTTATATTTGAAAGATTAATATGGTTTGAATTTTTTAATACTATCATTGAAAAGTGGACTCCTAATTTTTTACTCTCACTTTCTTTTGTGTAAACAATTCCTTTTTTTTTTCTCTATAGCACTATTTATTTTTCATACCAATTATACACGTATTTTTAATTACCATACAATAAACCAGGGGCGAAGCCAGGAGTTAATTATAAAGGGGGTAAAATTTTTTTAAAAATTTTTTTTTATCTTGATACTTAGCCTTTCATATACAATAATTATTTTATAAATTTATTAACCTATTAATAAACCATTTTCATTTGTAAAAAAAATTAATCAAAGAATATATAAAAAATAAATTTTAACATATAATGTTGATGCAAAAATATTAAAGTATATTAGAATTATAAATAATAAAATGTAAATTTGAAGTAAAGAGAAGAAATTAAAAAATAAAATAAATAAAGATTTTAATTTTATAATCTTTTTTAATTTTTTTAATTATATTTTTAATTTATTTTTAATTTCTTAATTGATTGGATGAATTTAAAATTAATTTATTAAAGACTTTGAAATTTTTTTTCTTAAATTAAAAGATAATTTAAAATTTTAAGATGGACAAATAAAAAAATTTAAAAATTTAAAAAATATATACATGTGAATATTTTTTAAAAAAAATTAGTTGCCGCACTTTCCATCCACCTAGTTTTGCGGATGCAACAAACCCTAGTCTTTATATGTATACCCGATGAAAGTTGAGTTAGAAAGTAGTTTATAAAAAAAAATATATGAAATCACCTCAATCAATTTTTTGATTCGAAGTCATTATATTTTTATAAAATTTAAAAATATATAAACACTGCATATATTATTATTATTATTTTGCTCACCAATATATAATAAACTTGGCCCATATATTTTTTATATCAATATTTAAAATTATTAAAATATAATTTTTAAACTTATTAAAATAATTAATAATAATTGATAAACTATATTAAGATATTTTAAGAAAATATAAATTGAATAAAAAAATGTAGACAAAATTGAGGACTGGATATTAGTTTCTTGAAAGACAATTATGTTGTCAGCAATATTAGTTTTGAGCATATATATCAAACTAAAATAATGTAAAATAAATAAATATTTGTGTATAAAAAAAATGAAGTATAACATAATAAATTCTAATAAAAATTCATGGTGTAATGATTCTTGTGTTAAAAAAATTCTTCATGTAACAACTTATTATTTTTGTGTTAAATAATAGATTAAGTATTAAAAAATTTCGTTAATTAAAAAAATTAAGTATAAAACAATAAATTCTAATAAGAATTCAGAGGGTGTAATGAGATTTTTTTCGGAAAAAAAAATTAAATTCTAATTTTAATAAGAATCAATTTAAAATTCAATTTAATTAGCATATGTAATCTTCTTCTATAAAAATCTCATCCTATCATTATTAATTTTGCATGGTTTCAGGAAGTGAACCAATTGATGGACTCTCTAGCTCTAAAGATGAAACTAATAATATTGACATTACTATTTCAAAGACTGCAAGCTTATTGCAATATTCTTCCATTATTTCATTGGAGCAACAGAGTTCACATGCTACGTCTTCCAACAATGGAGGAATAACAATTGATGTTATAAGAGAAATCAGACAAGATGAAACAGAAATATGTCTGGATCAAGTGTTTAAGAAGCCAACTGGACATGAATTTGTCTGTCCTCATTGTAATTCTTGCATAAAAAAAGTCTTAGTTCGTGAATGGGACACTGATTCTGCATTAATTCGAGAGACTGATACTATCAGATGCTCATCTTGCTTCAGTTTTCTCATACCTGCAGGTACTATCGTTACACAGATTCTGAAATTTTTCCACCGTCCGTTTCTAATTTTTTGGAGGGGTTAGAGCGGTGATTGATATTTAAGACCTGTTTTTTTAACTCTACTGAGTTGGACCGAACCGAACCATTTGAGATGGGTTCAAAGTTGAATGAGACACTGGTTAAAATTGGTTTGGATTCTTATTGTTATTAGTCAAGCGGATTAGAATTTATTTTTTCATTTCAACCAGAACCCAATATGTGAATCGATTGAAAATATATATTTTTACTTAAATTTTATTTGATATTTTTAGTATTTAGTTAGATTGAATCAAATTGAAATATGACCGAACCCGACTAATGTACAGCTTGTCGTATTTGCATAGATAAAATTTTCCATTGTGCTGTCATCCTGATATTTAAATCTAACCTTTCTGTTTTACTCAACAGGTGATTGGTTTGTCAGTAATTTTATACCAAAAATTGTTCCACCACCAACAATTCTTGCTCCACCACCGAAAATTGTTCCGCCACCAGTTGATGAGACTGTTGGAGGAAGCCAGGATCTTGGAACTGCCAAACCCCAGGAAACTGGCAAAGATTATGTGGCTTACCCAGAACCAGACTCTGCAGAGAAAGATGTTGAAATTGGGGGAGGATTAAGTTCAATTGATGATGCAATAGGAGATGAAAATATAGGCATATTGAATTTGTTTTATATATCAGAATCATTTTCTAAAGGGTTACTAATATGAACTAATTAAGCAATAGTTATCATTTTATTTTCTTGATCATCACTAGCAATTATGCATGTTGATTATGCAGATGACGGATATTCGCAAAAGGCTGAACCTGATGGAGGACTTAACATTCAAGCTAGTGTTAAAGTTAAAAAGAGTTACACAGGTATGATAAATTGAAAACAATATGGTAGGAAACTTTCATTAATTATGCGTTTTCTCTGAAATGCTTCTTTACTTTTCTACTTTATTCTTAGAAAATTATGCATTTCTCATATTTTAGATGATATCTGATGTTGAATTAGCTGCAGTTGACACTGAAATTCCTCCGACTGCATCAATCGTTGTGAATGTTGATGAAGATGGGCAGAATTTACCTTCTGAACAAGGAAATGAAAAGAAGGTGGAAATTATAAAAAGCATTGTATATGGTGGATTAGTAGAATCAATTACAAGCCTAAGTGTCGTGACATCTGCTGCAAGTGCTGATGCTACCACACGTAAGTTCAAAATTACATTGCTCTAGAAAATGGTCTTTACTATTTCTACCAAACTTTCCAGAAACAACTGCAAATTTCACTCTCTTCTTTCTTTTGGAAATATAGAGTTGTACTTGTTAATCTTGCACAGTTTAATCAGTTACTTACAAATTGCAGTGAACGTCATGGCTTTGGCATTGGCAAACCTTGTTGGTGGACTTTTCATGATTGGACACAACGTGAGAAATTTTTTCCTTGGTTCAATACATAACTAAACCAAACCAAGTTTCTTGCATTTTTAACTAACTTGTAAAATTTGCAGCTTAGGGAACTTAAAAATCAACAATCTGGAGAGACCTCTGATCAGACAAATGAACAAATAGATACTTACCAAGAACTACTGGGAAAGAGAGAGAACTTCGTCCTCCATGCCACAGTTTCCATATTATCATTCCTTGTTTTTGGATTAGTACCTCCTCTTGCTTATGGATTTTCATTCCTGAAGAGTGACAATAAGGATTATAAACTAGCAGTAGTTGCAGCAGCTTCTCTTTTATGCATTACTATACTTGCCATTGGTAAAGCTTATGACAGAACTCCACCTAAGAACTACATCAAGACTGTATTATACTATGTTGTTGCAGGATTTATGGCTTCAGGAGTTTCATACTTAGCTGGTGTACTTATAAAAAAGCTAATTGAAAAGTTTGGTTGGTTCAATTCAGATGCAGCTGTTACCGTGCCCTTTGATGATGCAAGTTCTGGAAGACCTGAATGGGCATCCTATTGATATCATTTTGAAATCCATTGGCAAGATTTGTTCAAAATGACGTTCTTTGGTTTTGAAAGCCTAAAACTAGTGGCTCGGCATCAATTTTTTCTTTTTCTTTTCTTCACTCTGCTGCTCTACTGATAAAAGGCACTGTGTTGTGGTTGCTGTAGCTGCTTTGAATAATTTTATTGCTCTTGATAATATGTAGTTAAATTTTTGAGGGTTGAACAATTGTCAAGATAGTTATCTTTTCTTTTTATTCGGCCATATAATAATAATGATGAAAAAAGGGTAGGCGAGTGTATTTTGAGCTCTGAGGAAGCTCATATGTATTGCTGTGCATTCTAGCTTTCATCGTGCATTTCATGTAATAATGGTAGCACATTAACAGTTATAAGGCCATTAGCCTTAGTTTACCAACAAAGAAAACTAGTAGAAATAATGCAAAGCATTAGCAAATCTGTCTATTTGTCATCAGAAGTCTGTCGTTATCTCCGTTAAGCACCTTCAACCAGGAATTTAATAGAAAAAAAAAAAAAAAAAAAAAAAACTGTGTACATGATCATACATTTGAATCTCTGATCAGAACTACAACCTTGTTGAATTTTCTTATTTATCTCATATTGGTTTCCACATGGTAACAATAAATCAGTTAAATTATATGCAATTGAACGGATATAATCCAAACAACACAAAAAACGCTATAATTATGTCGATCTGTTCTGGTATCACGTTAATCTAGAATTATCAGAACACCCACCTGGTAGAAGAGTAAACAGCACTTTGCTTGGGTTTGGTTGGCTGCTCCAAGTTGTTTCGCTTCTTCATTATCGACGACACAGTTGGACTGAAGTAGTCATTACTCCTCTGAGATGTTGCTCCTTGTGAATGCATTTTCCTTCCATGGATGAAGCTTCTCTGCTGTTCTAACATTGCCCGACGAGCCACTGGATTCCTAAGGACAGCATGTCCCCATCTATTGTGACTCACACAACTCTGGCTCCTTCCCACATGCTGAAACTTTCCCTCTCTAGGGCTGGGATAGTTTCGGCTTTCAGCAGTTTCTGCAGAGTACATAGTCTCCCCCTCACTGGTATATCCATTATTATACATCTCAGAAACCTCCACTGGAGAGGAACTAAACTGGACCTCACTTTGGGCCCCATTTACTGAACCACTAGATGCAATCTCAGCATCTGCTTCGGGACTTACACTTCCTCTGCCCTCGATTTGATCTTCACCTGATGGGCTCTGCAAACGAAGTTCATTAACAAAATTCTCATCAGACTTAGGGGGCAGCTGATTGCCCAAATGTGGTTGGACGGTAGCTTTGGGGACCCTAGGGGGGAAATTAATATCCAAAAGTTGAATTTGAGCATTATCCTTTTTCCTAATGGGAGCTGCAGTCAACTTTCGCGATTCATAAATTTCTGGAGTCAAGATTCCCTGCACATGGCCAGTATGGGAATCAGTAGCTAAGATTTCTTCCTTTGCAATGTCTGCTACACCTGAACAACCTGGTTCTTGTTGTTCCCCAAGTTTAGAGATTGTATATGATGACGAAGGAGTTCCATCATTATCTGCATCTGCTGACTTAAAAACTTGCCGGAGAGTGAAGGAAGCACAAGAATGCTCACTTTTATGTCCTGCGGACATCAGCCTAATGATTGGTAATTTAGGCTTGGTAAGTTCATCCAGATTGCCTTCCCAATGCTGGTTTAACCAATCACAGATTATAGGAATGGGAATACCAAACTGCATGGGAGAATCCTTCTTCCAGGATGCTGAGGATGAGGATGAAGTTGAGGAAGATTTGGTATTGGGAGATGTAGCTAATTTCATAGGATCACAGATCATGAAAGCAAGATTGCCTTGTGCATCAAATCCAGCAGATCCAGGGCTCCATATTATTCCATCAGTTGACAATTTTATGAGATTGTCGGTGGCTATTACCACCTTTCCCTCACCAACTGTCAGATCTTCCTCCTCCATGTATCCCAAAAAGTAAACAACACTTCCTAGATCCAAGTTTGGCTTAGAACAAGTCTTCAAGTAGTGAGGCTGTTGTCCTTGGGCATTGGAGTCTCCATCCATGGCATCTAAGCCCACTATTGTAAGGTCCAGAACTGAACTAGTGATGAAAAACCTGCAATTGAACAACAGATGAGAAAATGCATTGCAGATCAAACCATGAAGCCATTGGAAGGAATGCTAGTATATTTCCTTTCCATGAGTACAATGTCAATACCGGCACTGTGGCAGCATTAATCACACCAACAAATATAAATAAACAGAATTATGAAAGCAGCAAGTTACCACTTAACCAAAGTCAAATTACAAGGCACTAAACAAAAAGGCTAATGCAGATCAGGGCACAATAATCTGCAGAGCACCTATGCAAAATTGCAAATGGAGCAAGCCCAGCTGAACACTGGGCAACAGGCTCTCTGACCAAGTTAAAACATCAAAAAGAATACCCAGCCACATCCAAAAGGACATTTCACATTCAAATCTCTCCATCCAATTGATGTGCAGAGCACCTATACACGTCTCTTTTAAGACCTTGTACTGTCCAGAACTCTAGGAAATTGTTGTCTCTTCATAAATCTAAATTGGAGTTTCTTGTCTTCCTATTCTCCATCATAGTGGCTTTCATTTTAACGTACATGTGCCTGATGCATGTTCACTGTGTTGTTTCTCATTCTTCCTGATGGTGAAGTTATACTTCTTGGTTCTCTGTGACATACAACTTTCTCACATCAAATTAAGTACCTATTTATCTCATTTCCCATCCGAAACCATAATCCCATAAGTCTAAAACCTTCCATAACAGCTTTTCACCGCCAGAAGTTCAGAACCATGAAATCGGAGTATAACAACTTTAGAAAGTAAGGTTTTCAGATTGCCCAAAAATTCAGCAACTAGAATCTTTGCTTCCTGCAAACAGAACATCATTGTCTTATCCATAAGCCTTGACTCCAATTTGATCCACAACATCTAACCTCTTTTTTCCTTTAATCAAAAATAATAAATCCTTAATTTCAAAGTTGTATCCCGTTACAAAACACAGATAAATTTCCAACATGGATCCCACTATAATGTTTCTTGTATCAAGCAATAAAAAAGATGGTTAATTGTTAAGGTATATTTGGTTCAAAATGATCTGAGTTGAGCAAAGTATAATTCAAGAGCAGCATCTCAAAATGAAATGGTATAAGCAAGTTTCTTTGCCTTGAAAATAATAGCTGAACAGGATGTACCAGTACCATGGCACTGCAAATGTTACTACTGTCAACATAAACTCAGAAACAAAGAATTTTATATTGTAAATGCACATTTTAGCAAGTAGGGACTCTCAAGAATACAGTATCTAGGCAGGAGAATTTTTAACAATGGATAGCAAGAAATTAGTTGCCGCATAAACAAACGAAAAACAATTCTACACTTCCTTTTATATGGAGACACACATAATTACATATCATAAATGCAACAAAAAGAATAATTAAGGATGCCCATTGCTCCTTAATTAGTGGAAAGAACAATTTTTACCCAAGTTGTATCTTCTAATACACAACACAAGCATATAACTGTATAAATCCAGAACTTAAAAGTTGCACAATAATGAATAGACTCCAGATGAGAGCATGACTAACCACCACATTAATACAAATCCCAATTCGGAAATCATTTCCAATAATACCATTCTTCCATTATCTCTCCAAACTAGTCAATTAAATCTACATCTTACCTTTACTTAATAGAAACTAACAATCCACTGACTTACTAAAGACAACTTCTTCACTATTTCAAAATCAATCTCCAACAACTATTTAACTACTAATGGCAATTCCCACTTTTTCCCATCAAACAAACAAAAACACGAAATATACAATCAGATACAAATGTCAAAAAGAAAAATAAAAGAACCTGTGAGGAACGAGAGTAGCAGCGATGCCATTGTGGAGCCGGATCTCCGCACTCTCAGCAGCAGCCACGGACGGGATATTAACATGAGCGGTCAATAGAAGATTCCGGTGGATCAGGAAACCGGTACCGGATGTTTCATTGCCGGAACAAGAGATTTTAGCCATAGCATGACTCTTTCCGGAGAAAAGAGCAGCCTTCATTTTCTCTGACTTGCCTACTCCTTTACAAAAGCACCAAGACTCACTCAAAACACCCATTTTTTTTAAAAAAAAAAAAGCTCAATCTTTTCCTTTCCTTCAAAAGATAAAAATAACGTGTTATGCTTGCTTTGTTAAAAATCAAAGTATCGAAGCTGACTTGAATCTAAAGAGAGTTGCATTTTGAGTTGTTCATTGAAGAAATGGGCAAATGGGTATTAGAAACAGTACATTTGAGCACAGAAAAATGAGTTTCAAAGTAAAAAAGGAAGAAAAGGAAGGGAAATGGAGACGAGATGGACGTGAAATGAGTAAAGGGTAAGTGTATCTCTGAGCTGTAATGGCTTTTGCCTACGCTACAACTCTGCCAGAGAGAGAGATTTGGAGTGATGGTGAATACTGAAAAGGGGTGAGATTGGAAAAGTGACAAACATGTTTAATGTTAATTTGAACCGAGACAGTCCACAAGCATTCGAATTATACCGTCTGAAAATTTTTTAATTAAAATATAATTTGTTATGTTTTCATATATTTTACAAATCTGTTAATATATATTATTAATTTTTTTCTTTTTTAATATAAATTTAGAAATATCAAGCTTAAAAATTAGTTATTAAAATTTTAAAAATTATTGACTCCCATTTATATTGTTTATTATAAGATAATTTAACACTAATTAATTTAACAATAATTAATAAAATAAGTATATAATTAGTTATCATAATATATATTGGTAATAATAAAATAATTATATAATTAGTTATCATAATATGTATAATTGATAATAATAATAAAATAATTATATAATTACATATTTCATGCTAACTCGTTAAAATAAAAAATTTATATTTTTTAAGTATTTAATAAATATATAAATGATATTTTTATTAAATATTTAACATTTTAACTTTATAATATATATTACAAGTTACGCTTTATTATATTAAGAGATACGTATATAGTTAATCATTTGATATTATTAATTACGAATTTATAGTAGTATACTGGCAATTAATTAATTTTAATTTTATTCAAGTCTATAATATATTATGTATATTTATAAATTTGAAACTATTAGAAATATATATATATATATATATATTTGAAATCGGATGGTTTTAAAATTAAAAAAAAATGATGTGAAGTGGACTGGGAGGCAACGTTTTGGCGTTTGGGAAATGTTTGGGTGATTTACAGTATCATGGAATTTGGTTGAAAGCTAAATAATTATGAAGTGTGTAAGACTTTATAAATTATACCAGTGAATCTCTATATATTTAGCATTTATTTTTTATATTTTATATTTTTTAAAATTAAATTATTTAGTAATTTTGTTATTATTTTAGTTTCAAAATACGACTTTGACATTATAAAATTATTTTTCACCCTTTTATATATATTTATCTTTTTTATTTGTTAAAATATGTTTATTTTTAATTTAATTTACAATTTTTATATATTATTATTTTTAATTTTATAAATATTATTAAAAAATTAATATCATATAATATAAATAATATTTTTTATTATTTTATAGATAATTCATAAATATTATATATTTTAATTTTATAAATAATATTAAAAAATAATTTTAAATAATATAATAATATCTTTTATTATTTTATTGATAATCTATATATATATATATAATAAATCAACAAGTAATATAGATAAGGAAGGACAAAAAAAATTATTTTATAATATCAAAATTATTGATTAGTAGATTTGGGATAAAAATATTAATGAAAAACTAAATATTTTGATTTTTAAAAATATAAGGATACAAAAAAATAGATATTAAAAATATAAAAACTGATTAGGATAGTATATAAAATTTTAGGGATTTTATAATTATTTAACCTTTTTTAATTATGAAATAATATCAACAAATGTTATATTTTGTGTTTTTCTTATAAAATAGCACATACTAAATAGTAATACGTATTTAATGCATATTTTTAATTAAATTTTCTAATGATTTTACAAAATATGGAGAATATCAATTTGAAAAATGAAAACGTGATTAAAATTTCATCATGATTTTATGTTTTAAATAATTAAATAGATTTATCAATTATTAATAGATTATATGAATCATATGCGAAGCACATAATTATAAATAAATAAAGAGAAGATATTTTAAAAAGTAATAAATTTAAATTTTTAAAAATTACTCTTTCTGTTTTAAATTAATATTCTCATTTTTTATTTTATAATTTATTTATTATTTTAATATATTAATTAGCATATTAAATTTTTATAATATTATTACTTAATATTATTTATTAAATATATTTTACAGTAAAGTAATAATATATTAGAAAAAATATATATAAATTTATATTTTTAATAAAAATAAATAATTTTTTTTTAAATTTTTATGGAATGAGAAGTGAATATATTAATTTGAAAAGGGAAGAGTATTTGATTAATAACTAACAATTATTGTTGAATAAAATAATCAGATGAATATAGTTTAATTATTAAAAATAAGAAAATAAAAGATGACATGAAAGTAAATTTGTAAAACACCCACGTACAATTTCAATGGGCAATTGCCTTGTACTGCTTTTATTTGGGAAATTAAGTAATTAATATAAAGATCTACTAGAAATATTTTATTCTCAGTCATGTCATTTTTGTACAAATCTCCATTATTTTTAGGTAAATTAGTTGTTTTTAAACGTAAGTTATTATTTCTTAATCAATGGTATAATGTTGCATATAAAGTCGCATCAACTCATTATTAACAACAACAATGATGGATAATTTTTATATTTTATATAAATGTATTTTTTTATTAAATTAAAAAAATAATTATTTTTTTATTAAAAATATAAATTTATATGTATTTTTATTATATTTTTATTTTATTATAGAATATATTTATTAAGTATTTTAATAAATAATATAAGATAAAAATATAACAAAAATTTAACACATTAATTAATTTATTAAAATAGAAAATAAGTTATAATTTAAGATAAATAAATAAAAATATATTTATTAAATTAGAAGGGAGGGAGTACATGCATAATTATCATGAATAAAATATGCCAAATATAGTATAACAAGGAAAAGTCCAAAATATAGTACTCCTTAATCTATTTGTCTCAAATTAATAAGTTCATTTTTTCCCTAATTATAGTAAATTTATCATTTTAATAAGTTAGTATGTTAAATTTCTATAACACTTTTATTTAATATATTTCATACTAAAATAAAATTATAATAAAAAAATTATTATATAAATTTATATTTTTAATAAAAATAATTACTATTGTTGTAATTTTTCTTAATTCTTGTAAAATAAAAATGAGTCTGTTAATTTTAGATGGAAAAAAGTAATTAACATGTTTATGCGTCATTAATATCCAATAACTAGATTTCTCTCCCTCCCGAGTCAAACAACGATATAAAATGCGACAAGTTGAATTACCACAATTACCCTTATTATGCTTAAAATAAACCCAAAAAAAAACATAACAAATTACACAAGAATTTCATATAACCTATTTGATATTGTTGTTTATAATTATTAAAGAAAACTTCATGATTTTTAAGAATGAAAAAAAAGAAAGAAATTATTTAACACATCCAATACAAAAAAAAATATATTGTAACACTTATAATGAAATGATTAAAACCCAAAAATTATTTAGAGCACCTATGTGCACATTTAATTACTGGAAAACCATTTTTTGCAATTTGGCAATTTTTTTTCCGTTTCTTTCGTGTTGTTTGGACAATAGCATGTGATTTCTCAGGCTTGCAAGAAAGATTTACTAAAAAAACCAAAAATTGGGCATGAGAAAATGGACTTTCAAGTTTCAAAGGTCACCCACAATAGCGGCAGAAAACTGATGAATCGCCGGAATTGTAATGATTTCCTATATTAAATAGGAAGAATAGTCTTGTTCATGAACGTGATTTTATAGGCAAGTCATATCACATGGATAAGGGTCCATAACAGCACCACCTTTCAATTCCAGTTGAGGGAACCTCCACATTCAAAGTTAAAAATAACCAATTTCCTGCCTCTAATGATAAAGAAATGGCAAAACAGCTCCATAAGGAAATACACAAATACTACATCAAGAAAAAGAAATTCTGGGTGCCTGATGGTGCTTACATTGATAACAAAGATACGGACAACATACAATAAACTATAATTTACTTTCGCCTATATCTACAAATGAAACTAGTTATTAGAACATGATGAAGCATATGCCAGGCTTGGGCAACCAATTTTCTTACCGAGCTAGACCTGACTGGGCCAGGCCAATATTTCTGCCCAGACCAACTTGATTACTATCAACTTAACAATAGAGGAAGTGCGAATGGCTCATAGCAGCCAAGTAATGTCTGGAACATCATGATTCATGAGCATGAGAGAGAATATATCTATTGT
This sequence comes from Garcia nutans, assembly GCA_947685225.1. Taxonomy (NCBI): domain Eukaryota; kingdom Viridiplantae; phylum Streptophyta; class Magnoliopsida; order Malpighiales; family Euphorbiaceae; genus Garcia; species Garcia nutans. The sequence goes on from CANTUV010000076.1 coordinate 1,538,722, forward strand.
AAAGAAAATATCAGATGGGTGTCAAGCTGCAAGCATACAAAAAGATTTGAGCAGTTTCTCACAACATTGGCATCAAATTAATATAAAGGTTTGTGAACATGGAAAAAACAACCATTAACATTCACACAATGACACAATATTTGAACATTCCCAAATGTACTCTCCATAGTCCACACTTCCACTCCATAGTCACTACACACGTTAAGATGAACATTCGTGATAAGCAGCTTCATTAACACTTGTAACTCCATAATGTTCTACTTCAACTGCCCTCGCTTCTCTCTAGAGCTGCATCAAAGAATTCTGTCAGCAACGGAAACAATATGCATATCCAATCGTAAAATTCAGAAACAAATAAACATCAGAGTTTGTATAGACGATTGGATTAATCTTAAGACAAGCTTAAATAAATAAAACATTTTCTCTTGATTGCACCTTTAAAACCTAATCTCAAGGCAATTTGTCACAATTAGCAATATATATTACATAACTTGAAATCGCTCTAACCATAAAATAGTTAAAAGCATGATTAAACTACAGAAGCTTAGATGAATTTATTCATGAGAACTATAGCAGCTAGGTTAAAATGCTTAGATGGTGGGAACTTCTAAGTTATACCAGTCTATCACTCAGCAACCAAATACATTCATTTGTAAATAAAACAACAAGTACAATGTTTCCAAGAATAAAGATAACAGAGGAAGAGAGAGTGATGTAGTTACTATTGTAGTTCAAAAGCTTCTCAATGAGGTCAACATGAGTCATGAGCATTCGCCTACAACAATAACGAACCAATCCCAATGCATCAAGAGCATCTCTGCATAACAAGCAACAAGATGATATTCTTAGTTTTCAACATGCTCTCTGAAAGTTCCGTTCATAATTATAATCCAATTTCAAGTGCATACTAAGAACTGTTAACAATCAGCTAGGTGCTGCGCTGCAACGATCTTGGATAGAACTATAGAGTTCCTAACCCTTCCAAAAATGAGTCTTGCTTGCACTTAATATATGTATGAAACATCACATTATCTCAACACTACCTTCAAATGGGAACAAGGAAAATATTTATATGAATGAGCACCTTATCAAAAAAAAAAAAGAGGTCAGCTTGTTAACCTATCCCATCTAGCTACTTCGTATCAATAGATACAGCAAAAAGAGTGAAACCTGAAAAGCACATAGGGTGCCTATGGCATGTTCTGTGCACAAGGCACAAGCACATACCTGAGGGATGTGAGGTGGCTTATGCACCAGGCACAAGCATGTACCTAAGGGATGTGAGGTCTATATTCATAAAAATGTATAAAGATCAATTACAGATTATATAATGCTGTCAATTTTCAAGTGGAATAATCAAATGCAAAAACCTAAAAATTTGCAATATAACATCATAACACAAAAAAGATAACTGATAAGACTGGCTTGACACTGATCATGATCATGTGGAACTTGGAAGCTAGAGTGAAAGAAACAATAGCATACAAATTACTACTACAAACTCCACCTCGCAACAAGATTTCTAATGCAAAAGGTATAGGCACATACTGTGATTTTTGTCTTCCTAGAGTTAAGTTTATTTACTCATTTTGATTGCGTACATAGCACCATCCAATTATTAAAACCAAAACAATAAGGCATAAAGTGAAAAAAGAAAACAGCAATGCAAGAAAAGCCAACGAATCAAGAGTAAATTAAACAAGTAAGAAAAATGCACCATAAATCACAACCCGAGGCACCTATAAAAACAACAAATGCAATTCTGTAGACACAGAAAAATGTAAACAACAAACTAATAAATTAAAAAAAAAAAAAGAATCTATAACTAACTCACCCTTCAGAATAATCTGCTTGTAGGAGATCAAGATAAGTATCCCATTTGTTCCCAATCACCTAAAACATAAAAATAATTATAAAACTAATGCTATAAGACATCAAATCCAACATAAAAACACTAAGAAAAACCTTTTTTCATTATTCTGTCGAATCAATTGTCTCAAACTTCTGTATACAGCAAAAACTTTTGTCATACTTTTGTCGAATCAATTGTCTCAAACATTTCATTTTTCTGAATATTTTTTCTCATAAAAAATTAAACCCTGAAATGGAAAACCTTCCCACTGAACCACAAAAATTACGATATCAACCATCTTCAACACAAAAAGAAATTGGAGTAAATTGATTACAAACCCTAGTAAACGAATAAACCATCTCATAAAAAAATGACAATAAAACCTATAAATAATAATAAATTACCTTGCCACAAGTGAAACAACGAACTGGTATTATCATTTTGTTTCTCTGCGTTTTTTCCCTTGAAGAATCTGGTTGATCAGCGAATCTCTCTGAAGAAGAAGGGTTTTACGAAAGAGGCAAGCAATGTTTTATACCGAACATTTGCATAAATACCCTCCAAAAAAAGTAACTTTTATCTCAAAAGTACAAAATCTAAAGAGAAAATCACAGTATTTTTTTTTCGCAATATTTTATTATAAATTTATTATAAGTGTTGTAAAATTTATTATAAATTTATAATAAATTTATTATAAATTAATAAAAATTTAGTATTTTAATAAATATTTTATAAATCTAAATTTAAAATTATTTTTAATTATTTTTATATTTTTATATATAAAATTTCAATAATATCTCATTTTTTACTAAAATAAATTTTTTCTTTAAATGTTTCTTCCCTTATTATAATTAATATTTTATTTTAAATTTTTATTTTTTTTTCAAATTTTAATATTAAATATAAATATTTTAATAAAATAATAAAAATTAATATTTTAAATTATTTTCATCGTATAATGATTATAATTTTTTCTAATAAAAAAATTAATTTTAATTATAAAAAATAAATAATACTCGAAAAAATAAAAAAAAAGTAAAATATACAAAATATCTTAATAAAAATCATTAAATTTATTTTTAAACAAAATTTACTTATTATACACATAAAAAAAATAAAAAATACACATAATTTCGTTATATAGATATGTATTGTAAATTTATTGTAGATATTGTGTGTATGTTATATTTTTGTTATTTAAATTGTGTATTTTATGAAAAAATTATTGAATGTTGTGTGAATAAAAAATTAAAAAAAATTAAATTAAATAAATATTAAAATATTATGTAGATGTATTATAAATATATTGTAAATGTAGTTTATATTATTGAGTGTATATTTTATATTTTTTGTATATATATCATGTATATGTTTATTTTTTTTATGTGATATACTTGGAAAAATTAAGAGGGAAAGCGAATTGTAACACCCGAGAAATTTTAAATATTGTTAAATAATTAATTTAGAGGGTAGTAACATGTTGGATGAAAGAAATATAAGATATATATATCATATATATATGATATATCCATAACATATATTTGATGTATGCATAAAATACACTTTACATATATGTTATATATACATTGCATGTACATGATATATACCTTTTCATAAAAGATAAAATGAGTTGAAAAATTAAAGTCAAAGTCAAAGTAAAATAAATAAATAAGTAAAATAAGTAAATAAAATAAAATTAAAAATTAAAATAATTTGTTAGTAATAGAAGATGATGGAAAATTTAGATATTAATTAAATATTAATTAACTAATTATATAATTATATAATTATACATACATATGAGTGGATAAGAAAAAGAAAGAAGTAATATTGAAATAAAATAATTAAAATTAAAGTCAAATAATGAATATTTAATATTTAATAATGGATAGGAAGAAGAAAATAAAAATTTTTAATATTTTAATAATTTAATATTTTATAAATATATAAAAAGGAGAAGGGGAAAATGGAAAAGAGAGTATATAAATTTGCATCTTCTTCTTCCTTTTTTTATTCTTGGCCGAAATTCTTGATAAAGAGAGAGGAAGTGAGTGGTTTTAATAGACACTAAATTTCACCAAAAAGCTCAAAAAAACAAGTAAATTTTTAAGAAAAATGGGAATTCAAGTAAGTTTTCCCTAATTTAAGTTTGATTTCTTTAGCTTTTTTTACGTGTGACTTAGGTAGAGAGAGAAAGTGATGATAATGGTTAAGATAAATGGTTTTGTAGTTAATTTGATGTATATATGAAGATTTTATTGTTGTTTGTAGGAAATAATTTATTATGGTAGAGTTAGGGTTTATGGTAAAATTATGTAAAAATTTAACTTTTGATATATGATATTTTAATTCATAAAATTAATTTGTATGATGTTATTTTGGTGTAGAAATAAAAATTTTATGGTTATTTGATAGATTTGAATGGATTTAGTGAAAGTTTGAGTGAGGTAGTAAGAGATTCAGGGTGAGTTTGGCTATGAATGAAGTAAATTGAATTTTATTGTTTAGATTGTATTAAAATATGGTTTTAAAGGCATGATTGAACTTAAAACTTGATTTAAAATGGGTTAGAATAAAATTTCAAAATTAAAGTCTATTAGGGCAAAAATTGAAATTTTTCAAGAGAATGTGTTAAATTAAATTTTATTAGTTAAAGTGGATAGAAATGTGGTTTTAATGAGTTATTTTTATTTAGGGATAAGGTTCAAATACACCATCTAAATATAACAAAAATCATACTTAGACACTTAAACCTTTTTTTTGATCCTTTTAGCCTCTTTTTTTTTTTTTTTGGTCAAAAATGGATTAAATACATCCTTGCCATCAACAATTTGTTTTGCCATTAATTCTTGTATATGTGGCATTTTGAATCTTTTTCTTTACATGTGTCCTATTATTATTGGTCTATAGAAAAGTAAAATAATTAAATTAAATAATTAAATTAAATATTAATAAAATAATAAAATAAAAATAAAAATAAAAATTTGTATCTTCTTGTTGTTGGGACTCTTCACCCCCTGCACAACTATAATTACAATCATAAGCACCTCACTAATTAAATAAAAGCCAACACCTTTGAAATTTGTTCTCTCCACAACCATTACAATTTTAACAAATCAATTAAATTTACATACAAATAGGAGATGAGAAAGTTATAAAATTGAAAGATTTCCACAACCACATCCATGGAAATTGAGAGATTTCCATAAAAGGTTTGAAATTTTGATCTTTTTTTAAAGTAAGATCCTTTCTTTTTCTTACCTCCTTACTCTTAATTTTCTCAAAAATTTTGTTGCTCCATAAACAGAGATTGACTTTGAGAAAGGAAAAGCTAAAAGGTGATTTAGGGGAGGAGGGATTAGAGAAGTTGGAATTTTTTTTGGTGTTGAAAGTTTTGGACTATTATGAACTAAGGATGTGGTAGCTCTACACCATATACTTGGGCTTAATACAGGTTGAGATAGTAAAAAAGGTGTTGATGGGTTGGAAAAAAACCCAAATTTAGAGCTAATTCTTGAGCTAGTGGCAAAAGGGTGGTGTTTGTGTTCATTGAGATACTGAGATCGTCTTCTCCTGGCTGGTTCATTGTCTGATTAGGCTTGTGCTTGGGGATGGCAGCGAGCGTAGCTTGATAGTGAGGAACGGCGGCAAGTGAAGGATTTGCTCTTGGGGATGGCCAACAGGTGTAGTCTGATATCCTATACGATGAAGATGATTCTTGGATTCATCTTTTTTTTTAATTTTAATTCTGATTATATTTTTTTATTATTAAAAAATATATGTTTTTTTAAAATGAAATCTCAATCCCATAGATGTCCAATGTAAATTATGAGTCTCACATGAACACCAGTTAACGGCTAAATAAACTTTCATACTGGACAGGGGCATGAATGTTGAGTTTTCAACAGAAAAATGGGCTGAAAGGATCAAAAAAATGTTTAAGTATTTAAATGAGATTTTTGCTATACTTCAAGGGTGAATTTGAACCTTATCCTTTTTAACTTATAATGTGGATAGGAGTTAAGCATATTGGATTTGCCATATCAATGTGTTTAAGGGCTTTTGAAAAAGTGAAGGTTGGAAAATAGGTTTGGGTTTTGGCACTTTAGAGGTTAGTGCATACTTGGAAACTTATGTTTTAATTACCTTTGAGTAGCATAACATATTATAATTTGGTAAATGTGTTATGCCACTTGGATATTACTTTTGGTATAATATGTGCAATGCATTAAATAAAATTGTGTTTAATGTATAAGACATGAAATATTAAGCCATTATAGAATGGCTATATGGTTGTTATGTACATAAAATGTAAAACATGCTAAAAATGATTGAAAAATATGAGAAAGGTAAAATATGAAGAATAATATAAAAATAGTTAAATTGTAGAAATTATAAAGAGAAATTGGTAATGTGATTGATAATATGGAAGTAGATTATGAAATTATAAGAGCATGTAAATGATATGTGGGAGTGGGTCACATTCACATGATTGAATGTGATATATAATATGTGTATGTTTGTGTAAAGGTGAAAATTTGGAAAATTGATGAAATATAATATTAAGATGAAAAATGTAATATGTGATTGAAATTATGAGAAATGGTTATAGAATAATTGGAAATGTAATGTGAAAGTGATCACAGTATGGCATGATCACTTGGAAATGAAAATGGGGATGAAATGTGAAAAATGAGTAAGTGATGAAAAAGTGTTGAAAAATAAACAATGATGGAATCGAATATATTAAAGTAATAAGAAATATGAAATGTATGTTACCTTGTATAGTATTTTGTTCCATAGAATTATATTTGGTGCTATTGATATAATTTATCTTTGGGCTAAACTCTGGGCATCACTTCTCATATGATGTGCCTACGGGCTAGACACTGAGTGTCACTATTATTTGCCTTTGAGGCTAGACATATAGGTGTCAATAGAGGGACGGATAAGATACTTAGATTCTTAGTGTCGCGATAGACCACAATAATATCTCTGAAACCATAATACTGTATAAGGATTATTGGACTCAGTTTGTGTCGTTGGATGTGATTTGCATATGTGTGAATGTGTTTATTGTGTGAATACTGTGAGTTGCGATATAAGGTGTAAATTTAGTTAAATGTTTATATAAAGAATGAATTATCAATAAAATGTAGTTATATTAATAGTGGAAAACTCATTATAAAGTTAAAACATTTCAATGTATATATATACGTTGTTATTTGTACTACTAAGTTGTATGGCTTAGCACGGTAGTGTGTGTCGCGTAGGTATTAGAAGAACAGATAAGAGAAGTTCAGATTGTGTTTAAGGTTTGGAGGTATGCATGCCACGAGACCATTAGTGTTGCATATGTATAACATTATTTGAGAATATTTGATTTGTGTAATATATTAATCATTTGTAAATGTATTTGAAATAAGGGAGGTTTTATACAATTTTGAGTAGGGATATAATGTATATTCTTTTTATTTATTGAATGGCTAATTGTATAAAGAAATGGAGATTGAGAATATTATGATTTTGAAAAATATTTAGTGTTTTATACATTTTATATGAGTGTTTAAATATTGAGCATTTAATGGAAAGATTATAGAATTTGATAAATTTTATTTTGGAAATATACTTTCAATGCATGTTGCGTTTTTGTTAATTGTGGGATTTATTGAATATACAGATAAAACTCTAATGAAATTTTTTTAGAGAATTTTTTTATAATTTATTTTTAATACTAGATGAAGGTTTCTAAATGGAATTACTATAATATTTTTGTATATAAGATATGTATTTTATATATGTAAGATATATATATATATATATATATTATGTATTTAGGGTATAAGAGTGTTACAACGAGGAATAAATTTCATCATGAGGGAATGATAAACAAGTTATTATTATTGCATAGAGATTATTTTCTAAATTTTGGGGAATTAATTCACAGACTATAAGACATCAATTTCCTTCTACTAGTGGGGCTATTTCTACGTATTGGATTCCACTGTCAAACGAGTATATCAAGATGAATTCAGATGCTGTTTTTTTTTTTTTTGGAATGGATTGATTGGGCTAAGCGACATATTCAGAGATGCAAATGGTCATGTACTAGCATGTAGCTTTCTAACTCTGATAGTTTCGTGGTCTCCCTTAATGGATGAAGCATCAGCAATTATATTTGAGTTAAGGCTTGCAATTGACTTCTCTTTTCCAAGAGTTATTGGTGAATCTGGTTGCAAGAAGGTGATTAACAATATTATGGCACATGAAGATTTCAAAAATGGACATGGTATTTTAATTTCGAATTGCAGGAGGTTGGGAGATTGTTTTAGCCCCTGCCTATGGTCTTTTACCGAGAGAGAATTCAATAGACCAGCTCATATTTTAGCTAAATTTTGTGATTTATTTGCTTTTGTTAAAATTTGAATTGAGAAATTTTTAAATTGCATATAATTTTTTTTTCTTTATTTGGATGTAAACTCTATAGTTGTTAATATTATCTAAATGGCTTTTACCCTCAAAACAAAAATAAATTTCACATGTAAAAATATACAAGTAATTTGTGCCCGAATTTACGCGTAATTATTTATAGATAGATTTATATTTATAATTTTGTTTTTCTTAAAGAAATTATTTGTTCCAAGTTCTAACAACCGCTTGTAACTTGGAAGTTGTAGAATTTCAATTTGGAATAAAACCGAAATCGGGCCGGGTCTACAAGCTGGGATGAGCTGAAACCTGTAACCAAACGTCTTCGATGAACAAGTGATAAACCAGCCAGGAGAAAATTCTCCTCTGAACGAACGCGATTTTATCCGAAAACCTAGACCATGGGGACGACCGGCAGCGACGTAGAAGCTGGCTTTGCAAAGCTACAAGGTGAAGATTGCGAGTACTATATGCAAACCTATTCCATCATATTGGGCCGCAATTCCAAGAAATCCACAGTCGACGTCGATCTCTCCAGCCTCGGCGGTGGCATGAACATCTCTCGTCACCACGCCCGCATTTTCTATGACTTCACTCGCCGTCGTTTTGCGCTTGAGGTTCTTGGGAAAAATGGATGCTTGGTCGAAGGTGTACTTCATCTTCCCGGTAACCCTCCCGTTAAGCTTGATTCTCAAGATCTGTTGCAAATTGGGGACAAGGAGTTCTATTTTCTGCTTCCTGTGAGAAGTATTTTGGGAGGTCGTCTTGGGCCTAGACATCATCCGGCGGTGGTTCCTCAGTACGGTTATCATTCTGCAGGGGCGGAAAGGATGGTGGGGCCAGTAGCGGTGGCGGCAGTTAAGAAAGGGAGAGGGAGAGAGTTTTATGAGGACGAGTATGATGATGAGGAGGAGATTGGTGGTGGTAGCGGCAGTGGCGGCGGAAAGAAGTTGAGAAGAGAGGGGTTTGATGGGTATGGATATGGTTCGGGTGGTGGGTCCAGTGGTAAAGCGGGATTGGCTGGAGCATTAGGTTAGTAGAAGTGATTGTCTTTCTCTTTCCTGCTGTTGATTGAGGATTATTGTTTTTTGATACGCACAGCTGAAAATTTTATGTATAGATATAAAATTTTACTTATATGTAGATACAAATTTATAGTATTATGACATTCTCATCCAAATCTTATGATGGGCTTAAGTGTTTAATGTAATTTGGTTTAGCTTTCAAATTTTTCAGTTTTGATCATTTGAACTTCTGGCAATGTTCATATTGGCATTGACTATTGGTTGGGTTTTCAATTCTTGTATCCTTTTTGGTCTTAATGATTACCGAAGTACATGATCCTTAATAGTTTTTGGAGTTGTTTCATTTTTCTATTTTGATTTGGTGTCATATTTTTGAGGGTGAGAGCTGGGAAGGAAAACTCAATTTTAACGTACTCTTGATTTGTGCTCATAAAAAATGTATACTGATATCTGGAAAGTTAGTGTATTGTCAGCGATTGGTTAGGGTTCCTCCTGCTACAATTTTGTTGGATCAATTGCTATGACAACTGAGTTGCGGAATTTTTTAAGTTTTTCTGTTCTGGTGTTGTTTTCCTCCTTGTTTTTATCCTTTTTTCTGTCGGTGCTTGGTAGGAGTAATATTGTCCAGGTTAGTTGCGTCTTGGCTCAACTATGTATATTTTTCCAACCTCAAGTAAAATCTTCAAACTAAAGCATAGCCCATTATTTTTCTTTTCAAAGCATAGCCTATTAAATTTTCTTTTCGCCTGGCCTGATGACAGGATGAGCCCAATTTGTCTTTTGACTGGAGAATATTTAGTGCTAATTAATAATGCATTTATTATAACAGATGCTTTGAATATGAAAAAAAATGCATGTATATCATCTGTATATTGCCTAGTTTTCATCAGGTTTTATCATGAGTTCTGTTTGTCAATGATTTTGTGGTTTTTTCTTGTTTTACTTTATAATATTTGAAATCATTGTTGGTATTTTATGAATTTGTGTCTTTCATCACTTCCTAATACTCTTAAGAATGATTGCAATGCCCTTAGTTTCAGTGATTTGTCTTTGGGGAGTGCATTTATGCCTTGAACTGTTCTGTGAAGCGAATATTTGATGGATGCACTGGCCATGCTAGAAATAGCTGATCTCTAGTGATTGGCAATCTGGGTTTCACGATCAGATTACAGATTATTAGCAATTTGGAAGTATCAAAATTAGCTTTATGAGAAGTAAACACTTATGGATAGCGAATCAAAATTTCTTAGGGATCTTAAGATTTTTTCTAGCATTGAAGTTGTTAACATAGGATTTTATGATACTAATTTTCTGTACTTATTAAATAGAAGATTATCTTTGTGGCTATTCTTACGTTATTAAATATGCAATCCTACTAAGTGTTCTAAATTCTGGATGTCATATTCTTTTCCCACTTCTACAAACCAAACTTCAGGTTTCCATTTTCGTTTTGCCTACTGGAGTGATCCACACTCCAGGTAACCTCAGTCCTGGCTTATGGCTCAGCCAATTCTCAATTATGCCCTCTAAAACCCAAATCATTGTTCATCACTATTAGCCATGAATAAATTGCTTTTCTATTTCAATTAATATTCCAAAATGCCAAGAGTTCTGTTTAAGTCCAAAACTTCTACTTAAATAACACTGTCATTGTCATGGTATCATGCCCAGTTCCTGTGGAGAAAAAATTTGATGGAAGATCAAGGGCAGATCGTGATTCTGACAATCAGCAGCTTCTACAGTTGGAGGAAAAAGATGTAGTGTCATCTGTAGCTACTGTGCTGTCTGATATGTGTGGTCCTGGAGAATGGATGGCCATGGAGAAACTTCATGCTGAGGTTAGTTGCTGTCTTCAATTGGTGTCCAATGATGTAAATTTTCTCAGTTTCACAGGCTTGCAAAAACCGCCTCTTGCTCTTGGTTACTGAATAATTTGTTCTTCAAATGCCTGGAATGTGTAGTTCAGTCATATTCAAAAACTAGCTGCATACCCTTTAATCACTGTAGTGTAAATATAATCCATAGGGTGGTTGATTAAGTTTCATTTAAATCCTCTTGCTATGACTTGAAAGCCTGATTATATCAGTTTTCTGTTGGCTTATATCACTTTATAGAAAAGGATACATACTGTTCCCTTGGCCATCTGGAATAATTTGAATTCTCAAGTCTACCCCTTCAATCCTTTAATCCAGGTGCTATTTTTACCTAACTTCAACTGCTTTAGCGTGGAGGATGGCATTCTCTATTTTTCTTGGAAGTACCACTTTTAACAAATTTTATGCAGGATAAGCTGCATAATTTATGTGATGCTTCAAAAAATCAATTGGTGGTGAATGCAACCTGCAACTTTTCTGCCGGATTCAGAACAAAGCTGTTCAATTTGAGATTGGCTTGTGTCCTTTATGATGAATGTCATAAGTTATGTCACTAGAGGTTGGATCATTCTGTTTAAATGCCGAGTCAATTTTAATTTTGGTTTTCATCAACAGATAACTTTAAAAATAGTATATATCATTTGGTTATGTTTGTTATTACATTGTAAAAGATGTCCTAAGGCTTTCAGTACCACTCCATATTTTCATAAGTGTGCTGTGTCCTGGTGCCCTTACCTTTTTTTTTTTCCTGGTTTTAGTTACTTCTTTATGCGGTGACTGGGCCTTGGATGCTTTCACTTGCTTACTTGGAGTTTTAATTGTTGTTCAGTTGTTGGAACAATATAGCAACGTCTGGCATCATAGTAGAGTGAGGAGGTATCTGACATCTGAGGACTGGCCTGGTCCTGAATCCAAAGGGAAACCCTGGTATGGCTTGCTTATGCTACTAAGAAAATACCCTGAGCACTTTGTCATCAACACAAGATCTAAGGCTCGTGTGACACAAGAGTTTGTATCTCTCGTCTCTCTACTTTCCTGAGATCCCGAGAGGACAGCAATGCTAGTGTATATTATCCAGAGAGAACGTAGTTGACTGTTGATTGCTTGATAGTCTCGGATTAGGTTTGGACTAGTTGCTTGATCACATGTAAATGAAAAGCGGCAGCCAAGGTAATATTCTTATGTTTTTGTTTTGTCTGTTAATGATGCTTTAGGCAAAGCAACTTTCTATCTTATCTCTAGGACAGATTTTCTGCATCCCGTGCATATCTAATTGCATTCAGAAGATAATTTATCTTGTAATCTTCGTAAACACCAACTTTTGGGAACTCTTGATCCGTCCAGAAGAATCAAAATGAATTTTCGTATGCAATGCCCACCATGACAACGAAAGGGGCGGACTGTCATCAGTGGTAGGAAAAGATGATTGGTGTTCTGTTATTGAGCCTACCCCAAGATTCATATGTTATATATATTTGAAGCTTGCAAAAGAAAGGCCAATTTGGTACAGATTTTACTTTTTATCCCTTATTTTCGCTTGGTGAATGAGATGCCTGGCTGGTATTGTTGTTGTTGGTTTTTAGTTTGTTTTTTCATCATGAAAAAAATACATTATTCAAAAATATTTGCTATTTTGTACAGATACATGACTAGATACATTTGCATTTGGGCTTGCATGGTTATATTGCTGTTTTCTATTTGCGATAGGATACTATTTGGCAGGCTTGTCAACATCCAATTGATGGCTGTCTATTCTATTGCTGCCTTGTAAGCGTGAAGCCACAAGCCTAATTGTTCTATAATCACAAAGTGCTAAATATAACTGCTAATAAATGGTGGTTGTCGATAGTTATCAAATCAGCAGGCGTGCTTAATTTTATAAATAGTTTTTAAATTTACAGGGTTGTAAAGTTAGAATTTTTAAATTTTAAATCTTCTTAATAAAATTTTTAAATTTATATTTTCTTTTATTAAAATTTCTAATTTTATTTTTTAATAAAGAGCATTTATATTCATGTTGAGTCTATATATTTAATTTTAAAAATAAATAATTATAGATTTTTTTTTAAGTTTAGAAATTATTTGTAAAATTAAAATTTTAATCTAATTTTATAAAACTTTTAGATATTTATAAATTAATTTATATGTAACAAACATTTTAATAAAATTTTAATATAGTTCCAATAAATAAGTAAAAATATAAAAATTGGATAAATTAGTATTATTTAATATAATTTTAAATAATTTAAGTTATACTAGCAAACAATAATAGAAGAATTAAATTCATTATTTAACTATTTAATTAAATTTAGTTAAATATTTAATAATTTATTTCAATATTTGATTATTTATTTAAAAATTTTATTATTGGATTAGAAGCAAATATTTATTATTTTTTTGATTATTGAATGCGATATATATATATATATATATTCATTACATAAGGTTTTATATATTTTATATTCATTACATATATATTTTATATAATGTTTATAGTATAAAATATATTATATACTAAACCGCTCTGAATTTTTTTTATAATGTATTCCAGTTTTTGCTCATCTATATTGTATATATTGTTTATACTATGAAAATATATTTATATATTTAGTATATATCAACATATACAGTTTACATAATATACTTTTTTTAAATTTTAAATGGACCAATATAGTTGTTAACTTTTAATATATATATAAGAAATAAGAAATAAATTAATAAATATTTAAATAAATTTAATTAAATATTTAAAAAATGAATTTAATTCTTTTATTACTATTTATTAATATAACTTATATTATTTAATATTTTATTAAATAATATTAATGTCTAATTTTTATATTTTTTTACCAATATTTTAATATTTTATTTTTTCTTATTTTTTGGAATTATATTATTAAAATATTTGTTATATATAAATTAATTTATAACTATCTAAAAATTCTATAAAATTAAATTAAAAATCAATTTCACAAAGAATCCCTAAACTTAATGGAAAAATAACATATTATTATTTATTTTAAATTAAATATGTGAGTTTCAAGTGGACACCACGTAAAATTCACATGTACAATCCTTAACCACAAAATGAAATTGAAACTTTAATAGAAAAAAAATGTAAGTTAAAAAAAATTTATTGAAATAATTTGAAGTTTGAAGACTATAACTTTACAATACTAAAAATCAAGAGGGCTAATTATAAAATTAAGCCAAGCAGGCAGGATGGTCTCGTCAACTTTTGCCAGGAAATTTCATTAGTTGAATAACCTGAAAATAGTTACATGCTATAAACTGATTGCAAGTATTGGCAGGTGTATAACAATGGCAATTGCTACAAGAAAGAATCAACAGAATAACCAAAAAACAACTCTCCGCCTCTGCCCCAAAAGCTACAGAATTGGTTCATCATAGTCATTTCTAATTTGCTGAAAAAGCAGGCAAACAATATAGATTATTGCATGTATTGAGTTGACAACATTCAGGTTTAAAAATGAAAAAAAGAGGTTTGCTCATGATTCTTCTTTGCTTAGTTTACCAAGTGTTCTTTGAGCGTCGAGTTGCTTTTTCCTAGCTTCTTTAGCAGCAAGGGCTTCCTCATCAAATACTTGAATGGAAGACCACTCTGGCAACTTGATCCAATTGCCTTTCTTCTCTTTTTCCCCATATATTGATTCTCTGAAACTTGTTAAGGTGGGTCTTAGTTTACTAGTAGCAAAATCCACTGTGATTCCCACAACAGCAAATATGATCGAGTAACGGTAGGCACCAAATTGACCACCTGAAATGTCAAATAATAATAATAATAACAACAACAAATATAGAGGGAAATGGAATGAAAATGAGTAGAAGATGACTATCTGAAGTGTCATTGTTCAAAATGGCACTGAACTGAAATGTGCAACATATATGTAACCCAACCCCATCCAACGTTCTCAATGAGAGATCTCTATATTGTTAAAAATATATACAGTATAGTGGATGGATAATAGAAACTAAAGCATCAAATGCATGACTTAAGTACTGACCATATCCCAGTTCAAATAATTTATTCAATAAAAAAAAATCCTATATTGCAGTCAAACTATATGTTTGAATCACAGAAAAAATTCCATGAGGAAGAAAGCAAAAGAGATAATAGAAGACCATAAAATTATCATTTATTTTGGATGGTTTTATGTAACCTTGAAAATCATATTATGATATTAACGATATGCAAGATCTAAAATGCTTAAATGCAAGCACATGCCAGAGTTAAAATTGTCCGACAACAATGCAAATCAAGCATGATAAATGTTAATCATTTACAAGAATATATGAAAAAGAAAAAAGAAAAAGAGAAACAACAACATCCACACACAAACACATGAAGATTGATAGCTAAAACTTGACCTTGAAGACGTCCAAGAATAGCTCCACTGCCAATTCCAGCAATTGCAGAGTTTATTAGATCATCAGGTTCTGATTTCCTTGTTACTCTCACAAATTCACGTGTCCCTGCAGAATCCCAGAAATCACTCTTCTAATTCAAAAAATAAGCAAGGTAAAGAATGTTACTACTGCAAAACTCCAGTCACCAATGTATCTTTCCCACAATCACCAACCCCTATCGCCCTACTTAGATAACACAACATATTCCTCAAATCTTAATCTTATTGTATGTAGATAATAAACTGTAGAAGCCAGTAATAAAGGAGACAAATGCATATATCCTAGATAATAAGAGGCTTCCCAATGTTGATTGTAGTTTAAGAGAGCAATATCTAGAGAATCATCTACAAAATAAATAGTAAAAAGTGTCTACCATAGAATGACATGATTATAAATTGCCTATATCTACAATAAAGGATCTCCCAAAGAAGAACACCAAATCATCTTATGGTTATTACTCCATGTTTGAAAATGAAGATACTGAAAATCATATGCTATTATTTTCAATCCTTGCCCGAATTTGAAGAAAATGAAGAGTGTCAATTAGGCAATTACATGGGCTGTAGCAGCAGTGTTGCATAATACAATACAACACCACAAACAGTTAAACATGGACACTTGAAGTGCAAAAACATTCTTCCAATAACAAAAACTGAAGTCTCTTCCAATCCATACATTTAAAGGCACAAACGTATATTATCAACATCATAGCAAAATCCCACAAAACAAGAGGATATTATCTATTGGGTAAGTTCACAAATCACAATCAGTTTAGAATTAGTAATAGAATCAACAACATATGAGATACTGAGAAGATCATACAGTAAGAGGGGAGAGAGATATGAGATATGATTACCGCAATAGCAACCACTAACAATGGCAACATTAGCAAGAGGAGGAAGAAGAAGCTGGAGATGGTGAGGTCCGGTTATTTTGTCTACAGTAATTACGCTGTCGGATCCGGGTTCAACACCCGAACTTGATTCCTTTTTTTCTGAACTAAATGGTTGAGTCAGGCTTTCAGACCTTCTTTGAGTTCGCCCAAATTCATGGACCTTGTAGTTACCATTTCAGAGTCAGTCTGAGCTGGGTTTGACTTGCAGGCAGTTGGAGGAATCTGAATTCGGGTCTCTCTATTCAATCAGGTAAAGAAAAGAGAGAATTACATAAAATATAATTTTTTAAAGTTTTTTTTTTATTGTGTTTTATTTTCTTATAATTTTATATTTTTAAATTTACAAAAATAATGTCTTTAATATTTTCATAATATATCAAAAATATATTAAGTATATACTTAACATATATATATATAATAAATCATGTTTTTATAATTCTTTTTTTAATTTGTATAGTATATTTGTAAATTTTTTTCTTTTTAAATTATTTTTGTAAATTTACTAAAAGAAAATTACATAAAATACTTTCTTTCAAAGTATTATTTGCATTGTCTTTTTTAATTTCGAGTTTATTTCATTTTTACCATATACATATATATTTTTTTTTGAAAGTATATACATATATATATTTAATATATATGTATAGTATTTTGTGAATTTTTTTTTGTTTTGTTTGTATATATTCCTTATTTACATAATATTTTTGAAATTTTTTTCCTTTTTAAGTTATTTCCATAAATTTCCTTTTCAGATATACTCAAACTAATAGTCCAATGGAAATCATAAAGATAATCCAAAAATATAAAATTTGCAAAATGGTCGAAAAATCATGTTCAATTTATGTAGATACATTAAATTAATTTTAAAAATTTTATCTAAAGCTAAAGTATTAAATACTTCAAAGACCCAAAGTCTCTATCTAAAATTTTGTAATTTTATTGGTGAGAAATATATTGAGCACGTGAACAGGCCCAGTGAGAAAGTGACTGATGCAAAGTGGAACCATACATTTTTGTTTTTGAAGTGTTCATTGTTTCCCAATGAATGTATGTTTTGACGCTTTCAAATATGTAAATTTAATGGCTGTTGACATTGACAATCACTGCAATCTGAATCCCAATTGACATTAAAATGTTCTTAATTAACACTTTAATTTATTTTAGTTCCACAATGTCAATAACTCATGAACTGCACTAACATAGCCTTAACCAGTCTGCATATTTAAGTTAATTTTGAATCAGCCACTAAATACATATATTAGTTGATAAAACATTATTTTACTTTAACTAAAAATCTTGAATTCAAATCTTAAATATATAACTGTATTAAAATTAGGTAAAAAAAAATTAACTTCTTAATAATCCTACCATATGTTCGACTCTAAAAATGATGATTTACATTAAAAAAAAATTATTTTTGAATGAGAGTTAATAAGAAGTGCTACTCAATACAAAAATCTCAGGCTTTTATATTTTTTTCCCACTGTAAATTTCAGGATTTCAATTAATTTCATTTCATCGAATAGACACCTGAACAAAACTAGGCCAAACCCACATTGCAGTACGAGCAATATATAAATTTCACCATGGTTGCTTAGTCAATATACTTTATTTATAACTAATCACTGCTCACATTAAACAGAATATATTAATCAATATAATAGTACAAAATTTCTCATTAATAATAGGCTCATTTAAATATTTGTTCAAAGAAATTCTGTTTCTTGAAACCAAGTTCCTCTAGCAATCTATTGTTTCCAACTTCCACAATGGGGGCCAAGAAGAGAAAAGGTAAGTATAGCTATATGTATTTAACAGGTTTGCAGATGATGGTTATTTGCAGAGAGCAACAATGCATTTTAACATTGCACTCTCTGTCTATTGAGTTAAAACTTGTAAAGATCTGCTAACTGAAAGATGATATCTAGCTCCATCTGCTTTAATAGGGAGGGAAATATGTACATCAAAAATGGAGGCCAACAAAGCTAAAGCTGGAATGTTAGAATTGGCGTACTCAGCCTCATTCTGAAACCAAAATATTCAGGAGGTGGATGAGTCCTGCTCCACATCTTCTGAAGCTGAAAAGCTGCTAACTCCTTGCTTGTCATCCAAATCACCATTCTGCAATGTAGGCTCAGATTTCTTCTGCAATCCGGCTCCATTCCGTCTTTTGTGTTCTGGAATAATTGTTAATGAGAATTCTATTTGTGGATAAAGATAAAAAAGGCAACAGATACCATCAACAAAAGATTACTTTTATTATTAATTGCACTGCGCGTATTTGCTAAAAATTCATCCCATTTGAATTTTCTCAGCTCTTGCTTCTCCTCCTCTGAGAGCTCAAAATTGGGTTCCCTCCCACACATAAAGGCAGCCCTGCAGATTAAAAAAAAAACTTTGGTGAGTTTCAAAAGTTTCCTTAATCTAAGCTTCCTGTAGATAATGTCATATGAGATTTTTTGAAATAAAACCATCTTAAATGGGAACCGGTAAAAAAAAAAAAAACTTCCTTCTGTTTTATTAGCTTATCATACCAGGGGATGCATCACAAACATTGGAAAACAATGCTATATAACTCTTTAACCATGATAACATGGAAAGCCAAAAGAACTACCAGAAGCGTTGTTTTACTTTATAAAATCATATGGGACAGGTCACTTTTCTTAATCACACAACAGCAAACATTTCTTATCCATTGTTGTGTGCATAAATGAATAACGATCTTTTTTAGTCTAAGCACTGGAGTAATATCAATATATCATATCCTATTCCATGGTAAGACCTTAAAAGTGCTATCCTTACAGTCAACTACTGCTGAAAACACCTCACAGTTAGCCACCAACATTTTGCAGCTTATCAGGCATTAGTAGGACTCTCCATTTTTAGATAACCATTGTCATCTTTAAGCATGATGTATGAATATTCTGCACATGCTGATTTAAGACATCAAAAAATTGTCTTTCAAAAGAGAGAAGACTGTCTAAATAAATCAGCATGATTTTAATCTCCCCGTATCACTTTCATCTTCCATCTTTTTGTCACTTCAAGTGATCATAATCGTTCATTATAAATGCTACAACATTCAGGTGACTACCTGTCATACAAACGGGCAGCCTCTTCTTGTGAACCAACAGTTCCCAAGTGGATTTGTTTCTTGTCAACTTTAATTGCTGCCTGCCATTTCATATTTTTGAAATAGACACCTCTCATTAGGCATGGTTCTTGGTTTTGAACAAGCTTTCTCCTGTGCCGCTTTCTGCGTTTAACTGGTTGCCCTAAAAATAGAAATTAAAAGCAGCAGCAACAGTAAAAATGCAGCTCAGAAAGATCCACATTTTGATGCTTCCATGTTAACAAATTGATTATCTACAACCATACCAAGCACTTATGATACATTTTATTGTTACACAGACCAAAAACAGGTAAAAGCAATAAAAGAGAAGATGAGAAATATAGTTAAATGCCAAGTATACATAGGCATAAGCAAAACAAGCCCATCATCGAAACCAAAAAATAATAACAAAAAAGGCATCTTTCAGACTGATTTTCTTTGCTCAAACATCACAAGTTCCATTTCAAGGAAATTAAACAGCAATTCTACAGCCATCTAACAAGTGGAGACATGCTTATGTAACATCAGCAGGATTAAATCTCTTTCAAAGTGTCCTATTATAATGATTTTCAGAACAACAATTTCCAGTTAATTTCAGAATATCATTAACTTAAACATTCCGCAATTAATAGTGATATAATCTAAAAAACATGCCGTAATTAATAGTGATATAATCTAAAAGGCCCCAACTCAGTACAAAATTATGTAGGTATTGAAAACTAAATGGGAATGGAGTCCGTTAACTGCGCTTAATGCATGTTTTGTGGTACCCAGATGGAGAATGAATAGAGGATGGATGGATGGCAAGACTGCCAAATAAGTCTATCAGAGACTTCAGTTAATGATTTTTGATAGTTGCTTGGAATTGATGCTTATCTCAACAGCTTCAAATTAGAGATACACAAGAATATTGAAAGACAAAAGTGATATAAAGGGGGTCAAAGGACAAACTTCAGAGAAATTTCAGTAAGCTTGGTATGCAAATGTGAACTGATTAAGTGCTTAAATTGCTTATAATTTAAGAGCTTTCTTTACATTATGGTTTCACAAGAATCAAAATTCTAAAAAATGACGAATCTGTGCCAAAAAATCTCAAATGAACATATCCTCCAAAAAGTTTAGTCTAGTCATACACTGCTTCATCAGAGTCAAGACACTAATTGAAGATCAAAGAGAAAGAGTAGACTGGATGCTCATGATAAATCCTCACTCAGTTGAAAATATAGTATTTGCAAGTACAAAACATGTATAAATGAGTTCACATATTCACAAACTAATTGCCCATTTATGGTGCCATATGTCTCAAGAAAAAAAAAAGGAAAGATAATTCAGAAGTACTCTCAGCAGGAATTAAACAATAGTAAGTTTCCTCAAATTAATTTGTAACCATTTAGACAAGCCTGAACCAAAGCATGCATCTGTTTTTGTTTGCTGGGAGACAATGAAATATATGCCTTTGAATGATGATGACAGAGCAGAGAGTTTATGATGCACAGAGATCCAATTATTAGGATAAAACTAAGTTGTAAAGCAACGGAGAATTATTAAGCCTCCCATCATAGAATTATGCATGGTTTGGTCTGATTCAATTCAGTTTGGAAAAGATATAGTTACTTTAAATAATATAAACAAAAAAGCGTATAGACTAAATATTGTGAATAACTATTCCTACTCAATAATTTAGCAAATCAATATTCAATACTTGAAAGAGAGTCTTGGCGCAACAGTAAGCGTTGTCACCGTTGATCTGAGGTCACGGGTTCGAGTTATGAAAACGACCTTTTGCAATTATAAGGGAAGGCCGTGTACAAAAACCCAATGGGTCTGATCCTTCAATATTCAATACTTATTGAATGTGCACCGGGAGCGTTTGTGCACTGGGCTGCCCTTTAATATTCAATACTTATTGAATGTTGCATTCTCTGTTTCTAATTTTGTCTCCGCACCCTAGCTCCTCCTCACCCCAGGCCCTAAGGATCTTAGATTCAAGAAAAAGAAAGCATGTTGAGCAACATTAAACTCTATGATGACAACATCAGACAAATCCAAAAACAAAAATCCCCTTGTGCCATCATCAGCTGATGATTGGTGCAATTACATTGCATTGCAATTAATTATGCCTTCTAGAGCCTATGCCTGTGAACTGGTATATAGCTAGTTGATTCAACTTGATCCTCATTTATGATAAGAAAATCTCTCTCTCTCACCAATAAGTTATCATTGCATTCCTCACTTGAAACATATATTCCAAAACAGATCAATCTTTACTGTTTCTGATTACCAAGAACTTAACCCAGCTATTCAATACACAATCTTGCATTCCAACACTCAAACACATCAAAGAAAACAAAAGGAAAAAATCACATTCGATGGTTTATTTCCTCACAGAAAGAATCTCTATGAGGAAAATGTTTTGTAGGAAATTAAGGCATTAGTTTGAGGAAAGAGTTACAGCTGGGCTTTAATAAAGAGTCATCTTGAGGTTTTATCAAACATTCCTGGTGACTTCCCTGGCTAAAAAATCACAATGCATTACCTTGAATACAACTCTAGACTAAGAAACAAGCTTTCCAATATATTAGAAGTATTATCAGATGAAGATGAGGCCCTTTATTTGAAAGCTTACCATGCTGATTGTTGGAATCAATTACATTACTTTCTGTATTCCATTCATTATTTTCTGTATTCCATTCATGCACCTCCATCTTCTCAGGCAGCATATTTTTCAATAACATTTCAATAAACAATCTAAGAATTTTAAGAAGGTTGCATATATGTTGCATGCCTGTATAAAGCTATGCATTTTATATTTAAGAACTACCCTGCTAAGAACAACCAAATATTGAGTGATAACCAACACCGCGACAATTGATATTTAATTCTGCATGTGATGAGTCAATGCTAACTCAGGAACATAAGATCTATTTCTCTACATACACAAACCTGGATATTGTTGAGATTGCTGCTCTTTTGATGAGCTAGAAGCTGATACATTTGACAACCCAGCTCCGACTTTGACAATGGATTTCTGGCAAACAACATTTTACAATTTAATGCATATATCACTTATAGAATTCAAAGTTTAAAAAAACACACCCTTAGAATACAATCTTAAAACACAGTACTTTCTATCATATACATAATGTTATGCAGTTACTTCGTAATGCACTTGACATGGAAAATACAGGATTCATATCATATGCCATCACATGACAGTCAAGAGTCAACTCATTCATGAAATGATTGCTTATGAATTTTCAATACCAAAATGGCAAAATCCTTTGCTCAAGCATCAAAATAAGTTTTGAACAGGAAATTTAACTTTCCATTTCAAACCTAAAGAAGCAAAAGGCATCAACGGGTCAGGCCTTTAGGTTTGACAAATCAACACCTCAATCAATTTCTCATGTATCAAGAACCCTATAATTCAAAATCTTCCATCCATGACACTAACGATTAACAGTAATGAACTGACTATATCCTGAATTTACTCTCTCAGTAGCTGAAATCGCACAAGTTCATAACCTTTTCTTCATCTTGGCTAAGGCAAATCATGCATCCAATATTTTCATGTAGGGAATGCAATGAAAATAAATAGAAATCACAAGCTATCATTACCTCCCCTGGCTGATTGACATCATCTGTTGGTAGGGGATGCACACTAACAGACCTGGCATTATGGGTAGAGCTTAGAGGAGTAGTTCCATGGTAAAAAAATCGAGGTAGTGGAGTCAAGAAAGAACTTCTCCCTACAAAGACCCATCAATTTGATAAGTATGCTATTCAAGCATGATATAAAACATAATTATATTTCTCAGAGACACAAGGACCTTTTCGTGGAGTTCAAAATACCAAGAGAAAAATCTACTTGGGCATGAATTAGTACAAACAGCAATGCAAAAGAACAGAGGAACACCATTTAGGCTACTTAGCGAATGTGGTAACTCCAAATGATATAAGACTATCATATTTGGCTAATTCAACTGGACAATCAATCAATTTATATGATAAGGATTTCAATTAGTGTTTACCAGCACATAGTCCCAAGAGTTTGCGCCTTCGTAAGCTGACCATTGCAGAGTATAGTCTTCGTCTCAGTCTATAATGGCTTGAGGATGACCGTTAGCATTTATCACCTTACTCCTCGGATCAAGGATGGCGCGATCAGTTATAACTGATGAATATGCAAATGTGAACAAGATTAGATGGAAAAAACTTGAAAGTTAAAAATGCCATAAAAGGAATAAAAATGATGTACATCACACTTATAATTATTATACAATAAAATTATTATGAGAACTTGATGTAACAAATATCAGCAATAAAAAACGGAAATAAAATTGTTAGGAGATAGCAGCTCTTTTCCATGTTGTACCCGGCCAAAGAGAAAAATAAGGCTACTGGTAAATTCAACGAACACCACAATAACAACATTAATTATCAATCACTGACACAATAAGAGCATAAAAGTCCTATGCATAGCCATATATACTGAAAAGAACTCTGTTTACAGTATTTGAGTCGCTTAAAATATGCACCCATAAAGAGAAATGTCACTACAACTAATAACTGAAACAGAACTCCCAAAAAATGTTAGAAAAGTCCATTTACTAAGTAACCACCTTCACCTGCCCATACCAGCACAAAAAAGATCCACTGAAACTAAGCTGTTAGCAAGTGCTAAGTACTAAAACCCAACTTAAGCAGCAAAAAGAAAAGCATTGATGGAAAAATAATGAATAAGGATTCCCTTAAAAATGAAGCTAAAAACCCATGAATTATATATGGCTAGGAAATGTATAGTTCAATTATAGACGTTACTTACAATATATAATCCATCCCCACCATTCAATTATAGAATGTGAACAAAAAAGTGTAAAAGATAAAAAAAAATATCTTGGCTAAATAATCTTTTAAAATAGAAGTTAATCAAAATTGTAAACAAGGGACAGGGCGACACAGAGCCCGGAGACCACCAGAAAGTGTAAAAATTTGGAAACATAGTAAGTTGATAAATTGGCAATAATAAAGAAAGCCCAGAAGCCACTCATAACACTAAATGGGAATCAAGATTCTAGAGTTGAGAAGAAACCAACAAAAACGCCCAAAGACTTGGTAGCGAAGAATTGCAATTCTCTCTCTTCTTGTGAAAGAAGTCAACCCCCATCAACCTACCACCTTTCATGGAGGATTAGATAGGATCATTGCAAAGAAAGGACTAAAAATTAAAAACCCCACAGGCACAAAAATTAAAATACTACTAGTACTGCTAATAATAATAATAATCTACAAATATGAAAATTTAAGAGAAACCCACAAAAGCCCAACATGAAAAACATAGATATTTGCCTTTTATAGGCCCATAAAAGTAAAATGCCCATAGAAAAAACTGATAGTTACACGCCAACCAAACCAAATCAATCCTAACCAAGAAACATTTACAATCTTGAAAAGCTGAAAGTAAAAAAACATAGCAACCACAAGAAGGAGGAGGAAGAAGGGAAGAAGAGAAAATAAAGTAATGGTCTTTATACCTCAGAGATAAGATGGTGATGGAGAAAGCTTAGAAACGGAGGAGAAAAACAGAGGTTTTAGGTGAAATCTGAAAAGGGGTTATGGGATTTTAGGACGAAGAAGAAGAAGAAGGTGGTGAGTGTGAGAAAGAAAGAAAGAAAATAAAGGAGTCAAAGAAAGAGATAGAGAGAGAGAGAGAGAGAGAGAGAGAGAGAAGATATATATTGTGTTGATTATGTGTGGCTCATGCATTTACCACCTTTCGTTGGGTTTATTTTGGAGTTGGCATAATTTTGATGAGGGTAGTGTATGTGTGCTATTGTTATTATTAATGGAGTCTTTTTGAGAGAGAAAGGCAACAACGTATGCTTGTTTTTTTTTTCTTTTTTTCTTTTTTTATACTTCAGTTAGGTTTGATTCCATCGCTGCCCTTTTTCACCTTACCTTCCCAATTATCATATTTGTTTGCCATGCTTTGAGCACCCTTTCCTTTTACAATTTTACCCTTTTCTTCTCTTTTATTATATAATTATATATATATATCGAAAATTAACCATCATTATTTAACATGATGCAAAAGCATATGTAATTTTCGATTAAATAATTATATATAATTAATTAAAATATTAGGAATTATGAGATTAATTTTGTTATGACATCGCAAATTTAAATTTAGTGGCCCATATCTTAATTAGAGTCGTTGATTTTACTTTATATCTAGTGACTAGTTATAACTAGTTGTCTCACATTCTCTCATATTATTTGTGATGTTATTTTTCTGGATTCTTATTAATAATATTATTTTATTTTTTAAAATAAAAATATCATAAATTTATAAATTATATCAATATATTATTGATATTTAACATATAAATAATTTTCTAATTTTAAATATATATGTGACTTGAATAATACATTTATATTTGAACCTCTCTTCTTCAATGTTTAAAAAAAATTAGGATTTGAATTAATATAACATAATGAGAGCATTCGATAAAAAAAATATTTGATTTTTTTGATGTAGGAAATAAAATTTTGGGAACATCGGAATTTTCTTTTATTTCTTAAATAATGTGAAATTTTTAAAAAAATATATATATTAACGCAATAATTATCTATCAAATGTTAATTAAAAAATAACTTGGGTTCAAATATATGTTAGGAATATACTAACCTAAACAAAGTTATAATTTTAAAATCAAATCATTAAAAAATGTTTATTTTCTTTATTTTTTTTTAATATGGATGGTTTATTTGTATTAATTGCAAATATAAATTTAGCTTGACATGTAAAAATATATATGCACAATTAAAAAAGCAATTGTTAGCTTTATATTGACTTATTCAACGTATAGGTGGGCTACTCTTGAGCCAAAGCTCCAGTCAATAACTATAAATTTGACCAGACTTTTTCTTAAACGAATAGTATGTTAAAAACATCTACATTTTATTAATTATATAGTTTCAACTATCAAATTTGGAGAAATTTGCACTCTGGTCTCTCAAAAATTGATTAATATTCATTCTCATCCTTATAATTTATTTTTTACCACGTTAATTAGCCATGCTATATATCACCTACTGTTAACTACTCTAACAAGAAAAAAAAAACTATCAATGTAAAA
Organism: Garcia nutans; assembly: GCA_947685225.1. Lineage (NCBI taxonomy): Eukaryota > Viridiplantae > Streptophyta > Magnoliopsida > Malpighiales > Euphorbiaceae > Garcia > Garcia nutans. The sequence goes on from CANTUV010000076.1 coordinate 1,565,476, forward strand.
GTTGAAAAATAATTAATGCAAAAAATAAACTATAAATACTGCAAAAAATAAATTATAAAAATAACAATGAATATTAGTTAATTCTTGAGAGATAACTAATGAAAATTACCCATCAAATTTAAATTGGATTTAAAACTCTAACGGTTGAGTTTGAAATTTTCGAATTTAATCTAAACAAGTTAAATCCTTTTGAACATATATATATATATATATAATTTTTACTGATTGATAAATTTATTTTAAAAATTATTAAATTGATATAATATATAATTAAAATAGAATTTAATAATTAATTAAGAAGTATATTATAAACGACAAAAAATAAATATAAATTGGCCAATTCCAACTCCAATCAAAACTTATTATGAGTTTTGATGAGCTGAGTTTTAGGTAAAATAATAATTTAAATTGAGTTTAATTAAAATATTTTGAGTTAAACGTAAATTTGCCTCTAATCCGACCCAAATTTTCCGATTAATCGTCCCAAGTCAAGCTCTAAATATAAAAAAAAATTCCCAACTTCAACCAATTTTGAAACGTACTTAAAAATAAAATTTCTTATTAACTCTGGTAAAAATAATATTTTTTTTATGGAAGTAAAAACTATAATTAAGACTACATATATACTTTCAACTAATAATTAAAGGAGAGTTTGCTTATCATTTTAAGTGGGATAAAAATTATATTTAATGTTCAATTTGTAGCATAAAAATTATTAGGAAAAAAAATCAAATTAATTTCCAGGAACATATATCAATATTTAGCCTATCCATCGACACATATGTATTCTGACGAAGTAAATTTAGATTCAAATATTTTTTTCCTGCTAAAAAATATACATAAATTATCAATTCAAGCCCTAATTTTGCTATTGATTTCAGATTTTAGTTATTTTAATTCAAATTAATACTAAATGACCATCACAAATTATTTACATTAACCAATTATTTTTCAATGAATTATCAAGTTTAGTCAATCTTTTAATTCTACAAATATATTAAAATAACATATAGATGTGTATAAAATTGAGAGATAAATTGGCCACTACCTTTCTTTAATTAGAATCCTAAAATAATAAGACTGGGATTGTAATTAAGACTGGCAATTAAAATAACAAGCTAGTTGAATTATGAAATGTAACTATTTTTATAATTTCACTTTGAAATGTATTCATTTAAAAAAAATTATAGATTTATTTAAATTTCTTGAATATTTTAGAGTAAATTATATTCATCATCCTTAAAGAATGTATTAATATGCTTTATTATGTTTATAATTTTTTTACACACATAATCCCTCAACTTTTCACTTTTATAATTATAAAATTTATCATTCTGTTTTCGTCATATCGTTGATGGCAAGTTAATATGACATACTAATGCAATGACATATCAAAATCACATCAATACATATAAATTGACATAGTATTTTACATAGATCATGCATTGATATGATATTATATCAGTTATCTTAATATTATAATATTAAAAATAAGGCATTAGTCGTCTCGCAAAAATATTTTTGAGAGATAATAAATATAATTTATCTTATTTTCAGCATAATAATATTGAAAAAACTGATATAACATAGTATCAGCATATGATCCCATATAAAAATGTTATCAATATATATATATATAATGATATAGTGCTGTCACGACGCCATAATAATATATCATGTTAATTTAACATTAACAACGACGATGAAAAATGGAATGACGATTTAACAACAACAACAACAACTAAGCCTTAATCCCAAACAAATTGGGGTCGGCTGTATGGATTCTCAACAAAATAAGCTCAAAAGACACCAAAAAAAAAAACTCCAGCCTTAGGCCCCTTCCAAGACACGGATTTTACGTCTCCATTCAAGTCTGTCATTAATCAAATCCGCATCAAGATCTAAGGCACGTAAGTCTCTTGCTATCACCTCCTTCCATACAGTTCTAGGTCTGCCACGACCTCTAGCCCCCTCAATCAACAAATTCTCACACTTACGAACCGCAGCATTAGGAGGTCTTCTTAAAACATGCCCATACCATCTAAGTCTTCCTTCCCTCACCTTATCTCCGACGTCCGCTACTTGGACTTTTTGTCGAATATGAACATTCTTAATTTTGTCCAGTCTGGTATGTCCACACATCCATCTTAGCATCCTCATTTCTGCCACACTCATCTTATGCAAATGTTGTCCCGTTGGTGCCCAACACTCACTACCATAGAGCATCGCAGGTCTAACAACCGTCCTATAGAATTTACCTTTCACTTTCAGAGGTATTTTCTTATCACATAAAACCCCAGTCGCACCCTTCCACTTCAACCACCCTACCTGTATTCTGTGAGCCACATCTTCATCTATACGGCCATCATTCTGGAACACCGAACCCAAATATTTGAAGTGGTTGGTTTTAGGAACCAAAACTCCATCCAACTTAACCTCATGTTCCTGCTTCTTCCTTAGACTGAACTCACAGTGCATATATTCCGTTTTACTCCTACTTAACTTAAAACCCTTGTCCTCGAGGGTTTTTCTCCACACTTCCAACTTACGGTTTACACCAGCACTAGTCTCATCAATTAAAATAATGTCATCAGCAAACAACATACACCAAGGAACATCGTCTTGTATGCTTCTGGTTAGCTCGTCCATAACCAGGGTAAATAAATATGGACTCATGGCCGAACCTTGATGCAATCCGGTAGTAATAGGGAAAGTCTCAGTGTCTCCACCAGGTGTTTTCACACTAGTGGATGCATTCTCATACATGTCCTTGATGATGTTGATATATTTGCCGTTGACTCCTTTCCTCTTCAAAACCCACCATAACACTTCTCTTGGTACTCTATCATAGGCTTTCTCCAAGTCAATAAATACCATGTGGAGATCTTTCTTCTTCTCTTGATACAATTCCATTAGTCTTCTTAGAAGAGAAATAGCCTCCATGGTAGATCTCCCTAGCATAAACCCAAACTGATTCTCCGAAACTCTTGTAAGCTTCCTCAATCTGTGTTCAATAATCCTTTCCCATAATTTCATAGTATGGCTCATAAGTTTGATACCCCGATAATTTGTACAGCATTGAATGTCTCCCTTATTTTTATATATGGGTACCATGATACTCTTCCTCCAGGCATTCGGCATCTTACGTCCTTTCACAATAGCATTAAAGAGTTTAGTTAACCAGGCAACTCCTACCTCTCCAAGGTTCTTCCAAACCTCTATAGGAATACCATCCGAGCCACAAGCTTTACCAACTTTCATATACTTCAAGGCTTCTCTTACTTCACTATGCAAGATCCTCCTAGACCAGCTGATATAATCATTTGTTGCATGAAGACCTTGAAAATCTTGTTCATGTTCAGGATTGAATAACTGCTCAAAATAAGCCTTCCACCTCTCCTTAATCTCAACATCTCTTGTCAACACCCGTTGATCTTCATCCTTTATACATTTGACTTGGCTTAAATCTCTGCTTTTCCTTTCTCTCATCCTTGCAATCTTATAAATGCCCATTTCTCCCTCTTTAGTACCTAACTTTTGATAAATCCCTTCTAAGGCTCTGCCACGAGCTACACTAACAGCCTTCTTTGCCTCTTTCTTAGCCCTCTTATATTCCTCAAAGGCCTCGCTATTAACCGCATTCGGTAACTTTTTATACCATTCCCTCTTAGCCTTAATAGCCTTTTGAACCTCCTCATCCCACCACCATGCATCGTGCGGTCGAGGCCCTGCCCCTTTAGAGATCCCCAGCAATTTACTACCTGCTTTCTTAATGCCACCTTCCATTTTTGTCCACAAGTTCTCTGCACTAGCCTCAAGGTTCCAAATTTCTTCCTTTAGTAACTCCTCCTTAAAGGTACCTTGAGCTAGGTCTTTCAATTTCCACCATCTTATCCTTGGTTCCAATATTTTCTTATCATTCCTCCAGCTACTTTTATTCTTAACATCTAAAACCACAATACGATGTTGCGCCGCCAATGCTTCACCCGGAATGACCTTGCAATCCTTACACTTACTTTTGTCCCGTCTTCGAGTAAGTATGAAGTCTATTTGACTTTGGGTTCGTCCACTCTTAAAGGTAATCAAGTGTGACCCCCTCTTTTCAAAACAGGTATTCGCCAGTACTAGATCATAAGCCACCGCAAAATCCAAAATGTTCTTTCCCTCCTCATTCCTGTTGCCAAAACCATAACCCCCATGGACCCTGTCATAACCATTACTGTCCTTACCAACATGCCCGTTAAGGTCCCCACCAATGAAGATTTGCTGATTATCTGGAATACCTTGCATGATATCATCCATATCTTCCCAGAACTGAACCTTGGATGCTCCGTCCAAACCTACTTGGGGAGCATAAGCACTAATAACATTAATAGTATCATCTCCCAAAACAAGCCTCAAAGAGATAATCCTGTCTCCCTTTCTTTTCACTTCCACCACCTTGTCTTTAAGCGTAGGCTCAATAATAATGCCCACACCATTCCTATTGTTATCCAAGCCACAATACCACATCTTATATCCTGAGTTACCAATCTCTTTTGCTTTATTTCCCTTCCACCTGGTTTCCTGCAAACAAGCAATACTAACCTTCCTTCTTTTCAAAGTATCCACAAGCTCTATAGACTTCCCAGTCAGAGTGCCAATATTCCAACTACCTAATCTTAATCGGCTCCCTTGGACTTGCTTCTTTAGCCGCATTCGTCCATAATGCGGTAGCCCTTTCCTGTCTGACACCACATCCGGGCGCTGATATGGCGGGACTAACTTCTTTATCCATACCCGTCCATGGCATGGGAACCTTTGCTCATACTCCACCACACCCAGGCGTCGATGTGATGGAACCCCTTGCTCATTTAACACTACACCCGGGTGCCGATGTAGCGCGTGCCTAGGTGAGCACGTCCCAACGGTATAATGATAGTTTTGAGAATCCATAGAAAGTTTGGCAAAATTTTTACACTGGCCGCCAACCTACCGCAACCCTCCTCCTTTATCCGGGCTTGGGACCGGCTACGATACTCGCAGGCGGAGTTGGAATGAGGATTTAAAATAAAAAAAATTAAAAAATTATGGAACCACGAGTATAAAATTAAAATTATCAAGACGATAAACACACATAATTTTTTTTAAGGCAAAACATGGAGGCATGCCTTAGTAATTTCATAATTTTATTATATGGATCTCACAAGTTGCAATGGTAGTCATTTTTAAAATACCATCTAATTATTTATAAATTATAACAGTGAAAAAGTTTTTAATAACTCTATTGCACCCATTACCATATATGGTTAACTTTTATAAAAATATTATTAATAATATATTATTAAAAATATACACTAATTATTAATTATTAATTTAAATATCAAGTATAAAATAATGTAAAACTAATCAAATTTAATTCAATATTTATTATAACTAAAGAAAGAAATCTTCTTACATCTTTGCAAATAGGACCTATTATATTCATATGATTTCAACCAAATTAAGTTTGATTGAGGATTTTAAATTCTGATAATATAATTATTTTATATTGTATTTCGTTTTTTATTTTTCTTCTCATATATTTTATTTCATTGATTTTTCTAATATGAATACAAATTTTTATGAATAATTTTCCTAAAAATGAAATAGGAAAAAACAACAAACGTTTTGTTGTCACAAATAACTTTAATAAAGAAAGAATCTCAATTTTATTTTATAAGCCAAAACTAGAAGGCCATAGATGTGGATTCTTCACCCACAAACAAGCCCATTAAGGTAATTTTACAAAGAGGGAAAATAGGGGAAAAAAAAGAAGAAAATAAAAGTCGAAAAAAGAGAGCTATAAAAGCATAAAATGGCCAATAGAAGGGCAATTGAGTAATGTGGCAATAAAGGATAGGAAATTGAGAAAGGGGACAAAATGGGTATAATGAAGAAAGTGGAGGGTAGACAAAATGGTAGAGGGGAAATTATTAATAGTGTGGGTTGGTTGGTCGAGAGCTAAGGGCACCGACGAGCTCTCATTGGATGGGCGGCCTGCCGTTTAAGCTTCTCTAGATGATGTCCCGCCAACCTCTTTATTTATATAATAATTATACATATATTATCTTTTTTTACTTAATCTTAATTATCTAACTAATTATACTTATTATTATTAATTGTCATCCACATAATTTTAACATTACAAAAAATGTCAAATAAATATTATATACACAATCATTTTATTAATTAACCTTTAATCATTATGTAGATATTTGATGTAAATGTGATTATTTTTTTAAAAAAAAATTATTTGTGACATATGAATCCATAAATATTTTATATTTAGATGGCCACGAATAATAGCCTTAATAGTTTTTTTAATGAGTTATAATTAATTGCTAATATTATAAAATTTGATTATTTAAAATATTAATTTAGAAATAAAAATCAAATAATTAAATAAAATTTTAAATTTTTTTGACGTCAAAATTTACTTGATGTAGTAGTTGTGATTAGCAGTTCAATAATTGTTGCTATTAATTAAGAGATAAATAATGACAGTTTTAAATATTAAATTATACACAAATATAATAATAAATTTTATTCACAAATAATTACTATTATATAAAAATTATAATTATTTATAATTTTTGTTCTAAATTTATCATAGGGTATATTCACTTATGAAAAATTAGAATAGTATTTAAATTTTTTTATAGGAAATAGAAAATAAAAATTAATATTTACAAGACATAATATACCCTATGATTTTTGTATTTTCTTTACGTCTCTCCATTTTCTTTTCAAAAAAAAAAAGACATAATTTTCTTAAATTGGAAAATAAAAAAATTAAATATGTTTTCCAAATTTTTTCTAATTTTCTAATAAAGAAAATACAAAATTTTTATACCGGTATCAAAAAATAATTTTCTATTTGTAATAAATAAACACATTTTCTAATTTTTTTTATAAAAATAATTTTTTTAATTTTTTAAAATATAAAAATAAAAAATAAAAAAGTATTTTTTACAAGCAAATACATACTTATAGTGCATTACTGAAAAAAATAATTACTGAAAATATATTTTACAAATTTATATTATTATAATTATATTTTATTAAGAAATATAATATTACTATGTTTGAAAGATATAATAAAATATTAAAAAATAAATTAGAAAAAATTTTAACTTATTTAATTACAATTTAATTTTATTGAAAAATTTTTAGCAATAGTTAAATTACCTTTGTTAAGCAACAAATATTATTTTATTTATTCTCAAAAAATAAATAAAGTATGAGATATGTTTATTTTTTAATATGAGATTGCTCAATTTCTTTTTCGATTAAATATTTTTTTATATAAAATATTTTACTAACTATTTGCTAATATTTAATAGGCCATTATTTTATTTTATATAGATTGTTTGAGGTCAAATATGATATTATTAATCAAATAATATTATATATATAATTTTTAAGGATTATGGTACAATCAACCGCACTAATAATTTTTTAAATTTTTATGATAATGAGTAATAAATTAAAAGAGAGTGATAATTTAGTAAAATAATTATATATAAAATATATTTTTATATAATTTTCTTAATTATTGTATAAAATTTTAAAGTGACATATATTTACGGAGAAAGTAATGACTTTAAATAATGTAATGTTTAATTTTATAACTGTTATCATTTAAAATATAGGAGTATATAGTTTGAATCATTATATTTACTAAATACATGAATTAATGGTTAATAATCTGTCCCAAATGGTAGCTTTTCACCAATCATGTAGAACAATCTATCGAATTAAATGCATTAAAAACTCTAAAATTGAAAGCATATTTATTTTGTTAAATTGAGTTAAATAAAAAAAAAGTGTTCGTATTTTAATTTTATCAAATAGTAAAAGTTTATTTTATACGAAAAAAATATATAATATTTCTAAGAACAGTAATTTAATTATATAAAAAATACTGGACATCACACGGATGGAGTTAGTTGGTAGAAAAGGAAAGTTCCCTGTTATCATATACAGCTAAGCCCACGTGTGGACAGAAAGTAGCCGTATGATCACTGACTTTTCTGTGTTTAGGCGGTCCAACCACACAGGGAGATATATATAAAACAATCAAAAATCGTAAAAATTTCGCAAAATAAAATAAAATAAAATAAAATAGTAGTAGTCGTATAGTATGGTGTTCAATAAAGTGGGAAGTTTCTTCAAGGCCCCACGCGCCCCACTAATGCCAACACAATTAAGTTGCAAGACAATGACTGATAAAAAACAAACTAAATAATTATAAAGTTTTTATAAAGTTTTTAAAGTTTTATATATTATATTAATTAATTTTTATATTTTTAGTATTTAATTTTTTTATTTTTAAAAATTAAATTATTTAATTTTTTTTGTTAATAGTCAATTATTTTAATATTATAAAATAATTTCTATGCTTGCACATAATTTATTTTAATTTTATAAATATTATTAAAAAATAATTTTAAATAATTTCAATAATAACTTTTATTATTTTACAAATAATTCATATAAATCATTTATTTTAATTTTATAGATATTACTAAAAAAATAATTTTAAATAATATTATAATATCTTTTATTATTTTACAGACGATCTATATATAAAATAAAATTAAATATAAAATAAAGTTATTAAATAATAAAGATAAATATATATAAAAGAAGTGCAAAAAAATTATTTTATAATATCAGTTGACTTATGATTTTATAATGAAAATATTGACAAAAAGACTAAATAATTTAATTTTTAAAAATATATAAATATAAAAATTAGATATTAAAAATATAAAAATTAACTAGTATAATATACAAAACTTAAAAAATTTTATAATTATTTAGTAAAAAAAAGTTATAAAATAATAAATACTGGATAAAGTTAAGCATGAACGTGGAAACTGTATAAATAACTTTTTAAATTAATATATATATATATAGATGGAGAGGGACAATACATATATGTCTACATACTACAATTATTCGTATTTGTCCATTTTGATTATTTTTACTTTTTAAATTTATATATTAATTATTTTTATTTTATATATTTATCTATTTATACTGATAAATATTTATATAATTATATATTAATTATTTTATCTTTTATATTTATATATTTTATACTAAATAAATATATATATATATGTAGCAATATTTATGCATATAAATATTTTTTAGTATAAAATGGATAAGAAAAAAGAGATAAATACATAAATATGTAAATATAAAAAGTAAAATGATAAAATAAATAAAAACATAAGTCTAAGAATATTTGGCATATATACATATAGTGTGGACACCATTATCCAAGAATTTAATTATTAATGAAGTTTAATTTAATTAATGATAAAATTTATATTTTTTTAAAAAATTAAAATGATAAATTTTATTTATATTTTATTTATTTAAATAAATAAAAAATAAAAAATATATATAATTATTATACATGATTCTTCTCATATAATCATGTAATATAATATTATTATATAATAATATATAATTATTATTTCTATCAAAAAAATGTTTAACTTAAATGAAAAATATTTTGAATTTTTAATAATAAATTTCATTAAATAGGTTAAATTATTATAATTTTGTTTTATTATGGCATGATCTTAGTTTTCTAAAAGTATATATATATATATATATATATATTTTTTAAAACCTAATAAATTTAAATTTTATCAGTTATACATTTTGTAATATGAAAATGCAATTAAACGAATCAAGTTTTATTTAATTTGAGTTTCCAAAAGAAGTATAAATTCTACTTTGTTCGCTTTTTTAATTTTAATAAAATTTAATTTATCTTAAATATAAATTATTTAAAATTAATATATATATATATTTATCTAATAAATTTGAGTTTGAATATTTTATATAATAAATCAGGCTTGACTATGAAAATTTTGAGATATTTACACCTTGTTTGTTAAAAAATTTGGCTTTTCAACAATACCCACGTGCTAACTTTAATTTCATTTTTATGCCAATCACGTTGTTTTTTCTCTTTTTTTATTTTTATAATTTTATTTTCTTTTTTTACCATTTTTCTTTTATTTATATTTTTTTATTTAAATTTTTTATGTCCTATTTTCAATATGCACTTAAAAAAAATATACACAATATATATATAAAATACTCACTCAATAATATTAAATATATCTACAACACATTAAGAATATATCTGCATAATATTTTTAATATTTATTTAATTTTATTTATTTAATTTTTTATTCTCAAAACATTCACACAATATTTATACAATATTCACACAACATTCAATAAATTTTACGTAAAATACATACAATTTAAATAAAAAAATATAACATACACATAACATCTACATAATAAAAGTTTATATTTTTTTTTATTTTTTTATGTATATAATATATAAAATTTATTTAAAAATAAATTTAATAATTTTTTAAATATATTTTTGTATACTTTATTTTTTAAAATTTTTAAGTGTTATTTATTTTTATAATTAAATTATTTTTTTTTAAAATTATGATTTTTACATGATGAGAAATAATTTAAAATATTAAATTTATTATTTTATTATATTTTTTATTTAATAGTGAAGTTTAAAAAAAATAAAAATTTAAAATAAAATATTAATTGTATTGAGGGTAGTTGTATTTTTTTTAATTTTTTTTATTTTATTAAGAAATAAAATATTTTAAAAATTTATATCAATTTTTTATAAAAATGTAAATATTGTTAACTTTTATAATATTTTGTAATAAGAATTAATTTTTTTTTAGATAATTATGTATAAGTGCCGAAAATTTTCCTAAAGCATGTAAATGTAGCTCAGAATGGTTGGGCTTGCAAATAAGTGTGAACAATTTGAGTTCCAAAACAAAAGGCCCAACCCGATTTTATTTCGTATAAAAACTAAGTCCCATAACCATTCAGTGGGTAAACATTGAAGAGGGAAAGCTAGGGTTTATCTGGAACTGCAATCTTTACCTTCTACAATGATCTACGACGTCAACTCTCCACTTTTCCGGTCATTCCTAAGCCAGAAGGGTGGCTCTTCTGATAAGAGGTACTATTTACTATCTTTTACTCATTTAAAGACCTCATTTTTATGCTCAAGTTATGATTTTTCTTTTTTTTTTTTTTTGTTTTTTTAAAGTTTCTTTTGAAATTTTTATATTGTTATTGCTTGTTGTGTTTTGATGAATTTAATTTGATGATTTATAACTTTCTCGAAACTATGTGAAAGAAATATCTAGTGAAAGCTTTTAAGAATATTAATGTCTTATAATCATGAAAATTTTGGATTGTTTTAATGTAAATTTCCTAATTAAATATAATGATTTTTTACTATTTTATTTTATTCGTTTAATGAAATTATATATTATGTTGAGACTTTGATTCTGATAGATAGCCTTTAACCCCTTGGATGGTGGTTTCTCATGGTTTTGTGTATAATGGTATAATTTTGTTTCCTGTTTGTTTTGACTTCCTTTGGTTTTCCACGGTCATCTCAAACCACCAATTTGGTGGTTTTCTATGTTTGGTTGTACAATTTTATTTTTCAAAAATATCCCAAGTAATATTTTAAATACTAAATATTCAATAATAACTAATTTTTTGGTCTTTATAACATATTAAAATCTTTAAATTTTCGTCTTCATAACGTTTTAAAATTTTAAAAATATGATCAGAATAAATAAAAATATTTTTATCTAACTATACTATATCACACTAATTTTCCAAATATGGTAAGCATTGATTACAATACCATACCATATAGTGCTGTACAACACCATACATTACTAAAACTCATAAGTTGATGGGTTTTTTGGTCTTCATCCAAATTCTCTAATATGAATTCATGCTTGAATGTGGCTCAAATTGGATATAAGAATTGAATGGAATAGGTTATTGATGTGGTTTGACTTCGGCTTTTATTTGCCCTGGCCTTCTATAGATTTGTGCATAATAGTGGATGAAAACAAGGCTTTGCATTTAATTTTTTGAAAATTTTATTTTCTTTTCGTAGTATATTTGCGATAACTGAATTTTGATGCCTGCATGTATGTTTGCAAGCACTAATTTTTGATGCCTGCATGTGATACCCAATGCCAGTCATGTAATTTTTCTCTCGAAGTTCTCCTTTTGCCCTTTTCCTTCACTTGAATCACTTCCTTTCTGGCATTATTGAATAATGGTCATCTATTTTATTTGCTAGTGTTAACATATGGTACCGGGAATTTGTCATAATTAAGTGTTTATAGTGCCAGGATATTTGTAATATATTCAAGTAATTTCCCTTGAGGCTGTTCTCAAATGAGAGATTGTTTCTCCATAGCTTTTCCTTGCATTTTGTCACCTAGTATATCTTTTTCCTCTGGTGATGTGTCCATGAAACCCATAAAGTCTTTATCTGAAATTTGAAATGAAATAATTATGGCTTCCAATTTTGATATAACTATGTGCATCTCCCGGATATACCTTTGCAGATTTTTGCTGACCTTTCGTTAAGTTTGTATTTTTCTGCATCATGTATCTGGATGGTTAAAAATAATGATTTCATTGTTGAATACTTCAGGAAAATGGAGGAGCAGAAGCCAAAGGAGCAGAAACCCAAAGCAAGCGAGAATAAGCCTGTTATGAATGAATAAAAGCTATTATGATGGAGTGGCAGGTGCCTTGTCTACCAATGCTTTAAAATGGGTTAGAATGAAATGAAATATTTTTCAAAATGATATTTATAAAATGTATGGAATTTTTTCTTTTCTAATATGATTGAGTGTATTTCTGGACTTGAGTTTTTAGTTTATAATGAATGCCTTTTTTTTGGATATGCTTGTTATTTTGAGTTTATGATGGGCATGGCGTTCTTAGAAACTTTTTTGAAATGAATGTGGTATCTATAATAAGAGAGCATCTTAATTGAAAAAAATTGGAGTCTTATCTTTAGAAAGTTTATATTATTTTTATTCATATAGTGTCAGAACGCATATGGGAGGGAACAATGATGTGATATGAAATAATCATTAGCAGGTGGATTAACTGAGTTTGTCTGCATGATTCAATGGCAACAAATGTAATATCAAGGCATGGGATACGTTGGATGTAGAATACTGTTTTGTATTGTATGAATAATTTGGTCTCTTAGAATGCAATAGTGTTGACAGTGGAAGTGTAAAAATGCTCTCAACCAATAAATAATTGAAGCTTTCTGGTGGTTATATGGCAAAATGAAAACTTGCCTTTTTTTTTTTGTGATGTAAACAATGACTTGGCTAGCGCCAGGTATACTGCAGTAGCTTCATAAGACGGATGGATGGTCAATAATTTGGCTTCCCTTGTTACTGTTGTCTCGTTTTGTTTTGTGTGTAAATTTTCATGTACTGTAAGTATTATGCAATGGAAGCTTGCTTTTTTCTTTTAATCCTTGTAGTTTCTTCTAAAATGGAAGATTGGAGGATAGGAGAGGGTATCTTTTTGTCTGGTGGTTGACCCTAAAGATACTTTTTTTGGGCAAAACTTATGGCAAAGTTGTTTCTAGGCGTGGGGCACATGTTGAAATTTTCAACACCCGGGTCCAGTTGTGCATGATTATACTGTCATAATAATATCTAATGGCTAGGCACCCCTTGCCTGTGGCAATTTCTCAGATTTTGTTGTTCATAGGATGAAAATGCATGGGGACTTTTCACAGTTTTGAGATGGCAAACCATTGGCATTAGAACAGGCGTGCAATTTAGATTGATACTTTCTTATTTGTATGGGGGTAAATACTGTTTTTAGTGGGGATGTAATAGAACGAGTCTCTGGCCCTTGAATCTGGACCATTTTTAGCGCGGTTGTTGTATGGATTATGTTAAGAAAATTGATACTGTCAGAATGAAAAATTGATCTGCTTTTGAATTCTTTATGCATGCATTAACATGTCTATGCAGGATCCAAAGTTCTGACCAATAATTCTTGCCTGGCAAATAATGCAAATTGAGACTCACTTCTCGGAGAAGTGACTAGAATATGGATGACAGGTTGGATTTTGATTAGGTTATATTAGTTTTTTTTTTTTTCCTTTTTGAGTTTTGGTTTGGTTACTTTTATATTGATTTTTTATTCCTTAATTTTTTTATCACTAAATTCAACTTAGCCTTTAATGCCAGTTTGTTAATCATGTAATATTTATTGGTTTATCTATCTTGAAATTTACATGTTCAAATTTATGCAATTAGAAAAGAAAAAAAAAGTAATGGTTCTGCAACTGTGTTGGCATACGATGGGAATACAGAAGAAAAGTTAATAAAGTAAATATTTTGTATATTAATGGAGAATAAAAGAAATTGCCAGTCAGACATGGAAAAGAGGTAGTAGCAGAACGGTAGAAGCTCCATGAAGACATCCTTATTATAGAGAAGGAAAAGTGGAAAAAGACATGTGGGTCCATTGATGGGGTGAAAAGCTAACAGAGAGCAAAGGGCTGCAAACAACACTTGAGTAGCCATGATTGGTTTTCCATGTGCAACCACTCTTTAACTCTTTCACTCTCCTCTAACTATAATAATATTAATAATATTAATCATCTTTCGACTTCCTTAGATTATCCACATGTTTTTTTTTTGTTAATTTTTTTTTAACTAATTGGAAAAATTTCCTTCCACAATAATTTTAGATAATCATAACAATTACTTCAATTCAATTGAAGTGTTGTACCTACTGCATACTACTGCATAAATCCATTGTTGGTTGGCAACTGATTAATTATATATTAATTATAAAATAAAGAACTTTATAATTTTTAATTTTTATAATTTTTAAATTAATTATATATAAAAATATTTAAAACTCAAATTAATAATGTTCTCCAACCACCAAGTCAAACTTGGTAGTAAAGAAAAGAACCGGGTGTTCTTTATAAGAGGCAAATTGTGTTGAGTTACAATTGTTTTATGAGTGGATGGATGGTGAGAACGTGTTATTTACAAAGTCCACAAACAACATTTTGGCTCATGCTTTATAATTAGAAAATTACAACAATCATCCTCACGACCTTTTTTTTTTAAATTTTTTGTATTATATTTCTATATAATTGGCATTACAATGCTTATAATTAACTTCGACATTATCTCTGCTCGTTTTGCCTTTATAGACTACACTCAAAAAAGTAAATTGCCCTTTAGCTTCCTTTTTTTTTTTTAAAAAAAAAATGGTTTTAACAAGAGAGAGAATTTATAATTTCACAATATTCTCTAAATATAAACCAGCTTAATTTTAATTATACGACTTTCATTAATTTAATGAAAATGAAAATAAGAAGTTATCATAATTAATAAATTAGCCAATTGAATTTAATCCTAATGATTAAAGTCATTAAGTGAGTTTATTCCTTAATAAGGTTCAATATCGATTTTTTTCTTTAAAAGATATTAACTTTTTAATTTTAAAAATACTCTATTTTCAAAGGTATATATTCAATATATCAAAAATATATTAGTTTTAGAGTTAATATATATATATATATTTATTTATTTATTTTTTAAGCATTTGAGATTGTAAACTAATATGAGTAAAGTTATTATCTCAAGTTTCATAGTTAAAAAAAATATATATAATATTTTTGAAAAAAAATAAAGTGACATGTAGCTTAATTTTAACTTTTACTTTAAATTTGTAAAAATAAAATATTTATTGATGAAAAAAAAAAGCATAGACGTTAGAGTAGGAGTTGTTAAAGGGTTACATTTATAATCCTAATTAGAATAAAAGTTCAATAAAGTTGGTGGTTGTAGACAGAAACAGAGCAAACTTTCTAAAGTATGCTTCTTTAATTTTTTCTAGGACTTATAATACACTCTGTTTCTTTTCCTTCACTGATATTATATTTTTTTCTCCTTTATTCACGCCGCTTTAACTTCCAATTTTACACTTTTCTTCTTCCAATTTGTTGAACCAAGAACCAACAAGAATCAAACTTTCTATATTCCATCACCTTCACCACCCTTGGCTTCTGATTCTGTTCTGTTTCCATCAAAGACTTGAAAAAACAGAGCATCAAGAAGAAGAATTATAAAAAAAATGTCTGAATTTTCTTTATCTTCAACCACTTCCAAGAAATTTCATTTCTCAAGTCTTCTCCTCTCTGACTTGTTCCTCTTCTGTTCTTTCATTTTGTCTCATCCTATATATTTCTTCTACTTCATTTTCTTTTCTCCTTACCTCTTCAAAATCCTCTCATTTCTTTCTCCTCTCTTTGTTACTACATTTCTTTTACTCTTAGTTCTCCTCACTGTCTCTCCCAATCTTGTTCTTCAAAATTTGACTACTGAATTGCCTGAGTCCAAAGTTAGTTTCCTTCTTGGAACTTATCAAGCTGTTGTAGATAAATTACAGTCTAAAGCAGATGAAGATGGGAAAGATCAAGAGTTTAATCAGTTCGTGGAACTAGAAGCTTATAAGATTGTGTTTGAGACATCGAATTATGAGATTGGAGAGAACCCAGTTGAAGTTTCTGAAATTGAAGCTAAAGAAAACATCTTAGCGAGCAATGAAGGTCAGGTTGTCAATAGTTCAAGCCATGAAAGTTCTGTTCATGATGTCTTTGAAGTGGCAAATGGTAATGCTGATATTGTGAGTACAAAGCCGCTGATAGCGGAAGAAAAGAAATTAGAAGTTCCATTGCATCAAAAGCAGAAGTTCGAAGAATTTGCGAGCCAAAAAGAAGAAAAAGAAGTCAAGCCACTAAGCCAAAACTCCAATAAAGTTGAAGAAAAGAAAGAAGAAACATATATGAGAAGCGGATCCAAAGCAGCAAGTCATAAACTAAGAGAGAGTAAACTTAGTTCTGATTATGGTAGTTGTAGGGAGTACATTTCAAGAACGAATTCACAAAAACTAGACGGGGATTCATGGAGTCCTGATTATTTTGATTCTTCGAGTAATCTTGGGAGTTTTGGATCAATGAGGAAAGAAAAAGAGTGGAGAAGGACATTGGCGTGCAAGCTCTACGAAGAGACACATAATGCAGATAATGGAGGTGAAGGGATGGATTTGCTTTGGGAGACATATGAGACTGATTCCATCAAAGTTATAACAAAAAGCAAAACAAAGAAGGAAAAGAAAGAAAAAATTGAAAAAGATTATCATTATTATGATGATGATGATGGTGATGAAGAAGATGAGAGTAATGGACAATTATGCTGCTTGCAGGCCCTTAAATTCTCAACTGGAAAGATGCATTTGGGAATGGGAAGGCCTAATCTTATGAAGATCTCCAAAGCCATTAAAGGAATTGGATGGCTGCACAATGTTACCAAGCATGGCAAGAAGAGATGTCATTAATTAATTTAATTAAAATTTTTTTGCTTTCTCTTATTTAGTGTTTAAAATATGGATTAAAAAAACATTATGTGTATCTTGTTTAAAGATCATAAACAAAAGTAAATATGTTATAATTTTACTTCTTCTGTCTATATTATTTCTAATTATGATTTGCTGATTTTAAGTTCATGGCCTGTGGGGGCTCATATGTCAAAAAAGAAAAGAAAATGAAAGAAAATTCAGAACAATCATATGGGCTAAGGCATTGCCATGAAAATGATTGAAACCTTTTGAAGAAATATGTTGGTGACCTTCACAAATGTCATATCACATGCGGGATGCTGTACTGAATGCAAAGCTTACACATTGCACAAATTCTATCTCAGATTGTTCGTAAAATAACTTGTCATTTGTGTAGGCAGGCATCCAAGTTTTTGGTATTTGCTGCTGAATATGACTCCCAGACTCTTTATAACATTACAAGTCAAAAAGCAATTGCTTCTACCTTAGCCAATTAGTACCTTTTTTTTTTGTGAATTTCTTGATCTCTCTTTCATATAGAGGTTGCCAAGGAAATTTCGAAACTCGAGTTACTTTCATGAGATCTCTTGACCTTTATAATTTATTAGGGGTTACTTTCATTTTGTTTTTCAAGTTGTTTCAATTAGAAGAGAAAAAAAAAACCACAAAAATGTAGCTTGGTTGTCAAGAGCCTGTGTTGCTCCCATTTAAATTTTGATTTCAAGTCCTAGATATCCCTTCCTTCATGTGTAATTAATAAAAAAAAATTAGAAGAGAAAAAAAAAGAGTGTGCATTATCATTTATCTTCCTAGGCTAGTTTGCAAAGAATGGAAGAAACTTAGTTTTGGCATAATATATCTTCACTAGTTTGATATTATTACATAAGTAGAGCTTTAGAGCATCCGCAACACATGAGGTTTTTTTTTGTTCCAGGCCTTTTACGAAACTGGGACCACGTGACTTATTTCATTGTGGAACAAATTTTATGTCCCACCAAAGTGAGACGATATCTCTTTTAATAATTTTAATAATTCTTAATAAAAATAATAATTTTTATTTAAATTCCACTTAATAACTATATGATATTTTAGTGGGATTCAATGAAGAGAGACTTGATACTTTTATATCCAATTAAAAATGATACTTGCATTAGTTTGATATTATTATATCATTTTAGTGGGATTTAATGACGAGAGACTAGATATTTTTATCATTACTCTGTCGGTGATAGGAGATAGACTTTACCGAATATAGGAAACAAACTCTGCTGGACGCAGGAGACTCTAGGTGGCAGGAGTCAAACTTTTCAGATGGTGAAATGTCAGAGAATATTGTGAGAAACGATGTGTTGGTCAACAAACCGAGCCTATACAATGAGCTTGATTGATAACGACTGTCAATTGTGTATCAAGCTCATTACAAGAGACGCGATTTGTTTGTCTATAGGTACACACGGGTTAAGAAAAGACATGAATTAACATATTTAGAAGAATGTGTTTACTGTTTATAAGAAATATTTATACATCCCCACAATTAATTTTCCTCTGCTTTTATATATAATAATGTATTTTCATTAATAGTTCTGTTTTTCTTGTATATTTAAGATCTCTATGCAAAAGGAAAAAAGAGAATTATGCCCTTCTCTTTTTGTAATAGAACAATTTTCTTTATAAGGTTTATAGACATACTAAGAAAAGAATTATATCAACCTTCTGTAATAAAGAAAAATTTTGTACATCAAACCTACTGTGTACGAAACAAAATTTTATCTCAGAATAATATTGGGTGTCTTCTCACTTGGCAAACATAGACAAGAAAATATAAGGGAGATTTACAAAACTAACCTAAACATTAAAACTCTTTTCAATTATCCGGTAATTAAATTTTTTTTTTCATTTTTACGCTTTTAACAAAATTTTGTTTGTAAAAATACGAAAAAAGTGTGGACCACACAATGCTACATGCAAATGATATGGCAAAGGTGTGGACCACACAGTGGATATGGACAACAATAAGCTGCATGCAAAAGATATGGCATGGGTGTGGACCACAAGATAGCTGTGGACAAAAAATGTCAACTTTCATTATATTTTATTTACTGTTACTAATTTATTAACATTTTAAACATTTTAAATAATTAAAAAAATAATTAATTAATTAACTTAAAATATAATTTATTTATTAACATTTTAAACATTTTTATATAATTAAAAAATAATTAATTAATTAACTTAAAATATAATTTATAATAATTAATTTTAATTTCATTTTATGCATATGCTTTTATATATTTTATTTTATTTATATTTTTAAAATAATTTTAATAATATATATTAATTAAATTACAAAAAAATATCAACATACAACTGATATTGCTGTTATATATTGATATATATTACATATAATAAGATATATTAGTTAATTTACAATAAAAAATTAATATACTAACTAATATATATTGATATATGTAATATATTTCAACATATATTAAATAATTTATAATAAAAAATTAATATATAAATTAATATATGTTGATATATGTTACATATAACAACATATATTATTATAAATTAACTTATATATATTATTATATATTACATATAACAATATATATTATTACAAATTAATTGATATATGTCGATATATATAATATATATCAGATAATTTGAAATAAAAAATTAATATACAAACTAATATATATTGATATATGTCAATATATATTGATATATATTATATATATCGACATATATCAACATATAACACTTTATATTTTATTATTTTTTTCTTTAAATCATATGATATATGTTGATATTATTACATATATTATTACAAATCAATTGATATATGTTGATATATGTAACATATATCAATATATATCAAATAATTTAGAGAAGATACAAAATGATATATGCTTATATACGTTGATAAAATACAAAATGAACCAATAAAATACAAAATGGTATATGCTTATATATATTGATATATGTAACATATATTAGATGATTTACAGAAAGAAATATGAAAATACAAAAAGTGTTATATATTGATATATATAACATATATTATCATATATCGGATAATTTATAGAAAAAACATGAGAATACAAACATGTTATATTCTATTATATGTAATATATCAAGATATTTTAAATGATTTGTAGAAAAAAATATCAATATAAATTAATATATGATGTTATATATTTATATATGTTATATATAATAATATATCAGTTTATTTACAATAAAATGATGAAGGAGCTAATGAAGCTAGTAAACGGTAGTGGCCAAGATGGAACTGGCAGGAAAACTACAAGATATTAAGCTAATCATGGAGGATCTGTATTTTTATGTAATCAACCTGTTAACTCAGTATGGTTTGAGGTTGACTGAAAACAAGATCTGGTTGGAAGATAATTCAAGTTGGCTGGATTCATTATCAAGGATTAATTAAATGTCAATTTCAGTCGATGAATTTTTTTGTGGTTGAAAAAAAATTAGAAAGATGTCTTTTTTTTTTATTCTATGTCAGATTCACAAGATCTAATGTATGCACAATTCATGTCAACGAGAATAATTTACAGAAGCTATGCATAACTAAGCTGAGCCTTCATTTCATTTAAATAGAAGTCTCACCAATTTTGTTTAAGCCTTATACTCGAAACTTAGGGAAGGTAGTATCTTTCTGGAGAGATGATCAAACACTCATATGATACAACTGACTAGATAATTATTAATAATTTGCTTATTATCATATAATTGTGATCCATAAGACGAAATAAAAATGAAATTTGCTTCTTTTTAACAGTAAGATCAGATTTTTTTTAAGTTCTGAAAATTAATATAAAAAAGCCAACAAAGATAAAAAAAAATGGAAGAGAAAAGAAGCTGGTGATGGAAAAGATGCAGAGGCGGTAGAAGATAAGAACGCAGGAGAATACCATATTTTTGTAAAAATAAAATATTAAAAAAGGTAAAAATGAAAACATAAAAAGTTAAAACTGAAAAAAAATTCCATCTGTAAACGTGAAAAGAGAAAGCTAAAAACCCGTATAAGGTGCAATTTCCTCAAAATATAAATATGTGCTTCAAAAGTTCTCGTTGAGGAAAGGATTATAAAATCAACTTAACTTAATAAAAAAAGGAGTAAAATTTGTTATTAAATTAATTTCATTTTTAAACTTATAATTTAATTTTAATTATAGAATCTTTACTAACATAAATTATATACATACATATTATTTCTTTTTCTGAAATCCACTTTGAGGTCCATTAATATTATACAATGAAATAATTAGATAAAAGAATTGTTATAATTTTAGTCTTTTTCTTATTGTAAGTAATTTTTATTAATTAGAATATTAATAAAATTTTAATTCAGTGTACTGGTCGAGTAGCAGCTGCAGCAGTTTATGACCAATTTCATGAGAGGATTATTTAATTCTTCACAGGGGCATCCTCCACTTCCTCGGCCTTTACCACCACCACCTCCAAATCTGGCTTCCTAGGATTTTTTAGCCTTCTAATAATGAGTAAATATTGTTTATATTTTAGAAAAAATTTAAGCTCATTGTTAAATGACTCTACTAATTTTGACGTGCTTTTGCAGAAAAAATAGATTAAGGAATGATAAGGAATTAATTAGAAAAAAGTGAGCTGAATTGGAGAGAAGTGTGAAAGAACTGCTGACAGAAGTCTTAGTTATAAGCTTTAGGCAAGGTTGGCATCATAATTAAACTTGATACATAGAGAGATAAAGTTGACATCTGACATTCTTTATTTTTGAGTGTTTTGAAGTTATGAATTTTAAGTAGATAATGAAGGATATATATGTATATGATCTTATATCTTCTATTAGATAGGAATTATTTAGAGATATTAATTATTATTTTCTTTATTATTATTATTATTATTATTATTTTAATTAGATTTATTTTAGAAATATTTTAAACTTAAAGAGCTAATGGATTCAACAATCTTAAACAATAATTATTCTCATTTTGGCTGGATATTTTTTAATACATCTTTTCTTTGTTCAACAATGAGCAACTAATTTTTTATTTGGTCGAAAGACAATTGAAATTCAAATTCATAAATTATGAGATCCAAATAATTTATTTATTTTCTTCTTTAATCTTCAATATTTATATATTTTTGTAGCTTATTTAAATTGTTATTTGCTAATTGATCAATAAAGCTCATTATTTAAATTGGTTAAATAACATAATGCTATTCAAAACTCTTGAATTTGTAATTATTTTTGGCGTTTTAATTATAGCAGCAATTAATATTATCCTAAGGGAGCATATAATCTAATTAAATAAATCACACAATTAGATTTATTAATTAGAATCATGTCCTTCTATTTTTTAAAGCTGTCAGTGATTAGATTCTAAAGACGTTCCTATAGTATATGTTATTTATAAGAATTAATTAAAAAATATTTCTAAATTAATTTACAATTAAGGAAGGATTGATAATAGCGAGCTTGTCCAATATTAAAATTAATTTATTAAAGAATTAGGAAGAATAATCTTTGAGTCAATGATCAATTTAAGAATTGAACTGAAATTATTTCTTTAACTGAATTCTCTCTCATTGATAATTTTAATTATTATTTATCGTCTTTAGTTATGTCAATTTATAATTTTAATTAATTTTCATAATTGTTAGGATTTTAATTTTTAGTTGCTTTTCAAAAATCCCCCAATTTTAACTTTTTGTTTAATTTATTTTCTTGATCTTAAAAGAATTTTAGTGAGTAAACAATTTTTTGAAGTTCGACTCTATTCACCACTTTTGTAATTTAATTTATTTAAGAATAATAATTTAATTTTAGTGTTTTCGACATCCATCACCTTCATTATGTACTCAGAAGTATAAAAGTACATTTAATGTATTTTTTATTTTTTATTACTATATTTTTAACATTTTAATTGCCATTTACATAATTAATATAATTATAGCTTTAATTCTATTAATTAATATAATTTTATATTTTGAATACTTATTTAATATAACTAGTAATTTAAATTAAATTTAATAAAAATTTAATAACTTAAATTTAATAAAAATATAATATATTAAAAATATAAATTTCATTTACTAACAGATTTGTATATCTATCGGTAGTTCTCAGTAATTACTGACAAAAAAGTTACCTAGAAAATTTTATCAACAAAAAATAGCTTGTTAGTATTACTGATAAAAAAAAATTCTGTCGGGTCATATATGTCGGTAAATTGAAGACTTTTTTCACGGGTTTACCAATAGAAAATTATTTCAGTATTACTGACTAAAATAGTATTTCGTCGGTAATACCGACGAAACTTAAAAATCTTTCAGCAAGTTTATCTATAACTATTTTCTCGATAAATTTACCGACATAATTGTCTCAGTCGGTATTACTAATATATTTGTTTTTTTTTTTTCTGTAAATAGATTATCAACAAAGTTATTAATAATAAATTTTTTTGGTTGGTAATCTACTGGTATTTTAATTTATTGATAAAATAATCAAAATTACTAATAAAATTTTTTGTCGGTAAATCTAAGCATTCTTACAGTGATCAAAGACCTACTGAAATGGGAAAAAAAGCTTCCAAATATAGCTAAGAAGTAGAAGAACCAAAATATGAAAACAAAGATTTCAAGGAATTAAAATTCTCATCGAGACAAAAAAAAAATCTTAGAGATATTTGAAAATGGCTGAAATATTTTAGACCCAATGGATTTTCATATGAAGAGACTTGGTTTGATTGGAGCAAAGCTCTCCCTGGACTAGATTACAAATAAATATAAAAGTGTTAGTGTCTTCCTTGTTAGTAAAAATCCTTATCTTCTCTCATTTTTAAAATGAAGTATTTAATTGGGCAGTAATATCGCAAGAGCTGAAATTGATAACCTTGAAGTAGACTTAATAATACAATGATCTTAATGTTAATTAAAAAGAAATTTACTGTAATGTGCAGTCATCCTCAGCCAATATTTCACCAAGCAATCTTCTGAAGCCAGCAATTCTATTGCCTGGCAAATGGAAAATCGGATCCACTATTTGGTGGATTGGTTCAATTAGAAATCGTCCAATTCAATAATTTATCCAAATGGAGAAAAAAAAAAGAAAAAAGAAGAAAGGAATTCATGATTAAATGCACTAGTTAATGGTACTGAAATTCCCATCTCCCTTGCCATAATCTTTTTTTTTTAATTATAAATTATTATTTTAAAATCGAGTAAGATGAATACGCATTGCTCAAATTTGAAATTTTTTATTAAGTTAAAATAGTTTCTTCCTGTATATAGTTTAAATAGTTTTATTGTACTATTAGGTTAAAACAACCATTTGATTTATTTTAAATAATGGATAATTTGATAATTATTGTTGATGATTGGTAGGTTATAAATTAATAAGTGCTTATTAATAATTTACTGGTTACTATTGAAATATAAAATTATAATTGGTACAATCATTTTTACATAAACTATTTTATAAGAAAAAAGATTTATAGTTTAATTGAGTCAAAATTTAAATAGTTCAATCAAGAGGGAATAATAAAAAATGTATATTGTGTATTTTTAATTTTATTGTGCCATAAAACAAAATATTATTATTAAAATTTTTAATTAATATTTTATTGAGATGTTGTTGACTTAATATTAAATAGTTGTTGGCCCGAGCAAAATAAAAGAGTCATTCTCATGTAAATATTCCAAAAAAAAAATATATGTTTTTGAATTCTCAATTTTATCTATTTTTATTCTTTTTTTCTTCCTTTTTACCTCTGTTTAATAGGCAACTGCTTTGATGCAACTTTTTTTTTAAATTTTTTAATGTATTTTAATTGATTTCCACTTAATTAAGTATTAAATAATAATTTGAATAATTAATTTAATAAATTAGATTTATAATTTAATAGTATAATACTTACTATATTTATTATAATATAGATTAAATACTAAATTAATAAAATATATTTAATACTCCATTCGTTTTAAAAAAAGAAATTTACATCATATATTATTTTTTAAAATTTTATTTTTAATTTACCCTTATTAATTTTTTTTATGTTTAACCTTTTATTTTTTCATTTTTACTTTCATATTTTGTTTTTTAAATACGGCCTTTCATCACATTCTTTTTTTCTTCACTGTTTTGCATCTTCTTCCTCTTTCTTTAAACAATAGCTCATCTTCATCTTCCTTTTCTTTAAAAAAACTATTTCTCCAACTTCTTTGTTATCAAATCTACATCAAAGAATTGCCCTTCTGGCTCATGTGATTTTAACTAATGCAGTTTTTTTAGTTTTGCCCAAGCCAAGCCATGCAGCAATGATCGAATTCTTTATGGCATACCTTGTGAATAGTTTGATTAGCATTGGTCTGGTTGATCAAATGGGCAATTTCTTATGCAAGACCTTATTGTTCATAGCTGTGGTAGGAGCGCTTCTAATCCAAAACAATGACAACATAAAAACTCTAAAGAAGTTGATGGATGAGACAACCTTATATGATAAGTAATGGCAAGCGACTTGAAAAGATGAGACCCCTGGCATTTCAAAAGTTCATTAGCTAGAAGATGTTTTGCCTTTTAGTCTTTAATTGTTGTATTTGTTTTTCATTTTTATGTTGTTGTTATCATGTATTTACAGAAAGGAATATTGTTTTAATTTTCTGGGTTTAAATCCAGTAGTGGATTAATGATAGCAATTATAATTTTTTGGGAAAAAGATTTTTCACTGGTCATTTATAATTGTAATGTTTTTTTTCTTTTAATTTTGGTTGTTCGATTATAAATCTTTTATTATTATTATTATTATTATTATTATTATTATTATTTTGTTTTTTGGATTTGACAATAGTGAAATAGAAAATTTTTTTCTTCAAACTAAATGTATATTATATGTTTGATAAAATGCTTCAAAAAAATAAAAATGGTTTTTTATTTTGTCTCACTTTAATTTGTCATCAAACTTCAATCTCATCTTTAGTTCCATGGAGCATTCGATAATTGGAGAATATTAGAAATATTTTTTTTAAGATTGTGATAAGTAGAAATTAAAACGAAAGCTTAATAGGAGCTCTATCAGCAGTAAATAATAGGCCACAATTTTCGATACGCGATAAGTAACGATATCCATTTTATATAAAAAAATGTTGATTTTCGAATTTTAAGATGCACTACAAGAAAATTCAAAATTTGCAACGAAATTTTACAGTCCATAAATTTG
This sequence comes from Garcia nutans, assembly GCA_947685225.1. Taxonomy (NCBI): domain Eukaryota; kingdom Viridiplantae; phylum Streptophyta; class Magnoliopsida; order Malpighiales; family Euphorbiaceae; genus Garcia; species Garcia nutans. Next base: position 1,592,019 of record CANTUV010000076.1, read on the forward strand.
TTGCACAATTAGTAACAGATTTGTAACAAATTTATAAGGAAAAAGAAAAATAATTTTTAAAAAATTGCAAGAGATTTTTACAATGGATAATTTTATTGTAAATTTTGCAATGAATTAGTAACGTCTTTGTAATATATTTGCAATGAAATTTTGCAACGGAAGCATTTCTCTTACAAAATAAGGCACAAAATTTTGACGTAAAATCTTAAACGGATTGCACCTATTGTAAAAGTTGCTATCCATTTTACAATGGATTGTGTTCGTTGCAAAATTTACAATGCTACTTTTTCATTGCAAAATGATTTAAATAATAAAAAAAATTGCAATAAATTTTTTGCCGTTGCAAAATTTTTCAGTATATTATATATAATATAAGAAAATATTTAAATTTTCTTCAGTATAAGATTGTATATCCAAAGCAATCTTATAAATTTACATTATAATATAACATTTTACAAATTTTTTACTCCTTTTTTCATATGATAATTATAGCATTTGGATTTTCCCTATAATATTTTATTATATTTTTTTCAAATTAATCATAATTTATTTAATTAAATTATATTCTACTTATAATAAACAATTCTTTAGTAAGTGTGGTCATTTTATTGAATTATAATTCTCAATTATTAATCACTATCATTTTCAATTAAATAACAATTATATTCAATTAAACATTAATAATTACCGTAACACATAATAGTTTGCATTATATTTTAACACATAATGAACTAGATTTTTTTTAAAAGCATTTAAACTCAGAAGTATTATGAAAGTCTAAATTTATAAGTAAAAGTATAATTTTTAAAGCCTAAATTCATATATAGATTTTAGAGCTAAGCACATATTCTAGATATTTTTTAATGGATCCAAATAATCAGATTGAAAATATTAATTCATTACACACACACACACATACTAGTAAACTCATGTGCGCAAGTTAGATAAACAATTTGTAGATCAAAGATCCAAGACAATGTATGCAAGTCATTAAATTTTATTCAATGTAGTTTTTATGTGTTTGTGTTTTTTAGTGTTGTAGAATTAGAAAATATATACTAATGCTTAATTGTAATGTTTAATTCTCAATTTCTTGCGTTATCAAGTGATATAGATTTGAATGTTTGGAATATAGCTTGTTTGATTTATAGGAATTTTATGTAGGTCTCATAATGAGATTTGACTGGCTCCGACTAAGCTGGAATGTTATCAAATTTTTTTATTTAATTAATAAATGCAATTTACATAAGTCATTATTAACTTTTATCCATTTGTATTTTAGTGATATATATAAGAATATGTGTTAAAACTATAAATTTTATATTGTAGGATAGCATCTCTACTAGAAAATGATAGTCCTCAGTTTGTAGATGCTACTAAAATTTATCTAGATGAGTTTGGTGGTGTCAAGAAGCACCGTGTGCATGGTTTTAGTTTTGTTGCTTCTTATTATCATGGATCGATTTCTGCCTCTACTTCGGTCACTTCACAGTCTTCATAATTTGTACCTCAATAGAGAGAGAATAATTTTGAAGATGCCATGAAGAGAAAAATTGAGCAAATGAGAGAAGAGATCAAAAAGGAGGTGAGATAGGAGATGCATGAATTCAAATAATTATTGAAGAATAATTTTGATGGAGTTTAGAGCTGCTTACATAATTCGCTTTCTGGAACTTCTACAGTTGGTGTGGCTCCACAAAATGATTCATCTGATATGTGAGATTCAATTTTCTTTTTTGTATTATCGATATTTTCATTTCTGTATTTTATTTGTAGTAAGGATATGTTTGGCTATACTGATATTTTCACTTTCATATTTTATTTGTATTATTAATTTGTTTGAATATACATACATTTTCAGTTTTATATTTTATTTACATTATTCATATAAATTGATTTCATATGCAATTTTTAAATATTTCTAGTTGTATATATATAGTTCAATTGAATCAAATAAATAATTTAATAAAATAAAATAGAAAAAAATAGAATTTTGCAGCAGATTTGCAGCTGAACATCCGTTGCAAACATTTAAAGAAAGAAAGTATTTTGCAATGGACTTTTTCTATTGCAAATTTTGCAATGGATATTTTCGTTGTAAAACCATTACAATTTTTATCAAATCTGTCATGAAATGTGCAATAGATTTTGCAAGGGAAATGTTCATTGCAAAATATTTGCAATTGATGTTGTCCATTGCGAACCGTTTTGCGATGCCACTTTTGGTCACAAATTCCTATTGTTGAGAATCCGTTGCAAATAGCAGTTTGCAATGGATTTTTTTCATTTTTGCAATGAATTAGTCCGTTACAAATCTGAAATTTAATTGTAGTGCATCCTCATCCCATCAAATTTGAATAAGCTTATTTCACACACTAGAATGAACTTTTATTTCACTCCTATTTTGACATGGACTATTTTCTTATGTTATTTTTATAAGAAATGTATAAAAACTTCATTTAATCTTTTATAGGAAGAGTTAATTATTACAATTCAATTTTACCCAAAATTATTGAGTTAATTCTTTTAGAAGGATAACACACTTCATAAGGCGATATGTAATGTTTAAAATTTTAAATAGTAAACTTTTAATTTAATTCTGATGATTGATAGTAAATAGTGATAGAAGTGACATGGATAAATGATGTAAATAGTAGATCTTAAAATTTACTGAAAAAATTATATTTACAGTTTTACGGGATTAAAAATCGAATTAGAATCAAAGGTTAAAAGTGAGGGTACACTGTAGTTAAAATGAGATTGCTTCACCTGATTAAACTATATATATATATATGGACAAGTGTGTGTGTGTGTAAAATTTTCTTCTCTCTTTTCCCATTATCACCATTACCACCAAAATTTCAACAATGATTCTTCTTTTAAAAAATTTAGCCAAAATTTAAAAGAAAATCACATCTAGTTATAGGTTTTTAAAAGAATAAGCTAGAAAAGGTGAGATTATTAACAAGTAATCAAAGAAGAAGAGGCATTTTTAATTTATAAATATTTAAATTTCTATGAATTTTAATATTTGAATTGGTTGATTGAGTCATCTAAAATGAATTATTACTCAAAAGTATTGGTTAAAGATTGATTAATTGATATTTGAGAAAAGTATTTAATATAGATTCTTATATGTCAAAAAACTATTTTTTAATTCATTTTTATCATATATCTTGAATATATTATGTTTAAGTGGTTAAGTGTGCGAAATACAGAATTTTTGCCTGACACGGCCATATCTCTGGGCATGTCGTAGCTACAGTAATGCAGGATTAATGACACGGCCAGTGATACGGTTATGTCTCTGGGTGTGTCGTAGCTACTGTAATACATGATTAATGATACGGCCAGTGATGCAGTCATATCTCTGGGAGTGTCATAGCTGCTGTAATACATGATTAATGATACAGCCAGTGACATGCCCATGTGATTGGGTGTGTCAAAGCTTTTGTAATGCAGGAGTAATGACGCGAACAGTGACACGCCCATGTCATTAGGCGTATCAAAGCTTCTGTAAAATGGACAAATGACACGGTCATTGGCAAGCCCATGCCGTTGGGCATGTCACTTGAAGAATTTGCCCTAAATAGCTTCTTTTCTTGTCTTCAACAGTGATTTCTGCCTAAATGACTATAAGATTTTAATGTGTAAAAGATTTTTGAAATCAACCCTGACAAGAAATGTAATAAATTTTGAATATATGATAAATATGTGTAATACCAAGTGTTGATCAAAGAATTATTCTATTGAAGTGTTATAAAAAATTCAATATTAATTAAAACTAATGAATTGCCCAAATCATATTCATTTTAGATTTAGCTTGGGATTGAATGGCTAGCCAGAGGGAGGATATCCGTAGTAATAGTGGCCACATCATGCCATTAATGGACACATTGCGTCATCAGTGATAGTGGACATATTTGCCATTATAGATTTAACATTAAATTGCCAACAGTGATCTGTTATCCAAATTTATGATCTAAGTTTAGTGTGTATGGACATATTTAATGAAGTTATCTATATTAAAAATAATGTGTTATATGGTTGTTGTTAAATTAACCGATTCTGAATTTAATTATGTTTAGTATTTTAAGTTTCAATAAATTTATTAATTTATTCATTTAATGTTCTAAAAGTGATAATTTTCATTATTTCTAAATTATTTTATGTATAGTTCTATTTTTTAAAATTTTCTTGCATATTGTAAATATATAAGCACCACTAAGTTTTGCTTATCTCTCGCTCTGCAGTCTCAACTCTTCTTGCTTGATATGCGAGCCAACTAACACTTCTTTCTTCTTTAGGTGGGACACATAGCTTGACCATGTCTAAACAAGAATGATTGACATGGCCAAGTCACTCATGACTTGGCTGTGTCTCATATGGTTCCTTTAAATTATTTTATACGAAGTCAGGGATAAATGGGGGATAAAAGACTCTTTCTTTTTAAAAAGAAATATTAAAAATGAGTAAAAGGTGGATGAATTTATGAAAAAAAATATTAAAAAATGAAAAAGTAGGGAGACAAAGGTGAGTGTGTGAGTTGGCAAGACATGCTTGATGTCTTAAAAAATTAAAAAGAATTGAAAGTGAAAATATACATACACGTTGGAGGCTCCATTAAAGGGGGCTTGGTCCTTATTTTATTATGGTTTTTGGACAATACACCTTTATATTCATCCTTCATATCCATCTTTCACTTCTTCCATAGACAAGACTTAATCAAGTTTGGGGATTAAATTGGGTGAACAAGCTCTTTAGAAGATTATGGTTTAAAGAAAGCTTAATTGGAGTTGTAAGCTTTAGAGAGTTACCATTCCATCTTTTAAGAAGAGATTCATCGATTGAAGAGGGCTTGAAAGTTCTTCATCATACATCAAGGTAAAAGCTAGGAGGAAGACAAGTAGTTCAATTCTTGGGGTCTACAAGGGGGTTTTCATATTCTCTCTTTTAATTCATTTCTAGATTGTTGTTATTTATTAAGAACATTAATATTTCAATGGAAAATTGTAATTTGATGTATATTGAGATGGATATTTATTTTAAATTGATGATGATGAGTTAATTTACTCATGCCTAGGATTTGTAGTAGATTTAATTAAATGACTTGATTTAATATTTTCATTAATATACCTTGTTATTAGTTGATTGTATTGGATTGAATGTTAAGTTGATAGATTAGCCACCTATTGATCTCTAGATATTGAATGAAGAACCGAGAGGTAAAATTTGATATTAGAATTATGCATTCAACTACCCTAAGAATGAATTAGAAATATAAGTTTTAGGGTGCAATTATTTTACAAGTTCAAAATAATTGGTTGTTGTTAATTTATGAATGTGAGAACTAATAAATTGATAATTGCTAATTAATCACAAGAAACAAATTAAGTTCAAGGTTATATTAATGAATAATTTTAGAATTAAGCTTTGATTAAATTGATCTACAACCCTGTGCACTAATCTAAAAATTGAATTAATCTTGTACAACTTCACTAGTTTTACTTTTAAATTTTAATTACAATTCACCAATTTAACAATATACACTCAATTTTATTATTTTGTTTTGATTAAACTGTTACATACAATTCATTCCTTGTGAGACAATTTTGGGACAATCACCATTGCTACAATTACCTCATATACTTGTGAGTGTCGCTTTGTAGTAGTGTTAGTAGAGCGCAATAATGTGTAACATTTATAAATATATAACAATATACATTAGTTTGTATATTGATATTCTTGTTGCAAATCAACTAATATATATTATTATATATAACGTATATGAATATCAGTTATATACCGATTTTTTTTTGTAAATAAACTAATATATATTGTTATATGTGACATATATCAACATATATCAGAGTTATATACTAATAATTTCTTTGCAAATCAACTCATACATGTTGTCATATGTAATATATATGAACATATAATAATATATATTAGTTTGTATATTTATATTTCTATTGCAAATCAACTAATATATATTATTATATGTAAAATATATGAACATATATCAGTTGTATACTGATATTTCTTTTTGCAAATCAACTAATATATATTATTATATGTAATATATATAAACATACAACAATATATATTAGTTTATATCAATATTTTTATTGCAAATCAACTAATATATATTTTTATATGTAACATATATCAGTTGTATATTGAAATTTATTTTACAAATCAATTAATATATGTTGTTATATGTAACAACATATTATATATTTTGTTTTATATTTTTTAAAATTATTATATATTTAGATATATGTTGATATATAAAACTTAAAATGTAGTATATGGTGTAATTTCTTTTCAAAATTAATTAGCATCAATTAAATAAAATATAACATAAATTAATTAATAAAAATATTGAATAATAAAAAAAATTCAAAAATACTAATTTTTTTAATTAATTATTGTTTGGTAAATTTTCTTCCCACATCCAACATATATATCTATTGTATACTGAATTAATTATTAATCAAGCATTTTTGCTAATCAAATAAAAAAAATTTCTCGTGAAAAATCGTGAAACTTATTTTAATTTAAATATTTTATATTTTTTTAGTAATTAATTTTTTGTTAATATTAATCAATTATTTTATAATATTATAATTAAACGCTAAAAATAATTTCTCAAAAAAATATTAAAAAATAATTAAAAAATAATTATTATATAGATTTTAGTGGACATGTCCACTAAAATAATTTATTTATGTACATTAGTTATTCATGCCTTTTGGTGGATAATTGAGGTATTGATTAGTTGCTATGCAATGATTTAACGAGTGGCCTTTTTATTGTGTACCGTAATTTTGCAATTCTAATGTATTATTTCAGTAATAATGAAAAAAAAAAGTTTTTAAATACAGTATTTTTTTAAAAGAGAAGTTGGTTTTAGGCTAGTTTTATAAATTTTCCTTTAAAAAAATGATATATACATCTCTCATATTAAATATATTAAAAAAATTAGATTATTTAGTAAATAGAAATTTTTTTTCTATAATCTACTAATTTTACTTTCTATTTATACTAAATAGCTATTGATTATTGCAAAAATAAAAAAATAAAAATAGTTATTGATTGGTTAAAGTAATTATAATTTAAAAAATATAAATAATTAAATATAATTTTATTGATTATAAAATATTTAAATAGGGAGTGTAAAGGTTAATATAAAATAATAAAATTATATTTGAGATAGATAAAAAAATAAAGCATTTTATCATTTTAGGATGAAGGGAGTAATTAAAATTTACTTTTTATAATAATTTTATTAAAGATTAATTCACGTTAATATTAATTATTTGTATTAAAAAATAAAAATATTAAAAAAATTTCTCAATTACTAAAGGAATATTTCAATAAACAGTATCTAAGATTTAAAATTAATTTTATAATATAAAATATGTCAATAAATAATGAATTAACACATAGAATTAGTTTTATTAATAAAAAAATAGATGTGAAATTAAATAGAAAATAATAAAATCATATATTGAATATAGTTGTATCTACATCACAGTAATATCTTAAAATGAAAATTAATTAAAAAATATATGACTAAAATTAACACATAAAAATTAAATATTGTAATTATAATTCTTAGATAATTTTATAGGTTTTTATAATATAATATAATTTAGATAATTTATACAATGTAATTATATAAAATAAGAATCAATATTTAAAAATTTTAATTAATTTGAAATAGTCAAAAGAAAACATAAAGCCATAATTTTCCATTAGTATAATTTATAATTAATCTTAATTATGAAATATATACTAGGATTGAATTTAAATAAAATTAATATATAAAAAATTCAAAAAAATTTTAAAATTTGATTAATTAAAAGTTCGATAAAAAATTATATTTTATTATTATTTCATTGATCAAAGAAAAAATATTATTATTATTGTTATTATTATTATTATTATTATCATCTCAAAATCAGAGTGATTTCTCAAATTTTTATTTTTTATTATTATTTAAAATTTTAATGAAATTTCTAAGTCATAAATTTTAGAAAATTGAATTTTTAAAATTTTTTATTATTTTATTTTAACTTTTAAATTTACAATTTAAATTTAATTATCTTGAACATAATTTAAAACAAACATCTTATTAATTATATTTAAATTTAGAGTTTTATTTTATTTAGCTTTATTTTTAATATATTTTTATTCACTTTTAAATAAAAAAGTAAAAGTCAGAAAATACAGAGTCCATCTAAATATTAATAAGTAATTTTTTTATTCTACTTAAAGATATTCTTGTTATACCAATTTAATTTAAATTGTAATATATTTATTTATTCTTCTATTACTTTTACATTTTTTTTCATATGCTTTTAAGGCGAGTTTATAATTTTATTTTATAAAAAAAAATTAAAAAATAATAAATTTTCACATGCAAAGGTTGCTTTCAAAGATGTGTTGGACAGAGAGCAAATCGCAAATATTTCCACAAGAGAGATGAGAAAAGTCCTAAAATTTTCCATTAGAATTTTCTCACTAGTTGGAAAAGGTGGCCTTCGCTCATTTTCTTATCACTTTCAAAAGAAAGTCTTACTATCAAAGATGATATATTTACTTAATTTCTTACCACCTTATTAATTTAGATTTTTAAGAAATTGATTTCAATTATAATGGAAGAGTAATTAGTGATAAATTTAATAAATCAAATAATAATAATAAATTAGTTTATAAACATACTGATTATAAATATATAATTAATCATATATAACATTGCAATTGTTGTAAAAGGCTGCAATTTGATAACTTAATTATATATATTTAAATATTCAAATTTTAAGAGATTGTAATATATATTAATCATAATTTTTTTTCTAAAATTTATGATATTATAAAAATATTTTGTATCAATAATATCAAGTTTACTCGTTAATTACAATTACAATCGTTACTATGTAAAATTTAGTATATTTACATTTATAAATTAATGTTGACAACGAGCAAAGTAGGGGCAAACATCACAAGGGTTACCCCATAAACAAAATAATTAATTTTGATTAATGAATTTCAAAAGGATGAAATATAAAATAGGCATGTGTATCTATTTGAATATTTATAAGATAAGCAACATCTTTGTAGATAAATAGTATATTTTTTATTTTGCCCTTATATATATATTAAAAAATAAAAAAAAAATTATATTTAAGATAAAATATTAGACAATCATTAATTTTAAGTTATATTAAAATGACTTCTTTGCATTATTTTAAAAATATACATATTTTAATTTTTTTATAAATAATACAAAAGACGATTAATATTTTTCTAAAGGTGGAGAAAAAGTAAATCAGAAATTAAAAATAAATTATTATTAATTTAGTATAAATAAGCAAAGTATTAATATAATTGTTATAAGATATTATCAATTAAGTACAAATAAGTAAATGGTGTAATTATTTTGAGATTTTTTAAATATTATTTTTATTTCTTGCATATTTTATTTATTCTTTGATTTTACTATTAACTGTTATAATATATTTTAAATATTCATCATTTATAATTAAATCACGAAAATTATTTTATTAAAAAATAAAATAAAATATGTATCTCTCCGAAGTAGTACAAGAGTGTCAATTTAGTATATGACTATAGTGAAGATTAAATTAGCTTTTATTTAAAAAAATTAAGATTAACCTCCTCCAAAATAATTGAAAAAAAAAAAACAAAACTGAAAGAAAAAAACAAAACTGACACCGAATTTGTCTGAAAAAATATTTAATTATTTTATACTAGCCAGTTGCCAGTCAAATTAAATGTTAATAGTTCTAGTGAAGAAATGAATTCTGCTATATAAATAGAATTGGGATTATCAGCAATTATACAACCCTTTGAGCCTATCATGAATTTGTCTTCAAATCTTCTTGCAATTGCTGGAGTTATAGCATTTGTGTTGCTTTATAATCTATGGAGGTTAAGGAAAAACACCAAAAACACAAAGGGCTACACAGTCCCAGAAGCATCTGGTGCCTTGCCAATTATCGGTCACCTCCATCGATTCGGTGGCGATCACACACTGGCTCGAACCATGGGTGATATGGCTGATAAATATGGCCCTATCTTCACAGTCAAACTCGGAGCTCATAAAGCAATCATTATTAGCAATCATGAAGCTATGAAAGAGACTTTCACTACAAATGATATTCTTTTCTCTTCTCGGCCACCATCTAGCCAAGCTAAGTATATTGGCTACAATTATGCTTCTTTTGGTTTTGCCCCTTATGGCAGTTATTGGGCGAAAGTTGATCATGATTGAGGTCTTGTCGATGCAAAGAATTAAGTTAACGAGACATGTTCAAGTCTCAGAAGTGAATAATATGATCAAAGATTTTTACTTGCAAAGTGATGGTCAAAAAAAGATTGACATGACTGAATCGCTTGAACATTTAATTTTGAATATAATTACAAGAATGGTTGCAGGAAAGAGATATTTTGAAGGGAATGATAAAGAAGGAAGAGATGAACATGGCCGACCTATTGGGAAGATTATGAGAGAATTCATGTATGTTGCTGGAGCTCTTGTTCCTGGTGATTTAATCCCATTTCTTGGATGGTGGGATTTTCAAGGAATTAAGAAAACTATGCAGAAAGTTTCCAAAGAATTGGATGTTATTATGTCAAGTTGGATTGAAGAACACAAAGCAAAGAAGAACAAGACTGACTCCAACAAAGACTTTATCGATGTTATGTTATCAGTCATTGAGGATGATACCAAACTCGGCCACAAGCGTGATGTAATTATCAAGTCGACTGCAATGGTATGTTTTAGAACTCTCTTCTCTATTATTTTGAAAGAAATTTAAAATACATTTAGATGTAAATTACAAATTCATATTTAGATTGATGACTCCAGCAAAACTAACATTTGAACAAACTAAAATTAAAATGACTCAAATCCAATAAAAGAACTTAAATTTGTCTGAACTAAGTAGTTTGCAATTGCTGATTTCAAAAATTTTCAATTTTATGTTTCAGTCACTCATTGTTGCTGGCTCTGATACCACTTCGATCACCATGACATGGGCCTTGTCGAATTTATTGAACAACAGAAGTACATTGGAAAGAGTCCAAGAAGAGCTAGACCAAAAAGTTGGAAGAGAAAGATGGGTAGATGATTCAGATATTGAGAAATTGGAGTACTTCTCAGCCATGATTAAAGAAACATTGCGGTTATACCCACCAGGTCCACTGGGAGTTCCTCGTGAGGCGACAGAAGACTGTACCATTGCCGGATATCATATTCCTAAAGGCACTCGTCTGTTTACACACTTATGGAAGTTGCATAGAGATCCAAATGTCTGGGCTGATCCTGAAGCGTTCAAGCCAGAAAGATTCTTAGCAGAAAATGCAAATTTGGATGTTTCAGGTCAACATTACGAGCACTTGCCATTTGGAGCACGAAGACGGTCTTGTCCTGGGTTGAATTTTGCTATGCAAATGATGAATATTACTCTTGCAAGGTTTCTTCAAGCATTTAATGTCACAACTCCAGGAAATAAGCCAGTGGATATGACTGAAGGTAAATGTATTGCCTTACCGAAGATAACTCCTCTTGAAATTGTTCTCACCCCACGCCTTGCTCCTCAACTTTATCAATAGTTGAACTGAAGTTCCATTTCATCTGGGATTGAATAAAGAGGAGTTTTATTTTCATATATGGTTTTATATATTAAGAAAATTTTAATTCATGCAAGCTTTCTATGTGTAATATGTCCACTACTCTTTCTCACTGGATTACAGAGAAATAAAGCAATATCAAACTATATTTTCTTCTGAGTAAATAAGTATCACATGGTTTAGTACCAACCATCATAATGGCAAAAAATAAACATGTATTCTTAACATTAAATCTTCTTTATTTTGATCAACTATAACACGAACTGAAATGGTACCTGACCACCATATAAATTTCTGCTTGTTCTACTGTTTGACAACATAGCTATGGCTTTCATCCAGCATAATTTTGATTCGCCCAACTTGCTTTTTTTTTTTTAATTTATTTAAATTATTTTATTTGAAATTTGTAATAATTTAGTGTTGGATATTGGATAGTTTGATTTTATTTTATTTTATTATTGATATTGAATATTAGATATTTGTCATAATCTTATTATATATGTTTTGGATTATAAAAATTAAATTTTGATATTTATCATTACTAAAATAGTTAAATAATATTTTGTTACTTAAAATTTAAAAAATAGAGTTAAATATCTAAATCTCTGTGTTCAAATAGAACTATAAGAACTAAATTGCGGTTTGATTCTAAAAATTTTATTTTTAAAATCTCTGAAATTCTATTCAAAGTTGAAGATATTCTGTTACTTAATTACGGATCGGTTCTGAAAATTTCATTTTTGAAATCTCCTAAATTTTATTTAAAGTTAAAGATTTTCTAATATTCGAACTGCTCCAAACAGTGCTCAACTCTAAGTTAAAGTAGATAGTTGTGGGAGAAAACATGATATTTATAACTACTAATTTACACCATAGCAATCATTTACTCAAGTAGTAATAGTGAGTCATTTGATTTTTTTTTAGCATAATATTTTAGGTTTTGATAATTTTATTTTATTTTGATATATTAAATATTTTTTGACAATAAAATAATATATTTTTAATATAAAACAAGGAATTAAATATGAATTTATTATATAGATTGCATATACACTTGTTATTCTATTATGTCTTAATGTATAGAAATAATAATTTATTCAATAAAAAATTATTAATTTAATTATAACTTTATCTTAATTTTAAGCTTTTATACTTAATTAGACTCAATTCAATTTAACTCAATTAAATTTTATTCCTCAATTAATTGGAGTAACCTATATAAATTTTCTTTTTATATTTTAAGTGATTATGAGCCACATATTAAAAGAGTTGTAAATGTATAAGATTATTTTGAATTTTTTTTATATTAATTTAGGCTTACTTCTGTCTTTTCTAACATCTATCTTAATTTGTTTTTTTTTTGTTAGGAATATACTAAATTTTTCCTTCACATAGCTAAAAAATTAAAAAAAAATAATAGCACAAAGTTGTTGAAAAAAATAAAATTATTTAAATTAATACACTACCACTAAATTAATAATTTATAATTCCCTTTTTGGTTCTCCACCGGAGACTGGTACATTTCAATTAACTAGTCAACTCTAATATCTAGTCAAATAACTAATCCATTAAAATTGTTTGACCCCAAAATTAAAACCTAATGAATTAGAATAATTATATGCTACAACCGTTGTAGCAATAAATGCATACAACGGACCAATGGAATTTTTACACGTAGATTAAATGCCTACAACGGACCAATGAAATGAATCATTTAATCTACGTGTAAGAATCCCATTGGTCCGTTGTAGACATTTATTGCTACAACGGTTGTAGCACATAATTATTCAATGAATTAGTAGAATATAATGCGAAGAAGTAATCTTATTTCTTAACTAGTTTAACCTTTGCAATTGAATAATTTTTATTTGAAAATTATCACTCACCCCAAAATTAATGCATTTAATGCAATATTAATTATAAAGATAACCATAAAGATTTAAATATGTTAACTATTTTATTTTATTCATATAAAACCATTAAGATACGTAAAACAGATAAAAGAAAATTAGAGTATTTATTTTCTATAAAAAATTTAAAAAATGTGTTCACTTAGTAAAAGTAAAAAATTATTTTTTGACACTAAAATAGAAATTTTATTTTTTCTATATTAAGAAATTTGACTCTATTTATAATGAAAATTTTTTTAAAAATATCTTAAATATGTTTTTTAAAATTTTGTTAAAATTAGAAAATTAAAAAAATATTTTATATTTTTTAATTTAAAAAAATTATACCATATAAATGTAAATTTCTACTTTCTATTTTGTATAAATTTAAAAAAAAAAAAGCTATTCTAATTTTCCACGAGGGAGCGGACCAACGTTTTTTTATATATAAATCGTGCCCAATTTAGCATGCATCGGTTGGTGAGATGCTGAAATTATCAAACTTATAAATCCTATGCTTTTTTTTGAGCCCAACCTATGCTTGTTTTTTAATTTAGAGTACAGAAACACATTAAGTTTAATGAAATCACTTTTGGCTTAAAAAAACCACTTGTGTTGACATTTGAATTTGATCTGACAAAAAAAAGGTATCCTTTTAAAATTTATTTTAATTATAATTTTTATAATTTTATTATTAATTATATTATTATATATTTATAAATTCTTAAATATTTCTATATATATCTTTCTTTCTTTTTTTGACAGAAAAAAGATGAATTATATTGAGCACAAAATAGAAGTATATAGTCCCAGGCATGGGAAGATACAAGCCATATAAAAAGTAAACACCAGAAGCTCTGCAATATTGTAGCAAAAAGAATTAAAGATACAAGTGAAACAAAACTGGGGTACAACACAAGGCCTCCTCCAAGCGTACACATGTTCCAACGTTGAGAAGTAAAACCCGACTCCAATGGCTAGGAGAACAGGTCATGGTTCTACTGAGAAACTGACGCAGGGCTATAAAATTTACAATATAATTTTTTTTTAATTAATCCTATTTCTTCTAAAATTTTTATCCTATTTTTTTTAGTATAATTATTTTCCTATTTCTTTATCATAATTCTTTTAAGTTAATTATTTCATTAATCCTAGTCTTTTTAGTATTTCTATTTCTTTTAGTATTTTTATTTTTTTATTTCTAATCTCTCTAGGATTTTTATTTTATTTTTTTTAGGATCCTTATTTATTTATACTTATAATTATAGTCATTCACAAGCATTTTATTTATTCATAATTCACTCATAATTTAATCAATAAAATTTTTTGAAGATTTTATTATCTCAAACACTTATATGTGTTAGAATTTTTAGCTTACGTTATATCAGGTGATATCAGAGCCTAAGGTTATGGCTATCGGTAGTGATGGCAGTGGTTCTCGTGACGATGATAGGGGAACCGGAGTCCTTGACTAAAGGAACGAAGCATTGCAACGTTTGGAGCAACATCTAGAGCAAGATAGACAACATATTTGAGCGTATAGAAAGACGTATCAAAGAAATTGCTGATCGTCTTGGAGTTTTAGGAATTAATGAAAACAGGGAGAGGATGGATAATAGAAGACCAAGAGATGGTTTAGCTCGTGGCAACCCTATTGACCGGTGACTTCCTATGGGGAGACAACATGTTTATGATGATGAAGATTCGAAAGAAGAAGATTACGAACTCTAAGACCAACCCTGGTTTCGGATACAAGATAACAATGAAAGAAGAGGTTTGCGTGAATTTGATGAACATGAAGATAGAGAGTATAGACTAAGGGTTGACATTTCTAACTTCAATGGAAATTTTAACATTGAAGAATTTTTAGATTGGATAGATGATGTGGAGATGTTCTTTGATTATATGGAGACAACATCGGAAAGAAAAATTAAATTAGTAGCTTGTAAGTTGAAAAGTGGAGCCTCCGCACAGTGGGATAGACTGCAATATAGGAGGGAGGGAGAAGGAAAAGGACTTATTTGGACATGGTATATAATGAAATATTTATTGCAAAGAGAATTTTTATCTCTTGACTATGAGCAAATTCTTTTCCAACAATATCAAAGATGTCAACAATGAGGTAGGACAGTTCATGAATATACTATTGAATTTATAAGATTAGCGGAAAGAAATAACCTCCATGAGTTAGAAGTACAACAAGTAGTAAGGTATCTAAAGGGGTTGAGGCTTGCAATCAAAGATCGAATTGGTGTTCATGTATTACGCACCTTATTCGAAGTTAAGAATATGGTTATGAAAGCTGAATTGATGCAACAAGATAGAGGAAGGAATTTCGATTCCTATAAAGCTTCAGGACCAATTGAAAGAAGCAAAACTGATCAAGAATATGGAGGATGCAATGAGAAGACTAACATCAATCGCTTTAACAAGGAGCAACCACAAGATAGTAAGGCAATGGGAAAGAGGCCGATGAATGAAACTAAAGAGAATGAAACACAAAAAAAATAAGAATCCCTCTGCTAAACCTACCATTGAAAAGTGTTTCAAATGTAATCAATAAGGTCATCGCTCTAGTGATTTCCCTTCAAGGAAGACAGTGAATGTGGTTGCACGAGATGAAGATGAAGAATCTGAGGTGTGTTGTGAAGCTGAAGGAGATGAGGAAGAATATGATGATGAGTTTGATGGACGTCAAAATTACATTGTGAGAAGATTGATGCTAACTCCAAAACAAGAGGACCAGACTTAACGATATCAATTATTTCAAACTAGGTGCGCTATTAACGATAAATATTTGGCGTTATTATTGATAGTGAAAGTTGTGAGAATATTATAGGCAAAGAGGCCGTGAAGAGCTTGGGCTTACTAGTAGAAAAACATCCCAATTGGAGTGGATCAAGGCAACAGCTGGTGCGGTTGAGATAAATAAAAGGTGCAAAGTGCCATTCACTATTGGCAAATACAAAGATGAAATTTATTGTGATTTGGTAGATATGGATGTTTGTCACTTATTATTTGAAAGATCATGGCAATACGATGTTGATGCCCACCACTCTGGATGAAAGAATATATATAGTCTTGAGAAGGGAGAGGTGGAGCTACTTTGTTGCCTTTGAAGAACAAGAAGGCCAATAAAAATAAAAAGATATTCTTGACTATCACAAGAGAGTTTGACGTGAAGGCTAAAGAAACAAAACAAGTACACACCTTGATTGTAAAGCAAGTCCTTGAGGTAGAACCAAAACATTAAGTGGAGGAGTTTCCATAATTAGTTCGGCCTTTATTAAAAGAATTTAAAAAATTAATGCTGAATAACATATCCGATGGTTAACTTCTCATGTGCGACATTTAACATCATATTGATCTGATCCTATGAGCAAGTTTACTAAATTTTTCACACTATCAAATGAGTCCAAAGGAAAACAAAATATTCAAAGAGAAGGTAGAGGAGCTATTGAAAAAAGATCTTATTAAGGAGAGTATGAGTCCACATGTTGTGC
Organism: Garcia nutans; assembly: GCA_947685225.1. NCBI lineage: Eukaryota > Viridiplantae > Streptophyta > Magnoliopsida > Malpighiales > Euphorbiaceae > Garcia > Garcia nutans. Next base: position 1,609,078 of record CANTUV010000076.1, read on the forward strand.
TCACTCTACTTACACCAAAGAAGGACGTAAGCTGGGGAATGTGTGTAGATAGTTGTGCTATAAATAAAATCACATTGGGCTATAAATTTTTTATTCTAAGATTGGATGACATGTTGGACCAATTACATGGCATAAGGTGGTTTACCAAAATTGATTTAAAGAATGAGTACCACTAAATTCGTATAAGGCCAGGAGAAGAGTAAAAAACAGCCTTCAAAATAAATAAGGATCCTAAAAAAAATAAAATAAAATTCCTAAGGGGGCTAGAATTAAACAAATAAAAGTACAAAAAGAAATAGAAATGCTAAAAACAATAGGATTAGGAAAATAATTATCTTAGAAGAATTATGATAAGGAAATAGAGAAATAATTATACTAAAACGAATTGGATAAGAATTCTAGAATAAATAAGATTAATTTTTTTAAAAAATATTAGATTATAAATATTATAGCCCTGCGTCAGTCTAATTAATATTTCTGAGGTTCGAAGCTAAAAATATTTGAGAAGATTTATCCATAAATTTTATGTTGGGCTTACCAAGAACGCAAAGAGGAGTGAATTCTATCTTTATTATTATTGATAGATTTTTCAAGATGACACATTTATTCCTTGTCTCAAAACATCGCATGTTGTTCATATTGCAAGACTTCTTCAAAGAGGTTATTCGTTTACATGGTATACCAAATTCCATTACTTCTAATCGAGATAACAAGTTCTTAGGATATTTTTGAAAAACTTTATAAAAACTTTTTGATTCATCCTTGAATTTCAGCAACACCGCTCATCCACTAAATATTAATTAATTTAAGTTTAATTCTTTATGAATTTTAGAAACCATTCTCCTAAATCAAAATTTAAAAATTAAATAATTTTATAACTTAAATAATCTAATATTTTATATTTTATATCAAATAACTTTTTTAATTTAGAATTTAGAATAAAATTTATAATAAAATATAATAAAATAAAATAAATAAAAAATAAAATAAAACTTTCAAAAGATTTTATTAAAAAATTTATATTGACAACTATATATTATCTTCTTAATTTTTTTTCTTATTGAGTTCTAATACTAAAATATATTACACAGTCATCATTTATTTCATATTAATTATTTTTTATATTTTTTATATAATTTTAAGAATTTTTTAATACATTTACACTTTAAAATTATTTTAATCATAATTTTGTTATGGAAATAATTTTCTAATGGATTATTTAAGAAAATAAATTTATTTTAAATTAAAAATATTATATGGATTAAATAAATCATTTGGAGTTATGTGATTCATATATGATCTATTTAAGTAAATGCATTATATATGTCATATCCGTATAATACGTTTAATTTTTATATTATCATTGTATTAATATAATTAATAAATAAATTGTGTTTATATTAACTTTAATCGTATGAGACCCGAAATTAAAACGACCCGCTAACTCATTTTGACGCTCCTGCGTCCAAATAACAAAGTACTTTATCAGCCTCACAAACATGAATACTCCTAGCTAGAGTCACACTGATGGAATTCACTGGTATGTGACATAATAGAGCAGAAAAACCAACTAATATACCAGATGTAACATAAGCAAAATTGAGATGCTTATGGTGATCCCCAAGAATAATATAGGGCTGCTTTAGAAACCAAGGATTTGTACACTGCTATAAACCCAAAACCACAGGGAAGCAAAAACTTCTCAAAGAAACTGAGAGTATGGGAGCTACAGAGAGACAACGTCATAGGCACAGAACAAGAGAGACATGAAACAAAGCCATCAACTCTAATTATGAACAGAAACTGAGAACTACTAGCTAGCAAGTTCAAGCAAACGAAGATAAAGATAAAATCCTTAATAAAACAATCTCCCCAAACATGTTCAGATAAAAGGTAAATTGAGGGAATAAAAGGATCATAAGTCCTTAAATGGGACAAAGAAGGCAGTAGCTCAAATAAAGCATGGAAAATGAGCCGAATGAAAGAGATCACATGAGTCACCAAGAAACCTCCTTTCTTAAGAATATAATATTTAGCAACACAACAATGGAAAATAGCTCCTGTAAAAACTCCATAAAAGTTGATCGATTAGTAGTATGCTCCTAATGATTAAAAAAAAGTCTCCTTGATGTGGCAAAATGAACAAAAGAAAAAACCTACGCACAAAGATAATCAATGAATTAAATCTATATCAGTGAGGAATCAAATAAATCCTTGTTATCGACAACTCCTTTTTATAATGAAGATAAATAGATTCACTAGTTCAAGTGCTAAAATCATATAGCCAGAAGATCCAGACAAAGATGCATGCCACATACAGGTGAGTCCATAAGTTGTTCGCCTTGAAATCTCCAGTCTTTGAAGATTGCCCGTCGTATCTGAGAAGGCTGGGTAGTGTGTGCTTCTTGTGCGGAGCATCGGAGAGCTGATCTGCCGAGTCCCAAGATCAAACCATAAACTCAATAAAGAGACCTCAACCCTTTGAGAAAGACCATAGAAGCAAGAAAAAAAAAACACCCAAACCTCAAGCAAGAGCAAGAGATGAGATTTGATGATCGAGATGGAAGGCTAAAGAAATCAAGGAACACACCTTAACACACGATTTGAAGGAGCGCCCTGATTTGTATTGAATAAATGAATGTCGAGGACTTTGGATAAAGTCATAAGAGGACAAAATCGAGCAAATCACAAAGGCACCAACTACTGAACGCCGGCATAAAACCGTTAAACGGAAGGAAAGCTCTACTGAGAGAGCAGGTCGACGGCTCTTATATATATCTTCCTATTTAATTGTTAATTACAACTTTATTAATTAAGAAGAATATTCATTTTTCTCATTTGAAAAATCATTATATCATAAATAATGAAAATTATTATAATATTTATCACAAAATTTTTATTCCTTACTTAACTCAACTCAATTCAAATTTATAAAATATTAATTTTAAATTAATTAAAAATAATTATATATTTTTTTAATTTATATAATTTAAGATTATATCTTTTAATAAATATAAAATTATAAAATTATTTTAAACTATTTTTTTAAGTTAATTTAAATTTATAAATTAAGCTGCAGAACCAGCGGGCCTTACATAAACCAACGGTCCAGATTATTTGTTTTTATTTTTATTAATTATTATATACTTATTAATTAATACACCCTAGTGTCTCTCTCCCTCCTTCTGCAAACGAAAAAGAAAGTCTAGTGAGAGAGCTCTTTCTTTCTCTGACTCTGTCTATGTTTCAGTGGTCAAATCAATCAAGAATGGCGAATTATCGAAGCTCACGAACTACTGGGTTAATACGCAGTTTTACTTTGTCGTTTAGAGTCTTGGCTTCTGCTATTACCCTTGCTGTCCTCCTCTTCTTCACTGTCTCTTTCCTATTTACTGCTCGTTCTGACTCTCATTCGGAGTTCCATAACTTTGTAAGTTTTCACATTTTCTTTCTCGGGAAACAAACAAGATCTGTTGTGAACTCTTTATTATAACTTGAATTAAGATAATGGGAACGTTTAATATAACCTACTGTTTTTTGCTTAGGGATCTTACAGTTTTCTGTTATTATGTTCAGTACAATAGGAAAAAATTTTGAGTGTAATTTTGGATTTTGACATTTTTGTTAGAGAAATTTGATTTCAATCGTGTTTTGCTTTGTATTGTTTAGGGTTTCAGAAACGTCGGATCCGGGAGAAGATCCGTACTTGCATTGAAATCTGATCCATTGAAGCCTCGTTTGGATCAGATCCGTAAACAAGCCGATGACCACCGATCTCTCGCCCTCGCTTATGCATCCTATGCTCGGAAACTCAAGCTTGAGAACTCTAAGCTAGTTAGGGTATTTGCTGATCTGTCGCGAAACTACACCGATCTCATTAACAAACCCGCTTATCGGGCTCTGTTTGAGTTGGATTCACTCTCCATTGAGGAATTAACGCTGCGCCAATTTGAGAAGGAAGTGAAAGAGAGAATCAAAGTGACTCGTCAAGTAATTGCTGAGGCAAAAGAAAGTTTTGATAATCAGCTGAAAATTCAGAAGTTAAAGGATACAATTTTTGCTGTGAATGAACAATTAACTAAAGCGAAAAAGCAAGGGGCTTTCTCTAGTTTGATCGCTGCAAAATCAATACCCAAGAGCTTGCATTGCCTCGCTATGAGATTGATGGAGGAAAGAATTGAGCATCCGGTGAAATATACTGATGAAGGGAAACCACTTGCACCTGAATTGGAGGATCCTAAACTTTATCATTATGCTATTTTCTCTGATAATGTTATTGCTGCATCTGTCGTGGTTAACTCGGCTGTGAAAAATGCAAAAGAGCCATGGAAGCACGTTTTCCATGTTGTGACTGATAAAATGAATCTTGGGGCAATGCAGGTTATGTTCAAATTGAAGGATTATAATGGTGCACATGTTGAAGTGAAAGCTGTTGAAGATTACAAATTCTTGAATTCTTCATATGTACCTGTTCTCAAGCAATTGGAATCTGCAAATCTGCAGAGGTTTTACTTTGAGAATAAGCTTGAGAATGCAACCAAGGATACTACAAATATGAAGTTTAGGAATCCTAAGTACTTGTCAATTTTGAACCATTTGAGATTCTACTTGCCTGAGATGTACCCGAAGTTGCACAGAATATTGTTTTTAGATGATGATATTGTGGTGCAAAAGGATTTGACAGGGTTGTGGAAGATCGACATGGATGGGAAGGTGAACGGGGCAGTGGAGACTTGTTTTGGGTCGTTTCATAGATATGCACAGTATATGAATTTCTCACACCCTTTGATTAAGGAGAAGTTTAATCCAAAGGCATGTGCTTGGGCTTATGGGATGAACTTCTTTGATTTAGATGCTTGGAGAAAGGAGAAGTGCACAGAGCAGTACCATTATTGGCAGAATCTGGTAAGATGACATTACTTTCTACCAGTTATGTTATATTTTCTCTCCTTTTTCATATGCATAGTTTGACGCTCAGATGCATAGTAGGATATAAAGGAAACATTTTGCTATGGCTTGTTGCTTTCTCATTTTAGGGATGTGGGGTGGTCTCTTAGCTCGTTTCTTTCATTATATTTGATCTATTATGATTTGTTCCTAATTTCTGGTTGAATTTTGTACTCTGTTTGTGTTGCAAAATCATCATTAACTTGTTATAATGGTTGATATTTGCAGAATGAGAACCGAACCTTGTGGAAATTGGGGACATTGCCCCCAGGTTTGATCACATTTTATTCAACAACAAAGCCACTAGACAAGTCATGGCATGTTTTAGGGCTTGGATACAATCCAAGCATCAGCATGGATGAGATTAATAATGCTGCGGTGGTGCACTTCAATGGGAATATGAAGCCGTGGCTGGACATTGCCATGACCCAGTTTAAACCACTTTGGACGAAGTATGTAGACTACGAATTGGATTTCGTCCAGGCCTGCAATTTTGGACTCTAATTATGCCCTATCGAGCTGCAGCAAAGATCAAATCTTTTGAAGCCTCTAATTATTTCTTACAGGATCATCAATTGTCGAAAGTCAGCATCTTTTCAAGTGTAGCATTTTTTACTTCTACGTTAATTCAGATTTCTTCTTCCGTTCATTTTATACATGTCAAGCAACTAAACTTCGTTGTATTTGGCAGATGGTAGCTGTTAAGAAAATTGTTATAGCATTCAAGAAATTTACAAACTGGTTCATATTATTATCTTTGAACTCTTGTTTAATTTGTCACAAGTTTTTCATCTATCATATATGCCCCGGCTGATGTAATTTTATCCCATCAAAATTGATCCAGCAAAAGTGAGAGAAGTCAAGAAGCTAACCAAACCAATGCAGTTGTCGAAATGCACCATCTGCCAGGCCTTTTTTTTCTATTCTTTTTCCCCATTTTTCAAGGTCTAAAGACTGTGAAGCCTCAACTGTACAAACATTATATTAAGCCTCATAATGAGAATTGACGTACTTCAGATAGAGATCCACTTTTACCCTTAAAAAACTGTGATTACATTCCTAACCAAACTAATAAAAAGGTCGCTAAATCCATATTCATATATTTTTCAAGCTGTCAAATTGGAACCCAAGTTGAAGAAAGTGACCGAATTCCGGGATTCAGTTCAGCCAGGCATTAATTATTACACGAATAAATAGGAGAAAATGAAACCGTGTTATATTTTTTTAAAATTTTTTACTTTTTTATAAAAAATATTTTAATCATTTTATTATAAATTAATTATAAATTATATAAAATTTATAAACTCATTTATAAACTAATAATAAATTTAAAATTATTTATAAACTCTATAAAATAATAAAAAATAATATTTTATAAATATTTTATAAATTTTAATATTTTAATAAATAATTTATAAATATAATAATTTTAAAATTATTTTAATTTTTATTATATTTTTATCAAAAAGCTAAAAAAATAACAGGATAGATATTGAGTAAATTGGTATCTCAATCTCTACCGAAAAGAAATATTCTAATTCCCAACTTTTGTATGCAACCTTCAATTTGAGCTGATCAAAATATGAAATGCAAATAAGTTAAAATAAGTTACATAGCTGGACCAGAATTCATTTCTTAAAACCCAAAAAATACAAATACCTTAATATGATACATCCATTAATAAATGAAAATTCATCATGACATATATTATCCATTATATATATAATTCAAATACCAAATTCAAAATGGCTTATTTATCCAACTAAACCTCACTACAACAGGAACCATTCAAGACAGTAAAATAAATCCATCGCCATATATTATAGCTAAATAAATTTGGTAAGCCAAAGGCCCAGAACCATTTTCTTAAACGTAAAGAGATTGCCCGAAAGTAGACTAAATAACTACACGCGAAAGCGACATGAAATAAGTGTACCAGTTCCAAAATCTTTGCTATCTCACCCCAAAACGACTCTTTATCAAGGAAAAATGGACAAGTCGAGAAGAAAAAACCCTTCAACAAAAATTTCAGGAAGCTCATCTATTGAAATGTATCATCTCCTTTAACTCCACTAAATCACGTCTCATTAATACTGCACTAAGAAAACAATCTTTAATCGCTTCCAAACCACCTCCCACATACAGATCTTCAGGCAGTAGCAGACACCCCAGGTACAGTGGTTTTAGCTGCTGCATTGAGAGCCAAACCACCAGCATGGTTTGCACGGCCACCATTGTTCCCCATCTTATCAGCCCTTCGATATCCATCACCTCCACGGTTTGAAAATCCACCCCGGTTACCATTCCTGTTCCCAAACTCTGTCCTGTTATTGAAATCACCCCTTGCATAGGCTTTGCTTCCTCCAAAATTTCCACGCGCTCTTGCTCCCTCATTCCTAAATCCAGCCCCTGCACCAGAAGAAAACCGTCCCCTGCTGCTCCCTGCAAATGAAACCTCACTTCTTAAGCCCAAGGAATAAGCAAGGAGCACAAAAACAGAAAAAGATCATGGTACAAAATACAGCAAAAGTATAGACATCGTATAGAACTGGATATTTTGTAGGATTTCTTCCCCAACCATCCTAAAGTGAAAAACAAAGATTTATTTGATCCTGCTGAAAAAATAGGACCAATTACCACATGTTTTCATGTCTAACTTGACATGCATCATATAACCTCCTTAATTCCTGAACATATTTATCTATGCAATCAATAGAAATTTATTCAATGAAAAAACCTTTTCTTTTGTCCGAAAATCCCTTTACTTTTTATTACCTCCAATATGCCTCATTTACTTTGCATCCAATCACTATCATTCAATTATCTAATTTGATTATCCTAATTTCTAAAACGAATTGATTTTTTTTCAGTCCTCGAAAATTTAAACAATTTTGGTATAATACAACTAAAAAGTATTGCTCACATGCATTGCTTGTAAACAATTTCTAATTTAACACAAAATTTGATCATAAAACCAGACTTGCCTCGAGTTGATCTCTTTTCTTCAACAACTACCCAACATCCATTAATCATGATAGGAGAAGCCTGAAACATCAGCAAAAATATGCCTCAAATACAGAACTTACAGAAATATTGTAACTAACAGCAGCTGATGAGGAAAGCAAAAAAAAAAAGAAGCAAATATTGCACAGTTCTATTTTATCAGAAAATACCAGCTACTCACACTAAATACAACCAGAGCACACTTTTATTAATGGAATGAAGGTATAACTAAAATAACAGTAAAGGTGAGAAGGCAAGAGGCAACGAGAGGTAAGAAAATGAGTATTCAGTTGGTAGTTCTCATCAATCACCGCTCTTGCATCCAATTGTTCCAACCGAAAAGTCAATCGAACTCATTTATCGACAAATTCGCATAGCACAATCATTTAATTTAAGACCTTTCATTAGGGACAGAAATTCTAGTATTTTTGGTGTATACATTAAGGTTAGGTTCCCCTTTAAATGGAACCAATCATGCGACTAAATTGCCAAAAGAGTTCCAAGTATGGAGTATCAGATAGGCTCTAACAAATGAAATTGCACATTGCAAAGTAATGTTGAAGTGGCCAGGATGCTGTGGCCATAGTGACAAACCACTGCCAGTGGAAAATTTAGAGTTAAAAACTACAGGTGGCAGAACGGGTGGCAGCAAAATGTTACTGACAATAGAATTGGTGATATTGCCCTAACCAGCTCTCACCATGAAAAGGGGTTTCCACAAGCACAAGTTTATATACATAACTTTTAACAAGCAATGTTTGATATTAAGAAGAACTACCAAGCACTTAGTATCCAGCCAACTCTAACCTTTATAAGTTTATAAACAACCTTATTTTCCTTTTTTTTTTGGTGATAAAATCATATCCTCAACTACTTTTCTAGAAAATATGGACAATGAATACCAAAATATCCAAGCCAAATATACTAACCGCGCATTAATTCAAATTCCATAATATACGAATCATTAATGCCTACGGAATTCAATAAACCTTGCACTTAACTTTCCCTAGCAAAAGTCTATATAAATTGACCTCTTTTAACACGTCAAATGATAAATTCTGTTCGAATGCACCAGACAAACATGTAATTTTTAGGAATCTGGGCAACAAAGAAGTGACATGCACCACACTTTGACCCCCAACAATTTAAGTATTGTTCCAACGATAGCTCTTAGGCAGTAAAAGAGCTTTTTTTTCTGCACACTTATATTATAGCAACAATTTCACCTCTCTCGTCTTCATTATGAAAGTTCTCCCATGTGACAGTAGTAGCAACATCATGCATCTTAAGACTTGTGCCACTAGAATATTATTTGCACAAAATGCCAATGCAAAACTAAACTGGATCAAGCAAACATGTAAATTGTTCATGAATCCTACAGAGAATGATACTTTTAAGCACCTCAGTTCAAGAATGCATCTCAATGACATTAACCTTCAAGTAGAGAAAATGAAATAAAGTAAATTTTCTTTTTCCTTCAAAAATTGCATGGGCATATTCATCTTTTTCAAAATGAAATCAATAACAGTAATATTGGCGTTAACACACATCAAAAAAAAAAAATCCATGGCATTGCTACACACTATAAATTTACAGAAACCATTTAAGTCTACACACGAAGTCATAAAACAAAGCATTGTTTTGTTCTCTCTCCATTGTCTCTAATGGAATAAAAATGATATCTAAATCAAGAAATAAGTTATCAATAATTTATCGAGAAATAATTACAAAAACTTAACAGAAAATACAATGCATATTAGCATGTCAAACCTCTATTGCGCTTTGCACAGCACTTGCCACTTCAAATTCTACAAAGCCAAAGCAGAATCCCTGTAGTACAACATGTAGATTACAATAATTAGCTGCAGATGTAATGAATGATTAAGGTCCTGTTTGGTTTAGCGGTTTCATGCAGCTGATAGCTGGTAGCTGTTGCGGATAGCTGTTAGCTGATGAATAATAAGCGTTTGGTAAAAATATAGTAAGCTGTTGTTATTGTGTAAAATGACCAATAAGGGTATAATTTTAAATAAACTCAAATTTTGAAAATTTAAATAATAAATATATTTATAATAAATTTAAAAAATATAATCTACCAGCCACAATAAAAATAGATTGATGCCTTTTTTTTTTGGTAAAATTTATTGGTAGCTTTTTTTTTCGAAAAAAATATTAGTAGCTTTTTTTTTTGGTAAAATATATTGCAATCCTCATAGATTCGATTAATTAATATATATATAAAAGATTGACGTATAAATCATTGATTTGACATATATCGTTATACTTTAATAATCACACGTTATAAGTTTAAATTAAAGGTTACAGATATTAATATTATCTAATAATTCAAGGTTAATATTGTCAAATAAAAAAACTATAAGCAGCTGTTTAGAAAAAGCTAGGAGGAGGAGCTTTTTCAAACAGCTGCTGTTTGAGCCTTCAAACAGCTAACAGCTGCTGATAAAAAAGTTAACCAAACACCTATTCTTTAGCTGATTGACTTGAAACAGCTATCAGCTGCCTCAATCAGCTAAACCAAACACCCCCTAAGTAAATGAATGATTAAATGCATCAAATAATAGAGTTAACTCACCTTCTGACATCTAACTTGAATGCCACCAGTTCTGATAGGTCCAAACTTCTTAAACTCATTCTCAAGAAGGGTATGTGTAGCATCCAAAGGTAGACCTTTTACGTAGATTGAAGGACCTTCAACTGTAAATGAAAAATAAGTTATGAGCAAGCCAAGTGAATTGTTTAAATACATATTAATTGCATGTAAAAGAAAGATAATATTAACACAGAAAAAAAAACATAAGAAAAGAAAAACATTAGAACAATCAATAACTATAAACACCTTCACCATCTTGGGCATTCCCATTTTCAGTAGCATTTGAAGTGGAGACTTTTGTCTCAGATGCCACTGCATGAGTCACAGCAGCAACTTGTTCTTGACTCTTCGGCGCAGACTTTAGAGGGGAAGGCGCAGGGCTTGAAAAAGGTGCAGCGTTCTCCTTCAAAACTTTCACCTAGAATGAAATATAAAGCAATCTATCAATGTGAATGGAATGAGAACACACACATCAAAGGTGATTATTCATCATCCCACCTTTAAACCACTAGCATTTCTAGATATTGAGATTTACCACACATGCTACTCTTAATACTTACAATAGAGGCATATGACTTCTTTGGCACATCTTCAATTTTAGCAATAGATTCAGATACCATCTGTGAATCAGCAACTATATGAGTATCATCAGGAATTTCACCAACAACTTCAGGCAATAGTGGTTCCTCTTCTTCTATCGAACTATCCACATTCTCAGGGGGGTCATAAACTTCCTCTCCATTGGCTTCCTCAGATAATGCAGTTGTTTGCTCAGAAATGTGATTTTCTTGTATGGAAAGGTCTGGGAGGAAAACGAAAATTCAACATAAAAGACACCAAATTGATATATACTCAAAATGTGATGTTCCATTACCTTGGCCAGGAGCAACTGGAGCTTCAACATTATTGAAAAGATCAGGATTTTCATTTTGATGGTTTGCATCATCAACATATCGGAAGACATCATTCAAAACAAAATAGCCTTTATCTTGAGGTGCCAAGAAGAAACTCTGAGTAAATTTCTGCCGCAAATTATCATTTCCAGTCAGATATCCTGTCACAAGGACAAGCACTCCTCCATTGTATGATTCTTGAGAGTCAACTGTTGTAATTTCGGCCCTGAATTCTCCATAACCAAGTGAAAGAATCTTCTCATTTATGGCCTGCCTCATAAAAATAAGTTAACCATATAGAGTAGCACCATAAATTGCAACAATGATTCATATTCAGTAATCTCTACTTCCAGGAGCAAATGCCATGTACTTTTATAAGACGTCTACGACATAAAATAACCATTGATGTAATATAAGAGGCATTAAATCCAATTCGCAAGAAGTCTGAGACATAAAATAACTATACTCCCTGATATTCAGTTACTGTAACAGGTAGTTGGACGAGAAACTTTAATTTCCAGATAAATAAAACATAATCAATACTCAGGTTGCATTTGGTTACATAAAATCCTTCAGACATGATAGACATATTTGAGAAAGAAAATTTTGACAGTCCCTTTACGATATTCAATTATTCATACTACGAAAAAACAAGCTGCTTATAGGTTTCGCTAGGGTGCAGATGAACAATAACAAAGCAAAGAAAAGAGAGAGAGAGAGAGAGAGAGAGAGAGAGTTCACAAAGACCTTAAACAAAAGTGCGTTATGGCCCTATGGGTGTAAAGAAAAGGAGAACTCACATGCATGGTGGTCGTGGTACTCATCACCCCACCCTCTTCAGGACGACCAAGCTTACTAACATCTTGGTAGAATCTGTGAACAAGCTCCGGCGATTGATGCAAGATGAGGTAGTATTGGTGAACAAATGCATTACCGACCTAAACCAAGCACAAACTCCATTTAAAACTATAAAGCTCACAGAGAACATTACAGATACTATTATTCATTAACTAAAAGCAACATACAACATCAGGAGGAACTGCAGCTTGCTGGACTGGCAACGCCATCTCGGATGAAATCCCTACAAAAAATTAAAACAAATTAAAACTGCTAATTATTATCTAAGAACAAACCATTTTTTTACACATTTGCAAAACAATTTCAAATTCAAAAACTAAAATAGAATTATAAAATATCGAAGACCTATATTCGCCATTGAGGAAACATCATTGAAGTTTCACAATCAATAACTATCGAAAAAAATACACCACAAACGAGAACCAAAGAAAAATGTCAACAACAGCTACCATAGCTTAAAATCATGAAATACAGAGAAATTTACATTATATCTTTAATTAGTTCAGAAATCATGCCTAAAACAAAGATTAAGTTGATATGAAGAAATGAAAAGAGAAGAGAGTACCTGAGGTGAGATTTGGAATTTGGGATTGGAGAGAGGTGAGAGAAAGATGTTGTAGGGCGCTCTGGTACTTGCAGTGTCTTTCTCTCACGTCTGTTTTCTAGGGTTTTTCTGGATCTTTCAGATGCGCGAGAAACGAATGGAGCTGGAAAGTTAAAAGATGAAAATCAGTAGGGCGGTTTTGGTGCCCTTTTATAGCCGAAACAATTTGGAGGCGGTTTTGTTTCACCAATGTGTGCGTGGGTTTTCCTGTACAACCTTGCTGTAAATCACAAATGATCTAATTACTCAATTATTTTTTTTCTGATATTTAGTCATTTTATTATTAAAATTTTTAATTTATAAATAAAAATTTATTAAATTATGTCAAGTTATTAAAATATTTATTTGGTTAAAATATATAAATACAAAAAATAAAGTGATCGATATTTATTAATATAAATATCTATTAGTATAAAATAAATAAATATATAAAATAAAATGGTTAAAATAAAAGTTTATAAAGTAAAATAACTAAAAATAATAAATTTAAGGAGCTATATATGTGTATGACCTTTTTTTACCTAAAAAATAGTTCAATTTATTAATTGAGGCAATTTATAAACTAATTCAATTTTATCAATAATTGATGCAATTAAAAAAATTATTTAAGACAAAGTCAAACAAATCCAGTTTTTTTTTCCTAAAATGAATTATAATTAGCTATGTTGAGTTTTTAAAAAAAATTATGCAAATGATTCGTGTTAAATAAATCAAAATCTAAGCAAAATAATACATGCTTTTAATCACCAAATTACACATTGATTGTTATATATTTTACTTTATTTGTTTTAATACATAAAATGTGGGGAGGAAAGGAAGGAGAATGTAAGGGAAAATAATTACATATCTTAGCATTTTTATTTTTGAAATTGAGGAGGGAAATGAATTTAATTATTTTCCATTCTCTCCTCACATATCAAAACTTAATTTAATTATTATGTCCTAACTTTTTTTGATAATATAGGCTTATAATTAGAACTTCGTATTACGCGTATATTTTAAGTAAGATTACAATTAAATCAAATTGAATTAACATAATGTGTCATTTAAGTTTGATTTTTAGTATTAAGGTTAAATATATATGTTACTCTTAAACTTTATTTGTTTAGTCATTTTTTTGTATGAACTTATAATTTAGGTATCTCGCAACTCACAATTGTTTTTAGTTTATAAATACAATCTTGCTTAGTAGTATTTGTGTTGACAACACGTATGCTGACAATGATCATTTACATTAAAAAAAAAGTATTGTTAGAACAAGAAATCAAATTTGCATAATTTTCTCCCTCTCGAAATCCCTTATCAAATGATTCAATAAAATTTAATCCTTAAAATATAATCATTGTAATCTAATTCCAAAAGTGTTATTTTTCATTCCCGAATTTGGTTAAAGAAAGCATTGGTTGAATTCGGTTGAAGAAAAATACACATCCCCAAAGTGAAGAGAAGGTAGAGAATAAAAGATAACGAGTAGCATTTGACTTCATTTTGTTAAAGAATGAAAGGAAGAAAAAAAATAAAAGGAAGAGAGAATGAAGATTTCAGTTCAATAGAACCAACCCCTCAAACTCACATGCAAACTCTAAATTGAATATATACATTGTTACGGTTGATTGCGAAAATAAAATATTTATTTGGGCAAACTGCGACAAACATAATAAAGAAAATAAATAAGAACATATAAATTTACGTAATTCGGCTTTAGTCTAAGTTCACAGGTGAAAGAGAAGAACAAATCCACTAATAATAAAAATGATGCAAATTTAGAGAAATAATACTCACAACCCTAGCTCCACTTACACCCAATGCACTCATTTAATTTAGGAGCGCTCAACACAATATAAAAATAAATATTACTAAAGAGTTTTTTTTAAGTTACTCTATATACAAATAAGTTGCATTTTTGCCCATATAGTAAAAGGATTAGAGCAAAAAAATTACCTTAAAATTGTCAATAAAAATGGCCTAAAATTGTAAAAAAAAATAATAGTTGGCTAACTAATTTGCTCATTTTTGTTAAAAAATGCCAATAATTATTGGCTAACTAATTTGCTCATTTTTCAAAAAATGTTAAATTTGACCAAAAAGGAAATTCAAGACATATTAATAAATCTTCACCTTGACTTGAATTTATTATATCAAATTAAAAGATTTATCTCGACCTTCTCCAATTAGTCCTTTAGGAAAAATTTAATTGTCACAAATACCAAATAAATCTAAGTAATGTTTGAACTTACTCACTGAAAGAAGCTTAGTTATCATATCAGCTGAATTATTTGTAGTACCAATCTTCTTAACTATAATATTGCTTTGAGAGATAATATTTTAGATAAAATTGTATTTCACATCAATGTGCTTCATCCTTTCATGGAACATCTGATCCTTTGTCAAGTGAATAACACTCTAACTATCACAATGGGTAGAAGTCACCTATAAATCCGTAGTAAGCTCACTAAATAAACCTCTAAGCCAGATAGTTTTTTTACAGCTTCAACCACTGCCATGTACTTAGCTTCTATGATGGATAATGTCACTGTAGGTTGTAAAGTAGCCTTCCAACTAATAGTACAATCACCAAGAATAAGCACATAACCAATGATGGATTTTCTTCTATTAAGATCTCCGGCATAATCTGAATCAACATAACTAATCACATTTCCCTTACCTTTTTCAAATTTCAAACAACTATTAGTAGTATCCCTCAAATATCTCAATATCTATTTCATAGCTTGCCAGTGTTATTTTTCTGTATTAGACATATATCTACTAACCATACTAATTGTATGTACAATATCATGACGAGTATAAACCATGACATACATAATACTACCAACAACACTAGAGTAAGGAACATGTGATGTGTTCTCAATATCTTTTTCAGACTATGGTGATAAAGCAACGGAATGTCTAAAATGAGCAGCAAGTAGAGTACTTACAAGTTTAGCATTTTTTATTCCAAAATGCTCTAAAACTTTTTTAACAAAACTCCTTTGAGTTAGATAAAATTTACCTATAGTCCTTTCTCTTTGAATTTACATACCTATAATTTTCTTAGCTGCTCCCAAATCTTTCATTTCAAATTCACCACTTAATTCTTCTTTTAACCTGTTGATGTCCAACATATTCTTGGCATCAATAAGCATATCATAAATATAAAGCAACAAATAAATAAATGAATTATTATTAAATTTTTTGAAATATACACAACTATCATATTGGCTCCTAGAGTAACCATATCCAACCATAAATGAATCAAACCGCTTATACCACTGTTGAGAGGACTGCTTCAAACCATACAGTGATTTCTTCAATAAGCAAACATGGTCTTTCTTGCCTTCAATCTCAAAACTCTCAAGTTGTTGTATATAAATTTTCTCTTCAAGTTCACCATGCAAGAAGGTTGTCTTGACATCTAATTGTTCTAACTCTAGATAATGTATAGCAGCTAGAGCAAGCAAAATATGGATAGAGCTATGTTTAACAACTTGTGAGAAAATATCATTAAAATCAACTCTTTGGACCTGAGTATAGCCCTTAGTGACCAACTGTGCCTTATATCTTGCATCTTCAACACCTGAAATGCCATCTTTCCTTTTAAAGACTCATTTGCACCAAATAATTTTCTTATCTTTTAGCGACTTCACTAATTCTCAAGCTCTATTCTTATGAAGAGATTTCACATTCTTTTGCATAACAATCAACCACATAGCAGAATCATCATAAGAAATGGCTTCTGAATATGTGGAAGGTTCATTGGTTCCTTTAATTTCTTTTGAGCAACACATGTAAAAGTAATATAATTTGCTAATCTAGAAGGCATTCTTTTCTCTCTTTATGACCTACTTCTAGCAATGGAATATCACTTCTCTTCTACTGACTCTTCTACTTCTGTAGAAGTAGGTAACTGAATTGGGCTTTGAATGAAATTTATTTGTGAAGATGTCTTCTCTTTCTCAATCTCAACTAGGGGTGACAGCAAGTCGAGTAATTTTGGGTACCCAACCCAGTTATATAGGATTCGGGTAGTGTGTTAACTGATTTGGGATGAGTATGGGTATTAAAAATATTACCCGTGTCAGGTTTGGGTCGGATACAAATTTATAGATTATGATACCTACTATCGGAACCCATTTATATATATTGGTTCGGGTAATGGGTACCCGTGGGTACCCTACCCATTTATTCCATCTACAAAATATTTATATATGTGTTTTGAACCCCCGACCTTTTAGAGAAAATTAATACATTTCACCACTCAACTACATTAACAACTATGTTTAACTCATAAAAAAATAAATCATATATGGAAGCATATATAATTTATGTATTTAAGTCAATATTATATATAATTATTATAAATATTATATAATTAATATAAAAAATGAATTGTATATATAATACAATTGATATATAAAAATATAATATCATATAAAATTAATTATATATATGCAAAATGGTTAATGTTATAAAGTATATTATAGTTGATATAACATTATCCATATCAAATGATGTTATACGTACATATAATATAATATACTAAATGATATATATACTATAATATATATACTACGTAATATATACCATATTATTTTCACTATATTACATGGTAAAAACAAAGTATATATATGAAAATAAAAAATATATATATACCATATACTACTTAATATATATATATATGAAAAAATAAAGTATATTTATATAGTGAAAATATTTGATATATATAATATATAATATATATTATTATATTTATATACTATGTATTATATGCGATATATATTATGTTATATGGGCTATATATATAATCAATTATTTTAGTTATATACTATAATATATATTGTATATTATTATTTTCACTATATATATATATATATTATTTTACTTTGTATTATATTCACTATATATTACTTTATATTATATAATATATCTAATATTTTAATTTTTTTTAATATATTAAGCACCTTTTTGGTCAAAACTACATAGTTTTAACATAAAACTACATAGTTGTTTTATATAATATATTTTCTATTTCCTATATGTAACCCTAAAACCTAAACAAAACCTTTAACTTTTTTCCTTAAGTTGTTTGAAAACTCATTTTAGTTTTTAAGTTTTTAGTTTAGGTTTTTGTAGTTAGTTTAGTTTTGGTTTATTATATATATTATCAATTATTTTCATTATATAATAATTAAAGTAATTAAATATATAAGTATTAATTTATTACTAATTAAAATATTTTATATATTAATTTAAAAATAAACTAATAATTTAAATTTTATATCTTCGCCAAAACTATACCGTTTTGAGGATCTTAAATTTTAACCTAAACCTAACAAACATCAAATAACCACATAATACATCTTTTCCTTCATCAAATTTGCTCCGCCCTCTCATATTTTCATCTCCTCTTCCTCTTCTGCCCTTCAAACACAAAGCCAAAGACACTTTCCTCTCATCTCCTCTCTCACCAGTCTCTCTGAGTCCATCACCATCAGTTCTCTTCTCCTATCTTCATAGTCACAAATGAAGCTCTAAGCTGCTGCCTCTTCTCCTCTTTCTGTCATAAAAGAGGTAAGCTCTTTTTATCTCCTTCTCTCAAAGTCTCAATTTCACTCTTTACTAATAATCTTAGTCTCTCTCTTCTTTCTCATTGTCTCGTAGGATCTGTCTTCCTCCTCCCTCGTCAGTTTTTCCTAATCTACTGCCATCTGAACATCATTTATCAACACCTCTGGCACCATTAGAAAAAATATCATCTGACTAGTCCAATGTCTCCAAAATCGTCACTGTCTGATGCCAGAATCTCCTTCACTCTCCACTATAGTGATTTTTTTTGTTGTTTTTCGATCTCCTTTTTCCATGAAATTGGTATTTTTATAATCTTCTCTTCTTAATCTTCATTTTGGTATATTATTTATAAATTTTAGGCCACTTTTGTACTTAGCCGAAATTCGGCGACGGCGATACTATTTCGTCAAAACTTTATTATTTAGAAATTATTAAATAAGACAAATTGATTTATTTTAAATAATAATCTATAGAATTAATATATGTGTAGTTAGATTATAGTATACAAATTTATGATTTAAATTATAATAAATAATTCATCATTGAAATAAAAGTACTAATTATCAATACTTAGAATTGATTATTTATATATATGAAATTGATTAATTAATTTAGATTAATTAGCTAATTAATTATTAGATTACTAAATAATTTAAATTAAACAGTTAGATTATTAATGATATTTAGAGTTCATAAAACTAATTATTTAGTTAAAGTTTATAATATTATAATTAGTATAATTAGGTTATTATTATTATTGTTGTTGTTGTTGTTGTTGTTGTTGTTGTTGTTGTTGTTGTTGTTGTTATCATTCAAGTTTGTTTAATTATACTAGTTAAATAAATTTTATTTTATTAGTTACGGGTTCATATGTCAATATGAATAAAAACAACATCAACGACAATGATAGTTTGATGAAAGCAAGTGTTTCTAAAAATATTACAAAGCAACCCAAGGTAAGTAATAAAAGAAAGAGGTCATGGGTTTGAGATCATTTTGAGTCAAATAATAAAGAAAATCTTCAAGAAAAAAAAGCTAAATGTAAATATTGTAGTATTTCTATTGCACGTCCCTCTACTAGAGGCATTAGTTATTTAAGTAATTATTTATCTAGGTGTAAGAATTATCCATATAATTTAAACAGTAGTCAAAACACTTTAGCTTTTAAGTCTCAGCAAGATGTAGTAAAGGAATGTAAGAAATATTATTCTAGGATGATCATAATGAATGAGTTGTCATTTAGATATGTGGAACATCTAGAATTTCGTGACTTTTGTCAGACTATAGCTAGAGGTTTGATTCACCAAACCGTGAGCACCCATGCCTATTACACTGCCAATGACCACTGTATGGAGGCAAACACGTCGAACGAAGTTGCAAATGATATTTTTGCTATACAATCATCATCTGTTGCTTTTAAATCTGCATTTAGCATCAAAGATAGAACTTTAGATAAATTTAAGAGTTGTTTTGCCAAGGACTAATATGGAGATTTGAAAATTCAATATAAGTGGTGATGATGTTAAATTATTTGTTGGGTACTTTTTTGCTGGTATTTTTTTTCTTAATTATATTTTACATGTACACAGTATATTTCATACTTTATTTTTATTTACAAAGATAATTATTTCTAAAAATAATAGTATAATTGAATAATTGATATTGTTGTATAAAAATAATTAATTATTACAATATCCCTCATTAAATTAATTAGTTCTATCATATATTTAATCTGAAATATTAAAACCGTGATATAAGTTATTGCCATTATTATTTTTTTTAATCATGAATTACCCTTCAATTTGTATCTTTCTTCAATTTGTTTGTTTTTAAGTGTATAATTTCATATACACTGAAAACAAAAATTGTGAAGCACTTTATTTAATTGGTATTTTATAGTCTTACTGCTATCCATGTTTACTGAATTTTATAGTCTTGCTGTTATCCATATTATGATAATGGTTATTTTTGTTGCATTTTATTTATTGGCTTTAATTATAATGTTGTTGTATTATGTTTATTATAGAATTGTGTAGTGTAAAATTTATTTAGTAAAATTATAGTACCATTAAATTTTAATTTATAATTATTTAAGTAAAAGTATTATAATTATATAATTTGTAGTTTATTATATTTTAAATTTATATCTTAAACGGGTATTGGGTAGCAATGGATAATAATAAATGTGTTTGGAATGGATACGGGTAATGAATATATATTGATAAACGGGTTCGGATAATTTAGAATTAATTAGGCTCATGAATGGATAGGGCACTTTTCGCGGGTACCCTACCTGTTGCCATCTCTAATCTCAACCTCCACCTGCTTCTTTGAATTCTGCATGACTGTGTCAGACAAAACAATAAACTCTTTTCCTAAATAGAGCATGGTAGATTCATCAAATATAAGATTCCTATTAATAAATACTTTTGGTGATTTTGAATCAGGAAGTCAAACTCCATATCCTTTTCACACCATATGCAAAATCAATAAATACGCCCTTTTTAGATTTAAGTTCAAGTTTTTCATCATTAACATGAACATAAATAGAGCAACCAAATACCTGTAAATCAGAATAATCAGTCGGATTACCAAACCATATCTTTTCCGAAGTCTTACATTCAAATGATGCAGATGAAGAATGATTTATCAAACAGTAGGCTGTAAAAGCCATTTCTGCCTAAAAATCATGTGCCAAACCTGAATTTGACAACATGCACAAGACTTTCTCTAATAGAGTTTTGTTCATACGCTCAGTTATGCTATTTTGTTATGGAGTTCCTTTAACTTTGAGATGTCTCACAATACCCTTATTTTTGTAAAATTTATTAAACTCACCACCACAATATTCTAACTCATTGTTAGTGCGGAGACGCTTCACTTTCTTGCCTATTTACTTTTCAACCAAAGCTTTTCATTGCTTAAAAGTAACAAAGGCCTCAATTTTCTGCTTCAGAAAGTAAACACATACTTTTCTTGAGTAGTCATAAATAAAGGTAAACATATACCGAACACCACCTTTCGAAGGAATACGTGCTAGTCCCTAAAGATATGAATGTATATAATTCAAAGTACCTTTAGTTTTATGAACTCTTATACTAAAGCTAACTCTTTTTGCTTGCTGAAAACACAATGTTCACAAAACTCCATGTAATGTCTTGAATTTTTAAGCAGTGAATATCTAAATTATATAGATATTGGACTTTGTATAGTACTGAGAGTAACCCAGATATTTGAAATTGATAGAAAAATGGGGTTAGTCAAGCCTTAAATGATTGAAAGTTAAATCCGGATATGGACGAAATTGATATTTTTAAAAAAGAATCTTTTAGTGGTAAAAATTACAACAATTATCCTGTAGCCCTAAAACTAAATTCTACTATAATTAGAGCATGAAATATGGGTAATGGTACTTTAAAATAAGAAATTAAAAAATCATATTAAAATTAAATTTAAGAAAATGAGTGCACCAGAATTATAGTAAGCGCACCTTACCCAACCAAAACTCTAGATACTACAGAGACTAAAAAATTCTCCTTTCTTATTCCATCATCCAACACCATTCACATCACCACTACCATATTTTCATTCTTCTTCTTCCTTCTTCCATCTCCAAACATCAAAACATCAAAATCATTAGTTATACGTCTAAATTTTCATGGGAATTTATTAATTTATGGGATATTTTCTAAGATCATCATCATTAAACCAAAGAAAATTGAGAAAAAGGGAGGAATATCTACTTTGAATAAGGTTTGTGCTTGTGTTAGTAGATAGTGTTATCTAACCTATAAAGATTTAAAAATTATAAAATTTTACCTGAGAGTTTATCTATGCGTTAGTAGATAGTGTATAAAATTTTATAATTTTTAAAGATGATTTATTATGAAAGAAAAATCAAAGAACACAAACCGCCAGGATTGTGCTAGTAGAGCTAAAATTTTAGGATTTGTGAAACTTAATTGGAAATCATAGTAAAACAACCCAGAAAAATCTGAATTTTACATATAAGATCATATATATGTTTAATACATGCTGTCAAAAATTCATAAATTTTAATAAAAGTTTGATTCAAAAAATAAAATAGAAAATTGAAACTGCCAGAATAGTGACTGTAAACCAGAATTTGTAAGGTTAAGGAAACATAATTTAAAAATAAGGTAAATGAGTATATAAAATTCTAAAATTTTATTTAAATGTTAAAATACATGTTTTTTTATATGGTTAAAATTTTATGAATTTTTATAAATATTTAGTATCGAAATAAAATTAAAAAATGAGTACTGCCAGTAAAGTTATTGTAAAAATAGAATATATATGTTTGGAAAAATATAATTTTTAAACATAGTAAAGGATCTCAGAAAAATATAAAACTTTAAATATAATTTTATGTATGTATCTAAGACTTATTTTTAAATCAACATAATTTTTAATGGAATGTTAAGTAATTGCTCTTGAAGAGAACTATGTTATTGGTGCTAAATGGTTAATTGAAGTGGGTATCAATAGGAAATATTAGAATTTTTGAGTATTTGTTATGGATAAGATGTGTAAATGAGGTTAAATGATTATTATATCAAGGGATAACTTTGGAATAAGCAAATTGTGTACAAACAAGTTCAGGTGAGCAAGAAAGGAATGTAAGTTTCATTGTATGAAGATTGAATCATGAATTGATTGTACTCTTAAAGAGTTTGATATTATATATGTATTTGATATAATATGTGAACTTAGTAGTGAATTATTAATTTAAGCTTAGCAATATATGTATTTGATGTTAGATCATTAAAGATAAAAGTGAGTTTAATATATAAGGTGAGTTGGGAAGGTAAAGTTTGCATTAGGAAAGTTTGTTATACATATTTTGATGATCAACTTGAGTGTAAAAAGTTAATGAAATGGGAAAAGATAATTGAATGTTGAGTTACTTGTTTGTGGATAAGAAATAGAAAGGAAGCTAGTGACTATTATATCTATAAGTAACTTGGGGTTGAGTAAGTTGTGTTTAATGTGCAAATAATACTATTTATATAGCTATGTATAAGCAAAAGAATATAAGAGAAGGAAAAATGGGAGTAATATGAATAGAGAATTGAAGTGAGAAGAGTTCACTTGAGTAGAGAAAATATAGTGTTTGGTATAAGATAACATAACGTAAGTGTATTGAATCTAGTTTGATTGGTTTACATATAGTAATCTAAGCTTGAATTTGATTATGTTCTTGAAGTACTCATATTATTTACTTAGTTTAAGTGAAGTTAATGGCAATTTGTTGATTTAAATTTATAGTGATGTTAGAAAATTGATGATTTTGAGGTATTGATTGAGTATGAGAACGTTAGGAAGTATTTTCTTAAAAATATTTGGATGAGCAGTAATGATTAGAAATGCACAGGCGTGTCACACTGGTTAACACAGTCGTGTCCCTTGATTGTACTACTGAGTGACAGTAATAGATTGAATCACATGAGCATGTCCAAGGGTTGAAACAACCATGTTGTATAATTTCTCTTGCGAGAGACAGTAGTGAATTGAAATGCACGGGCATGGCACCAATGTACCATACGTTCGTGTCCTGTAAATTTAGAAAGAATTATAATTTTTTTTAAAATGATATAGTTTTTAAATCTTAATGGCAATTAAGAAAGCTAAATACTTAGTGAAGAAAGGTGATAACGTGTCACATAAAAGTGTACTAAGCGCAAAATATAATTATTTACATATATACAAGATACAAATAGTATATAAAAGATTATATTTATAAAATATGTATCTATATATATACTTAAAGAGAACGGTGTAGTGTTATTATAAAAAGAAAATATTAACTTATGAAGTGTATTGTATTAGAAAGAATAAACTAATTGAAGTGAAGAGAAGTGCACGGTATTGTAAAAGTGTAAATCTCAAAGAAGAAACGAAATAAGTGTTTTATGATAATTATAAAATATTTAAGATCAATGAAATAAGTGCATTGCCCAATATTATTGTTGGTAAACCTAGTATTTGGATTGTATGGCTAGCCAGAGGGTGGACATCTATAGTAATAGTGGGCACTCCGTGCCATTAGTGGACACTCTGTGTCACCTTATTCAGTGGCCATTTGTGCCAAGTAGGTCATTGACCAAATTCTTTATATTGGCATTTACTTGCCATCAGTAACCCGTTATCTGAATCTAAGATTTAAAACCCAGTATATGTTGGACAAAAGTGTAATGATAATAAAGTGTACATATAAATTAAGAATACTGATAATTAAATATTAACAAGTGCTAAAGCCTAGAAATGTTATTTTAAATCATAGTGCTTAAAGTGTTATGTAGAACAAAATGTTCATAGTGTTAACTTAAGGAAAGTTCTTATTAAAATAAAATGAAATTATTGAAAATATAAGATGCTATTAATAAAATATTGATAATTGTAGTGAATTTATAAAACTTATTAAAGTAAATTGCAAAAGAAAAATATTAAATGTAAATACAAAGTATTGATGCTATAAATGCGATATTTATTATAAAATAAATACTAGACAATTGCTATATATTTTATTATAATATGGTTATTTTGAAAAAATAGTAAAGAGATTTTATTGTTATTTATATAAACTGAAATTGTATTTTATTCTATTTATGGTAAAATAAGTTTTAATGGAAATATTTGTTTTATTGTTTTATTTTTAAAAATTATGATTTACTATTTTATCGTTATAATTATTTACATTGAAATTAAATAGCAAAATATGTATATACAAGCACTGCTACGCTATAAGCTTAACGTGTTTGAATTTTCTGATATGAAGGTAAGATGAACATGAGCGGAGTTATCAATTGGTGAATATGAGTTTCAATACTTAGTTGCAGAGAACGAAAGAAGGATTTTATAAATGATGAGAATTTTGGATTACTAACATTGTTTATTTATTTGGATAAATTTGAGAATTGTATTAAATATAAATGGGATGAAATATTTATTTATTTATTTGGAATAGCTCAGCTGGCCATCTGTTGTTACTCTCAATTGAGAGGGCAGGGGGTTCGATCCCCATAAAACCGTATTTTGGGGGTCGAGTTTTTTTAAAAAAGTAAAAAAAAAAATGGGATGGAATATTTGTATATATATATATATATATTTAGCTGAAGTTGTCAGATTTAGTGATTAAATTTTAATTCAGATATTGTACTATATAGAGTTATATTTATAGATTTTTATGTATATTTAAATTATTTTGAACAAAAATGGATATTGAGTTTATGGAAACTATTGAAGTTGAGATCTATTAAAAACAAATTGGGAGTACTTATTCGTTACAAATTGTGTTTTATTTATAGAAGATGTTGGCAGTATCTAATTTTAGGAAAAACTCTGTCGAAATTTTTATTGACATTAGTCTTAATGTTTAATTATGAAATGAATAATTAAGTACATAAGTGTTGTTTGACATTCCTTAGTAGTTCTCCATTGAATTATCAAGGGGTGTTACACTCCAACTTTGATACTTTGGCCATCAAAAAGACTCATTTTACTCAACATTGTTAGAACATATCAGATAAGGAGATGAGATTCTTTCTCATATTAGGAATATATCGAACACCAGTTAATGTTCTGATCACGCCATCATGCATATTTATTCTGACACTACTAATTTTGGCAACTTTACAAGGATAGTCATTGCCCATCAAAACATTGTCTGCCGGTTCATAAGAGAAAAACTAATCTCTATGGAGAAGTATATAAAATGAGCAAGCATAATCTAAATTTTATCCTTGTTTGGATTTGGCACCACCTTTAGTCAGGGCGTAAACATCACTAACTTCAATCTCATGCCGAACAACACTGGCTTCAGTTTCTCAACTTTCTGATTCTTTTCTTTATTTTTGTTCTGAAGATTGAAATACTCAGCTTTAATATATCTTTTCTTTTTAAAATAATTGCAAGTAAGATGATTATTTTTCGACTGTGATTTTGATCTCGATCGATTACTAATGCTAGGTTCCCTAGTAGAGAACTTTCCTTTAACAACCAAACCATTTGCTAGGCCGTCAGAATGGCTAGTCGAGAGTTCTTTATCAAAGAGCTCTTTAAAATACAAAGATGCTTTCACATATTTCAATTTTAGAGACTTTTTATTGTAATTCAATATTTCTCTAAAGATCTTATATGATGAAGATAGTGAACAAAACAACATAAGAGCTTAATCTACATCTTCGTACTTAATTCCATATTCACTAAGTCCAAAAGAATAAAGGAGAACTCATTAATATGAGATTTGATAGATGGACTTTCTATCATAGAGAGGTTGTACAAACGGTGCTTGGCAATGTGCTTGGTAGTGAGATTATTTATGATATACAAAGATTCCAACTTGTCTCATAAATCCTTAGTTGTCTTCTGATCAAGGACTTCATGCAACACTTCATTGGACAAGCAAAGCTGAATTGTAGATATGGCATTCTCATCAATCTTCACCTTTTTATCTTTATCCATCGTAATAGGCAAATTATCTTTACTTAATTGCGCTTTATGCAAACAGTTTTGCATCAATATTGCTTTCATCTTGAATTGTCACATATCAAAACTCATATTTCATTCAAATTTATCAATATCAAATTTTGTTATTCTTATAATTAATCCAAAATAAATACTAGCAATGCTCAGATACCAATTTGTTACATTCGATTGCAAAAATAAAATATTTATTTGAGCAAAATACGACAAACAAAATTAAAAATAAATAAACAAAAATATACAAATGTATGTGGTTCAACTTTAGCCTACATATACGGGGAAAGAAGAAAAGCAAATCCACTAATAATAAAAATGATACAATTTTAGAGAAATAACACT
This sequence comes from Garcia nutans, assembly GCA_947685225.1. Classification (NCBI taxonomy): domain Eukaryota; kingdom Viridiplantae; phylum Streptophyta; class Magnoliopsida; order Malpighiales; family Euphorbiaceae; genus Garcia; species Garcia nutans. The sequence goes on from CANTUV010000076.1 coordinate 1,636,403, forward strand.
CACAACCTTAGCCCCAATTACACCCAATACACTCATTCAATTTAGGAGCTCTCAACACAATATAAAAATAAATATTACTAGATAGTTTTCTTAACTCACTCTATATACAAATAAGTTGCATTTTTTCCATATATATATATACGCATAATGATTAGAGCAAAAAAAAAAAGCTTAAAATTATCAATAAAAATGGCCTAAAATTGTAAAAAAAAAAATAACAATGGTTGGCTAACTAATTTGTTCATTTTATTAAATGATTAGCTAACTAATTTGCTTATTTTTATCAAAGAATGCCAACAATGGTTATCTAACTAATTTGCTAATTTTTTCAAAAAATACTAAATTGGAACAAAAAGGAAATTCAAGGCATATTAACATACATATATATTCAACAAAATATAAATTACTTGTATAATCATGAAATCCCAATAATCTAGAAAGAAGAATTTTAATTTCCAAGCGTTACCGTCAAACAACATCCAAAGTTTAACAATTGTATGAAATAGAGCATATTCCAAATGGAAATACATTCGCATACTACAAGATGAATCGAGCACACTCTAAATGAAAACACAGGTTTCGAATGAAATGAACACAAAAATCAAATTTTAAATACATATCTCGGACGACTCAAAGCCAACTTTAAAAAAAAAAAAAAAGAGTAGATTTTTGACGAACTCTGCATACAAAATTCCAAGGATTCGAGAGACCATCTGGACTTGAAAAAACTACTTCGTCGTCTCTATCCAATAAAGATTTTTTCTCTTTTGTTATTTTTTATTCGTCTCTATTCAGTAAACTTTTTTTTTTCTTTCTGCATTGTCTTTTTTTTTTTCGTGTTTTGTTTTGTTTTTCATATCTATTCCGTAAAGATTGTCTCACTTACATGTATTCCACCTATTTGTTGACTCAGCAAAATCTATATATATATATATATATATAAGAGAAGAAAATTTTTGCATAATATTAAGCCAAATGTCACAATAATAAATTGTCACTTAGCTTAATTTAAGATAAAACTAGGATTAATTTAAGACAAATCTTATATTTTATCTAACCATTTAATTATTTATTTTGAAATTTTAAAAGTTTTAAAATTATTAATTAATTTATTTAATTTGGAAAATCTCAAACTGAAACTTAAATTTAAAAATTTTCCAATGTGAAAATGACTCCAATAATCATTGAATTATTTAAAAATATTCAATAATCATTTAATTTGGAAAATCTCTCTCTCTCTCTCTCTCTATATATATATACAACGTGGAAAATAGTATTTCATAAAATTAAGCAAAGTATTACAATATTGAATTACCACTTGGTATAATTTAAGACTAAATTAGAATTAATTTAAGACAAATCTTATTTTTTATATAATCATTTAATTCTTTGTTTTGAAATCTTAAAAGTTTTAAAATTATTGATTAGCTTATTTAATTAAAAAAATCTTAAAATTATTCAAACTGAAACTTAAATATTAAATTTTTTTAACTTGAAAATGAATCTAAAAAATTATTGATTAGTTTTAAAATTTTACTTAATTATATCATTTAAATGTGGTTCTTGACAAAAAAAAATAATAAATCAAGTCATAGTATAATCTCTCTCTCTCTCTCTCTCCCCCTCTCTATATATACACACACCTGGAGAATAGTATTTCATAAAATTAAGCCAAATGTCACAATATTGAATTGCCACTTGGTATAATTTAAGACAAAATTTAAATATTAATTAGAATTTAAAAAAAATAGTGTATAAACAAAATTTTACGTTTGGAACTTAAAAAAAATTCTTAGAGAGATTTTTAAGCTAATCACAATTATTTTTTTAATTTAATCTCAATTTTAAATTTAAAAGAATTAACAATATAAGCATATGACAAAAAAATCATTTTTTTTATCTAATCATAAAAAAAAATTTAATTCTCTTGATTAATTAGTGTTTTATGTTTAGGACTTTTTTATCTAATCATAATTTTAAATTTAAAAATTTAAACGAATTTAAATAAAAATAAAAAATTCATTTTTTATCTAATCATAATTTTAAAATTTTACACTAATTTTAATATTTAAGTTTTGTCTTAAATTATATATTGAGAGTAATTTTATGAAATATTACTCTCCATATATATATATAGAGAGAGAGAGAGAGAGAGAGATTATACCATGGCTTAATTTAATTTTTTGTGTCACAAACGGTGTGTAAATGATGTAATTAAATGAATTTTTAAAACTAATCAATAATTTTTTGGAGCAATTTTCAAGTTAAAAAAATTTTTAAATTTAAGTTTCAGTTTGAATAATTTTAAGATTTTTCAAATTAAATAAATTAATCAATAATTTTAAAATTTTTAAGATTTCAAAATAAATAATTAAATGTTTAGATAAAAAATAAGATTTGTCTTATATTAATAATAGTTTTGTCTTAAATTATATCAAGTAGCAATTTAATATTGTGACACTTTGCTTAATTTTATGAAATACTACTATATATAGAGAGAGAGAGAGATTATACTATGGCTTGATTTAATTTTTGAGTCACAAACCACGTGCAAATGGTCTAATTAAGTGAAATTTTAAAACTAATTAATAATTTTTTAGAGTCATTTTCAAGTTGGAAAAATTTTAAATTTAAGTTTCAGTTTAAATAATTTTAAGAATTTTCAAATTAAATAAACCAATCAATAATTTTAAAACCTTTAAGACTTCAAAACAAAGAATTAAATGATTAGATAAAAAAAAAATAAGATTTGCCTTTAATCCTAATTTTATCTTAAATTAAGCAAAATAATAATTAATTATTATGACACTTCACTTAATATTATGTAAAACTTTTCGTCTTCTTATATATATATATATATATATATATTCATTTAGTGCCATTGATATATGGTATAGACTATAGGATAACTCATTTTTGTGAATTACAATATTTATGCAAGTAATTCATAAATAACAAAAAGAGAAATTTACACTATATATCTCTTCTTCAATTTTTCTTTTTAAATATACTACACAAATTTTATTTTTTCAAATATATTACATTTTTTTTAGTTTTATTTTTTGGTCAACTTTTTTTTTTTTACGTCTTTAGTTATTAATACTGTTAACTACAAGTAATTGTCAACGTTAAAATGACGTTAATTTTAGTTTTTTTTATTTTTTTATTTTAATTTTTTACATTTCTTTTTTTATATTATTTTATCTAAAAATATTATTTTTTCTGATATTATATTCTTACAAATATACAACATATATATAATATTTCTACTATACATCTAAAATGCATTAACACTACATCAATAATTTTATTTTATATTCTTCTAACACATACAATATATAATACATCAATAATATTACTTACACATAATATCAACACAATATCTATAATATATCAACAAATTTATTCTGTATTCTTTTTACATACGCAACACATCTACAATATACATACAATACATCAACAATATATATACATTTTTATTATGTATTCTTCTTACATACAGAACACATCTACAATACATCAACAATAAATCTACATATTTATTCTATATTTTTTTTACATACGTAACACATCTATATTTTTATTCTGTATTTTTTTTACATACGCAATACACATATAATACATCAACAATAAATCTATATTTTTATTCCGTTTTCTTTTTTACATTCGCAAAACATCTATAATACAACAACAATATATCTATATTTTTATTATGTAATTTTTTTATTTTTGATCATTTAAATATGTATTTTTTTAAGAAGGTGAATATTTATTGAAGAAAAAGGTGAAGGTGAAGATTTTGTTGACGAATAAAGTAAAAATAAAGATTAAACTCAATATGAAGATGAAGATTTTACCTTTTTGATCTTTTTTTTCTATTTTTGCTTTTTTAATTTTTTTTCTGTTTGAAGCAAAACTTTCATATCTGGTTGCATGTAAACTTATTGAGTTTCGATAATGATGATGAATCTGTTGCATGTAAAATTTTTTATTAGTCAGTTGTTGAATTTTTTTTTTTTTTTTTATACCTGCGATGATGAAGAAGTTTATGATAGTTATTTGTTGGTTTTTTTTTATTTGATGATGATGATGAACAAAGAAGAAGAAGAAGGATAAAGACGAAGTTATAGATCTTTTTCATTCTTTTGATTTTTGATGATGAAGAAGAAGGAGAAGAAGCTGTAAATCTTTTTAATTTTTTCATTTTTGATGACGATGATGAACAATGAAGAAGAAAAAGAAAAAGGATGAATGAGAAGAAACTGTTAATGGTGCCGATGAAGAAAATAATGATACTATAAGAACAAAGAATGAGAAGAATGAAAAAGGATGAAGAAGAAGGAGAAAATAACAACGTTAGGAGGAGCACGTGTTTTTGTGATTTTGAGGCTAGATTTTATAGTTTTGTAAATATTTTTAAACAGCTATATATTTTTGTAATTTCCTTTGGTTTTTTAGGTATTTTTGCAGAAAGCCCTAACAAAATTGTTTTTATTTTTAGCCCCAGTTCGGATGCGTCGCTCATGCTAAGAGAAAAGTTCGCTCTTCAATTTATTTGGAAAACCTAACACTTCATGCTGAATCAATGTTGATATACAGCTGATCCAAGATTTCTTGAGTTGCTCATTCAATAGGCAATCTCTTTTTTCAAATTAAGATATTTTTTAGGTTCAAAAAAAAAATTAAGAGATTTTTTTAAACCTGTATTTAATAGTTAAAAAATGTAAATTAACTGTAAAATAAAATTCTAACAACATATAAAATTCATATAACCCATTTGACTATATAATAAAATCGGAAAAAAATTATGATCTCTGGTTATTAATTCTAAAAGTAATATTTTATTTATTTGATTTACCAACACCCATTTTCCAAAATATAAAATTTTCGCAAAATTGTACCAGTTATCGAACAAACAAACATCAAGTCTGATATTTTCAGGAAAAAAAAAAGAAAAAAAACCATCAAGTTTGGTAGCATGACCAGTTGAAATATGAAATATTTACATAATCACCTAAAAAATAATTTTTATTTTAAAAATACTATAAAAGATAAAAATATTTATATTTTTACAAAAAATTAAAATAAAATTTTAAAAATACCTCATTTTTCATTAAAGTAATTTTTTTTTAAAATATCTCTTTCCTCAATAAAATTAATATTTTACTTCAATTTTCATCTTTTTTTCAAACTTCACTATTAAATAAAAATATTCTGATAAAATAATAAAATTTAGTATTTTAAATTATTTTTCATCATATAAAAAAATTATAATTTTTTATAAAAGAAAAAACTTTTTGATTTTAATATTAATTATAAAAAATAACACTCAAAAAATAATAAAATATAAAATAAAAAAAATATATTAATAAAAATTATTAAATTTATTTTTAAATAAATTTTATATGTTATACACATTAAAAAAATAAAAAAAATACATATAATTTTATTATGTAGATATTATATTGATGTTTTATGTATGTTTCGCATATGTTGTAAATGTAATATAGATGTTTTGTGTATGTTATATATTTATTATCTAAGTTGTATGTATTTTATGTGAAAGTTATTGAATATTATTTGAATGTTGTGTGTATATTGTAAAAATAAATAAAAATAAATAAATATTAAAAACATCATGTAAATGAGTTATAGATGTAGTTTATATTATTAAGTGTGTACTATATATATTATATATATGTTTATTTTTTGTGCGAATATTGAGAATATAATCTTAATTTTTTTTAAATAAAGCAACATAAGTAAAATAAAAATAAATACAAAATACAAAAATTTTTTTAAAAAAAATAACAGTAAAAATGAAAAAAAAATTGTATGCCCGTATATTTGAAAGGTAAACCTTTCTTAAGGGTAGAGGATGTAATTTCCTAAGAAATTTACGCCATTTATGATTTTTCCGTGCTAACTTTGTAAAGATACATTTTTTTTTTCTTTCAATTACCTTTTTGTTTTTTTTTTCTTTAAATTAGCTTTAAAACGTTGATTTTTTTATTTTTATAATTTTTTATTTTTATTTTTATTTTTATTTTTTATCATTTTATTTTATTTATATTTTTTATTAAAAAAAATTTATGTCGTATTTTTAATATACACATAAAAATAAATATATACACAATATATATAAAATACACACTCAACAATACAAAATACATCTACAATAAACCTAAAATACATCTACATAATATTTTTAATATTTATTTAATTTTATTTTTTTATTTTCAAAATATCCATAAAATATTTATATAATATTCATATAACATTCAACAATTTTTACATAAAATACACACAACTTAAATAATAAAAACATAACACAACTACGTCTACATAATATGCACACAATATCTATAATACGTCTACAACATCTATAATACATTTACATTACATTTATAACACAACTACATAAAGAAATTGTGTGTTTTTTTTTATTTTTTATATGTATAATATGTAAATTTTGTTTAAAAATAAATTTAATAATTTTTATTAACATATTTTGTATATTTTATTTTATTTTTAATTTTTTGAGTATTATTTATTTTTTATAATTAAAATTAATTTTTTATAAAAAAATATAATTTTTATACAATGAGAAATAATTTAAAATATTAATTATTGTTATTTTATTATAATTTTTTATTTAATAATAAAGTTTAAAAAAATAAAAATTTAAAATTAAATATTGATTTTATTGAAAGAAGAGGTATTTTTTAAAAAAATTATTTTATTAAAAAATAAGATATTTTTAAAATTTTTTATTATTTTTTATAAAAATATAAATATTTTTAACTTTTATAATATTTTATAATAATTTTTTTTTGTTAGATAGTTATATAAATAGCTCTAAGTTCTTCCACAAATATCATCTTAGAAGATTGGGGTAGGCTTGTTTAATTCAACTGGAGCCTTAGTCCACTTAACCATTGAACGTTTGTCAGATTCCTTCCTGGACCATAAGGTGGACTTTTGATGGTCACTGTTGGTCTAGCCTCAACCACTTAGCAGAAAAAAGTGTAAAAAAAAAGATTTTTAATAAAAATAATCTTAAATTTATTATATTTATAAATTATTTATTAAAATATTAAAATTTATAAAATATTTATCAAAATATTAAATTTTTATTCATTCACAAAGAGTTTACAATGAATTTATGTTTATAAATTTTACATAATTTATAATGAGTTTATTATAAGTTCTAAAAATTTTTTTATAAAAAAATAAAAATTTTTAAAAAATATGATTGAGAGTGTCATTTTTTTTAAATTAAATTGCAAAAAACTACTAGCACTTTAACTTTTTTTTAATTTTATCATGAATTTTTAATTTTAAAAAAATGGACAATAAACTTTTTTTTAATTTTATTATATGGTTAAAGATTATACAACCAAAAATTGAGATGCCAATTATTTTTAATTATTTTATTAAAAATATGAACAGGAGTTATTCTCGTACATTATAGAAAAACGTCATTTATTTTTTTAAAAAAATAAAAGATTTTAAAAATAAATTTGTAATAATAAAACTACAAAAATAGATATAATTTAATTTAATTTTTAATTTATTTTATATTTACTTTTTTATATATGTATAATGATTGGCCAAATTATAAAAAAATACATATTTTAAATATAAATATAATTTATAAAATAAATTATATAAATAAATATAATTTATTATATGTAATTATATATATAATTTTATGTACAATTTACAATAGCTATATATGATTATATACATTCTGTATTTGTTTATCAAAAAACAATGGAGTAACTTTTTATTAATAAACCGAAATCACCAGTTTGATACCGAAATCACCAATTTCGGTTAACCAAAACTAAAATTGAAAACCGTCCATCACTGCTACCTTGTTGGGAAACAACAACCAGTTAATTGGGTAGGAAAAGACCGGTGACTGGTAGACTCAAAGCCAACGTCGCCGGAACAGTTTTTGAGCGGGTTAACGAAACCGGACTTGATATAATTTTAAGAGATCACCAAGGTGGTCTTGTTCAAGCTTTTTCCAGCTGGTCCCATGGAGTTTTACAGGCAAAATGGCAAAAAGCTGTGGGTGTTAGGGAAGTTTAGTGAATATAGATATTGAAATAGATAATCAACATGTGTTTTGAGCTTTAAGATCATATTCTTATGACTTCACATCTTTAATTAAAAAATGTAAGAAATTAGCCAAAGGTATTTTGGAAATTTTTTTTCTTTGGATTAGGAGTGTTATGCAGCGGATGTTAATAACAAGCAAATAACTTGCTATTATACCAGTAAATAGTTTATGAAATATTGTATTAAAAATAAATGTTAAGAAAATTTTTTAAAAAAATTGGAGAGATCACAGATGGACTAGCTTAAAATTCAGTCTTCTTAGACATAATTTTACTTGGATAATTATAATAGTACAATATAACAAAATAATTACTCTTGATAATATCTATAAAATTAAGATAAAAATACACAGATTTAATGTGGTTCGCCCTTTTATTTGGGCTACGTCCAAGATCAAACTCCGAATGATTTCTTCCACTAATAAATAGTAGGACTATACAAGAGATACTTTTATATAAAATATTCTAAAAGTATAACATTTACAATTTGAGATAAATCCAAAATAGTAGTTGGTGTTTCCCAAAATGCCCAAAAATAAAATCTCACTATTTTATCACTCACTAAACACTTCTCTCCCTCAATTTTTCACTCAACTCATCAAAGCAATTTTTACTTTAGCTTACACATCTTTCAATGGTTTTTGGTAATTTTATTGTGTCTTAGAAGAGGAAGAAAATGTCATATATATAGGCATTCCCATGTGATTGTTGGCCTAACTAACTAGGCAACTCAATATTTTCAACTAGCTTTTTTTTAATGCTTAAGTTCAAAAATGATTGATGTCAAAAAATGTGGCTCGTAAAAAATGGTGGGTAGTACCCATGTTGGTTAGGTACCACTCCACAATTCACCCTTACCGACCACATAGGTTAATTGTCATTCCTGCAGATGATCGACATAACTCAAACTTTTCTCTTGGTATCCGATCAATTTTCTTCAATATGAATCTTTTCAAGCTGTAAAAGCTTCTTCTCCAACACATCTCTATTTCAGTGGTATCTTACATCAATATGTTTTTATCTGGAATGGAAGGGGGAATTCTTTCTAAGATGAATGACATTTTAACTATCACAGTAAAGTGAATATCTGTCATGTTGAAACCTAAGTTCATCTAATAACTTTTTCATCTACAAGAGCTCTTTGCATGCTTCAGTTGTAGCAATGAATTCTACTTCGGTTGTTGAGAGAGCAACACACTTTTCTAACCTTGACTGCCATGACACAGCTCCCCCTGTAAATGAAATCAAATAACATGATATAAACTTTAATAACATGATATAAACTTTCTCGAGTCAACATCACCTGTCATATCTACATTTGTGTATCCAACTAACACAAGTTTACCACCTCCAAAGCATAAGCATCTTTTGAAGGTTCTACAAAAATATCTCAAAATCTATTTCACTGCAGCTTAATGTTCCTTACAATGATTTGAAAGGAACCAAATCCCTACTCCTACTGAGTGAGCAATATCTGACTGTGTACATACCATGATATACATCAAACTTCTAACTGCTGAGGCATATGGAACTCTGTTCATTTCATCTTTCTCTTTTTCTATGGAAAGAAACTGTTTTGAAGTCAGTTTAAAGTGATTAGCAAAAGAACAACTAACCGCTTTAGCCTTATCCATATTGAACCATTGAAGTACTTTCTCAGTGTACTTATCTTCTGACAACCATAATTTCTTAGCTCCTCTGTCTTTGATTATTTTCATGCCAAGAATTTGTGATGCTGGCCCTAAGTCATTTATAGCAAAAGACTTACTCAATTGCTTCTTCAGATTATTGATTCTGAAAATATTTTAGCCAACAATTAACATGTCATCCATATAGAGTAACAGAATAATAAAATCATCATCAGATAATTTCTTTATAAACACACAGTGATTTGAAGTGGTCTTCTTATAACCTTGCTCTCCCACAACTAACTCAAACTTCTTGTATCACTGTCTCTGTGCATGCTTCAAGTCGTATAAACTTTTCTTTAATTGGCAAACATAATTCTCTTTTCCTTTTTCTATGAAATCTTCTGATTATTTCATGTATATTTCTTCCTTCAAGTCACTATAAAGGAAGACAGTCTTTACATCCATCTGCTCGATTTTCAAATTGAGATTTGCAGCTAAACTCAGCACTATACGGGTGAATGTCATTTTCACCACCGGTGAAAAAATTTCATCAAAGTCAATCCCTTTCCTTTGGTTAAATCCCTTAATAATCCACTTTAAATCATGTCTGAAAACTGTGTTCTTCATGCTTTATCCTGAACACCCATTTATTCTTCAAAGCTTTTTGCCTATTGGCAACTTCACCAGCTTCAAAAGTTTTGTTCTCATGCAAAGATTTCAACTCATCTTGCATGGCTTCAGTCCATTTCTACCGATTCTTATCTACCATAGCTTCTTGGTAATCCTTAGGTTCTCCCCTATCAGTGAGCAACATGTATTGATCATTAAAGTATCTAGTAGAAGTTTGTCGAGCTATAATAGATCTTCTTAATGGAACATGAGGAACTTCTACTGGTGGTGATGGTGGTGGTTGATTTTCAATATGGTCCTCATCATTATCCTATTGGATCTTTTTGGGAGCATTGATGTCAGCATTTTCTGGTTGACGGTTTAAATTTCATCTCTAACTTGTCTAGGCATTGTCTTTGGAGGAACTAACTTTAAGTTTGTTGAGACACCATTGTATTCAAGAACATTGTTTTTCACTTTATTGATGTTTTTAATGGTTTAATCTTCAACAGAAGCTCTTTCTGAACTGGATCATAAAATTTATAGCCAAGTTGACCATGATCTTGACCATATCCAATAAATACACATTCAAGTGTCTTGACATTAAGCTTCAATCTCTCATCCTTGGGAATGTGCACAAAAGTTTTATAGCCAAACACCCATAAATGAGTATAGGAAACATTCTTTCCTAACCACATATTCTCTATAATATTATATTGAAGAGGAACATAAGATGAAAAATTGAGTACATGTATTATACCATATAGAGTTTCACCCCCAAAAGGTCTTAGACAACTTTGAATGTGAGAGCAAACATCTGACTCTCTCCATCAAAGTCATGTTCATCCTCTCTGCTAAGCCATTCAATTGTGGTATTTTTTGTGGTGTCGTTTGATGTAGGATACTATGCTCCTTGCAGTAGGCATAAAATGATCCAATGTATTCACCACCATTGTTTGTCAGAATGCATTTTAACTTTTTCCCAGTCTTCCTTTCAACTAAGGCATGAAATTGCTTGAACATGTCTAACACTTGATCTTTCAACTTCAGAGTATATACCTACATCTTTCTTGAGTGATCATCAATGAAAGTCACAAAGTATTGAGCACCACCAAGTGACTTTGACATTGGTCCACACAGAGCTAAGTGAATTAGATCCAATACATTCTTCATTCTAAAAGGAGTGAAACTTTTAAAAGCAACTCTATTTTATTTTCCAGTCAGACAGTCAGCACATTTCTTCAAATTTACTTTATCAATTCCGGATAATGCATTCTTCTTCACCAATTGTGCATCCCTTTCTCACCCGTATAACCGAGTTTTTTATGCCACAACTTAGTCATATTTTCTTTCTCCATTGCATTCACGGAACCATTAGAGAGCGTCACCTGCATCACATACAACTTTTGAGCACTTTTTACCTTTTTCATATACCAAGGAGCCTTTAGTAAGTTTTCATTGACCATATTTAAAAGTACTACTGAAACCTTCATCATCAAGTATGTCAACGAAAATTAAGTTTAGCAGAAGGTTGGGAACATGTCTAACATCTTTCAAAAATAGCCTTATCCCATTTTCTGTCTTTAAACAAATATCACTTTTGCTGATGATCTTGGCTATACCCTTTTCTCCCATTTTGACAACACTAAAATCTCCTTATTTATATGTTGAGAAGAGTTCTTTATACGATGTGGTATGAATGGTGGCACCAATATTATCTACTCAGTCCGATTAACTAGATGTAATATTCACATCATTATCATAAGAAATGATATGAAATTCTTCAATGGTGGCAGCCGTGGTTTCTTGTTCATCATCACTGCTATCATCTCACTTAACTTCTTTGCCTTTGTTCTTCTTCTGTTATTTCTTGAATTTCTGGGAGAATTTATTTATGTGCCCTTTCTTCTTGCAGTGATGACATTTAACATTTATATATTTGTTTGATTTTTCTCGACTCTTATCTCTTGAATTTGATCCCCTGGACTTGCTCCTCCCTCTGAAATCAGTAACCAGAACATTTGGCTGAGATGTAGATAATGAATTTTGAGATCTCCTTCACATCTCTTCATTTAGAATCGAACTCTTGATATATTCCAAATTAACAATACCATCGACTGCTGAATTAGTGATGAAAATTTTTAAAGTCTCCTAGAACTCTGGCAGAGAGGAAAGAAGTAAAAGACTGAGAACTTCATCGTCAAATTTTACGCTCATTCTTGATAACTAGTCCACAAAACCTTAAAATTCATTCAAATGGTCCGCCATAGATGTACCTTCTCGGTAACTAATTTTGACTAGTTTAGTTAAATAGAGCAATTTGTTATTCACTGTTTTAGAAGCATATAAACGTTCAAGTTTCTCCCATAGTGATCTGGCATGAGTCTCTTTCCAAATGTGATTATACATATTGACTTCGACAAACTGTCGAATAGAATCACATACTTGCTCATGCTCGAGCTCCCAGTCTTTATCTGATTTCTCATCTGATTTTGATGCTGCGAACATAGGTAAATGCATTTTCGTCACAAATAGAAGATCTTTCATCTTGTTTCTCCATATGTGGTAATTCGATCTATTTAGACTGATCATCTTGTTTATCTTTGTCTCCATCTCTTTAATGCAAAGAGATTAACTCCAACATCGCATGCCTGAACCAGTCTCTGATACTACTTGTTGTGCAACGGATATATAACACGCTAATTACTTACTAATATATAAGTAAATAGTATATAAAATATTGTACTAAAAATAAATGCTAAGAAAATTTTCAAGAAAGGCTTGATGGGTCACATACAATCCCATTTAAAATTTAGTCTTTTTAGATAAAATTTTACTTGGATAATTAATAGCACAATATAACAAAATAACTACTCTTGATAATAGCTATAAAATTATAATAAAAATAACACATAGATTTAATGTGGTTCACCCTTTTATTTGGGCTACGTCCACGGGCCAAACTCGGAATGATTTCTTTCACTAATAAATAGTATGATTACAAGAGAGACTTTTCTAGAAAATATTTTAGAAATATAATACTTACAATTTTAGATAAATTCAAAATAGTGGTTAGTGTTTTTCAAAACATCCAAAAATAAAATTTCACTATTTTATCACTCACTAAACACTTCTGTCTCTTAAATTTTTACTCAACTCATCAAAATAATTTTTGCTTTGGCTACACATCTCTAAATGGTTTGTGGTGTTTTTGTTGTATCTTAGAAGAGAAAGAGAATGTCATATATATAGGTTTTCTTATGTGATTGTTGGTCTAACTAATTAGACAATTTAATATTTTCAACTACTTTTTTTAATGCTTAAGTTCAAAAATGGTTGGTATAAAAAAAATGTGGCTTGTTAAAAATATGGCACCTCATAATCTTGTTATTCCACATGCTTGTCGTCAAGTTTTTACCGATGTTTCATATTTCCTTATTCAAGTTTTACATAATGATGTGTCCTGTGGAGCTTTGGTGGGATGTAAGAGCATCTCCAATGATGCTTAAAAAAAAAAAAGAGGGCTAAATCTTATAAATGGATTCCACTTTTGAAGCACTCAGTAATAACTCAAGGAGTAAGATTGAATTTTTACATATATTAAAATCAATTTTGATTCCACTGTTCCTAAGAAATAAGCGTTATATTGTTATATAATGATATATTTTATGTGAAACCTATTTGTGGAACTTGCCCCTCGTTTTTTTTTTTTTTTTTTTTTATCACAAATGGAGATGCTTATTCATTGGGCTTACAAGAAGTTGGGTCATCTCTTATCTCAGCTTAAGACTTACTGTACAATAAAACAAATCTTAAAACTGAATTTCATTTCTTCACAGAAGTGAGATTGAGCAGCATAAAAAGAGCATCATTAAGGATGCTGTAATGGAAAGGCCACAGTCCTTATTTTGTTGATTTATTAACGAAGTTCTTCTTTAATTAAAAAAAAAACTAAAATTGAAAATTAAAAATACTAAAAATTAAAAATTTAAACATAAACTAGTGGCTTAATTAATTATAATTTTCAATTTAATTTAACAAGTTTCTTGTTTTTTTTTTCGACCTTATTTTTTCAAAGGAAAAAGGCTATTTGTACAAAATGTACAAAATTGAAATGTCAATGAGATGAAATGATTAAAATAACCTTAATTAGAAATCTGAATTGAGAAAGGAAGAAACTGCATTGGGATTACAATAATATATTTAAGGAGAGAGAAAGGGAGAGAAATCCACCAACTAGACAACTAAATATTTTACTATAAATAGTGTCACTTATTTATAGCAATCCACATTCGGCTATTCCCTAGCAAGCTTACATTTTATTATGTTAAATACATATTTTTTTAAAAAATTAATTTTGATTTTCATGTATTAGTGTTTTTAAAATTGGACTAAAAGAAAATATTAAACCTGTTTCAAAAAATTAAATTTTTTACAAAAAATAATTATTTTTTAATGTAAAAAGTGGTATCAGTTAAAATTTTCTTTTATGAATAGTAATAATAATTATTACAGTGATAAATTTAATTTAATTTTGATATTTAATATTATTTTTTATTTTTTATTTTTTTCAAGCTCACTTAAAATGGAATAAGAGAAATTAGCAAATTTACGTAATACTAATAATGTTTATTTATAATCAACTTTATTTAAAATAATTAATTTAGTAATAATATATATAATTTATTATGAAATATGTAGATGACTACTTAATTAAATTAACTTTATTTTATTAAGATTACGTTTAGTTTATCCTATTTAAATTATGATTTAATTTATTGATAGTTATAATCTTTTATTACTATCTATACTCTATTTACACCATTATATATACCCCGTTATAGGTAGTGCAAAATAAAAAATTCATAATAAAGAATTTTTTCTGATTTCTCATTCTCTATCTGTCGTCCCTCTTCTTTTATTTATAACACGTTATATGTGAAGTATTCCTGTAGGATTGTGTAGAAGTAATGATATTTTTTTTATTATTCAAACAAAAAATTAAAAATTGATTATCTTATTATTAATAATTTATTACAGTATTTTTAGTAAATATTAAACTTTTTATACCTCAAAATTTTTCATGCAGTAGAAATATTGAGAGTATAGATTCACAAAATATTTTAAATTAATTTTTTTATATGCAGTTAAATAAAATTATTAGCTTTTGGATATCCTATTGAAACAAAGTAAAAAAGATATTAAATTTTTATGTGTTAACTTTTCAAATTTAAACCAGAAGTTCATATTTAAAAAATTCTAAATTTCTTAACTGGATTGTACTTTATAAAAAATAAAGACAATTGAATTACAATATATACACCGAAAGTGCATAGATCCTAAAATTTTTATACTTTGACATGATCGTCATGGTCATTCAGGTTTAAACATGGTGCGACATATTATTAAGAATATAAATGGACATTCATTGAAAAATCAAAATTTTTTTTCTGATAATTACTTTTGTGCTTCTTGTGCTCAAGGTAAATTAATTATGAAATATTTACTATCTAAATTATATTTAGTCCCTTGAAATATCCTTCAATCTTGTGGACCATTTAAATACTTTATGATTTTAATTGATTCTTTAACTCGATGATCACATGTTTGTCTATTGTCAACTTGTAATATTACTTTTACTAAATTTTTTGTTCAAATTATAAAGTTAAGGTCAATGTTTCTTGATTATCATATCAAGATAATTTATTTAGATAATGCATATGAGTTCACTTAAAAAGTGTTTTATGATTCTATTACCATTGAACATTTTATTGCATATGTTCATACTTAAAACTTTCTATATTCATTTGGATATATGTTTGGATACATATTATAATTTATATTACATCTTTAATTTGTATTTAACTGCCTGCACATTATAAATTTTTTACTTTACAACTTGTGCTTATCTGACATTAAAATTTGTGATATTAAAATTTCTTATTTGAAGTATATCTGTTTTAATTGCATTCCCTCAAAGAACTAAAATGGGTTATCAATATTATCTTGATATCTATGTAGATTTTGATTATTTATATTCGATATTATGGATTTTTAACGGTAAATTTTCTAAAGCAAGTTTTTAGTGAGTTGATTTTCTCACCATTAGGAGAAAATAAAAGTAAAGGTCTAAAAGCACAAGAGATTAGTTGAAATATACCAACTTTATCTAATCTTGATACACACACAAATCAATATAAATTGAAAGTTCAAAAACTAAATCATTTGCAGAATATTGCAAATCGGGTATCTTGACAGATATTCAGAAGGTGTCTAAATCACATATTTCAGCTGCTAATAGTCATACTCGATTGATTGTCCCTATAGGACATCCTATTAATATGACATTCAATGAATCTAATATATGCCTAAAGTATGGTAAACCACTTGGTATAAATTATTATTTTTTGAAAGAAAGAGAAATGAATAATTTCAAAATAATACTCCTGATGAGGTCAAAAGCAACATAAATCAATGACTCATATTTCTAGAGAAGTAACTCCAGAAGTGATTTCGATACTGAAAAATTATGAGATCTCATTAAAATCTAGAAATATGTGATAAAGAGATAAAATTATTGTTAATAATATATTTACATATGTTGCTATTAAAATTATCAAAATATGCTTGAACTTAAAATTATTTAAAATTGTCGACGTCAAAGTGATTGACCAAAATCAAAAGAAGTAATTCAGGCTGAGCTATATTCATTTGCTAAACGTACAATATTAGACCAATAGTTCAGACACTAGAAGATGTCAGATCCATGAGGTATTGTATGTAAAATAAATAAATAAATAAATGAGATTATGAAAAGAGCATATTTTCCTCTATTATCAATGCAATTACTTTTAAAATTACTTTGCACCCCCTGAAGGGCTCAACATTATGTTATGACAACTTACTCGTATGACTCATAAGAGAAATAAGTTAAATAAAATTGTGAGATATAAGGCACGACTTTTGGTATAAGAATTCTCATAAAGATCTGGTAAAGATTATGATGAGACATATTTTCTTGTCATGGATGCTATTACCTTTAGATTTTTGATATATTTGGCAGCCTCTGAAAGGCTTGACATATACTTGATAGATATTGTGACAATTTACTTATATGATTCATTAGATAACGAAAAATATATGAAAATTCCTGAAAGATTTAAGATGCACGAAGCATCAAGATGTCTGAAGCATATAATACTTTGACAAATATACTATATTGTGCTCTAAAGATTCTGGTATGAGCTAAATCAACATAGGCGAATATTGTATAATCGCTTATATGAACACTTAGAAAAAATGGATATAAAAATAATTTCATTTGCCCATGCATTTTTATCTAGAAGATAAATTCATAATTTACTATAGTTGCAGCTTATGTTGATATAGTGAAAACTCCAGAAAAGATCTTAATTACTGCAAACTATTTAAAGAAAGAATTTGAAATGAAGAATATTAGAAGAATAAAATTTTATATTGGTTTCAAGTTGAGTATCTGTCAAATGGAATTATTTTTCATCAAGAATAATATATCAAAATATCTTGAAATAATTTTGTATGGATAAATATTGTCCATTAAACACTCTAATGGTTCTCTTGATGTAAAAGGAGATCCTTTTCATCCACAAAAAGATAATAAAAAGATTTTTGGTCCCAAAATACCATATCTTAGTATAATACAGATAATTTTATATATAGCTAACAATACAATACTATATATTATTTTTATTGTTAACTTATTTTGCAAAATTTAGTTTTGCACCAACTAAAAGGCATTGAAATGGAGTGAAACATGTTTCATGTTATATACGTGGCACATCTAATATGAGTGCACATGTAATAATATTAATATATCATGGCGATATATAAATCATACAATCACTGTCACTTCACCAAATCATTCAGAAATATTAGTCATTTATGAAGCTAGTCGTGAATATGTATGGTTGAGAATCATAATCAAACATATTAGAAGAGCTTGTGGATCACCTATTAGAAATCAACAAACTAACAATATTGCATGAAAATAATGTAACATGCATTTCTCATATCAAGGAAAACTACATAAAGTTCTTTTACAAGACTAAATATATATCATTAAAGTTCTTTTACACTCATGAACTTATAAAGAAAGAAAAAGTCGATGTTTGCAAAGTTCGTTCAAGTGACAGTCCAACAGATTTGTTAATAAAAACACTACTAACATCAGTTTTCAAAAGACATGTATATAATGTTGGGACGTATTTGCTTAAAATATCTTAGTTAGATGTATTTTTAAGGGAAAATTACCTATGAATATTGTACTCTTTTTTCTTTCGTTAAGTTTTTATCATACTGAATTTTTCTCAGCAAGATTTTAATGAGGCATATTTATAGGAGTAGTCATCTAAGAGAAAGTGTTATGAAATATGTGAATGACTACTTAATTAGATTAATTTTATTCTATCAAGATTATGATTAGTTTTATCTTATTTAAATTAGAATTTAGTTTGATGATAGTTGTAATCTTTTATTACTATCTATACTCTACTTATATGTACCTCATTATAGGTGGTGTAAAATAAAAAATTCATAATAAAAAAAATTTTCTAATTTTTCATTCTCTATCTATATTTTCTCTTCTTTTATTTACAACATAATAATTATTAATTATGTATCATTGGCCAAAATTATTGTTGACTTAAAAAATTGAACTATTTATATAAGCGTATTATAAACTGGATTGGGGCCAAAACTTAAAAATTCTCATAGTCATACCATAGTAAATAATTTCACAAATTTCAAGTTTAAAATTAAAGTTTTTAAATTTGATTTGGTAAATTTTAAATTGAAAAAAAGGGTTAATTACAAAAAAAATGAAATTGATTTTTTTAACCTTTTATGTAAAAAAAAAAAGGAACTTTAAAGTTATCATTTCTCAATTATGAAAATTCAATTTAAAATTTACGAAATAAAATTTAAAAAATTTAATTTTAAACTTGAAATTATGTACAGCGGTACAGTTGGTTGAGTTTTAAGAGTTTATCAATACAATTACTATTATTCAATTAAAAAAATAAAATTTTAAAAATATTTATTGGTTGATTTGATTTGGATCAGTTAATTTATATCGGGTTTGATTATATTTATTAGTAAATATATAATTTAAAATTGATCAACTCAGTCAGTTTAAATAGATATAATCAATCAAATTAATCAAATCATGATCAGATTCATTAAATTCGAATAATTTTACTCATTCTTAAATTTATTTATTAAACCAAATAATTAATCGTAATTTGGTCCAATGTTACATGATTAACAATATTATATATATCATTACTAAATTCATTCTTTCATTTTTTTGAAAAAGTTCATTTATAAATCAACATTAGCAATACTATTTAAATTAGCTAATTTCATCAAATTAATTAATATTAATAAATATTTTATTCATTAAGTAATAATTATTAACAATTTTCACAGATCTAAAAAATATTTCTCTTATTCTATTTTAAATGATTATTAGATTAGATTATTTCTATATAAAAATACTAATTTCTCGAGCTCACTTAAAATTAAACTATTCATGTAGTAATTATATTATTTTTTTATTTTTAAATATTATTATTTTCTATATATAAACTTTAGAAAAAATTATTTTGAATATCAAAATTCAATTGAATTTATTATTGTAAATTTATTACTACTACTCAGAAAAGAGAAATTTATCCTAAAATATATTTATTTTTTTATAAAAAAGATAATTTTTTTGAGACAAACTTAAAATTTTTTTAGTCAAATTTTAAAATTACTAGTACACCAAAATCAAAATTATTTAAAAATATATATTTTTTACTGAATTTAAATATATATATATATTTAATATAATGAAACGTAAGATTGTTAAGGATTATTATAAGTAAATGACATTATTTATAGTAAAATCTTATTATATATAATGGATAATTACTATTAATTAATTAATTGATAAGGCTAATTAATTAGTTGTTTAGTTGGTGAATTACTTTTTCTTTCTCTTTAAATATCTTCTTCTATTTTCAACATAGTTAATTCATTTTCTAATTTTAGATTTTTAGTTAAGTTTATTATAGTCATTTTATTTCATTGAGATTTTAATTTTGTACATATTTCACAATATATTTTTTTTTGTACAAACAACAGCACCTTTTTTCAAAACTCGGTTTAAAGAGCCTCCACTTTATCAGTCAAATATTTTCACCTTACGTGTCGCCACATCTCCCATCCTTGGGCTTCTTCGTTAATCCCCTCATTTTCAAAACATCTCCACGTGTCACCATCTACCTCTCTTTATCCATTCATGTTTCACCACGTTACAACACCGTTTCTTAGAGATAAATAATCCGACAAGTCTCTATCAGTATCACACAGCTCATGAAAGCCTGCAAACGCCATTTACGCTATCTAGGCATTCCACGTTTCATGTCCACACTTCTTTACACCATTGGCAACAGGTTCACATTAGACACGTGTCAATACTACATAAGGGTTTAAAGCTTCTTGTGAAAAAGACGGTCGAGATTCTCGGGGGACAGCAAAATCTCGTACCACGTGTTCATTGTCCTTTGCCTCATGGTTGTTTTTATCTTAAAACAGAAAGCAGAGCCTAACTTGTGTCTAATTGTCAGATTTTCATGCTAGTTTTCCACGTGGCAGTTAAGAATGTGGGAGCGTGCTAATTCATTGATTCAGAAAAAATAAAAACAAAAATCGGTTTCCCGCTAAAATCAAAACACACTTCAATTAGCAATTAATAAGGAATTAGTGGTCCCTTTCAAAAAAAAAATAAGGAATTAGTGGTCAAACCTTGCTTATTGCTGCTTCAAAGGTCAGCCAAATTTATCTTACGTGTCAATTCAGGATTTATTCTCTTCTCCCGTTTCGACACGTGGCACATCTTTCCCTAGAAAGCCTTTCTATGCCTGAAACAAACGACCTTTTTTATATCTTCTTAATGTTGTGGTGGAAGTCATATTGAGCGGTTACAATGGAAAGCAACAATTGTGAAATGGTGGCAAATTCAGGTTTGGAAGATGAAGAAATTGAGTTAGAGCTTGGATTATCCATTGGAGGGAGTTACAGAAGGCAAAACGCTACAGAATTGAAATCTGTTACTTCTACTTTTGATATGGGTTCGAGAGAAAAGCTTCAAACTCTGATAAGATCTAGTATTTCTGTGCTGGAAACTACGGCTTCAAAGACGAAACGTGAGATTCATGCATTGAGAAGACAAGAGGCCAATAAGAAGAGAGAAGCGAAGCAGCTAAAAAACGATGGGTTTTGTAAAGGGTACTTAAACGGTGGTCAAGTTATTAATAATGGAGAGAATATAAATAATAATAATAATAATAATAGTGAGATTTCGTTAAAAGCGAAAGCTTTTCAATCTAAGGAAAGAGAGATTAAAAACGAAGAGCCAGAATGCAAGAAAAGCAAAATAGAGGATATTGGATCTGACCATAATGATTCGAGTAAGGTGAATCTCAACCAAAAAAATAATGGTACTTGTTATTCATCGCCGTGTAGTTCGTCGATACTGCTTCCGGCGGTTTTAGCAGTGGAATACGGGCATCCGCCGTTACAGTATGGGGCACCAGCGAATGGGTTTGTGTACCCTTGTGCGAATTTGAATGTATTGCCTTGTTGGTTCACAACTGGAGAAGAGAAGAATTTGGTTCGGGTTCAGCCAGTGGTTAGCTATGGGTTTGTGCCGTTTCAAGCGGTGTCAGATCGGGGTCGTTATTTGGGTAATGGGTATGATTCAGAGCAAAATGGCAGCCATGACGGAGGGAATACGAAAGTTGGGACGAATAGGTTCCTTACGTGTGCTTCTTCAACGAGTTCGGATCACAGGTGCTCTTATCATGAAGGTATTCAAAGTAAAAACGTTTTCTTTTTCAATGTCAATAGTCAATACTAGTATGATTATTATTTTTTAATGATTTGTGCAAAGGATTTGACCAAGTAATAGGGGCACTGATTCTTCAGTCTAGTTACTAACTATTGATAGTTTAATTTCAAATTTCAATCCAGAATTGTATTTGGATGGGTGATCGAAGGAGTCAATCGTTAGCATATTTGTCTTTAGATAAGTGCTTGCAATAGCTTGTTAGACTGTTTGGAAAGTTTAGAAATCTTACATTATAATAGAGGTGCTACAAGTTGGGATTCGTAGGTATTTAGTGTTTGGGCATCAACTTCATAGCTGCTAATGTTTAATTGTTAGCTGCCAATTAACAACAGCAACCACGCTCGGAATCGAAATGCCCTTCTTCTTTTGTTCTACTTTATTTATCTGATTCGCCAAAACTTAGTTTTCAAGCCAATTCACTGCTAGAACATAAGAAGTGCATGCATTTTCCCTTGGTGTGGGAAATGAGAATGACCAAAGTAACTTGTCTCATTACTTTTTCAGGTGGTGGCAGCAGTTATACTAGAAGCCGTTCAAGTCCTTCTGTACAAGAACAACCTCAACTGAATAATGATTCAAAAGAAAATGATGCCAAGGGCCAATCTGAACATAGTGCTACGTCACAGCTCACTGAATCTACTAATAATGTTGAGAATAAATTGGTTCAATCTAGCCTTGAACTCAAGGAAGAAGTTAAAGTAGAATCAGATTCCAATATTACCAACAAAAATCCATCCCCATCAATGGACAGCAAATCAGAGTTGGGCAAGCCTCCCAAGCCTCAAGCACAGCTGGATCATAGCAACCCTTCCTTGCCATATATGCCATGCGTTTCGACAACAGGGAATGGTCCGAATGGGAAAACCATTAATGGGTTTTTATATAGATATACAAAGACAGAAGTTAGTATCATTTGTGTCTGCCATGGAAGCTCATTTTCACCTGCCGAGTTCGTGAAGCATGCAGGGGGCACTGATGTTTCACACCCTCTAAAGCACATTACTGTGATTCCATCTGCTTTTTGACAAACACATTGTGATTATCCTTTTTCCTTTTTTATTCTCTGTTTTGTTAGCCCATGGTGAGGTGTGTATATATATTTTGAGCGAGCTCCTGGCAAATGGTGGGGGGAGATTTCTTCTTATTTTTTCTGCTGTAACTCTCCAAACAATACTGGGGATATTTAAATCAGGATCTTCAACTTTGATTCGGCCAAACTGGATTTTTTTTTTTTGTAAATTCCTGCCCAATTTCCGGATCACCCCGCACCATTCATTATCATACAATAATTTCCAGTGGTTGTGACTGGCACTGGCCTGATAGGACTGGGTACAGGAGGTCAGTTTATGTTAAAAAATGACGGGTATAATTCACTTCGAAGAAATAGAAAAACAGGTGTTTAAAGGCTTTAAGCTATCATTAGTCTTTGTCTCTTTGTCCTTTTTATTTCTTCTCCTTTCCTTTCTTATTTCTTCGCCAAAAAAAAGCCTTTTTTTATGTGATGTTAATTAATTGTAAATTTTATACGGATTATGTCAATAGCAGAGTATATGAATGACTAAACAAAAAAAAAAATTTCTAGAGGATGAAATAAGCAACACAAAAACAAAAAAAAAAAAAAGCAGGAAAATATTATGTTGAAATGTATCATCATATGCTTAAATGAAAATCCTGTATTTAATTTAAAGGCAGACGAAAAGAAGAAAAAAGAGCTCTGAAATGAAATTCAGACCGAGTTCCAAATCAGAATTCTAAACAGGCATTCTCATCACAAGCTGGCCTGCCATGAAACTGCCAAAAAACATACTAGGATTAAATGTTATCTAATGCTATAATTGATATGTTAAACTAGAGGTTGATATGTATGATTAAAATGAAATATTTTTTAATAAAAGAAAAACGAAAGCGAAGAAAGCTTAACTAATTAATTACCTCTCGACGTAATAGTAACAGAAATCAGCCAAGATGAATGTCTGAACAGCTTCTGCAAGGAGAGCCATTGGAAACCACAAGTTCCCACTTCCAATCAAGAATAGGTACCTCACTCGTGTCTCATAAACCTACATGTTTTTTTCAATTGTTTTCAATACCAAATCTCGTCTCTTACATTCTTTTTAGTTGGAAGGTCAAATTTATGAGCCTGGCCTTGCTACAAGAATGGTGCTTGGTTGCTCGTACATAATTAATTCTTCCACCACTTTTTTTTATTGGTATGAGCAAGATACTGACTTATTTGAAATTTTAATTGAATAAAAAATTTAATTTCTAAAAAAAAAAATTCTACAGTGTTCCATCTGTTCTCGAGTTCTTTACTGTGATCTTAGGTTTATTATACTATATCGAAGTAGGTAGTGTCATAATAATTATATTTGGAAGATGTATCAAACTCGAACAGAAGAACGTCCTAACCTGGAGGATCCAGTGTGCACAAGCTAAGAATCTCGCAACACCCAATGCAAATACATAATGGGATGTAAATTGTTCAATAATCTGAAAATGAATATGAGAAGAGCACATCAAAAAATTTAGTTCTCATAAAACTGATCATGCTAAATTCAAGGAAAATTAAACTGGGAGTGGAAACAAAAGAACCTTTGCATTTTGCAAGAATCACACAAGGCACCACCTGTAACACACAGATTAAAAAACATTTACTACAATTAAAAGAAAAGAAAATAAAAGAAAATGTGTTGAATTACCATGTAGCATAAAGGCATGTTATCTAGTTCGTTGATGTAGGTAGACTTTAATTTGAACTGTATCATGTATATAACCCAAGCAGTTGAAATTAAAGTGGCAAAATCTAGCACTGTGTGGACATCTGATTCCATCAGAGCACTGCAAACCAATCTTACAGCCAAAAATAAGGCCGTGAGTTGTTGACTCTCTAGTGAAAGTCCTGCAAATTTCAATTGAAACATATATAATCATTATTGTAACAAGCCAATACAAAAGGACTAGTTTTCTGTTTAATTAACACTTAAAAGTGTTGATAATAAAATGACGAATTCTTTAGTCTTTGTGCTATTATCAGCACAAAAATGTACGGATCAAAGAACTAATACTATTTTATAATAATTTTTCCTATTAGTATCAATTTCTCCACATCACTTTGGTTCAGGATTGGGCTAGCAGGTGGCTAACATGGGATTATATCCCAGAAAAGATATTATGGAATAAAATATATGTTTAGTTTATTTGATGGTTGCGGCGACAATCAAGAATAATAATTAAAAAAATGACACTCTTTATTATATTATTTAAAATTTTTATTTGTTTAGAAATATTTTAGTCATTTTATTATAAATTTATAATAAATTTATTATAAACTTTGTAAAATTTAAAAACTTATTATAAACTTATAATAAACTTATTATAAATTCATTATAAACTTTTTATAAACTAATAAAAATTTAATATTTTGATAAATATTTTATAAATTCTGATATTTTGATAAATATTTTATAAATATAGTAAATTTAAAATTATTTTTAATTTTTCTTGTATTTTTATCAAAAGTCCCAATAGTTAGAGATGACCAATCCCGCAAATAGCAATGGTGGGTTTTCAATTAAGGGCCTCAAATTATTTAAGAGATATTTACAAAACTAATCAAAAAACTAATTGTGTTTTTAAACTTAATGCATCTAATAAAAACTTTTAATTTTATGTTTTACAAAGGTTTTTCTTATAAAAATACGGAAGTTATTTATTTAGCTAAACTAGTCCATCAATATAATCCCAACTAACTATTTTTTTAGGTGGGACTTAAAAAATAGTGACGCTTTTTTTTAAAAAAAAAAAAACTGAACTTAGACATCTTGGTAACATTATTAACATTTTAATTTCTTCCAGTTTAATTAATTCAAGTTCACTAAAAAATTTATTAAAATTTAAATTATTAATTAAATATTTATTGTACTACATAAATACTCAAATATCATTAGCTGTCGATAATTTACAGTTTGAATTAAAGAGAAAAAAATATACAAAGTAAAGTCTATATAGTTTGTTTTCAATTTCAACATTTTTTAATCACTACTAACTAAAATCTATATCTTTAAAAGGGTGTTTATATATATATCATAAATTCTTTTAAATTGTTACCGTTTAAATTTTTAAAATTAAGTATCATAATTTTTATTTTTTATTTTATTAATGATAATCTTACTAAAATAGTTAAACTTAAGATGTTCAAGTAAAAAAAATATAAATTAAATGAACAAAATTATTTATATTTATTTTTTATAAAATAAAAATTTAATATAAATTTAGTTATATATTATATATAACTCCATAAAACTACATATATATTGGTATATAACTATTATAAATATAGTTATACGTAGAGTTGTTCAGGCGGCCCACAAATTTGATAAATTCGACCCAGCCCGAGAGATTCGGGCCTGGTTGGGCAGGCCCAAAATGTAATAAGGTTGGACATCGGGCCAAAAATTATATTCGAGCTCGGGTCGGATCGGTCTTCAGGTTGTATATTAAATTTTCGGATTGACTCGACCCGGCCTAAAATTTTAATTAATTATTTTTTTAATATTTACCCTAGATATATATACTATAACTATAACATCTTTTCTTCAGCAGCCATAACCACGTCTCCACCTCTTTCTTTCTCTCTATCTGCCTTTCATTCTTTCTCATCATCTCCCTTTCATTCTCTCTCTCTTCATCTCGATCTGGTGTCTCTCTCTGTCTCTCTCCATCCAGTCACACGCAGCATTAGCAGCAATAGCAAGCTCACCTTCTCCATTTCCTTCTCTTTCAATTTTTGTCGCAGCAGCAGCAGCAAGTAACATCAGCGACAACAGTAGCAACAAGCACCAACAGAGGCAGCAATAGCAGCAAGCACCGGCAGCTACAACAGGTAATTTTTTTTCTTCATTTTTTTTTATTTCTTACTAATTTCTTGAGCAAATGATTTGAAATAGAAACTAAAAAAAAAATTAAAGAGGATCACCAATCTTAGATGTTGTTTAACTGTCAATATAATAACTTTGTTGAACTAATTTGGTTATTATACACATCTGATTTGAAAAGAACTTTGTTGAACTGATTTAATTAATCATCTTTAATATATACATCTTATACATGTATATATAAAATTAGGGGTAAGTTGATAATGATTTGTCAAAAATATTATTAATAATGTAATATTTTATTTAAAAAATTATTAAAATTAATACGATTTAGTTTTTAAAGCTCACTCTCTCCATTTCCTTTTCTTTCTATTTCTGTAGCAACAGTAGCAGCAAGCATTGTTTGTGATTTAGGTTTAGTAATTTGGTATTAAACTTGTAATATATAGCATTGTAATTTTTACTGCATAATGAATTGTTGATAGATATTTAGGATTATTTTAATTTTCATTTGATTTTTGAAATAATTTGTTGGTGATTTAGGTTAATTTAATTAATTTAATTATAATTTTCATTTGATTTTTGAAATATATGTTTTACATTTGATTTAAAGTAGTGTGAAAAATGTCATTTTTAAAGTAATATTTATAGATAAATTTTATTGAAATTTTAAAAAATTTAAATTTTATCCTTAAAATAATGGCTCGTTGGGCTGGCTCGACCTGAACCCTGTCAGGCCCGAAGTGGCCTGGCCCGACAGGGCTTAGGGTCGGGCCATGGGTTGTGCTTTACAGCTCGAACAGTTTTCGGGTTGATCTGCTGGGTGGAGTGAAACTCGGCTCAGCCCGGCCCGTGAATGCCCCTAATTGTATGTTTATATATGTAATATATAACAATATATATTTGAACTTTAAAACAAGTAAGTATAAATTTATTTATATGTTTGTATATGTAATATAAAAATACTACATGTACTGAATTTCAAAAGTCAAAACAAATAAGTATTAAATTATTTATATATCTATATATGTAATATATAACAATATATATATGCTAAATTTGAAAAAAAATCATGGTATACAACTGCCATATAAGTAATTATATATTTGTAGATGTAACATATAACAGTATACATATGTTAAATTTTAAAACAAATAAGAATAAAATTATTTATATGTCTATATATGTAACATAAAACTATATGTATGTATTAAATTTGAAAAGAAACACGGTATATGACTATTCTGTAATTAGTTATATGTTTGTATATGTAACATATAACAATATATATACTAAATTTGAAAATAATCACAGTATATAACTATTGTATATTTAATTATATATTTATAAATATAACATATAGCAACATATATGTGTTGAATTTCAAAATAAATAAGTATAAAATAATTTATATATATGTATATGTAACATATAACAACATTTAAAAGAATAAGAGTATAACATATATGTTATTATATGTAATATATACTGACATATAACTAAAAATATAATAGTTTTATACTCTTATTCTTTTAAAATTTAACACGTATATGTTGTTATATGTTACATATACTGACATATAATTAAATACATAATAATTTTATACTCTTATTCTTTTAAAATTTAAAATATATATATTGTTATATATAACACATACCAATATATAATTAAACATATATCGCTTTTATAATGTTACTCTTTTAAATTTCAATAAGTATATGTTGTTATGTGTAATATATATCGACATATATCAACATATACCCACATATATATAACATATATTGTTATTCTTTTATAATATATACTCACATATATTTAGTTATATATAACATATTCTAACATATATTGTAATTCTTTTAATTATATCTAGTTATATGTAAAATATACTCATATATAAATAAAATATAAAAATAGTTATATACCGACATATATACACATATATCGATATATACTTACATAAATTGTTATTCTTCGGTTAAAGTATATATATCATATACCGACATATATCCACATATATTATTTTTTAGTTAAAGTATATATAACATATACACATATATACCTACAAATATCATTCTTTAGTTAAAATATATATACATATGCCTATATATATCTACATATATCATTCTTTAGTTAAAATATATATAATGTATACCCATATATACTTGCAAAAATCATTCTTCAGTTAAAGTATATGTAATATGTGTCTACATATATCCACATATATCATTCATTAGTTAAAGTATATGTAATATATACCTACAAATACCATTCTTTAGTTAAAGTATATGTAACGTATACCTACATATATGCACATATATCATTTATTTAGTTATTGTATTATAACACATGCCCATATATACCTACATATATCCACATATATCATTTTTTTTAGTTATTGTATTATAACATATGCCCATATATACTTATAAAAATCATTTTTAGTTAAAATATATGTAACATATACTCTCATATATCCACATATATTATTCTTTAGTTAAAGTATAAGTAATATATACTCACATATACTATTATTCAGTTAAAGTATATGTAGCATATACCTATATATATATATATATCCAAATATACCATTTTTTAATTAAAGTATATGTAACATATACCTATATCTACTAACAAAAACTATTTTTTAGTTAAAGTATATACAATATATACTCACATATACCTATAAATATTATTTTTCAGTTAAAATATATGTAACATATGCCTATATACATTCACATGTACACTTATTTAGTTAAAGTGTATGTATCATATACTCATCTATACTTGCATATATCATTTTTCAGTTAAAATATATATAACATATACTTACATATATTCACATATACAATTCTTTAGTTAAAGTGTTTGTAACATATGCCTATATACACACACATATATTTAGTAACTTATATGCAATATATAATGACATATACTTAAATATATTATTATTATTATTTAGTTAAAGTATGTGCAATATATGTCCACATATATGCAATATATATTGTTATTCTCTTGTTATATATACTTATATATAAATTAAACTAAACATGTATACTTTTATTACTTTTATATATATTGTTTATTCTCTTATTATATATCACTTTTATATTTTTATTTTTTTAAAATTTAATATGTATATATTATTTTATGTAATATATACCAACATATAACTAAATATATATTATTTTTATACTCTTATTCTTTTGAAATTCAATATATGCTAATATATATCGATATATCAATATATAACATTAAAAAATATGTAACATATATCGGCATATATAAACATATACCAACATATATTGACATATGTCTATATATACTAGTATATACCGACATATATCAACATATGCCAACATATGATACAAAACTGAAAAATTATAAAAAAAAATATTTCTTTAAAATATTTTATCGAGCATGTGGAATATGTTATATTAGAAGAATAAGAAAATTTTCAATCATTACATTTCAAATCCAAAAATAAAATCAAAACATAGTAATTAAATTAAATTAATAAAATAATTAATTAAGAAATGTAATTAAATAAACAAATATAATTAAGAAATTAAATTAATTTATCATCAATGTGTATAATATTTGAAATAATTTTAACTTAAGAATTCTACTTATAGATGGAATGATAGAATTGAAATGATTCAATGATTTTTTTTCCTCTTATTTGTCTTTCTAGCCATAAAATAATATTATGAGTTAATATCTATATATTATATTAAATTTTATTTATCTAACTCAATCAAAATTAGATTATTATGTTAAAGTTAAATGATAATTAAAAATAAGAAAAAAATTCAATTATTCTAATTCTATAATCAAATCACATAGCTATTATGTTTACGATGTAGTCCGAAAATCTTGAATGGCGATAGACAAATTGTTAATATTTATATCACATATGAAATGGTTAAGTGACTATACATTTTCTTAAAGAGGTAAATATGATACACAAAATTTAAGGCGATGATGATGTCATGGAAAGTGATCACCATCACTATACATCATTAATTATATTATTGTGAATGACTTATTTTAAATAATAGGAATTGTTATTAAAATAATTCTTTTAGAAATATATGTTAAAATTATTTATATTTATTCATTATGAAATTCTTGTAGAATATAGAATAAAAAGTTTCCTATTACAAAATAAATATTTTAATTATTTTATTCTTAATCCATGTTAGTTTAATTGTTGTCATAATTATACTATAAGAAATAGTTTGAGATTGATACTATAAAAATTATATATACATATATATATATATATATATATATATTCAATTCATTGAAAATCATTAAAGAGAGTAAAGCTATAGAGTTTCAATTTTTAACTTTTACGTTATATAAAAAAAATAAATAACCAACTATTAAACTCATATAGCAATTTAACATATTTTTGTGTGTATTTTCAAATGAGAAAATTATATTATATGTCACTTTTTTTTTCAAAAATATCTTATAATTTATACATACTTTGAATGTACTACATGTATATCTCTAAAAAAATGAGATATATTTTTGATATATAAAATATATAATATAAAAGTGGATTATTTTGAAATTGAAAAGTGAAAAATAAATAATTTTAAGAGAAAAGAAGTTGATGTTTTTAAAATATTTTTATTTTTAGGATAGTTTTAAAAAATTATTTTTAAAATCTATTTTTATAATTTCATTTACGTGTACATGTGGAGAAAAATAATATAAAAGCATTTATATTCTAATAAAAGATGTAATTAAATGTTTCATATTTCATTTTATTTGATATTTAGCTTTGTTGCTAAAATAAATCATCCCTTACTAATAATAAATACAATTAAGTTCAATTAAAAAATACTTTTTATCATTTTTAAAATTTTTAATAAATTTTAAAAATTAAAATCTACTTTAAAAACTATTTTAAATATATTTTCAATATGTTTTATCATTAGTTTAAGTTTATTTTTCACGTGAATAGATTGTTTGAAATTGTTATCATTATAATTTGTTTATTTATAGCATTATTATTATAATTTATTTATTTATTTTATATAATGTTGTTATTTTATTAAATTATTAATTTAATTTTTCATCAGTTGTTAGAGTTGAATTTTTTTAAATATTATTATTACTCATTTTTACCTTTTTATAGCAGTAGAATGAAAAAAAAATTATCTTGAGAATTTTGTATAAATATTGTTCAAAATTATTGATGTCTTTTAAAAAAAATCATTTATTGTTTAATTTCATTAAATTATTATAGATTATATTATTTTCAATTTGCTGTTGGATTATGTTTATTTATTTATTTGTCTTTTGGTTTCTAAAAATCGTAATTATATAATTTTGATTGTTATTTTTTGCAGTAATTGTCAGGTAAAAAACTTTAGAAATTCAGTTTATATTTAATATAAAATTTTAAATTATTTATTTTAAAATTTTTGTTTCTTCTTTTTGTTAAATTATTACATGAGATTGTTTTCATTATATATTATGCTTGTTTTTCTTTATTCATATTTCTTTTAGATTAAAATATGGGATCTTTTTATAATAATATATCAAAAGATGGTAATTTAATTGATGTTCCAATACAATTAAATGATTTAAACTCAAGTAAAATATTATTTATGAGATTTGTTAGTTTTATAATTAGATTAATTTGAATTTTACATATAAAAAAATAATTTTTTTTATACTAGATAACTGGTATTATTTATCTAATAATATTTCAAAAAAATTTGAAATAATCTATTTTTTAACATTTAACTTAAGTGCAGAATAAAATTTAATAAATATAAATATAAATATTAATGATATAATTTTCGTAAAAAAATAAACAGTTTTAAAAAGTCAAAAAAATGCTAAGTACAAAATTCATATTAGTTGTATAAAAGTATCATTAATATAAGAGTTAGCATTTTTTTACAATACTATCCCAATTTTAAGATGTATATATATTTATTTTCTATTTCTGTACGTAATATTTATACTTAATATAGTACACTAAAATAGAAAAATATTGCCGCGGTAGCACGCAGATTATATCTATACAAGTCCTAAGATAAAAATTTCCTAATATATAAGCCTTAAAAATTCAAAATTGGCACTTGTAATCCTTGAACCGTGCCATCCCTAAAGTCATTGGACTGAGTTTAAGTGATCGAAATTACCTCTTGACCATACCATTCACTTTTTTTCTCCTAAAAATTTTACCCACAAGTAGATTCGATTTGTTTTTTTGAAGAAAAAACAAAACAATTAAAAATATTTAAATTTCAAAACTCATTAGCAATGAAATTTAAATTTTTTTTATTAATTATATAAGATGAGAATAATATATGCTTCTGACCACTAGACTATATGATGGTAGATATAAGATTTAAATTTTAAGATTTTATATATTAAAATAAATATATTCGGTCATTTTATATTTATAATATGATTTTTATTTGATTAATAATTTCAAAATATTTGGATTTGATTTTATAATTTTAATGAAAAATCATATAATATAATATCGTGTGTATATATATATATGTATATTTTTTTTAAAAAGCTCGATTTTAAGAAATTGTTTTTGAATGATCAAATTCTTCGTGGAGAGTAACATCAGGTGGCCACTGGCTAACCCAGTGATTTATATCGTGAGTGTGTGTGTGTGTATATAAGGTAAGTACGTACATAACAGAACAGGTCTTCTGGGTAGCGAGCTTGTAAATCAAGACGAAAATCCCAGCAGCATGAATTGCTTCAGAAGCAATAAAGAAATGATTTTGATCTTTTACTACATTTTTCAAACCTACCAAAATTCCCAATATCATTATCACTCCAACCACCGTTTTCACCTTTATCGGCTGTCTTCTCATCCACCCAAACGCCACCATCGCCATCGGTGAGTGCTCGGAAAGTCACGGACAGCGCATGCAGTGGTGATTTACTACGTTTCCAATATTACAAGCCAATCAGATAACGACACGTTGTCCATTTGCTTGCCTGTTTTGGTCACGCGTGTTTTGGGTTCATTTCAATTCCGGCCGTCCCAGGTACTACAATTTTAATCTATATATATTAATTAAACTAAAATTCCAATTGACTGTCCAATAAATATTTAAATAATTCTAATAATGTTAACAAATCTGAATTTTTGTTCATAAAAGAAGAATTGCAAAGAATTATGATTTCAAAATAGCAGCGAGTAATACTGAATAGTAGGAGTAGAAGGTCAAATGGCTCCGCTTAATTTTTTTTAATTTTTTTTTATGAATTTATTAAATATTTTAAATTAGTAATTGAAAGTGTAAACATTATGTTAATTGCCGTCGGATTGTAATTGGTTAATTCCATCAAATAATTAACCAAATAAGATTTTGGTTAATCGGTTAAAAATTAAATTCGATTAATCAATTTTAAGTATTTTTAATTAGTTCAATTAAATTATTTGATGAAATTCAGTTTTTGATTGATTAACTATTAATCAAATAAGTTAATTTGATTAACTATTAATAAAAAAAGAAAATAAATTTATTTTTTATTTATTCAAACTGAATTAAACATAAAATTTTTAAATAAAATTTTAGAAATTTTAAATTAAAATATATTAAGAAGAGTTAAATGGTGATAAATTAATTAAAAAGACAAACAAATTAAAAAAATTACATACCAATTATCAATTATTTTACTTAATTCAAATTAGCAAGTGAATTAAAAATACACACAATAATTATGAATAATTTATTATTTAAGAGAACATCCATATATAAATATAATATATTATAATATGTTTATTTTGATTTTGCATGCTTCTATTGTGATTTTTTATACCGTTATTTTTTGTATTATATTTTATTATTATTATATAGTATGTTTTTAATGTTATTTATATTAATTCGGTTAAATATAAAATTAAGTGAACTGAATCATCAATTAACTAAATCAATTGAAAATAAAAATTAGTCAATTCAGTAAAAAAATATTTAAAAATTTTAGTTAAATTTGGATTCGGTTGGCTAAATAATGAATGGAATTAATGAACGCCAACCTCTATAATTACGTGAATAAAGCCTCAATATAATAAAAATATATTATTATGTTGCTCAATATATAATATGCATTCTTTTTATACATTATATAATTTATGTCACATCGTCAAATTAAAATTTCAAAATTTACAACCTTCAACAACTTCTCATTATTATGTTATATACATATGAGAGAGGGAGAAATTTAAGTTTAAGGGATGTCTATAAGATTATTTTATCTTGCATTAAATAACATTTTTAAAAAATTAAATTAAACGAAGTTAATTAACAATATTTTTTAATATCATTTTATTTTTTTATATTTTAATTAAAATTTACATGCAATAGATATATTTTTTTATTTTTTATTGTTGAAGAAAATTATACTATACATCAT
The DNA here is from genome assembly GCA_947685225.1 of Garcia nutans. Lineage (NCBI taxonomy): Eukaryota > Viridiplantae > Streptophyta > Magnoliopsida > Malpighiales > Euphorbiaceae > Garcia > Garcia nutans. Next base: position 1,671,990 of record CANTUV010000076.1, read on the forward strand.
TTTTAACCCTTTTTTGAAAAATACACTACAGTTTTCATATATCTTTAATATATTACATACATGTATAACTGTAAAAGTGAAATATTTTTAAAATTAAAAATTTAAAAATAAATATTTTTGAAAATATTTTTTTTTTTATTTTTGAGATTTTTTTGGAATTTCTCAAAGATACTTCAAAAGTAAAATTATTTTTAAAAAAACCCAATTTTTTTCTTTCAAAACTATCAAATTTCAACTTTCAGTATAAAAAATATCCCCTTTTACATGTATTATTGATCGAACTTATCGATCAATTATCAACAAAAAATTATAGAAATAAGATAAAATAAATTTTATTTTTATACTATGAATTATTTTTATTTTGGTGTGGTTAGTCATTAAAGTATTTTTAATTATTTTTTTGCTATGGGTTGTAATGGATATGATTTTAAATATTATAAAAATATATTTTTATTAAATGCAGATGCCCATTTTATTTGATGTATTTCAACTAGTTATTTCATTTTTTTTTTGTGAATGTATTGTAATCTATTTCTTATTATTAACTGCATGATAGTGGAGTAGTATTTTAATAATTAAAAATAAAATAATATTTACAACTGAAAAAAATGTCTATTCTATAGACATATTGGGAATGTTAGATTATTCTTCACACTCTTTATATGTAACTAACTAACTTTTCGAACTTCATTAGGACTCGTAATTTCTTAGCAATCAAGTTGCACTTATATTTATTTTTCCAACTTGTCCGTATGAGGATTCTTAATCTCTATATTTATACCCGTTTTCTTTAAAATTTTAAACCTAATAATGTTGAAGTTGTAATAATCATTTCATCAAGAGAAAAGGGCAAAAATTTCTATTCACATTTGGGAGGAGTTTAAACGCCACAATTATCAATAGAAATAGCTCATAGTTTATTTTGAAAAATGCTAATTACAGTTTGAAGAGTGATTATTTAACAATCTTTTTTTTTTATTTATTAGAAAATATATATTATAATATCTCTCTTAATAAATGGACTTATAATAAATATTTTCTAACCAATAAGAAAAATTGTTAAACAATCATTCTTCAAAATGACTGTAATTATCATTTCTTTATTATTTTATTTGGACGATATTTTAAGGGCTACCTTTGCCAAAAAAAAAAAAAGATCCAATCGGCAAATGCTATCATTTCTTGTGAGAATTTCTTATTTATCATAAATATATATTTTATTTTGGCGGAAATTTAAGAGTCATAATTACTAAGAGAAGCAGTTTGCATTCGGAAAAAGTTAATAAGATTTTATTTGGACAAGATTTTAGGAGCCACCTTTGTTGAGAGAATTTTGATTTGGTCGGCAAATATTTCTATTTCCCATAAGAATTTCTCTTTTGTTAGTAAATATATTTTGTTTGAGGGAAGTTTAAGGAATAATTATATGCTATAACCGTTGTAGCAATAAATGCCTACAACGGACCAATGAAATTTTTACACATTGATTAAATAATTTATTTAATTGGTCCGTTGTAAGCATTTAATCAACGTGTAAAAATTTCATTAGTCCGTTGTAGGCATTTATTGCTACAACGGTTGTAGCATATAATTATTCAAGTTTAAGTGCCAAAATTAGCAAGGGAAGCAATGCAAAGTAAAACAATTTAATAATATTTTATTTGACTGAAATTTTAAGAACGACCTTTTTTTCCGAGAGAATTGTGTCGATCGATTTCTCATGTGTTCAATGAAGTATCATTTTTTGTTTTATTTATTGGCTATTTATTGAGCACTTTAGGTGTCCGTCAGTAAATATCAATTCAGAAAATCTTAACTTTATTCTTTTTCTCTTCTTTCTTGCGCTATTCTCTTTTCCCCCCATTTTCTCTCTGCCCTCTTATTCTTTTCTTCTCTTTTTTTGTTCTTCCTCCATTTTTGCTTTTGGTTGTTGGTAGTGATTTTTCCTTGGGTGCTTGTTGCTCTTCTCTGTTTCTTTGGATTTTTTTTCCTTGTTGCTGCTACTCTTCTCTGCTTCTTAGCTAGTTTTTCTTTCATTTTATTTCACATTTATTTTTTTCTTGCTTCATTTATTTGGATGTGATTCATTTGCTATTTGATTTTTTTTTGTTTTCTTTTTTATTTTTTGCTAAATCTAATCCATATATATGTATGATGATTATTTGATGAAATATATGTTTGATTGCATGAACGAAAGGAATAACTATTTTCCCACATTATGGTGAAACATTCGATTATAAAGGCTGGGAATATATTGACAGGGGTAATGGATTTTTAATATTTTAGAGAGGAATTGATAACAATGGCTTGAAGAATTTGTGTCAGGGTTGCTGAATATTGACAGTAAAGCAAGTAATAAGTTAAAATTTATTACAGAAAAATCGTAAGCAACCTTTATATGATATCGTTGATATGACAGAGCATTTTGGATATTCATTAATATAGAAGACAATTCATGAGTATTCTAAATATTAGGCAGTATTTGTATTGTATTGAAATGTATCGCATTACTTGAATATTTAACATTAATTTATATTTCAAAATGAAAAAAATTACATAATACAAATTTTTTGTAAAATAAATTTGAATTTATTATAACAGTCCATAGCATTCCATAAACTAAATAATATTATTTCAACATACTCCATTAGAATTCATAACACTTTGTAACAGATTAACGGTACATAACAGTCTATTAAATAGAATAACATTATTTCAAAATACTCAAAAATAGTCCATAACAATGGCACAATTAAGGCTTTATTTGGATGACCAGTGTAGTAATTCACATTCCTTTTTAATAATAATAATATTGTTATTATTATTGATAAAATATTTTTGCTCATATTCTCTATATATGTATTCTAAATGCATAAAGATAAGGTTTCAATTAACAACAAAATACAGTAGCTCCATAATAGATATATTTACAAGTAGCAGCAGCAGCTTTATACTAAATAATCTTTGTACTATCATTAACCTCATACTTAAAAAATTAAAAAAATATAAATTTTTTTACTATAAATAGAGAAAAGAATACTGGAAAAAGGGGGCAGAAAAATTTACAAAAAAAGGGAGGTGAAATTTGATAAAAAAGAGAGGCAGAAGTTGAAAAGAAAAAAAATTATAGGGAAAATTATAAAAAAAAAAACTAGAAATTTGTTAAATACATGAAGTGTATTTAACAATATCTAAAGAGACACAACTAAAGATACACAATCAAACAAAGCACATCTCAGAAATTGAAGCTCAAGAAATCAGGTAAAAATTCGTGAACATTTATTGAATTTTTTATCTTAATTTTAAACATTTATTTCGTTTTCTCCAAATATAAACATGAATATGTAGTTTTCAAAAGAATGCAGTCAGGAGTTGATTGCATTGTACATAAATAGTGAAATAAATGGCTCATATGCGGTGGACACAAGCATAATCATATAGTACTAAATTGCTAACCAATACTCACAAAGTTGCAAACTTAAGCACAATAAGAGCATATTAATTATTATCATAAAAAATAAAAAAAGACTTCGAAAATAAAGAATCATATATAAAAATAAAACACATGAGGAACTTAATCTTGTAAAAAATGAAAAATGAAATCAATGAAAAATAATAATAAGTAAAAAATGAATTTTTTTAGATATCTAACATATACTTTTTAAGTAAATTTTAATAAAAATGAAATGGGTCTATATTTTTCTTATTTTAGTAAAAAAAATAAAATTAAATCAGTAATAAAAAATAAAAATTGTACAAATAAATAAGAGATTTAATAAAAAATAGAAATAAAAAATTAGTAAATTTTTACCTTATTGTTTGCTGATAAACAATAAAAACGAAACTGCTGGAAGTATGAAGCTAAAAAATGAATTTGTAATAACAAAAAAGTACAGAGAAATGGAGAGAGGAAAAGAGCGAAAGAAGTAGGTCTTGAACGTAATGGCTATTGTTTTTTTAACCTCTTTTAGAATCCGTTACATTATTATTTCAACTATCAAAATAAAAAAAAAGTGGCTACTGTCAGAAAGTTTCAGTGACCATAGAAAACGAATGTTGCATTTACTTGTTGAGAGCATGCTTATTTGCACTACACAATTCCAATTTATTATTTTATTTACTCTATTGCTTTAAGTTTACCTATTTATTATTATTTTAGTAGAACAAAAAAGAGGTATAGAGAAATAGATTTTTTATTAATTTTCCCAATTACCCCTCACCAACAATATCTTTTGTATTGGAGTAAATTTTTTTTTTTTTTGCATCTTAGATGTTTGCCTTTTCATTTCTCTGCTTAAGCACAAAGCCACAAACGTTGTGGATCAAGTTTAGATACTCCAACACTTTTCTTACTTGCTACGTATTAGCATATCTAATATAAGTTATCTTTCTTTGATAATTTTCTTCTTTGCTTTCCAAGTTTTTTTTGATATTTTAGAATTGAAATATAAATATTTAGATAACTAATATATTAGTTTTGGTTGGCATTTTAGGTTGTTTCTATTCAAATTTATTCTTTAATCTTCTATAAATCTATATTTTAATCTTTTATTTATTTTATGTTTTGGTTTATGCTTAAAATTGAATGAATAAGTAATTCATGTCATATGTAAATGAATCTCAATTTTAAATATATATTTTTTATTTTTGGTATGATTGATAAATGCTTTGAAATTTTTTTATTTGTACAAATTAAATTGCTCCATTTACTTAATTGCAAAAAACCACCAACAAGTTTTTCTCCTTTATTTAGTGTAGGAAGAAAAATGGTCAACTTTGATTTGAATGAAAGTCCTATTGATAAAGAAGATTTGAAAATGTTAGAGAATAATATAACCAATTTAAATGGGCATTCAACTGAGTTGGAAGATGTGATTGAGAATGGAAAAATCACATTTTAACCAAATGATCAAAATGTAATTGATGAAAGTGAAGATCAAGATTTTGTGGAAAATGCATATGAACCTTTTGTCGGCCAACACTTTCTTAGTGAAGAAGAAGCTTTTGTTTTTTATGGGAATTATGCTAAACAAAATGGCTTTTCGATTCGAATGAGTCGATTTCATAATAACAAAAATGAAAATATGGTGAGACGTGATTTTATTTATCATTGAGGTGGAACACAAACACTAAAAGTTGTTGACCAATCAAAGAAGCAACGTAATCGTCAATCATTAAAATGTGAGTGCAAGGCTCTTATGCCGATTCTTTTGAGGAAATCCCATGATATATTCTTACAAGAATGGCAAGTTGTGGCATTTGAAAATAATCATGAACATAGATTGTTGGATCCTTTACAAGTTAGATTTCTTCCTTTTAATAGGATTATCACTGAACAAGATAACCAACAAATTCTTTTATTGAAGGATGCATAGTTTTCAATTAGGCAAACAATACGTGTCATAGAGCTTGAGAAAAATGTAAAGCACAGGTATCTTTCATTTTTTCAGACAGATACTCTAAATCTTTAAATCAAAATGAGAAGAAATCATGAAAAGAATGATGCTATAGAGCTTTTACAATATTGCCAAGAAGCCAAAGAAAAAAAATGATGGATTTCAATTTGCTTACAAACTAGATGAATACAAGAGATTGGGGCATATCTTTTGGGCTCCTTCGCCTTCATTTTTTTGGTATCAAAAGTATGGAGATGTGGTTATATTTGACACTACCTATTGTGTTATTGCTTATGACATGCCTCTTGGTGTTTTTGTCGGAGTAAATAACCATGGGAAGACTATTTTCTTGGTTGTGGGCTTCTTCGTAATGAGAAAACTAGCGCTTTTCTATGGCTATTTAAGGTAATATACTTAATCCTTAATTTTCAATTATATTTTCAATTATAGATGAACTAAAATTTCTACTTTTATATAACAGGCATTTGTTTCTTTAATGAGAAAACCACCTAAGACTATTTTGATAGACCAAGATCTTTGGATTACAAAAGCTATTTCAAAAGCGTTTCCATCCATAAAGCATGCTTTTTGCATATGGCATATTACTTCTAAATTTAGTGGTTGGTTTACAATATTACTTCGAAATGAGTATCCTAATTGGTGCAAGGACTTTTACATGCTATATAAGATAGATACCTCACAAGAATTTGAAGAGCGAAGGCATGAAGTAGTTCAAAAGTACAATTTGCAATCAAACAAGCATGTATTAGGCTTATACTAAATCAAGGAATTTTGGGTCCCTTCTTATCTTTGTGGATATTTCTTTGGTGGTATGACAACAACTTCAAGATGTGAAAGTATTAATGCATTCATCAAGAGATTTGTTTCCTCCCATATTTGCTTAGGTGAATTTGCTAAACAAGTAAGGGAAAACCTTGTATTATTTAAATATTTATTTGCTATTTAGTACTTTTATTTAATGGCTTTGAATTATTTTTGTTCATCTATTTGTTCTTTTTTTAGAAATCAAACATTTTATTTCTCTTGTTTGTTTATATTTAGTGAAATTAATATTATCTTTTGTCTTTAGATTAATATTGCTATTGAAGATGTCCAACAAAAAGAGATGCATGATACCATGATACAAATGTATAGAGGTTCTTCTCTGTGATTATTATCTCTATTAGAAGAATAAGCTCATAATATTCTGACACCTTATGCTTTTAAGAAATTTCAAGAAGAATTTGAGAGGGCAACTCATTACTTTATTATAAAAGATCATAACATGGAATTTGTGGTATAATATTATAAGGATAAAAGTAGTTAAGAGCATAAAGTTTATTGGGATGGGAAGTTGACTACTTGCACTTGCAAGCACTTTGAATTTTGGGGTATTCTTTGTCGGCATGTATTGAGTGTCTTTCTTGTTGTGCTTGATTAATTACTACTACAAAGCGACACTCGCAAGTATACGAGGTAATTGTAGCAACGGTGATCGCCTCAAGATCATCTCACAAGGAAGAAATTATTTTGCAATAGTTTAATTAACAAATAAATTAAAATTGAGTGTATGTTGTTGAATTGGTGAGTTGTAATTAAAATTTGAAATGAAAAACGAGTAGTAGTTGTGTAAGATCAATTCAATTCTAGGAATGATGCCTAAGGTTGTAGATTAATTTAATTAAATCTTGATTCTCAAATTATTCATTAATATAACATTGTATTTTAATTTGTTCCTTGGGTTTAATTAGTAATTACCAATTTATTAGTTTTCACATTCATGAATTAATAATAACCAATTATTTTGAAATTGCAAATTAAATAATCCCTAGAACTTATATTTTTAATTTATTCTTAGGGTGGTTGATCAATTATTTTGAAATTGCAAATTAAATAATCCCTAGAACTTATATTTTTAATTTATTCTTAGGGTGGTTGATTACATAGTTCTGATATCAAATTTCACCTCTCGGTTCATCATTCAATATTAAGTGATTAATAGGTGGTCAATCTATCAAACTAACTTTAAGTTCAATGCAATAAACCAATAAGAAAGTATAGTAATGAAATTATCAAATCAAGTCATTTAATCAAATCTACTACAACCCAAGGTATGAGTAAATTAGTTCATCATCAAGTTAAAACAAATATCCATCTGAATATTCATCAAATCAAAATTATACATTGTAATATTAATGTTCATAATAAATTAACAACAATCTAGAAATGAATTAAAAGAGAGAATATGAAAAACCCCTTGTAGACGCCAATAGTTGAACTACTTGTCTTCCTCCTAGCTTCCACCTTAATATATGATGAATAACTTCCAAGGCCTCTTTAATCAATGACTCTCCTCTTGAAAGATGGAATGATAACTTTCTCAAGCTTACAACTCTAATCAAGCTTTCTTCAAATCCTAATCTTCTAAGGAGCTTGCTTACTCAATTTCATCTCCAAACTTTTAAATATTGTCTATGGAAGAAATGAAAGATGAATTGAAAAATGAATATGAAGAGAGAATGGTGTGTCTTCTTCCAAAACCAAGAATAAAAATAAGAACAAGATAGATAGCCCTTCAAATAAGCTCAAACGTGTATGTCATTCCATATCTCCACTTCTAATTCCTTTCCATTTTTTAAGACACCAACCATCTCTTGCCAACTCAGACACCACTATTTGTCTCCCTATTTTTTTATATTTCTTCCCATAAATTCATCCACCTTTTACTCATTTTTAATATTTTTTTTCAAAAAGAAAGTCTTTTGTCCCCCAAGTGTCCCTCACTTTGTGCAAAATAATTCAAAGGGATCATATGAGACACGGCCAAGGCTTGAGTGACTTGGCTGTGTCACTCATTCTTCTTGGAACACGGCCAAGCCTTAAGGCCATGTTCATAGCTGCCCAATCTTTTCTCTTCTTTTCTAGCTGTGACACGGCCAAGTCACTGGTCGTGTCATGTGACACAGCTAGTGACTTGGTCGTGTCTTCTGCTTGTGTTCACCTCTGCCATTCGCTTTGCCATTTGCTTTGCTCTTTGGTGTCATTAAGTGGGACATGGCCAAGGCCTTAGCCGTGTCATGTGACATGGCCAATGGCTTGGCCGTATTTTCTGCTAGTGTCTGCCTCTGCCTAATTTTTCTGAAGGATACGGCCAAGCCAAGTTGCCTCAGCCCGTGTCATGTGAGTGGTTCATGCCTCTTGCCTTGGATGAGGGACATGGCCAAGCCATAAAGTGTCTTGGCTGTGTCTCATGTTTTTTCAATATTTTGATCCATCAATCCATTCTTTTGCACCTCCACCTAAATTAAACACTTCAAGCAAACTTTAAACACAAATTAAAAGAAAAAATTAACTTAAAGCAAATAAAATTAACCTAAATATGTATACATATTTGATCAAAACAATTACCCCACACTTAATCCTTTGCTTGTCCCCAAGAAAAGTTAAAATTAAAATAAACTAAACAAGAAAATTTAGCCAAGTTCAAGAGTTATAAGAATGTATCAAGACTTCTAATTTCTTAAATCTGTAATCAATATCAAACCAAAAAAAACTAATACTCATGCAATTAAGTGATTCTCCATGCATAACCACTGTTATTACTCCCTCACCAACTCTTTGAAGTGTTTAATAAGATAGTGTTTATACTCATAAAATTCAATGAAAGATTATCACCATAAGTTTGCTTATCAATCAAACTTCCACCAATAATTTCAATCAATCATTAATCATAAGGTCTTTCATTTGATTATAATGGGGTTAAGATAAAGGCATGACATTTGGGATTGTGAGTTTATCCACTAAGTTCAAAAGCATTTCAAGAGTGAAATAAGCAACGTAGTACGACCAGCAATCCTAACGTACCTCCCAATCACTTAGCACTAGACATTAAAGAACTTTTTAGGAACTCCACTTATTAAATTTGCAAAGATCATTCCCAAACTCAATTCAACCCTTCCAACAAGAACAATAATTTTTTTATTATTATTATATATATTTTATAAATTATGATTTGCAACTAAAGAACACAATGGTTTGTAATCTTAAATCCACTAAATTTAACCCCATACTTATTTAACACAATACTCAATCATTAACGCTCTTCAAATGCTCTTGACTTAATGAAATGGTAAGAGATAAAATAGCATGGTTCAAAGCTACTAGTATTATGAAAAAGAAAGAAAATGAGAAATGAAATAAGCTCAAAATTGGCTAACTAAGGTTGAATATAAGGTTAGTCTTTTTAAGCCAAAATGGATTCACCTAATTGTCTTAATAATATTGATGCCTAATTGAAATTTTTATACAGTCTTAAAATGTATGTCAAAGTAAGTTCTAGCAATTCATTAATAAAAGATGTTTACACATAATAAAGAATAATAAGTTGATATCCAACTTAATAGGCTCAATTCCTCACAAGTTTAAAAAGGCAACGCAGGAAATATCCACCAAATCAACAATAAGCATAAATTTTATCCAATTCTCTAATTCATGCTTCAAAAATTAAAAGGCCATCTATCAACAAACTTATAACAATTGAACTTAAAAAATATACTTCAAAACAATATGTAAAGTAAGGCAAAACACTTAACAGAAATAACTAAAACAAAGACTTAAAAACAACTAAATTACAAAAAACAAAAGCTTATATTTATAAATAAAAACTTAGCACTCCACACTTTAAGATTGACATTATCCTCAATGGAAACTAGGATAATTTAAAAGAATTAAGAGTTTAAGTACAACCTAATTTCTATTATTTTCTTTGTGAGGCATGTGCTACCTTTCATTCATAAAACATTAATTGTTCAAGATTAAAAAGCAATAAATATAAAATAACAAAAAACATAAAGTTTTAATAACAAACACCCGTAATGAAAAGTAACAACTAAAATATTCAACAACTGAAAATAAGAAAAATAAGAAGTGTTCTCAAAAGGCAAAAGCTGATATGATCTATAGTGATGAAGGATGTGATGAAGATGTTGCTGAAGGGTGGAGGCTAAGAATCTTAGCAATGTTGCTATTGATTTGCTCCAACTGGGAAAGGACTTCAGCATGATTATGATCTACCTTGCTTTCCAATGCTTCAATCCTTCTCATAATCTCCTAATTGTCCGGAGCCGGAGCATCTTCATCCAAACCAAGTGAATCTGAGTTGGACTCATCATCAACTAGTGGTCTCTTTTTTCTATCCTCTGGTGCAATTTGCTCATTCAAAGCCATCACTTAAGCCCCTCCCCTTTTTGTAACCATGTGCATCTTCTCAAGGATAGCAAGGTCTAATGAATCACTTCCAGAAATTTTAGTCATATGGCAAGCACTTAGGTCAAAATCATCAATAAGTGCCATAGCTAAGGTGGTCACCAATCCACCTATACAAATTATGCCCCTTTTTCGATTTGCTACGCTATCAAAAACATCGGCCAACCAATAGTCAGCACTCACGGGTATAGCATTGCTAGCACAATCTAAGAAAAATAGCTCGCTTAGTTCCACCACACCGTACTTTCTTTCCGTGCAAAGAACCCACATGACATAAATCTATGTAAATACCTCAAGGCGAAATTTATCAATTTTGTTGCCTTGGCCTATTTGGCCACATACATTCCACCCGAGCCTATTGCTCCCCATATGAATTATTGTATAAAATCTTTAGACACACATTTTTTCCCTTGTTGATGGAAACAAAAAATAACATTCAATTATTCAATATCAAGAACACATTTTTTCCCTCGTTGGAAAGAAACCACGTGCTAGAAGAGTCAATCTCTTTGAAGATTATGAAGAGGATGATGAAGGTTGCCTCCTCTTGTGATGGGACACCATTTTTGTTTTAGGCATCGTGATTCTTTGGTGAAAAGTGAAGTTTTGATGGATTTTATTGAGTTTGGATTAGAAAATTGGAAGATTTAATGGGTTTAATTGAGTTTTTGGGTAAGAAGGATGGAAGATTTGGTAAAAAATTTGAGGTTTTTAGGGATGGAAATGGAGGTTTTAGAGAGAGAGAGATGAGAGAAAGATTAGAGGAAGATGAAGATGAGGGTTTTGAAAGTGATGAGATAGGGTAAAATTTAGGCTTTTTAAAAGAGATGACACAACCAAGCTAGGAATGGCTTGGCCGTGTTTGAGTTTTTAGGAGGGACACGACCAGTGGCTTGGCAGTATCTCATGGGTGTGTCTACTACTGGTTTTATCGGTAGAGGAAGAAAATGGGGACACGGGCTGGGTGGCTTGGTCGTGTCTGGGTGACACGACCAAGCCTTCTGGCCATGTCTACGCCTGGATTTTCTGGGCTTGCTTGACACGGCCATGGCTTGGCCGTGTCAAGTGGCAGTGTCCGTCACTACCAATTTTGCCTATTCAATTTTTATTATTTTTTTGTTTTTTGAGTTTTTTTAATGGAAATGTGTCACTCAAGTCTAATACATGCAACTTTTCTTTCTGGCTTCATCCTGAAACTCTATCAAAAATAAAAATCGATCAACGCAACCATTCTATTCTCTTAAAACCAAAAATGAAATTTAAATTGCAAAATATTAAGATTTAATTATGAAAACAAATATAAACCGATGTTGCCTCCCATTGAGCATTTCTTTAATATTGTGTAGCTGGATATTATTGCATCATTTGTCGATAAATATCAAACTTTTAACAGTTTTTGTAACATCGATTTCTTCAAAGTAGGGCTTCACCCTTTGTCCATTTACCTTAAATGTCTCATTAGTTTTCAAATTGAGTAACTCAACAACCCTATATGGGAATGTTTGAATTACTTGAAATAGTCCGCTCCAACGGGACTTCAATTTTTCTGGAAATAATCGCATTTTGGAATTGAATAGGAGGACTTTTGTTCCCGGTCCGAAAGTCCTTCGAAGGATCATCCTGTCATGAATAGCTTTTGTCCTTTCCTTATAGATTCTTGAACTCTCATAGGCCTCATTTCTAAGCTCATCAAGCTCAGAAATTTACAATATTCTTTACTCCCTTGCTCCTTCTAAATCCATATTTATGATTTTTATTATCCAATAAGCCTTATGCTCCAATTCCACCGATAGGTGGCAAGCCTTGCCAAAGACCAACCTATATAGACTCATTCCAAATGGTATTTTGAAAGTAGTCCTATAAGCCCATAATGCTTCTGGGAGCCGAATTGACTAATCCTTTCTTGTTGTGCTCACCATCTTTTTCAAGATCCCCTTAATTTGCTTGTTGGAGATCTCGGCTTGTCCGGATGTTTGAGGGTGGTATGGAGTTTCCACTTTATATCGGATGTCCATCTTGGACATCAACTTCTCAAACTATTTATTGCAAAAGTGGCTTCCTCCATCACTCACTATTGCCTTTGGAGTTCCGAACTTGCTCAAAAAATTCTCCTTTAAAAATTTCAAAACAATATTAGCATCATTAGTCCTAGTGGGGATAGCCTCTATCCACTTAGACACGTAATACACTGCAAGAAGAATATATTCAAAACTAAAGGACTTAGGAATTGGCGCCATGAAGTCTATTCACCATACATCAAAAATTTCAACCACAATAAAAATATTGAGAGACATTTCATTCCTTTTGCTAATATTTTATACTCTTTGGCATTTATCACATCTTGTACAGAAATTATAAGCATTCTTAAAAAGAGTAGGCCAATACAAACTGCTTTAAAGAACTTTCTCGATGGTCTTCTTTCCTCCAAAATGCCCTCCACAATATATGTTGTGAAAAAATTGCAGCCTTATTTATGTTCTTCCTCCAGTACACATCTTTTTATGATTTTATCCATGCAAATTCTAAACAAATATCGCTCATCCCAAAAATAGTACTTACATGAATGCAGGATCCTCTTCTTTGCTGAAAATTCAAATCCTTTCTCACAACACCACAAGAAAGATAGTTAGCAATATCTGCATACCAAGGTGCTTGAGTTAAAGAAAATAAGTGTTCATCCGAAAATTTTTCAAAAGTATTTTCACAAGCAATTTCTGCATCATTATCATGAGAGTTCAATCTAGAAAGATGGTCGGCTATTACATTCTCACTTTTCTTCCAATCTTTGATTTCAACATCGAATTCTTGCAATATCAATACCCACATAATGAGCCTAGGTTTAGCTTGTGGTTTGGCCAATAGGTATTTCAAGGCTATATAGTCCGAAAATACTATGACTTTAGAACATATTAAGTAAGATCTAAATTTGTCTAGTGCAAATACCATAGCTAACATTTTTCTTTCAGTAGTTGTATAATTCACTTGTGCATCATTTAAAGATAAACTTGTATAATAAATTATACACATCAATTTATTCACTCTTTATCCCAAAACAACTCCAATAGCATAATTCGATGTATCACACATGATTTTAAATGACAAATTCCAATTTGGGGCAACAATTATAGGAGCAGAAGTTTTTTTTTTTTTCAAAATTTCAAAAGCTTCTAAGCACTTATCATAAAAAATAAATGGGACATATTTTCCTAGCAAATGAAACGAAGGACGTAAAATTTTTATCAAATCTTTTATAATAAACCTTTTATAAAATCCAGCATGTTCCAAAAAGCTTCTAATCCCCTTAACAGATGTGGGTGGAGGTAGATTCATGATTAATTCAACCTTAGCGTTGTCAACCTCAATCCCTTTGTGAGAAATAACATAACCCAAAAAAATCCCACGATCAACCATAAAGTGATTCTTTTCCCAACTCAAAGTAAAATTACATTCAACGCATCTTTCAAGCACGAGAATCAATTTTTGCAAATAATCATCAAAAGAATTACCAAAAACAGAGAAGTCATCCATAAATACCTTAATGTATTTGTCCAACATATCAAAAAAAATTAAAAACATACATCTTTGAAATGTACCCGGTGCATTGCAAAGTCCGAATGACATCCTCCGAAAAACAAATGCCCCAAAGGGACAAGTAAAAGTTATCTATGGTTGATCTTTCGATGCTATTGAGACTTGGTAGTAACATGAAAGACCAATAAAAAAATAGTAAAAAGCGTATCCAGATAACCTATCAAGCATTTGATCAATAAATGATAAAGGAAAGTAATCTTTCTTGGTGACATTATTTAATTTTCTATAATCTATGCATTGCCTTCCGGTTTGTGTTCGTGTAGGTACCAACTCTCCTTTCTCATTCTGGACCACAGTCAAACATGCTTTTTTTGGCATGACGTGTACGGGACTAACCCATTCACTATCAACAATGGGATAGATTACCCTTTCATCAAATAATTTTAGAACCTCCTTTTTTCCTACTTCATTCATATTAGGGTTAAGCCATCTTTGAGTCTCTCTCACCGGTTTAGCCCCTTCCTTTAGAACTATCTTATGCATGCACATAGAGGGACTAATACCCTTGATATCACTCAACCCCCAACCAATAGTTGTCTTGAATTTTTTCAACATTCTCATAAGTTTATCTTCCTTCTCACTTTTAAGAGTAGCAGAAATTATCACCGGTTTTGAGTTATTCTCCCCAAGAAAAATATGCTTTAAGTGCTTTGAAAGTTCTTTAAGTTCAACCCCTTTTGGTTGAATCTCCTCATTTGAACCCTCAACTTTTTCCTCTAAATTTAGATCCCTTTCTAACTTGTCTTCACCACTCTCCTGCAAGAAAACTTCTTCAACAACATTATAAGTAAAATCAATGAAAGAGCAGTTCTCATACGAAGCAGTAATGGGAATAGAGAAAGTGTTAAAAATTAAAAATTCTACAGTTTGACCTAAAATAGTCATAGTCAATTTTCTATTTTTAACATCAATTAATGTGTTAGTTGTGACCATAAAAGGTCTTCCTAACAAAATTGTATGTTTAGAATTTCTAGGAATTTCTTCCTCCATATCTAAGACAATAAAATCAACGGGTACAATCAAACCACCTACCTTAACTAGATCATCTTCTATAATTTTCTTAGGATATCTAAGAGTTTTATTCTCAAGTTACAAAACCATTTTAGTTGGTTTGAGTTCCCCTAGCTCTAATTTTAAATAAATAGAGTATGACATCAAATTAATACTTGCTAAATCACACATACCAATATTTTTTTCCCCTTCCCCAAAGAGATGCTAACTATAAAGCTTCCAGGATTCTTTAATTTTAGAGGTAACCTGTATTGTAAAACAACACTTGTTGCTTCCGAGACTATCACCTTCTCATTCAACTCATACTTTTTTATTTTTTTGTGTTAAGCTCCTTAAAAAATTTGGCATATAATGACATATTTTTAATCACCTTAAGTAAGGAGAGGTTAATACTTACCTTAGAGAGCATATTATAAATTTCAAAAAATTACTTCTCATGCTTCTCATTTTTAACCTGCTTGGAAAAGGCATTAGCGGTCTATACGGATTTGGAGATTTGTGCAGCTTTGGTGCAACCGATGACTCCTCACTATCTTCTTTTGGTTTAATTGGTTGAGCTTTGCCTTCTTGTGTTTCATCACCATTCTCTTCAAATATTCATGCATCCAAAGAATCATTAATGTTATTATCGCCAATTTTATTATTAAGTACCTTACCACTTCTTAAGACTGTGATTGCTTTGGCTTGCTCCGGTTGACTTAAAATTTTTTCTTTTTGATTAGCTTACAATTGATTAGCCAATTGACCCAGTTGAGTTTCTACCTTCTTAAGTGAGGCTTCCAAAGAGTCAAATCGTTTGTTATTCACCTCTTAATTTTGAGTGCTTATTTGAATGAAAGCATTCAAATTGTCTTTAAGTGAAGGTTTCTTGACTTGCTCATGATTTGAACTTTGCCCTTGAAATTGGTGTCCCTTTTGATAAGGATGAAATGAATGTTGAGGTGAAACTTGTTATTAGTTCTTCCATAAAAAATTAGGGTGATTTCTCCAACTGGGGTTATAGGAATTTGAGTACGGAACATTCCTTCCCCTTTGTTTGAAGCCTTCAAAAGAAAAAGCTTATTCTTGCCCTTCTAGAAATTGGTCAAAGTTTGAAGGACATACATTAGTATTGTGGCCTATCACACCATATGATGTACATGATTCTTGGCTTAGCACTGGCAAGTTTCCTCTAGCATTTAATAATTTAACTTGCATTGTCAACTCAGCAATTTGTCTTGCCATTTCTGAGTTTGCAATAAGCTCATATGCTCCTCTTCTCCTTTTTTTTCAATACTCTTTTATTGAGAATTTGCTCCCAATATTTTAAATAATGCAACCATTTCAGTAGCTGTTTTCTCACTCATTGCCCCTCCTGCAGCATTATCCACTGTGTTTTGATATTGTTGAGTTAGCCCATCATAAAAGAATTGATTGAACAATTGTTATAGACAATAATGATGAGGGCATTAAAAAAAATAAAGATTTAAAGTGATCTCACGTCTCATGAAATGGTTCCCCATCAAACTGGATGAAAGTTGTAATACTCCTCCTAAGCTCCTTTGTCTTTTGGTGTGAATAAATTTTTTTCATAAATTTGTTATATACTTCGGTCCAAATGTTCAAGGAGTTCTCCAATAAGGCCATCAACTATGCTTTTGCCCTATCTTTCAAACTATATGGGAAACATCTCATTTTGAGTTCATCCTCTGTTAATGCTTGCAAAGGGAAAGTATGCAGTATTATGTAAAAATCTCGAATGAAGTTGAGAGGATCTTTATTCGGCAATCCATGAAAGGATGGCAGCATACTATAATGAGTGTTTTTGAGTTCATAATTTCTTACTGAGTTACTCAACCAGATACACGATGTGGTTACTCCAATGATCGATCGGGCAAGCTCTTTCATAGGTGGTTCCTCTACGTCACCCATTTCTACTTTCGTGTCCTCCTCAAATTGCTCATCGGTTTCTTCTTCTTCTTGTCCTAAAGGATCTACTCCTTCGATTCTTGGAAGTCTATGAATATCGTCTAGATAAGGAACAAGTTCGTTTCCTTGAGACTTTCGTCCTTGCATAAATCACTTAGGCAATTCAAAAAGGAACACTTTAAATAATTAAACAATTAAAATAAAAGAATCAAACTATTAACAACAATTGTCTTGTCCGGTAACGCACCAAAAACTTATTGCGCTTGATTAATTACTACTACAAAGCAACACTCGCAAGTATACGAGGTAATTGTAGCAATGGTGATTACTCCAAGGTTGTCTTATAAGAAAGGAATTATTTTACAATAGTTTCATTAACAAATAAATTAAACTTGAGTGTGTGTTGTGAATTGGTGAGTTATAATTAAAATTTGAAAGTAAAAATGAGTAGTAGTTGTGTAAAATCAATTCAATTCTAAAAATAGTACCTAGGATTGTAGATCAATTTAATTAAATCTTGATTCTCAAAGTATCCATGAATATAACCTTGTATTTTAATTTATTTTTTGAGTTTAATTAGTAATTACCAATTCATTAGTTTTCACATTCATGAATTAACAACAACCAATTATTTTGAAATTGCAAATTAAATAATCCATAGAACTTATATTTCTAATTTATTCTTAGGGTAGTTGATTATATAGTTCCGATATCGAATTTCACCTCTCAGTTCATCGTTCAATATTATGTGATTAATAGGTGGCCAATCTATCAAACTAACTTTAAGTTCAATGCAATCATCCAGTAACAAGGTAGACTAATGAAATTATCAAATCAAGTCATTTAATCAAATCTACTCCAACTCAAGGCATGAGTAAATTAGCTCATCATCAGGTTAAAATAAATATCCATCTCAATATTCATCAAATCAAAATTATACATTGTAATATTAACATTCATAATAAAACAACAACAATCTAGAAATGAATTAAAAGATAGAATATGAAAAACCCCTTGTAGACGCCAAGAGTTGAACTACTTATCTTCCTCCTAGCTTCCACCTTGATGTATGATGAACGACTTCTAAGCCCTCTTTAATCAATGGCTCTCCTCTTGAAAGATGGAATGGTAACTCTCTCAAGTTTACAACTCCAATCAAGCTTTCTTCAAACCCTAATCTTCTAAGGAGCTTGCTCACTCAATTTTATCCCCAAACTTGCTTAAATCTTGTATATGGAAGAAATGAAAGAAAAATGAAAAAATGAAGATGAAGAGAGAATGGCGTATCTTCTTCCAAAACCAAGAACAAAACTAAGAACAAGATGGATAGCCCTTCAAATAAGCCCAAATGTGTATGTCATTCCATACCTCCACTTCCAATTCCTTTCTATTTTTTAAGACACCAACCATCTCTTGCCAACTCACACACCACTCTTTGTCTCCCTCTTTTTCTTTGTTTATATTTCTTCCCATAAATCCATCCACCTTTTACTCATTTTTAATATTTCTTTTTAAAAAGAAAAGTCTTTTGCCCCCCAATTGTCCCTCACTTCATGCAAAATAATTGAAAGGGACTATGTGAGACACGATCAAGCCTTAAGTGACTTGGCTATGTTACTCATTCTTCTTAAGACACGGCCAAGCCTTGAGGTCTTGTCCATAGCTGCCCAATCTTTCCTCTTCTTTTCCAGGTATGACACGACCAAGTCACTGACACGGCCAGTGGCTTGGCCGTGTCTTATGCTTATGTTCACCTCTGCCATTTACTTTGCTCTTTGGTGTCATCAAGTGAGACACGGCCAAGGCCTTGGCCATGTCATGTGACACAACCAATGGCTTGGCCGTATCTTCTGTCAGTGTCTGCCTCTGTCCAATTTTTTTAAAGGATACGGCTAAGCTAAGTTGTCTCTGCCCGTGTCATGTGAGTGGTTCATGCCTCTTGCCTTGGATGAGGGACATGGCCAAGCCATGAAGTGTCTTAGCTGTGTCTTATGTTTTTTCAATATTTTGATCGATCGATCCATTCTTTTGCACCTCCACCTAAATCAAACACTTGAAGCAAACTTTAAACACAAATTAAAAGAAAAAAATTAATTTAAAGCCAATAAAATTAACCTAAACATGTATATATATTTGATCAAAACATTTCTTCATAAGGATTGTTATGAAATTCCCTTCGAATATTTACCATCTCGTTGGTGTCAAGACTCATTATCGAGGGAGGAAAATCTTGAGGTACTTCATAAAGAAACTATACCTATGGATGAAGTTTTGATCCAAGATAGTGCCAATATTACTTTTAATGGTGCTACTTTTATCACTTGTCCTCCATCGTTGAAGACCAAAGGTTGTCCAAGAAAAAAGAGAATGAAAGGTGGACTCAAATTAGGAACACAAATGAAAAATAGTGGAACAAAGACTTGTAGATTTTGTAAGAAGTCTGGGCACAATATCACATGTCCAAATAAAGAGAATTTTGTTGATTCAAGCAACTAAAACAAGAAAAAGAAGATTACTGTAGCAGATATCGATTTGAATCCTATATATACCTTCAAATATTAGAAATTATATTAAAGTTTTGAATAAATATGTTCTTTTTTTTTCGCAAAGTATTTATTCATAATTCTATCTATTTTTTTTTCTTATGGCTATTTAAAAAGACCTATAATAACATAGCTTGATACATATATATATATATATAATATTTAGTTTAATCTTCTAATATGATAAAAAAATTCTTTGAATTTATATGATTGATTTAATTATTGTATTTTACTTTATTTAAATTAATTATGTATGTAATCTTGTCTATTTCTTTTTTTACTTCCCTTAGATATGCTAATATGCAACGAGTAAGAAAATGATTGCAGTATCTGAATTAGATATACAATATTTGTGCTTAAACAGAGTAATGAAAAAGCAAACATCTAAGATGCAAAAAAAAAAATGTTTACTCCAACATAAAAGCTATTGTTGTTGAGGGGGTAATTGGAAAAATTAACAAAAAAAATCTAATTATAATTAATAGCTAAGCAACAACTTTTTGAAAAACATCAAAAAGTAGATAAAAAAGTTCATTATAACATGTTTAACGGGTGTCAATATAACATAACCCTATTAATATTATTATATTTTTTCAGGAATAACATTACAGCCTCTATCGCAGTGTAACATACACTTCTTGACGTTAGACTACAATCAATTAATTTTTTATTTTATATTATTTCTTCTTTTTTTTATTTCATCTTTCTGCTCATTATTATTATTATTATTGTTGTTGTTATTAGACTGCAATTAATTAATTTTTTTATTTTATATTATTTCTTTTTTTTATTTCATCTTTCTGCTTATTATTATTATTATTATTTTTTTAATAAAGGTGGGCGGCACCACCGGGTAATTTTTATTAATATTAAAAATAGATCAAAACAAACCCTTCATAGAACAGGGCAAGTCATAGAAAACCTAACTAAGAAAAACGAAAGTAGGGCATACCCAAACTTTCAGACACAATCAAATCTTTAATATAGTTAGGCAAAGAAATAAATAAATCAAAATTGAAAGAATTAACATAGAGTCTACTATGAAGAGCTAAATTGTGAGCGACTTGATTGGACTCCCTGTATGAATGGCAAATGGAGCAGTTGTTATCCCTAATGACACGTTGAATCTGCAAAATTGGAGCTGAATTGGAGCTTTGAAGACCTGCAACTTGATTGACAATTGCTTGATTATCCATATCAACATTGAAGTTCTTGTATCCATTATGAACGCACCAATCAAGGCTGTAGTGGAGAGCTTTCAATTCGGCATCTGTAGGGTTAGAGGCATCAAAGATAAAAGAAATTGCAGCTTTAAAATAACCCTGCTAAGAAGTTGACTGCCGAAATTGGAGGGGAGGAAATAAGCAAATTCGGCTATATGAACAACAAATTTACGCCTTGAATTAAGCATCCCTCCAATTGCATATCATCTTTCTAATCCGAGAAAGGATAGTTTGAATAAAGAATCATTGTGTACCCCAGTTACAATTGCAATAGGCATGCCAAAGCTCAAACATGATAACCTGAGGGAATAACATCCCTAATTTGCCATGGATGGCCTTGAATCTCGATAATCTCCACCAGGAATGCAACATATGATTAAGAGATAACCTGCTAGAATTGAAAGGCAGCAAATACGCAGCAAACAATTCCCAAATACATCTAACAGATTTGCATTCATAAAGAATATGAGAGGCAGTAGCATTGGCTGACCTGCAGAAGTGGCAGAAGGATGCAGTGTGAATACCAATTTTTTGCAGATTATGCGGAAGGGGAAGACCGTCATTAAAGAGTCTCCAAGAGAAGAGAGAGAGCTTCAAGGGGATGGATGAATCCCAGATGTGCTTGAATTGATCGTTATCTGCTCGTCAAGGGCGAATGAGATTGTAAATAGCTGCTAAAGAAACGGATGAACCATTATGAAGCTTGAATTGGCCACCTTCAGCTTTAAAGAAATCAGAAAATCTAGCTTGAACTCTGCAAAGAGCTTTCCACATGGGAGAGTCATTAACCCAAAAGGACATATTCCCAGACCTGTGGTATTTGCAATACATGTACTTCGACCAAAGATTATCTCTGCATTTGAATATCCACAAATTATTATTATTATTATTATAGAGAAGGAGCTTATAATTGGGCCCTATTTTCCATTGCAAAATTTTGATCTATGCTTTTCATTTTGAAGTTGAAACTTAAATGCAATTATTATTATTATTATTATTATTATTATTATTATTATTATTATTATTATTATTATTATTATTATTATATATTTTCCTGAGAAGTTTTAAGCTGTAAGTTGTAAAGATTTTTCTTTCCCTTTGTTATTTTATTTTGTTCTTTTGTGCAGTTATATATATCTTTATAATGAAATAAATAAAAATTGAAGCAAAACTATGGCATAATTTTATTTTTCTTTCAAAATAAAATTTTAATTGATAAATCCATTAATTCTAGAGCTGACAAATTTATTTTTTAGCATTTTTTAAAATTTATATTTGAAAATTA
Organism: Garcia nutans; assembly: GCA_947685225.1. Classification (NCBI taxonomy): domain Eukaryota; kingdom Viridiplantae; phylum Streptophyta; class Magnoliopsida; order Malpighiales; family Euphorbiaceae; genus Garcia; species Garcia nutans. The sequence continues at coordinate 1,694,212 of CANTUV010000076.1, forward strand.
TTCTAGCTATCCATAACGAAAACATTTTATCGTATGCTATTGCACCTAAGAAATTGATATATGTATGAATAATATCAAATAAATAAAAATAATAATTATATTTATGAAGTAAATTCAATTATTAAAAAATATCATGAAATAAATAAATAACATTTTAAAAATAAATTTTAAATAAAATAAGTAAAATAATTATGTTCAAAAAGTGATAATAATAATAATAATAATAATAATAATAATAATAATAATAATAATTGAACTACGGAGACTTTGATTCCGTCAAGCAGATACATGGATATTCAAAATTAAGTTTCGAATTTAAGTCAACCTCAATAAAAAATATTTTGTTCCTAAAAAAATAAACATTTATCAATTAGGCAATAGCAAGATAAAAGATTTTAAAAAATATATTTAATAAAAAAAATATAAAATTAGAACAATTATGCACAAGAAGTGGACATAATTAAAAGAATATAATAATAATAATAATAATAATAATAATAATAATAAATTTAATAAAATTTAAGCCATAAAATTTTTATATTCGAGTGGTGAATGCAATAATTAAATTATTAACTAATAAATAAAATATGTGTTCACAAGAATAATAAAATTTTTAAAAATAATAAAATAAAGTAATAAAATTTAATAAAAATATATATTTATTTTCAAACAGTGAATAAAAAAGTCAAAAAATAAAAATAAGAAAATATAATTAAGATTTATATTCGGACAGTGAATATAATTTCTCTTACAAAAAAAAATAAATAATAAAATATCACAATGACTATAGTATCAATTTTGAGCTTTATAGGGTATTTTTTCTTCTCTATGCGTATTTAACCTCTGAATTTTATCTCTGAAGAAGCAGACTATTAATAGATATTCAATCAAATCTTATAATTAATTAGTGGCGACTCCTAATATACATAAAAAATAATAAAACTAAACATAAGCCGATTAAAATTAATTAAATACCATAAATCAGCCGGCTTCAGCCATCGTCCTACATGTGACAACTAGCATCATCGTTTAGTAATAAATAGTATTATATGATATGATAAGGGACAAATACAGAATTTAAAGTTAGTGAAAGCTTATTAATATTAAAATTATTATAAAAAAATTTCTCAATAAATTATTGTTGCGACAAATAAAGTTAAGACTATACTAATGAATAAATGTGATATTTTTTTAATTGAACAAATTTCTCAGGAGTTTTAAGTTAATATTTAGTGAAATTTTTGGTTGCTTTTACGCTGATAGTGTGACATATCCTAAACATAAGCACCCAAAGTTCTTATTGAGATTTTTTTTTCTATCAACCATTATTAAAATTTTTCATACTTAAATTTCCCAAGAACAAGTGTTAGAGGTGTTTTTTTTACTAAAATTTCTAAAATATGCAAAATCTTTCCATTTAAAATTATCAAACAAAGAAAAATAATGTGTTATTGATTATTCTTGTTAAGTTGTTACAATATTATCAAAAACAAGAAAAATAAACTCACATGTAAATTGCAATTTCAAAATATCAAATAAATGTTAAATCTAAAAGTCTAATGATTAGAAAATATACAAAAAAAATATAAAACGACATATAAAAATATAAAAATTAATATTATATAAATCATAAAAACAAATATTATTAAAGCCTATTCAAAAATTATTATTCCTATATAAAAAGAAAGAAAATACAACAACAACAACAACAACAACAACAACAACAAAAATCCATCAAGCATATAACGGAGAAGAAAAAAAATTAATGAATTAATTTCTTCTTCTTGTTATATATATATATATATATATATATATATAGCTCACTGGACTCATTGTAGATCTGTCACCGGGTATGATATAATATATTACTGAAAATAATATTTATTATGCCTGAAAAGATAGTATGATATGTTATGACAGAAGCTAAAGCTATAGGTTTTGGTTTACAGCTAGCAATTGATTTATGTTTCAAAACTCTAGTGGTTGAATCTGAATGTAAGCCTATTATTGATGCTTTAAATTCTAGTATAGTCTACAGAAATGAGTTGGGTATTCTGTTAGATAATTGTCGCTCTTTTAAGAAGAAGTTTAATGTTTGCATATGAAATTATGTCCCACGAAGTTGCAATAAGGTTACCCATAATTTAGCAAAATTGAATCTCGTAGGAGATAATTTTATGGTTTGGATGGAAGAGTATCCTCTATCTATTTCTAATTTTGTTGCTGTAAATGCTTCTTTCTGAGTTTGTATTTTTTGATTATGTTTCTCTAAAGAAGTACTATTTTCTATCAAAAAAAAAAGTTACAAAGATAACTTTTAAAATTTTTTATTTTTTATATTTTTATTTTAACTTTTTAGTGTATTTTGTGAGTTATGATTAGAATAACTACTTATAATTTTTTTTTTATCTTTTCACAACTATTTTATTTTAATATTTAAATTAACCATATAAATTTAGTTATCTTAAAAATAATTTAAAATAAATATATTATCAATTATAATTGGATTTATATTTATATTACTTGACTTTATTTCTAATATATTGTCTACCCGCTTAAAAAATATTTTTATTATACTAATTTAGTTTAAATTTTAATATATTTATTTGTTCGTTTATCATCTTTATATTTTAATCATATTATTTTCAAATAAAATTTTTCCCTTTCACTAAAAAAAATATAACAATTGACACATTTTTAACTATTCTTTATTACTACTTTTAATTTTTTCAACTTTTTAACTAAAATAATAGGACTAAGAATTAATATTTTGATTTATGCTGATAAAATTTTTTTAAATCAATTTAAAAAATTATTCTTATCTTATTATAAATGAAGAATTGTGTTCGAATGCCTAAATTTTTTATACTAATTTTATCTTAACTTTTTTTTATCAATTCAATATCTTAATTTTAATAAATATTTGAAAATAAATTATTTCAATTAATATTTATTATTATTCGGCTGATGATTGATATTGACTGAAATAATTTATCTGCAAATATTTGTGAAAGTTTAAATACGAAACTGATTGCAAAAGTTAAAACATCAAATAAAAAATATTAAAAATTCATTTATTAACGGTGTAATTTTTTATTATAAATATTTTATAACATATAAATATAAATATTTTAATTTCATATATATATAATATTATTTTTACGTGCTAATTATATTAATATATATTTATATTAAAATAAAATAAAGTATTATGATCCGCACAACACAGTGGTTGGTAAATATTTTATCTGTATATACTAAAATAGCTCCCAATTTACTATTTCTTATGGCAGTGTAATTTCCAAAAAAATCATACTTTTTCTTTGTATTTTCAATTTTGCCATGACTTATACTCTTGCCTCTGTCTCCCCTTTGGCCTTTAAAGTATGTTGTATTAGTTAATAAAATAATGGAAACCTTGAAATCCATCAACAAATCGTCGTGTGCCATATGGATTAATCTTTAGTCATCCTCCATTATTTTATAGTGAACTTTTATGTTTTTTTTTTCTTCATTTTTCATTTCTCTTTTATGGTTTTGTTTTTTAATTTTTAATAAATTTTAGTGAGTCATAATATTTATAATAATGAATTTATATTTTTATTATTATTTTATTTTACTTTTAAATTAAAAATATAAATTTAATTATCTTAAAAATAATTTAAAATAAATATTTTATTAATGATATTTAAATTTAAATTTTTATATTATTTTATTTTATTTTTAATGCATTTCTTATCCACTTTTTAAGTGAAATTTTAAATTTGAACTCAATGATAATTTAAGCTTATTTAGAAATAAATATTATGATTGAATTTAATATTAAATTTGTATTCTTAATATTTAAAAAAAATTAAAATTATGTTGTATAAGATGAAGTTTTTAAAAATTATAATTTAATTAATAAATAACATAAATTTTGGGTTTCAATTTTCTTATTATAATAGAAAAAACATCAAGATTACAAATTATTTAATTCAAAAGCTTTAATTTATTAAATATATATTAATAACACTTTGGTCAATAATAAAATAAAAATGAGAATTTAAAAAATACATATTTAATTATTTAATTTTTTATATTACATATTATTTTTACTAATTGCATATATTATCTTAAAAGTGAAATACAATTTAATTTTAATTAAAATTAATTTTTATTTTTTAAATAAATTTTTATTTCTTTTACTTTTGATTTTTTAAAATATGTTGCTATTATATTTTGTATATTTTATATGTAAACAAATATTTTGTATATTACTATATATTTATATATTATATATATAAATAAATATTTTATATTTTTTATATATTCTGTATCTATTTTATATATATTATTACTATATTTAACATATATTATTTATTATTATCATTATTTATATAAAAATATTAATTTTCGCAACAATGTACGGGACATAATTAAGCTTGTATATATACTAAAAGAGCTATAAGGAAAGCTGTTTTTTTATAGCCGTGGATTTCCTATTTAGCCAAATTTATTTTTTGAATTTTTCATTTTACCCCTTTTTCTCTCTTTTTATAATAAATATAGTAATTATCATTATACTATTAAATAATAATTTTAATTTATTAATTTAATTAAATGATAATTTTAATTTATTAATTTAACTACTCAAATTATTGTTTATTATTCAATTGAGTGAAAATCAATTAAATTAAATAAAAAAATAACATTTGTTCTTGAAGCAATAAAAAACAATAAAAACGAAAATAAAAGGTTAAAAAAGAAGTAAAATAAAAAAAAGATAAAATTGAAAATTCAAAAAAAAGATTGGTTTTTTTGGAATTTTACTATTCATCTAGGGAGGTGTTTTAATATATATAATAAATCAAGAACTAAACTATATTTAAATTTAAAAAATAAAAATTATTTTGCAATAAGATGATTAAAATATGAATTATTTATTAGGTATATATTATTAGATGAAATAGTTAATATTTTAATAAAATGACTAAAATATAAATTTATAAATGTTTTTTTTTATTTATCATTTTATGCTCTTTATTATATTAGTTAATTGTCAAAGTTGAAAATTTTAATAATATATTAAAAGATAAAATAAATTTATTTAAAATTTATTGAAGCTAGTTTTAATTAATAATAATATTAATAATAAAAAAGTTAAAAAAAAAAAAGTCAAAGCGTATATGGGTGCGGTGTATAAATCGTATATAAAATTTTAAGCCAGATTTATTTATAAAAAAAATATAATAGCAATTTAACAAAAATTTAATATAAAAAGTGAAAAAAAAATCAAATCAAAATAAAAATTCGAATAGGTAACCTGTCTTGTGTTAAAATAATAATAAGGCCACGTGTAACAAATTTGTGCAATCCGAATAACTAAAAAAAACACCTGGCACAAAAGGTCAAAAGCAAAAAAAATAAAAAATTATCAAAAGCCAAAAAAAAAAATTATAATGGCAAAATCGAAACTTTAACAAAAATGTATGGTTTTTTGAAATTTACACTGTCGTAAAAACCGGTAACATGAGGAGCACTTTTAGTGTATACGAGCTAAGTTTCTCCGTACGTTGCTGCAAGGATTGATTTTATTATATGAATAATGAAAAATATATTAACATATAATTTAATATTTATTTTATATATTATAATTTTTCTAATATTCATATACAACATAATAGCAACATAATATTTATATATAAAATATATAATTCGTTAAGATACAATATATTAATCACATATATAATAATGATATACAATATATTAATTTAGCATGCGTACATTTTGACAAAAATTTAGTAATTATAAGTTTAATATTAGTTAGTAATAATAAAAAAAGTACTACAATGTCACTTATAGATTAGTTTTAGGTAAAATATTTATTTTCTCATTTAGTCAAAATATTTTTTCTCTCATTAGTAGTTATTCATAGTATGAAAATATAAAATTATTTTAATGTTCTTCATAACCGTTAATGATTTTTATGGCTATATAACATATATAGTATTAGTATCACAAATTTTAATATATATATATATATATATCTAAAAAAAATTATAAATACTTATGAATAATATATAATTCACAATATAAATTAAAAAATTAAAGCTATCTAAAACTATGTAAATAATAAAAACAATCCAAATCAATCAATTTTTTATATATTTATTTATCTTCATTATTGTGCAATTGTGTTTTACCATTAATATGCAACGTCCAACATTTTATTACTAAACTAAATATTTTAAGCAGTAAACTTCAAATATATTATATCTACAATTAATTAATAATTAATACTTATACAATCAACAAACAGTATATAAAAATATAAAATATAATATTCCTTGAAAATTTTAATATGAATATATTAATTAGAGAAAATATAAAAATTATCTTATGAGTCAATTCTATTTTATAAAAAAAGGTTATTAGGGTCAATATATTGAATTATAATTACTTAAAAATTGAAACATTAGCAATAATTAACTTTTAATTTTTAATCATTTTAATTTTACTGATTTAGTGGGTTTATTTTCTAATTTTCATAATTAAGTCAAATTGATTTAAATATGAATTTCATTGAAAACTTTTAGTGTATATAAATTATTAATTATCATAATATTTTTATTTTTTTAATTAATTATATAACATATTGAAAGTTTGAACTTTAAAATAATTATAAATTAAAAAAGAAAAGAAAAGAAATGTAAATAAGGAGTTGGCAAGAGAGAAGAAAATTAAGAATAATTTATAAAAATTATATATGTACATATATATTATATATTAATATATAATATTAAAATAAATAAAATAATACATGAAAATTTTAATTGTATAAAATTATAAAAAAGTATATATTAATTTAAGAAATGAAAAATAAAAATGTATACTTATAATAAAAATATTTTTTTTTATTTTTAAAAATATTAACAATTGAATGCTAAAAACTTTCAAATAAATTTAATCAAAATGATTAAAATTTTTTATAATATTAAAAATTAATTAGAACTTGGAAGGCAATGTCAAATATTTTATGTGGGTGAAAATAATGGCTTTGATGATGTAATATTGGACTTTTAGCTTAAAAAAACTTTACGCACATATATTCTGCATGTATGAGACATATTAAAAATTATATATAAATTCTTTATTTTTTATTAATTTATACTATAAATTAGTAAAATAATAAAAATATATAATATAAATTTAATAGATAATAAAATAAAATAAAATTTTATCCATAATAAAATTTTATTTTCTTATCATGAATTAACAAATCATATATTTTGCGAATCTTTTTAATTTATCAAACATTCTATTGAATATTATAAATAAAAATATTAATACTTTTTGTATTAAGATAAATCAAATTAACATGTAACATGGTATTTTTATTTTTCAAAAATGATATTTTTTTATAATAGAAAAAATTAATTTATCATTTAGCTATTTAATTAAATATTTAATTATTAATTTGGATGTAGAATTTTTTCTATTTTATTTATATTTCTATATATTTATCATTCTTTAACATATAAATATGAAAAATTAAAAATAAGAATAAATTAAATATTCTTAACAATTATAAATAATAAATGTTTGCAAAACTTTAATAAAATTTTAAAAATAAAGAAAAAAGTAAATATTAAATATAATGTCAATAATATATAAAATAGAAATATATTAATAATTTATTTATATTTCTATATATTTATTATTTTTTAATATTTTTTATATTTTATTATATATTAAATGTTAAGGCTCATTTATATATTAAAATAATATATATTATATAAATATATTGAATTTACTATTACATAATTCATGGGAAAAACTAAAATATGCATGTTAATTTTTTTTGGAGTGAAAAATTTATAAATTTATCTAAAAATATAAAGAGATAGAAAAAGAAATATATTGAAATTTAAACTAAATTAATACAATAAAACTATCTTTTTATGGTTAAAAAATCTATTAAAAATAAAATCAAATAATACAAAACTTTAAATCTAATTATAATTAACAATATATTATTTTAAATTATTTTTAAGATAATTAAATTTATATTATCAATTTAAAAGTTAAATAAATAAAAATAAAAAATAAAAAATTTGAAATGTTATTCTTTTAATAATTATGACTCATAATATCTACTAAATATTAAAATAAAATAAAAAAGAGACTATGTTTAAATTATTTCAATTAATAAAAATAAAGATAAAAATGCAAAATAAATAAAAAGGGTAAAAATGTAAAAAAAATAAATAGAAAATAAATGGAAAAAGAAAATAAAGAAAAATACTTAAAAGAAAGAAAGTAACAAAAAAAAAGAGAAACAAAAAGGAAAAAAAAGTGATGGCAAAATGGAAAATAAGAAGAGAAAGTTTGATTTTTTGCGAAATGAATTGCCGTAAGGAATAGGATATATATATATATATATATATATATATATATATAACACAAGTAGGTAAATTTGTCAGGACTATAATGCGGTTTATGAAAGTTTTTATATTATTTTAAATTAAAAAAATAATTTATATAATAATACAATTAGTATCTAAAACGTAATATTATATATGTAATATTAAAAAATTCATATTCACATATGATAAAAATATTTATAATAAGATATGTTTAATGTAGGCTTTTTTCAAAGAAAATAAAAAAATTATAATTTTATTTGAAAATAATGAGGAAAGAAAAAAATTATAAATTTACATAAAAATTTATTACTTGTTAATTTTTTTAAGTAAAAATATTTATTTTATAAGTGAAAAAAGTTGACAAATATTAACTATTGGATTTGTATGATGAAGAACCATAAAACTGAATTATTTGGGATGTTTGTGCCCATAAGAAATTGAAAAGCCATCCATTAATAATGGAATTCTGTGCAAAATTTCATTTCGTGATATGAGTTACCACTCCTTGATCACTTATATTATCCTAAATATTTGACGGCATTTTTCAACTAAAATGAAATATTACAACTGAAATTGAAGTGTACATCCAAAATAGCCATAAGAAAACATGATCATAAAGCGGATACTTGATATGTTCCCCCTCTTTCAGGTCCATCACAAGGAAAATGAAAACTAAAATTTGCTTTATTCGACATCAAATGAGAGATACGGGCAAATAGAACTTCTTCAGAAATATCAATACTGTCACATGAATCGAAAATGCATGAATATAATGTATCAAAAAATTTGCGGTTCCTAATAAAATCAGTAACAAAGCAACCTTGCCACCCACTGCCGCTAAATCATCACCCTCTCAAATCAAACTGGTGCTTGCTGTTGCACTAGGAGCCATTTTAACAGGTGTTAAAGCACGAGTGTTTTGTATCCATTGAGCAAAGACTTGGTTCAGTTATCCACTTTAATGACAAAAAAAAAAGAATTGATCAAATTTTATTGAGTTTGACTCATAGTGATCATTTATCAAAGAATGACTCTGGTTATCAAATTATTGAAGAGCCGAGAATAATTTATTTATGATACTTAGTTGACATTCATAAAAAGTATCTAATGAATTATAAGTTCAATACATCATGTTTAGCAAAAGAGACGGATATTCCTTGTTTATTATCAAATAATCACTTATTCACAAACATTGTGTGGGGTAAATAGTTTTCATTTCCCATCTCATGGAAAACCTTTTTAGCTCCGCTTAGCTCTATCTCCCTTTAGGGGTATTTTAGTGATAGGTTCTATAGGAACTAAATTATCATAACTTCTACTCATTCCATACATTGATCCACTACTGTCCAAATAGCATTGCCCGTTGCAGTTTGAGCAACAAATATTGCTCCGTTTCTTATGTCCCTGAATTCACAAGTGCCGGCGGAGGATTAGGAAATCACTCGACCTCGTACATCTGTAACAGTCACAAATAGTATTGTTGAAACTTGCTTGAACATAAATAACTCCTATTGGTATTTTACGTATTCTCGTGTGAGCTAATACTTTCATTCATGCGTGAACCCATTTTTGGTAAAGGTTTTGTCAACATTTTATTTCTTTTAACAAAATATATAATTTGATATACATTTCAAGTTTTCAAATGTAAATTCATATTTACATGTTATAAAAATATTTATAATAATATATTAAAATATTTTATAAATTGATTTGAGAATTTCTTGATCAAAAGGAATAATTATAATATTAATTTTTATTATATTGCTTTAATTAAAAATTAAAAATATCATAATATATTGCTTTTGGATATAAAAAAATATAAAATAGCTGAATAACAAATAAATATATTAAAATTTAAATTAAATCGGTATAATAAAAAAATCTTTAAGTATAGTAAAAAAAATATTTGGCAATGTTTGGATGTATTATCTATTTTTTGGCTTGGAAAAAAATTATTAAAAAATAAAATCAAATAAGAGAAAACTCTAAATTCAAATATAATTAAAAATATGATCATTTTAAATTATTTTTAAGATAATTAAATTTATATTATCATTTTAAAAATTAAAATAAAATAATAAAAAATTTAAAAATTAAAATTTATTATTCTAAAAATTATAACTCACAAATCTCATTAACAGGTTTAATGAAAAAAAATAAAAGTTTTGAGAAATTATTATGACTAATAGATGATGATGATGATGATGATGATGATGATGATAGTAATAATGTCTCATGAGCTAAAAGGAAAGATAAAATATTAATAAAAAAATAAAATATAATAGTTTATGGATTAAAAAAAAGAAAAAATTAATTAATTACTTGATAATATTTTTTAGAGAAAAATTAAAAAAAAGAAAATCTTATATTTTAAAAGAGAAGTAAAATTATAAAAGAAGTAAAAATAAAAAGGGAAAATAGAAAAAGTTAAATAAAAAAACATAAAATGGTAATAGCATGTAAATGAAAAAAGGAATGGGAAATAAGGAAAGAAAATTAAAATATAAGGGTAAAATTGAAATTGTACTATTTATTTCATGGAGGAATTTTAATATATTAATAAGCGGTAAAATTTTCCTCACTATAGTGCGGTTTACAAAAGATTTTATATTATTTTAAATTAAAAATAATTTATATATTAATATAATTAGTACAGTAATATAATATAAATAATATTAAAAAATTATATTCACACATTATAAAAATATGTATAATAAGATGTGTTTAATATAGACTTTTTTTTTTGAAGAAAATAAAAAAATATATATAATTTTATTTAAAAATAATGAAGGAAAAAAATTATAAATTTACTTGAAAATTTATTACTTATTAATTTTTTTAGGTAAAAATATTTAATTTATAAGTGAAGGAAAAGGGTTGGTAAATATTAACTATTGAATTTGAATGATAACATTTTATTTTATTTTTACCAAAATAGATATAATTTAATATTTTTATAATTGTAAATTCAACTGTAATTTTATAATTATACAAATTTTAATTAAAAAGATAATATTTAAATTATTTGCTTATTTTATTTTAGTTAATAAAAATAAAGATAAAAAATGAAAAATAAATAAAAAGGTGAAAAATATAAAAAATAAAATAAAGTAAAAAATAAACAAAAGCTAAAAAAGATAGAAAAGAGGATAAAATAGAAAAATAAAAAAAATGAGAATGGTTTAAGTGAAAATTTACTATTTATTTATGTGGGTGTTTTCATATATAATATAATTACCATAATCTCCATATATATTTATTGTATATATAGCATCATGGTCTACCTCTTCAAACTAACATTTAGGTCTTAAGAACACTGATCCATCAACTTGCTACAGTAATTTAAGTTACTGTGAAATTTATGTTGATCTTTTCCATCTCTTCTCTCTCTATAGAGACTCTCTCTTTAATGTGAAGTTGATCTTTCCATCTCCTTCCTTCTACCTTACCTTTCTATCTATTCAGATCGAGTAGACGTCCCTCTTTATCTCCTATACCTTACTACCTAAACCTCTAACTCAACACTCATCCATGGATCATCTGAATGACGGTATAAACAATCTGATCTCTAAAACTAATTCTCTTGGGATTACACTCAACTTCCAACCAGACCCAGGAGAAAACCCCCAACTTAGGATTATGGTGCTAGCAGGGATATTACTATCGCCAAAAACCATTAAGGCGAATACATTGAAGAATGTTTTAGACAAAACATGGAGAGTGATAAAGGAATTTACTATTTTGAAACAAGGACGGAACAAGTTTTCCTTTCATTTTCAAAATATTGCAGTTGCTGAAATGGTCTTTAGAGAAGCCCCATGAAATGTATCAAATTCCTTACTGATCCTAAACAAGTGGCACCCAGACTAAACATTCCGAAATATTGACTTCTCCAGAGTGTCTTTTTGGATTCAGGTACATAATCTCCATGCTTCTCTCATAACTAAAGAGAATGCAGATAAAATTGGCAACTTGTTGGATGGGTTAATTGAAATTGATGCCAACCATCTAAAACGGTTGGGGTGGAATCCATTCTACAGATTAAAGGTCTGGGTTATAGTAGATAAACCTTTATTAATAGGTTTTAACAACCATTCATCTGGAGATAAGGAGGATATGATAAGTATAAGGTATGAAAGACTGGGTATTTTTGCTTTAGCTGTGGAAAACTTGGGCATGTGGCTAGATTGTATTCAGAAAAATTAGCCATTGAAGATGTAAAATTATCAGATTCTCAATTTGTTCATCCAAATACAAACAAGATGATCGGAGTCCTATTGCAGTTTCTTCATAATCAAATTCTCCAATTTTGAATTTGCCTGAATCGAAAAAAATACTAGTCATTGCTGGTGAAAGGAAATCATGTGCTGGAAGGAAATTATCTTTTGATGGGACAACTTTAGATACTGAGCACACCCTTGAGAGAAGCGAACAACCCCATCCACGAATGAATAAAGTTGTCAGTCGTACCTCGCCTCGTCTGACCACATGTACAGTCGATACTCCAAACCAAAATTTAACCATTCCTTTTGAAAAAATATCTGCTACCCCTCAGATAGGAAAATACCCAAAAGGCAACTCCTTCATACCTCTTCGGACTTCTGGTCCAAGCTTATCTATTACCCCACATACTAAGGAAACTTCCCCTTCCCTAAACTCTGCAACCTCAATCCTTTCTCCTAACCTTACTGAGACCAACATCTTCCCCCATCTTGACTCCCCCTTTTTCCAAAACCCTAACACTAAAAGAGAGCTTAATATGGCCGAAGAGGAGACAATTCTTATTAAAAAGTTCATATTTAATAAGGGAATGGAAGGGTCTCTTAATAATGTAATCTCATGGAGCTACATGATTGTCAAGGATAACCCCAGTTTCTCAATAAACCTTGCTTTTAACCAAGAAATGGAAGAGAAATTGTTCCAAACTCAAATGGCTAATCCTGGAAAGATCACAGAGATTGGAAACGAAGACACATCGGAAGAAAGAAACAAAACCAGACCTTTCAATCCCTGCAAACTTGTGTTGAAAACTAAATCTAACAAAAAATGGAAGAGATTGGCTAGGCAAAAAACCTTAAATGTTGCTGCTTCCTCTAGCAATGGTGGCTCGCCCAAAGCCACCCAAGCGCCATTAGCGCTCTAGCCTGGAACTATCAGGGTTTTAGGCGGCCTTGACAAGGAATGGTCTTAAAGATAAAATCAATAGATACCGCCTTTTTTGGTCTTCTTATCCGAGACAAAGCAGGACACTAAAGTGATGGAGAGGTTTAGAAGGAAACTCAACTTTGATCATGGGGATTATGTTGATCCTGTGGGTTTTGCTGGTGGTCTTGCCATTTGGTGGAAAAGCTCAATAATAGTCCAGATTCTTTATAAATGCTCCAATTATGTCCATGTAAGTGTATCGAAATCAAAATTTGCCTATTTCCTGTTAACATTTGATTACAACAGTTTATATAAAGACAAGAAGAAGGAATTTTTTAAGAATCTTTTTACAACCAATCAGGGTAGATGAGAGGATAATCTACTGAAAGATTTTCCTAAGCTGGTATCGGACAACTCTATTTTGTGTAGCACCCCTTATGGAGAGGAAATCAAATCAACAAATTTTGATATGGGAGCTTTCAAAGCCCCTGGGCCTAATGGGTTCCTATGTGTCTTCTACCAAAGGTACTGGAATGTAATTAAAGGGGAGCTAATCTCAACTGTACAAGCCATCTTTGATACTGCCATCATGCCTCTAGATATTAATCTCACCAATATTGTGCTCATTCCAAAGATAAATTCACCTGAAACTTTATCTTAATTTAGACTTATTGGACTTTGTAATTTAAGCTATAAAATTGTTGCAAAAATCATTGTGAGTAGACTAAAACCATTCATGTATATTCTTATAAATCAAACCCAAGGTGCTTTTATCCCTAGTAGAATCATTCATGAAAACATTTTGATTGTGCAAGAAAATTTTCATAAACCTAAAGTTAGATCTTCCAGCAATAAAGGGCAGACAGTTTTATTAAATTAGATATACACAAAGCATATGATAGAGTAGAGTGAAATTTTTTAGAGAAACCTTGGTCTTATTGGGTTCAATGAGGTGTTAGAAATGTGAGATACATAATCCTTATTAATGACAATATTTCTTACTATTTCCAACCCTCTAGAGATCTTAGACAAGGGAATCTCCTTTCACCTCTATTTATTACAATATTACTCGGACCTCAATTCCGAAAATCTTCTTAAATTTGATTGATGTATATCATTATTAATATGCTAAATCAGCTGCACATTCTTTTACAAGAGAAGCTAAATTATATTTAGAGTTTTTTTTTTTTTTTTCTAATACTCACTTATTTCTTTATAGTTCATTATATCATTTTTAAATATCTTAAATTATAGTACACTTATCATAAATAAAATTATTATTTTATTATTATATCTTTATTTAATATATATTTTCTCACAATAATTATATAACATTAAAAATTATTTAAAAAATATATTATATTTAATAAAGATATATTAGAAAAAAAAATAATTCTTGATTAACTTAATCATATTCTATTAATATGTGTGTAAATAATTATTATACTATAAAAATGGCAAAAAAGGGAGTATTTATTTTATATGCTTTATTTTAATTTAATTTAAGGAGAAATTAAAGTTAGCAATTGTCTTTTTCTTATTATTACGTCCAATTATATTTATATGTTAATCTGATTCTCAATGCTTATCCAGTTTCCGTCCGGGCACGACATCAACCCAGTTCACTGCACCAAACACCTCGACTAATGAGTATTAGAATGGTGCATTTTAAGTGTTTTTCTTACTTGAATTTATATATTATAATATTTTTCAATTATTAAATATTTTAAATTTTATTTAATTCTTAATTTTCATGTGGTAATAAAATTTATAAAATTATTTGTTTAAAATTCTTATCTTCCTTTCATTATCTTTCTTTGAATTAAAGGAGAAAATATTAAATATATATCAAATAAAAATATTATAGTGAATGTGAACAAATTAAAATTTAAACGAATTAAATTTATAAAATTAAAATTACACAATATCACTTTTATTTTTATATTTTAATAATAAGCGGTGGACATAGGAATTTTTATCTTTTTAAATTTATTATTAGATAGGTTAATTTTTTTTATAATTATATGTATTTCTGAATTTATTAGACCAAAATTAATTCTATTTATATCGAATCGGCTCACTAAAAAATAAAATATTTCTAATAAATATTAATTTTACATAAAATTAATTAAAAGCTTACTCCGCATTGTATGGTAATTAGTAATAGTTTTAAACTACAAACAAAGTGACACATCACGTGTTACTGGAAAATTGGAAATATATATTAAATTAAATTAACTTTGTGAATTTGTTCGTAGGCCACCTGTATTGTAAAATATTATTATATCCTGGGATCAAGGCAGAATTTAAAAGGATAAATAATTATGTTTTTATGATTTTTTTGTGTCAATATTTTTAAAAACTAAATTATTTAATTTATATATTTTTAAAAATTAAATTATTTAATTTATATATTTTTAAAAATTAAGCTATTTAATTATTATATTCATCCCAAAACTGGTAATTAATAATTTTATCATTATAAAATAACTTACATCTTTATTATTTATTAAATCATACCCATTTTAAATTTTATTTATATTTTTTATATATTATTTATTTTAATTTTATAAATATTACTAAAATATAATTTTAAATAATATAAATAATATATTTTATTATTTTAAAAACGGTCTATACATATTATTTATTTTAATTTTATAAATATTGTTAAAAAATAATTTTAAATAATATGAGTAATATTTTTTTTATTTTGCAAATAATCTATATATAAAGTAAAATAAAAAAAATAAACTAACAAATAATAAAGATAAACATAGACATATATAAAAAAATGGCAAAAAAATTATTTTATGATATTAAGTTCGTTGGCTAGTGATTTTAGGACTCAAATATTGATTAAAGGACCAAGTAATTTATTTTTTAAAAATATAAAAACTTAAAAATAAATATAAAAAATTGAAAAACTCATTAGTGTAATACGTAAAACCTCAATAATTTTATAATTATTTAGCCAATTTAAAATCATAGGGTCTAACTTTACATTATATCTATATTTTTAGAATTTTTACTGATCAAAATATATATTTTAATCTTAAAAATAATAAATTAGCACTAATTAATATAAATTAATGAGAAAAAATAAAAAAATAAATTCGTACTTTTAAAACTTTCTCTTCAACACAATCAATAAGGAGTAAATTGAGGTAAATATTTCTCAAAAAATATAATTGCAATATTATATATATATATATCTTGAAATAAAAAATAGAAATAAAATATGAAAATAAAATTGTGAAATTTATAGAGAACTTATATTTTTTAAAACTATATTGAAAATATATGGATAAAAAAAGAAAATTAAATAAAAAAATTTGTAACTGTGTTTTATATAAGAAGAATTTGACTAAAAGAAAGAGATATAAGAAAATTGATTAAAAAAAGGAATATAGAAGATAGATAAATTTTTCTTAAAAAATGATTATTTAAAATAATATATTTTATAATGATAAGGGTCATTAATTGAACTAAAAATAAATTATATATAATTTGGTGTCAGCTCATGAAAAATTAACCTTTATAAATTGATAAAATTAAAATTATAAATATATATTTAAATTTAAATATCTAATATAATACTCTAATATATATTAATTTAAAACAGACTCATAAAATATTGACATATATATTTATAAGTGTTGTGTGTCAAATACTTTTGGCTATTACATATACCTGATATATATATATATATATATATATATGGCAGTGCAGATACGCCTACATGGATCCGCATATGTCGAATTTAATAAATTTATTTTTTGAACAAAACAAATTCAATAGTATTTTTTTTATCAAATAAAATCAATTCATTAAAACAGAGGAATAGTAATGAATCAGATTTTTTAATATCTAACTCGTCTCATTTTTTTTATATAAAATATGATAAGTTATAAAGAAATTTAAATTGATATGGATAATATTTTTATTATACACAGAGGATGCTAACCAATTAGCAATTTTGCTACAACAACCCTTTACAAAAACAAAATTAAAATAACTAATACTGTCAGTCAAAAGTGTAATCATCAAAACAATTGCGTCAATCTCTGTAGGACAAGAATCCTAAGAGTTGATTACTTCGATGAGTTGCAAATTATCTTTATTGGAATACACAATTATTTGAGCCCAAATCTACAGCTCTCTCAACTGCCTTCGAGAAGAATAATTATATGCTACAACCGTTGTAGCAATAAATGCCTACAACAGATCAATGAGATTTTTACATTTTGATTAAATGCTTACAACGAACCAATGAAATAAATCATTTAATCTACGTGTAAGAATTCCATTAGTCCGTTGTAGGCATTTATT
Source organism: Garcia nutans (assembly GCA_947685225.1). Taxonomy (NCBI): domain Eukaryota; kingdom Viridiplantae; phylum Streptophyta; class Magnoliopsida; order Malpighiales; family Euphorbiaceae; genus Garcia; species Garcia nutans. The sequence continues at coordinate 1,712,097 of CANTUV010000076.1, forward strand.
ACTATAACGGTTGTAGCATATAATTTTTCCTTCGAGAGACCTTGAGCTTCATTTGTCAAATATGCCATTAAATTTATCTACTGATTTGTTTTTTGCAACCTATAGTGTCCACCACATCACGTCAGCACCTACTCGATTGCAGCAGCTCGATGACTATTGGCTATACTATTTTTTTTTGGCCAGTAGACTATTGACTGTACGTAATATATATACACACACACTATTTTAATTCATTTTACATTTAAGCAACAAATTGTCAAACAATTTACCTTTTTTTTGTACTTTAAATCAATTTATATTTGTCTCTTTGTTTATGCTTCTGTAAAAACGACGTATAATTATTAAAATAATATTGTAATATTCAAATAATTATTGTATTTACTGAAAGTATAAAAATTATAATGCCAAAACGTTAAGGGACAGCCGTAACCTCCTAATTTTATGAATTTCGCATAACGTATTTAGATATCATGATCCATTTTGACATTCCCATTAATTGTTGACTTCTAGAAACTGTTCTTGCTCCTGTTGTATTTAGCTTGAACATATATAATAGAAAAATCGTGGCCTCAATTGGGCGGCTGGGTATTTAGCTTTTAAGTCAAGTAATCAATTAGAATAGGTACTTCAGGAATAATAATAATTTTCTGGCCATCTCCAGGATATGTTCATGCATTACATTAGAGATAAGAGAAGATCCATTTTGGCTTTAAAAGATCATCTCCTGTTAATAAAAAAATGAAAATATTTTTATGAAGATATATATTTAGTATACAATTGCATACTATATAGTATACTAGAGATATACATATATATTCAATTAAATTTAAAAATGATTAAACTTAAAAAGAAATATTTTTAAAAATTTAGATTATTGAAAAAATATTAAAAATATATCATTATATTTCCTAATAATATTGAGCAGAACAAATTGCGGACTCAACTTTGGGCCTACTCCAACTAAAGTTAAAGTCAGTTTAGGTTTAGCAATTGGGTTATAGGCCCATTGGTAAAACTTGTTGAGAAATTATTGTTATAAATAACAAAAAAAATAATGGGATATTTATAAAAATACTAGAAAAAATAAAAAAAAACTAATAAAAAAAATAAAAAAAAATTAAATTTATTATATTTTTAAAAATATTTTCAGATTTATCAGACTTTATATATTTTTATAAAAAAACTAAATTTAGATTATTTATTAAGAGTCAATTTTAAATTTATTATGAGTTTATTATACGTTTATTACTAGTTTATAATTTTATATTATTTATTTTAAATTATTATGGATTTATAGTAAAATAATTAAATTATTTTTAATAAAAATAAAAAAAATTATAAAATACAGTAAAGAGTGCAATTTTCTAATAAATGAGAATAACAATGATCATAAAAGTGATGTTTGGGGAAAATTATGGATAACATCGGATTAAATATTAAATAAAAAAAATAGACGAAGAGAGTATTTGAGTAATGAGTGGTAATAGGCAGCGCATGCAAATAGAGGCACAATATTTTTGATAGTGACTTTGTTTAGGGTTTTATTTATGAAGTTACAAACTCACATATTTTATTGAAAAAAAAAACACATATTTTTATTAATCGCTTATTTTTTAGAATGAAATATCATATATGAGAAGCCATTTATTATGTGATAGAGACTTGGGATGCCAATTTTTCCCATTAATTTTGATATTCTTTCTTTCTTTTTATTTATTTATTATAATTAATCACTTTAGCCTATTAAACAAAAAAAATAATTTTTAAATTGAAGATTTTCTAACTAAACAGTATTTCTCAAACGGAAATGTGGGGAATTATGTAAAAAAAAACATAGAGGTATTTTTTACAAAAAGAAAAATAATATTTAATGCAAACAATTCAAACACAGTACGGAAATTTCACTTAGAAAACAGAAAGAGCAATACTAGGAGCATGAGCAAAATCACCGTGGAGCAAGCCAATTTGTTGTCGGGGGGGACCGTCTCCATGGATAAGCTCGGCGGACCTGATAAAAACGCAGGGGCTGATCGACATCTCTTTATTCAACGCCAATTAGATGAAACTACTGTTTAGTCCAATTGTTGATAAAGTTGAGGGGCAAGGCGTGGGGTGAGAACAATTTCAAGAGGAGTTATCTTTAATAAGACTGCACCTTTGGCTTCAGTCATATCCACTGGTTCACTTCCTGGAGTTGTGATATTAAATGCTTGAAGTAACCTTGACAGAGTTGTATTCATTATTTGCACAGCAAAATTCATTCCAGGACAAGACCGTCTTCCTGCTCCAAATGGTAAGAACTCATAATGTTGACCTGAAACGTCTAAATTTGCATTTTCTGCTAAGAATCTTTCTGGCTTGAACTCTTCAGGATCAACCCAAACATTAGGGTCTCTATGTAACTTCCATAAGTTTGTATACAGACGAGTGCCTTTAGGAATATGGTGACCGAAGATGGAACAGTCTTCTGTCGCCTCACGAGGAACTCCTAGTGGACCTGGTGGGTATAAACGCAATGTTTCTTTAATCATGGCTGAGAAGTACTCCAATTTCTCAATATCTGAGTGATCTACCCATCTTTCCCTTCCAACATGCTGCTCTAGTTCTTCATGGATTCTCTCCATTATGCTTCTGTTGTTTAACAAATTGGATAACGCCCATGTTATGGTTGACGAAGTGCTATCAGAGCCACCAACAAAAAGTGACTGAACCATGAAATTGAAATATTTATAGTCAGCAATTGAGAAAAAGTTTAGAATATTAAAATTGGTAAACTTGTTCCTTTACACGAAGAAAATTTTTTTAAGACATACCAGTGCTGTTGACTTGATAATATCATCACGTTTGTGGCCGAATGTGGTATCATCCTTAATGACTGATAGCATAACATCGATGAAGTCTTTGTTCGAATCAGTCTTGTTCTTCTCTGCCATGTGTTCTTCAATCCAACTTGACATAATAACATCCAATTCTTTGGAAACTTTCTTCATATTTTTCTTAATTCCTTGAAAATCCCACCATCCAAGAAATGGGATTAAATCACCAGGAACTAGAGCTCCAAGAACATAATTGAATTCTTTCATAATCGTTTCAATAGGTCTGCCATGTTCATCATCTCTTTCATCTTTATCATTCCCTTCAAAAAATCTCTTCCCTGCTATCATTCTTGTAATTATATTAAAGCCCAAATGTTCAAGATACTTAGACATGTCTATATTTTTTTGACCATTGCTTTGAGAGTGCACATCTTTGATTAACCTATTCACTTCTGATACTAGAACATGTCTCATTAACCTTATTCTTTGCATTGACAAGAGCTCTACCATGACCAATTTTTTTATGTTACGCCAATAACTACCGTAAGGGGAAAAGCCAAAAGCAGCATAATTGTAGCCGATATACTCAGCTTGGACAGAAGGTGGCCGAGAAGAGAAAGAAATATCATTTGTAGTGAAAGTCTCTTTCATTGCTTCATAACTGCTAATAATGATTGCTTTATAAGCACCAAGTCTGATAGAGAAGATAGGGCCGGATTTATCAGCTATCTCAGCCATGGTTCGGGCTAATATTTTTTCTCCACTTAGTCCAAGTAGATGGAGATGACCGATAATTGGCCAGGCACCAGGTGCTTCTGGGACTCTCAAGCCCTTGCTTCTTTTACTGTTTTTTCCAAACTTCCATAGATTATAAAGCAAAACTAATGCTATAACTCCAACAATTGCAAGAAAATGTGAAGGAAAATCCATGATAGGTAGGCTTATGGGTTGTGTAACGACTGATCATTCCAATTCCACTTATAAAGCATTACTAAGTTGCTTTTTCTGGGCTACATGTGGGCCCTCCAATTCTTTGCTGAACATGGGCCATTTAGCCATCTTTTTGTGGTGTCCAAGTAAAATTTTATTATTTTTTTCCTTTTCACTTATTCGTATTAGTAATAATTAAACTAAATTAAAATATGACCATATATAGTGACCAATGACACGATAAAAACTAAAAAAAGAAAAAAAAAGCATATAATCAGTCATTATAACATCATGCTAGAACTTGAAGGGTCTAAAGTGACCATTACCAATTAAAAATTTTAAAGTGACCATTACCAATTAAAAATTTTAAAATAGGATTATAAATGAGCCCACTTGCTTGAGTTGGAGCTCGGCTAAGTAAAAATTTATTCAAATTTAAATATAAGCTGCTTATTTATTAAATAAGTTAAATTTAAATAAAAAGATATTTGATTCATTAATTCACAAACTGGCTTTTTTAAAAAATTTATGAATTAAGTTAGTAAGCTAGTTTGTTTTTTATATTAGATTAAATATATATATTTTAATTTATATATTAAATTATATGAATATTTTAATTTTTTTACTAATTTAATTTATATAATTTATTAATATATGGTATAAGTGGTCGATAACTAAATTAAATAATATAAAATAACATAGTAATTTATAATAAAATATAAAATTATAGTAATATAATATAATATTTTTATTAATTTATAATCATATTATTCATTTTTATAGAAATGTTAATTTTAGTATATCTTCTATGAAAATATAAAAAAGATAAATGAAAAGTGAAAACTGAAATAAGTATGTTGAATTTTTTAAATTTATTTAAATCAAGTTCGAGATATATAATATATGAGTTGACTCAGTATAAGTTTAGGCTAGACTAGGCTCGAGCTCGATTTAAGTTCGAGTTTGAACTAGACTATTTTATAATAAGTTGAGCTTAAATTTTTTAAAATTTGGCTCGGCTTGACTCGATTCGATAACAATCCTATTTAAAGAGATGAATAAAAATAAAAATAAAAATAAAATAAAAAAAATAAAAATAGAGTATTATCGTCTTAAAACCTCTCCTTGGTGTGTATTCCTTGAAAACATGCTTATGCTAATATTTCAATTTAAATTCACTACTAATCATACTACAACAATAACAACAACAATAATAAAGTCTTAATCGCAAGTCAATTAGGGTCGGCTATATGGATTTGGGGCTATCTCTTATGATAAATGTAAAACAGTAAGATTATTTTATACCACTTTTATCTAAGTTAATTTAGGTATACCCCTGTCTTTCTTAGCTATTTCTACTTTAACTAGTTTATTTTTTTTACTGGTGCATCACTAGGTCTACATTTTATATGACCAAACCATTTTAATCTATGCTCTCATATCTTATTCTCATATATATTTTAATTTATATATATTAAATTATATGAATATTTTAATTTTTTACTAATTTTATTTATATAATTTATTAATATATAGTATAGGTGGTCGATAACTAAATTAAATAATATAAAATAACTTAGTAATTTATAATAAAATATAAAATTATAATAATATAATATTTTATTTTTATTAATTTATAATCATATTATTCATTTTTATCGAAATGTTAATTTTAGTATATCTTCTATGAAAATATAGATAAGATAAATGAGAATTGAAAACTGAAATAAGTACGTTGAATTCTTTAAATTTATTTAAATCAAGTTCGAGATATATAATATATGAGCTGACTCAGTATAAGTTTAGGCTAGGCTAGGCTCAAACTCGATTTGAGTTCGAGTTTGAACTTGACTATTTTATAATAAGTTGAGCTTAATTTTTTCAAAATTCAGCTCGGCTTGACTCAATTCAATTATAATCCTATTTAAAGAGATAAATAAAATAAAATAAAATAAAATAAAATAAAATAAAAATAAAGTATTATCGTCTTAAAACCTCTCCTTAGTGTGTATTCCTTGAAAACATGCATATGCTAACATTTCAATTTAAATTCACTACTAATCATACTGCAACAGCAACAACAACAATAATAAAGTCTTAATCGCAAGTCAATTAGGGTCGGCTATATGGATTCAGGGCTATCTCTCATGATAAATGTAAAACAATAAGATCATTTTGTACCACTTTTATCTAAGTTAATTTAGGTATACCCCTGTCTTTCTTAGCTATTTCTACTTTAACTAGTTTATTTTTTTTACTGATGCATCACTAGGTCTACATTTTATATGACCAAACCATTTTAATCTATGCTCTCATATCTTATTCTCGATAGACGCTACTTATACTTTTTCTCTAATGCACTAATTTTGTATTCAATCTATTCTAATGTGTCTACACATCTATCTTATCATTCTCATATCTGCAATTTGTATCTTACTCATGTGTTGTATTTTCATAATCCAACACTCACTACCATATATTATCGCGGGCCATATTGTAGTGCGGTTAAATTTTTTTTTTCATTTTGACTGACATCTTTTGGTCACATAAAACTCCTGTGACACTCCTCTACTTCATCCAACCAGTTTTAATTCTATAACTTATATCTTTTTTACATCCTCCATCCTCTTGAAAAATAGAGTCAAGGTATTTAAAATGAGTATTATGAGGTGCTATAACTTCGTCTAAAATAACTTTATTTTCTTCTCTATTCGTGTTATTAAATCTATAATGCATATATTCAGTCTTAGTTCTACTTAGCTTAAAATCTTTTGATTCCAAAGTATTTCTCCATAGCGCCAACTTTTGACTTATTCCTGCTTGAGTCTCATCTATTAACATAATATCATTTGTAAATATCATACACTAAGGGATACCATCCTGTATATGCCTTGTTAGCTTATCTATGATCAAGGCAAAGAGATAAGGGCTCAAAGCTGAACCTTGATATAACCCAATAGAAATAGAAAAATCCTTAGTATCCCCTCCAATAGTGCGGACAATAGTGATAGCTCCATCATATATATCCTTCAAGACTTGGATATATCTTACAGAAATTTCTCTACGCTCTAGGACTCACCATAAAACTTCTCTAGAAATTTTATCATAAGCTTTTTCCAAGTCAATAAAAATCATATGTAAATCCCTCTTTATCTCTTTAAACTTTTTCATCACATCTCTAATAAGAAAGATAGCTTCCATAGTGGATCGACCAGGCATAATCAAATTGGTTTGGAGAAATACAAGTGTCCAAACATAAATGGTGTCCCACAACTCTCTCCTTTATTTTTAAAAATAGATATCAAACTACTTTGTCTCCATTCATCAGGTATTTTCTTTGTACTTAGGATCTTATTAAACAAAGTCTTCAACCACACAATTACTACATCTCCCAAATATTTTCATACCTCAATGGATATTCTATCCAGTCTACATGCTTTACCGATTTTTATTCTTTTCAAAGCTTTCTTTACTTTGGAGAATCTGATCTGTTTAGTATACTTCACATTTTTCTCAGCCATGTCGTTCAAACCTTCAATGTTTTCACTATGATTTTTATTAATAAGCTTCTCAAAATAACTTATGTTAAAATCTCTACATTTCATTTCTCTTATTTTAGCCAATTTATAAATATCTTTTTCTCATTCCTTCATTCTAAGTTTTTCATTTAAACTTTCCAAAGATTGTGCTCTTGCTTGCTTAACTGCCTTTTAACATCCTTTTTTGCTTGTTTATAATACTTAAAAGCCTCATTGTCACTATACTTTGGCAAACTCTTATACCATTCTCTTTTACTTTTTACTGTTTTTTGTACTTTCTCAGTCCACCACCAAGACTCCTTCAAGGGATGCCCACATTTCTCTCTAAGTACTTTTCTAGCTACTCCTTTAATCATTATAGACATGTCCATCTATAAATTATTTGCTGACACATTCATATCCACATCCTAACATCCGGCTTTAACCAACTCATCCTTAAATATCAACTGTTTTTCACCTTTTAAAGTCCACCACCTAATCTTGAAAATTCCGTTTCTTTTTAGCCTACTAGTCCAACTCTTAATCTTGACATGCAACACCACTAACCTATATTGAGTAGTTAATGCCTCACCTGAAATAATCTTTCAATTCTCGTATCGAGTTTGATTAGCTTTTCTTGTGAGTATCAAGTCAATCTGACTTCTATTTTACCCACTTTTAAATGTTACTAGATGTGATTCCTTTTTTTTTATATAAAATATGTATTTGCCAAAATCAATCTGTAAGCTATAGCAAAATCAAGTATATTGTCTTCTTCATTTCTAATTCCAAAACTATAATCTCTATGTACATCCTCAAAACCTACTCTATCTTTTTTTATATGTCCATTTAAGTCTCCTTCTACAAAGTTATTCTCATCATTCGAAATCTCTCTCATAAGCTCATTCATATCCTCATAGAATTTTTGCTTGCTCTCCCTATCTAATCCAAGTTGAGGAGCATAAGCACTAACTATATTAATAGTTTCGTTCTATAACATAAGTTTTATTGAAGTGATTCGATCACCCACTCTTTTCACCGCTATAACCACCCCCTTTAGGTTCCGATATAAACTTATACCTACTTCATTCTTTTTTTTTTGTCTATTTCAGTATACCACACCTTATATCATATGTTCTCAATTTCTTTACTCTTTTCTCGAACCTATTTAGTCTCTTGAATGCATGCAATGCAATACTGATTTTTCTTTTCTTCATAGTATCAACAAGTTCTCTCAACTTACCTATAAGAGATCCAATATTTCAAGTTTCTATTCTGATTTTACTTTTCACTTGTTCTCTCTTATGTTTCTTCCTATAAAAGCTTTTACCCTTTTTTGAACCAGTATCTCTCATATTATTTATATTTTAGACTAACTTCTTTACACACATATGTCCTTTATCCGGGCGCCGATATGACACGTCTCATTCGGAGAATATTTTACATCCTTATCTATTTCTCACAACATTCGCGCTCCACTATAGCACATTGCAAGTAGAGGATGCCCAAATAAAATATCATTAGAATCTATATCATGAGAAGTGATAAAGGTTTACAGTAGCTGTCACCTACCGCAATCCTCCTTCTTTACCTGGATTTGGGACTAGCTATGCACAAAGAATTCATGAATAAAAAGAGTTAAATTCACTACTAATCATAATTTAAAAAATTAAAAATTCTTAATTATTTTTAAGATAAATAACTTTATATATATTGGTAAAATAATGTTTGTTCGTAATAAGATTTTAAACTTGGTAAAATAATTTGTGCTCGTAATAAAATTTTAATTTAGTAATTATTAATTGATTTGATGCATAAAAAGATATTAATCATTTTATGGTAATATATAATTTTTTATTAAATTTGATGTATATGTCAAATTTAGTTTACAGTTATTACATACGAATAAAAATGTTTAAGCTTAAATTCAAACTATAGTATTATTTATTTATTTATTATTATTATTATTATAAGGTGAGATTAATTTTTCTTTTTGATCTTACATAGAATTAAAAAAGATTTTTTGAAAAAAAAGGAAAAGATTTCTCTTAGTGGTTGCTTAGAAAATCAATTTTTAATTAAAATTAGAGTGTTTTAAATTTATAAACACGAAATTTGATCAGAGTCGTAGAATTTATCACAAAATTGAAATAGAGTTGCTGAAATTGGAACCCATGCACTACCATCATCGTTGATGGTATCCATCAAAAATACTCAACTGGCAAGAGTTTGAATATTCCCTCCACTCATTGGTAGTCCACCAAAAATTGCCTACATAATTTTAGGGGTCCATCTTTTCTACCTTTACCGTCGATGATAGGAGCGTACTCAGGTTGGACTGGACCGAGTTTATCCCTAACTCACAGCCTAGTCCAAATTTTACTCAGACCGGAGAATGTTGCCCATGGATCGGGCTGGGCCCTCTCAAGCTAGGCCGGGCCATCGAGTTTTATATTTTTTAAATTTTTTAATTTTTGAGATTTTTAACACTTTTAGGAAGGTTAATTCACAACAATCTTCATTGAAAATCTTGTTATTTTGACATTATAATCAACAAATTTTCATAGCAATTACAATTGTAGTTTGTTAAACAAAATAAAAAATCAAATTAATAAAACCAGAAGTTCTATAGTCCCCAATGGCACAACCTCAACATCAAAAGCAAAATGAAAAAAAAAAAACATAACCTCATCACAACAACTTGCCAACAACAATCATAAAAAATAATAATAAAACACAACCTCATCAGTATAACTAACCAACAACAATCATAGAAAATCAACCTTCGAATTAGATGATTTTAAATGGAGCTGAGCTATAGATATGGCTTTTGCTCTGAGGATAGATGGCATATGATATAGGAATCGGGAAGAGAAAATCCAAGTCTTCCATGAATCACGAACTAGAGTTTTCTAATGAACGAAATTCGAGAGCAAGCCCTATAACCTGACTTGCTTTGCTCTAGTCTAGAAGGATCGGGGAAGAGATATGTTGATGGTTGAAAGGCTAGTGAATACCAATAAATAAGAAACGAAGAAATATCAATAGATATGTTGATCGAACGCCGAATTGAGCTCAGCTGCATACCGAGACAACTGACCGAGAGGGAACAACAAATATGTGTGGACTGTGGAGAGAGCTTGGGTGAATGAGGAGAGTTGTTGTGTTAAGGTGAGGGGCTGACAACATTGAGTGAGGGAGTTAGGGTTTACTCATAGATCGGATCAAGTATAGCTCTAGCCAGAATAGCGGGTTTACTCTTAGCCCGCAGCCCGACTCAAGTATAGATCGGGCACGGATAATGTACCCACAACTTGACCTTAAGCTGGGGCCAATCGTGCCATCAAGATCCAAAATTGATATCATAAAATTTATTTCTTTTTAATTTTTTGCATTCCAAATAGATATTTAACCCTACGAAAAGTCTTAACAGCCCTTGTATAAAAGCAAAACCTAAAACAAAAGCTATTGCAATCTTCTATAACTGTAAAAACAAGCAAAAGGTCTTTTTTTTTTTACTGAAATAAAATTAAAAAAAAATCAACAAGAAAAGAGTTGAAATAAGCCAGTTGCCATCATCATCACCTAAACCCAGTTCGAGGAAGAGCATAACATCATCACTTGTCCACATTAACCAACGCTAAGAAAATCACCATTGGCAAGAACTAAACTAGATAGTGTGAGCCTTAGACACCAAACAAGCAAATTGCCATCGCCATCGACAAGAACAATTGTGAGCCTCAGTCACTATCACAATCTGCCTCTTTAGGATGTGGCGGTACTATGAAATTAAATCACTTAGTATTTTGTTTATGAGTTTCAATTTTTAAAAAATTTTAGGGTTTTCGTTTGATTCCAACTCTAAGGTTTCCTCCCCTTAACTAACTGATACTGTAAGGAATGCATGTGTAGGAGTGGGATGTTACACTCACTAAACAAGCGCCCTCAACATTACTGAAGCCTAGACCACCAAGCAAATCGCCATCCACTTACATGAAGAGGTTGGTTGGGCTAACTGAATAAGGAAATGCTACAGCTACTAGGTGAATATAATGGGTGCGAAGGGTTTATTAGGGTTCTAGAATGATGTCATTTTAGAATCCTAGTATTTAAAATAAATTAATAAAGCCCTCGATCGGATCGAGTTGGCTTGAAGTTTTTCACCCATGCACAGTAAACCTTTATTTTTACTTGCAATTTTTTTGCATCAGCAAGTAAATAAAAGCCTCATTTTCTCATTTATTAATGCTCAACTTGGAATCAGATATTACCATAAATTGGGATATGGATAAAATTATTTCGCAGGTGCTCTGTTTTCTCTTTTTAAAAAGAAATTATTTTCAATTTTTCTTTAAATTCATGTGGTGAGTATTTAAAATGGGAGTGACAAAGATTATGGTATTATACAAATAAACAATAAATTATAGTATATTTAACAAATAATCCAATTGGTAACTGTATATTATCTTAATAAATAATGAATGCATTTCCAACGTCATCTTTTGTGGCCATGGTAGAATGATATTTAATGTTTTTTTTTAATGTCAAATTTCGTAGATTTGATATTTTATTAGCCGGTTCATGAATTTTAATGTGGAAACTCCAGATGCGGTTGATGTGATGGTTAGGTTTAAGAGAGCGACCGACTGATTATAATTTTAATCATCAATTTGTTGAATTAATCCAATTGTATAAATAACTATAAGAGGACGGCCAAAATAAATTATATTCAATTATCATAATATTAAATTACAGTAATAAATTTGGAACCAACGTCCGAGTTCCTAATCTTTTGTCTTATGTTGCATAAATAAAATAGAAAAGCATTATCCTTTTATTATTTTAGTTCCAATCACATTATAAAATTTTTATAATTTTCAACTCATGCACACTTATTAAAAAAATATTTAATTTTTAAAATATTATATAAAATTATTTTAAATAGATAAAAATATTTTTTATTAACTCATTAATATTAAAATTATTATACTTTTATTTTATTAATTAAATCATTAATAATAAAAATATAATTAAAAAAATTAATTATTTTTTTAATTGTATAAAATAAAAATTTTAGTAAGATATTTTTTTCCTTTATAAAAATGACAATTTTATTGAGTTGAAAGTAATACTATAAAATTATTATATATGCAAATCAATTGATACGGAATACTAACCAATAATAGGATGGCAGCTCAAGTCTTTAATTTTTATTCTAAAAAAAATAATTCTTTGGCTTTTTCTATATCTTTTTATTTGGGTTTTTCTATGGTTTTCTATTTCTCTCTTTACTGTCTCTAAATTTGAATCTATATTATCTATATAAACGAGAATGATGGAAAAAGTGTTGAAAGAGTGATACATCATTAATTTTTTAAAATAATATTTTTTCATTTTTTTAAATAATTTTTGTTTAATTTTAATAAATTATATTAAATTTAATATTTATTATATTTATGACTATTAATCTTCTAATGAATAACTACACATTAATATAGTTTTATAATATTAATTAAATAAATTATATTTGTGACTTTTAATTTTCTAAAAATTAATTACACATTAATACAATTAAATATTATTGATTAATTTATATATTTTTAAAAAATTTAAAAAAGATATAAAAATATTTAACTTTTAACCTTCTCAATAAATTAATTTAAAAATTAATTAATTAATTTATAATAATGGTTAATTTATATATTTTTAATAATTAAAAAATAAATAATAAAAAAAATATTTTTATAAATTTTAAAGGTTAAAAATATATAAAGTAATTATAAATTAAATAATTTATTTATAATAATAATTAATTAATATATTTTAGAAATTTAAAAATTAAATAATAAAACAAATAATTTTTTAATACCTAATATATTTATAATATAATTATATAATATATTATTATTTTGACATTCCTAACATATATAATTTTTGACATTCCTAATATATATATATATATATATATATTTTAATTTTAATAATTTTTTTTAAATTTAAAATTTAATAATTAATAAATTATATTTGCTACATTTAATCTTCTATAAATTAATTATATATTAATATAATTTAATAATATTTTTATATTTCTTTAAAAATTTAAAAAGTTAAAAATATAAAACTCTTAATATTCATAATAAATTAAATAATTTATTTATAATAATAATTAATTTATATATTTTAGAAGTTTAAAAAATTAGACAATAAAATATTTAATATTTTACATTTCTAATATATATATATATATATATATATGTATGTATGTATGTACAAGTCAAGAAAAATGAAATATTATATGGTACCACAAACATATATACATAATGTGAAAAAAATAATACTTATTTCATTTAGTAAAAACAAACTTATCAATATATGAATAAAAAAAAATCATATATTTAATAAAATATTAATAATATCTTTCACTTAAATTGTTAATCTATAAAGATAAAAGTAATATATTTAATAAATTATTAATATTTAAAATTATTAATACATAAAAATAAAAAAATTCATATATTTAATAAATTATTAATATATATTTAATAATTAAAAAGAATAATATATTAAGATCAAATATTATATATTTAATAAATTAATAAATATTTTAACTGAAACTATTAATATATGAAGATAAAAAATCATATATTTAATAAATTAATAATTAATAATAAATTTTTAACTAAAATTATTAATATATTTAGAAATAAAATATCATAAATTTGATAAATTATTAATATATGTAGATAAATATCATAAATATAAGAAATTTATTGGCCAAAATAAAAAAATAAATAAAAGTAGATTATTATGCAATGTGTATATATAATACAAAAATATCATGTGTTATAATTTATTATATGAAACTATAAATATATAAAGATGAAAAGTTATATAATATATTGGTTTTAGTTCTTATTTGTTGAGTCTATACAAGAGGTGAAAGTATTGTAGAAGGTATTGTTCATCTTATGTAAATCTCACATGGATTAAGCACAAGAATAAAAAGTAGTATATAAGTTAGGATGCACCTTGGTCAGAAACAATATGTTTTGAGTCTGAAAGTAAGTCTGAATCTTAGAACAAAATCGTGCAGATCTAGTCTAAAGTGGACAATATTGTTGCGGGACTGGATCGTTTCACTTGATATCAAATCCTGCCTTGTCCCTTTGATCGATGATAGGGCAAACTTCAATGAGGGACAAATCTCAGCGAGGACTCTGAGTCCCTTAGGATAGTGTATATAACATCTTAGGTAAATCCCTGTTGAGTTCGTACAAGGAATGAAAGTATTGCAGAAGGTACTATTCATCTTAGGTAAATCTCATATTGATTAAGCACAAGGATAGAAAGTAGTATATAAGTTGGGGTGTGCCTTGGTTAGTAATAACTCATTTTGGACTTGGAAGTAAGTCCGGATCTGAGAATAAAGCCATGCAGACATATCCCAAAGCGGATAATATTATTGCTGAACCGGGTCATTTCATTAATGATTGCTAATTATATTAAATTTAAATTTAATGACTAAAATTATTAATATATAAAGATGAAATATAATATATTTAATAAATTATTAATATATAATTATAAAAATATCATATGTATAATAAAATTTTTATAATATAAATAAAAAAAAAAATATATCGCCTCATCGCGTGCAACTAGTTAAAAACTGAAAATAAAAAAACAAATTCAGATGCAATCTAATTTTCATTTTATCATCATCTTTTTTGTTTACTTTACTGTCAAGAAGCTTAAATGGGCTTAGGGTTTTTCCATTGTTTGGAAACTGTTGCACTCCACTTCGATATTCATAATGATTAATAATTTAATTTTAATTATCATAAAAGTTATTAACAATATAATATGAAAAAATAATATTTATTATTTATAAATATGTTAAATGACTAATATAAAAATTCTTCTAAATACAATTTATAGCATGATATCACCATTAAATTTAAATATTTGAAGTGTAATTATTCAATATAATAGTTATTTAACTTTTAATTTTATTTTATGCTCGCGCAATATAATTGAATTTTATTAATAATTGCAATGATCAGTATATAAATTTTTTACTAAAAAATAATTAAAGGAAAGGACACGATAGCAAAATCCAAACACGATAGAAAAAAATGACAAAAATAAGAGAGAAGAAAAATATATATGTATAAGAAACTGCGACAAAGAAAAAAGAAAAAAAAAAGGCGAGGTGTCATTTAAGGAAGAAAGAGAAGTTAAAAAAATTATAAAAAGTAATATTAATGTTAATTAATCTTTAATAAAATAATTATAAAAAGTAAGATTCAATTATTAAAATAATTATTCTATAATTAATATAACATTTAATATTTATTATAATAAATATAGTAATTATTATACTATTAAATTATAAAATTAATTTATTAAATTAATAACATAAATTATTGTTTAATATTTAATGAAGTGAAAATCAATTAAATTAAATATAAATAAAAAAAAAAGTTGGCCTCGAAGTAGTTGCTAATGAGGGTTGGTTTATTGATTTATTTATGTACTGAGGTTGGTTAGCTTATGAGTGAGTGAGTTAGCATTGTTAGAATTAGTTACACATACTTTGATGTACCATATATAAACATGTGTTTCTGTTCATTAATTATAGAAGTCAGATATTTCCCAAGTTTAGCATTTGCCATATGGTATCAGAGCTAATTTTTCAACATTTTTAGTAGCTTTCATTTTCTCTCTGTTACTTTCCTTTTTCCAATCTCTTTCTCAATTGTTCTTCTGTCAAACCTAAGGTTTCTTCGTCTTCTGATCTCATTTCCATGGCTACCCGGTTCTAGTAAACAACCAGAAAAGATCAAAATGATCATTTCTTTCTTCATTCTATAGAGAATCCTTCTCTGGTTTTAGTGTCTCCACTCATGAACGGACCTAACTATCAAACTTGGGTTCGTTTCATGAAGCATGCCTTGATTTCGAAGAACAAAATTCAGTTTGTGGGTGGAATGATTATATAGCCTAAGCGATCTGATTTGAAGTTTCTCATTTTGGAACGATGCAATATGATGGTGAATCGGTGGTGCAATAACTCTCTAATTCATTGGTTCCTTCTATTACTGAAGTGTTAGTTGCATCGACACTGCTAAAGATGTTTGGAAAGATCGTTATGACAGATTTTCTCAGAAAAATTCCATTCAAATTGCTGATATTCAATAAGAGATTGTTGTATTCACTCAAGGCGATCTTTCTGTAACAGACTATTTCACTCAGCTTAAAACATTGTGGGATGAGCTATTTTCTCTCAAACTTACGACGACCTGTATGTGCATTCCAGCTTTTAACTGCACTTTTATTGAGATTATAAAAGGTTATCAAAGTTCAGATCAGATAATCAAGTTTTTGAAAGGGTTGAATGACAATTTCTTGGCTATCAGAACTTAGTTGCTTTTAAACCCCATGCCTTCGATGAATCAAGTTTTTTCCTTGGTCATACAACTTGAGTGGTAGATATCCTAGAGCTGCTTTGATTGAGAATGATTCTATCGCTTGCCTTGTGAAATATAATTCTGTTGGTGTGTATCAATCTCAGTCTCAGGGAAAAAATAATTTCTTCTATAAGAAGAGGTTTCATTCTGAAGGCAAGAAGCCAGTCTATAGTTATTATTGGCTTTCGAATCACACAGTTGAGCGATGTTATAAAAAACATGGTATCCACAATTATTTCAATTGAAATAAAACTAAGCATGTTACTGCATAAGCAAATCAAGTTCAGAGTGGTGGTCATAGCAGGAGTGATTGGACTATTGTTGATTAGCCTCCATCATCTAATGCTGTTGATTCTTTCTCATCTATTGATGGCGAATCTGTGCTATCACAGTATTACCATAAGTGCGCGGGTCGTGCAAGTAATAAAGTAGCGAGTAAGATATCGTTCTACTGGGGACAAAGTCGAATACTAGTGCAAATTTTAACTGTTGTTTAGCAAATCAATAGTTTTTGTGATGATTAAAATAAAGGACGAATTACTTAATAAATTAAAATAAAGAAAAATTAAATATTGTGCAACAAGAGTTGATGATGAAAATACTATTCAGATATTGAATTCTTTTAGCCATAAAAATATTTATGAATATCAATTCAATTAAATCAAATAATAGAACTGAATTGACATTCCTCTAAATTAGATTAAAATCTCTCTCGAGTGAATTAATCTCTATTCACTAAGTAGAATGCTAGGAATCTCTTCTCAAGCAGAATTAAATAGATCTTGCAATAAGAACAAGAAACTTTGAACCAAGGAGTCTTGTAAGTCTATCTCTAGCACTCCAATCAACCCTCAATCCTAATGAAAATTCTGTTCATATCAAGCTTTCTCAAGTCAAAATTACAACCAATCAATAAGCATGCTATTATGAATTGAAAATAAAAAATTAAGAATCAAAAGGATAAAATAACTCAATCAAATGATTTAATTTAATAAGAGTTATTCAATCCATGCAACAAGGCTAGAGTTCATCAATATCTAGATAGAAACAATTTAGCTCATGTTCATAACCAGAAAACCAAAACAAAAGAAATGAGTAAAAGAATTCAAACAATCCATAATGAATAATTTGTGTTTCTTCACCTCAATCCTTGAATCTTGAATTAAATCTCGCATGAATTGGATCTTCACCTTCACTCTTAGCTGCCAAAAATTCTCTTTTTCTCAGGAAGTCGGCTCTAATCAAAACTGGATCCCTATTTCTCACTTTAGCTCAGATTTTATAGCCCAAAAACTTTTGCTTGACACTCCCATGGACACGCTCGTGTCTGTGGGCATGTCAACGGTGCTATTTTGAACTTTAATGACATGGGCAGAGACACGTCCATGTCTGTGGGTGTTTAGTTCATATTTGTACTAGTTTTTAGTGTGATTTTTATGTGTTTTTAGTTAATGTTTTGATTGATTTTTGTTTTAAGTTTGTTTAAAGTGTTGTTTTTAGGTTTAGGTGCAAGAACACCCTTGGAAGATCAAAACCGGGCAAGAAAAGCATGAACCAAGCAAGACATGGCCAAGCCAAGCAAGACATGGCCATGTCCCTCAAAAGAAATTCAAGGCAGAAGCAGACACACCCAGGTGACACGGCCAAGACAAAAATGGCTTGGCCGTGTCCCATTCATACCAAAGAACAAGAGAGCAAGCAAAGAAGGAAAGAAAAGAAGCAGAGACTGACACTATCAAGGGACACGGCCAAGACACTGGCCGTGTCACCTGACACGGCCGTGTCCTCTGGCCGTGTCTCACCTTGTATCAACAATAGTGAGGGACACGGCCAAGAGCTTGGCCGTGTCCCAAGAAGAAAAACACAAGAGACACGGCCAAGCTCCAAATGGCTTGGCCATGTCACCTCTCACAACTAAAGAGAAGAAAGAAAGAAAAGAAAGGTCCAGTGAGGGACACGGCCGTGTCCCATGAAAAATCAAGAGACACGGCCAAGCCAACCTTGGCTTGGCCGTGTCACCTCAAGGAAGAGACTAAGAGACACGGCCAAGACATTCTTGGTTTGGCCGTGTCACACCAAAATTATTTGATTTCTTTCAACAAAGTGGGGGACAAAGTGGGAGACAAACACTATTGCTTGCCAAAAGAAATAGAAAACAAAGAAAAAGTGGGGGACAAAGGGAAATGGGATGAGTTGGAAGGCATGGGTGTTGATTTTTGAATGAATTAAAAGGAGAGGAAGAGAAAAATGGAGGGAGTTCTTGGCTTCTTGGAGCCAAATTTCTGCAAAAAACGTGGGAAAGGGAGAGAGTGACACTCTCCCTTGTCCCTTCACCTCCAACCTCCATTTCCATCCTCTCCACCTTCTCCATCTTCCATTGATAGGATCTTTGAGGTTCTTTGGGATAAATTGGGTTACAAGTTCTCAAAGGTTGAAGAAACTTCATTGAAGGGAGTGGTGACTTGAGAAAGCTCCATTCCATCTTCCAAAGACAAAATCAATTGAAGAGTTGGTGACTTGAGAAAGCTCCATCCAAAGGTTTGGTGACTTGAGAAAGCTCCATTCCACATTGCAAGGGGAATCAACCATTGAAGAGGGCTTGAGTTCTTCATCAAATACATCAAGTGGAGCTAGGAGGAAGACTAGCAATCCTACTCTTGGCATCTTCACAAGTGGTTTTTTCTATTCTCTCTTTTAATTCATTTCTTATTGTTGTTGTTGTATTAAGAGATTGATATTGCAATGGACAATT
Organism: Garcia nutans; assembly: GCA_947685225.1. Classification (NCBI taxonomy): domain Eukaryota; kingdom Viridiplantae; phylum Streptophyta; class Magnoliopsida; order Malpighiales; family Euphorbiaceae; genus Garcia; species Garcia nutans. The sequence goes on from CANTUV010000076.1 coordinate 1,731,583, forward strand.
TGTATTTGTGTTATATTGAGTTGAATGAATGTTATAAATTGATGATGTTGAGCTAAATACCCATGTTTAGGGTTTAAAGTATATTTGGTTGAATGTCTTGATTTGATATTTACATTGATGTTCCTTGTTGATTGGTTGATTGTATTGTATTAAATGCTAGGTTGATAGATTAGCTACTTATTGATCTTTGAATATTGGATGACGGACCGAGAGGTGAAATCCGATATCGGAACTATATAATCGACCACCCTATGAATGAATTAGAAATATAAGTTCTAGGGTTTATTAATTTGGTAATGTAAAAGAATTGGTCATTGTTAATTCATGAATGTGAGAACTAATGGATGGGTAATTGACTAATTAATCTTAAGAAACAAATTAATTACAAGGTTATGTTAATGGACAATTGAGAATTGAGCTTTGATTGAATGGACCTATGACCCTGGGCACCTTCCCAAGAATCGATTTGATCTTGCACACTCATCATACACTTCAACCTACGCACGTTAATTTTAGGTTCAAATTAATCTTGCACATTTCATACAATAAACACTTCCGCATTTAAATACTTGTCAATCAAGCTATTACGAACCACACCTTCTTTGGGAAACGACCTTGGGGCGATCACCTTTGCTACAGCTACCTCGTATACTTGCGAGTGACGCTTTGTAGTAGTACTTAATTCGAGCGCAACAAGTTTTTGGCGCCGCTGCCGGGGAAGGCTGTCGCAGTAGTAATAGTTTGATTTTTCTTTTCATTGTTTGTTTATTTTCTGTGAATTGGTTGTTTGTTTTGTTTTTCTTTCAATTTAATTATTTGTTTGTTTTATTTAAGTTGCTAAGTGCCTTGTGTAAATATGCAGTTTTCCAGGCACGGAGGAGTTTATGATAGGAACGATGATTCTGAAATGGCATGGCAATTAGCGGAATTGATGAATCAACTTAAGGTGCTAAATGCAAGAGGAAGAGCACCTATGCCACGCCAAGAGATATACGCAGCATGTGGCAATGTAGGCCATAGTGCAAACACGTGTTCAATGGGTTTTGGACGATACCAAGAATGGCAAGAGGAAGAATATGACTACCAAGGTTTACAGCAAATGGGAAGAAATGACACATATTCCAATCCTTATAATCCCACCTGGGAAAGCCAACCAAATTTTTCTTGGGAAAACCAACAACAAATTCCACCTCAAAATTTTTTTCAACCTTACCAAAGAAATCCTTACTCTCAAGAACAATATTCAAATCAAGAGTACCTTAAGCCACCCACATTAGAAGATAGTTTGAATGCCTTCATTCAAACTAGCACACGAAACCAAGATCACCTTAAGGAACCCACCTTAGAAGAAAGTTTGAATGCCTTCATTCAAACTAGCGCGCAAAATCAAAATCACCTTAAGGAACCCACTTTGGAAGATAGTTTGAATGCCTTCATTCAAACTAGCTCACAAAACCATGATCAATTCGAGAAATCCACAGTGGACAATGATTTGAATGCTTACCTTCAAATTAGCACACAAAATCAGGAAGGGAGCAATGAGAGATTTGATTCTTTGGAGGAATCCTTGAAGAGGGTGGAAATGCAAGTTGGGCAACTGGCACATCAACTCCAAGCACACCAAAAGGAGGAATTTCCTAGCCAATTGGAGCAAGTCAAGGTAATCACAAATTTGACGAGTGAACAGGTAATATATAACAATTTTTGTGATTCCTTTGATGCAGGAACTAATCAAGAAGACAATGGTGAGGAAATGCTGCCCAACATGGAGAAACAAAGTCAATCAAAGGAGGAGAAAAATTTGGACTCATCAACTTCATCACATTTGTATGAACCTCCGAATCCTTTGTACTCAATTCCATTCCCAAGTAGGCTAAAAGAAGAGGAGCAAGGTAAGCAAACTTCTAATATCTATATTATGCATTCCCAAGGAGAAAGCGAAAATAAGATTGGGATGATTATGACCTTAGAAGAAGAGCATGAAATGCCCAATTTAGAAATTGAGGAGTGTAAGCTAGTTTTAGATGTTGAGTTTGTTGAGAGGGGACTTGACATTGTTAAAGTGAATGAAGAAGTAATTCAACCAAACTTGGTTGAACTTAAAGAGTTCCCAAAAATCATCTCCTCTACTCTTGGTGGTGAAGAAGAGCATACAATGAATAGAACCATATTGCACAAAGATAAAGATTATTACCACGTTCCTATAGCACTGGAGGATCACCCCGAGGCGACCTTCACATGTCCCTTTGAGACATGTTTTCTTCAAGGAATACTATTTAGGGGTTGCCATACATCGGGTACATTTCAAAGTTACATGTTGTTCATCCTCTCAGTCATGGGCTCCAATTGCATTATGGGTGGAAGGAGCCCTACACATCGTATATGGGAACGATGGAAATCAGGTTTCATCTAAACCCTCCCTGTAGTATGCATGCTCACATTGAGGACAATGTGAATCTTTAAGTGTGGGGTGCATTATGTGTTTTGTGTTTTTACTTTTGTTTTTTGTATTTTTACTTTTAACTTATTTTTGTTTAAGTTTAGTTAATGTTTTTAATGTTTTTCGTTGAATAAATGAATTTAAAAAAAAATAAAAAAATAAAAAAGGGTTCAATTGTTATAAAAATTGTTGATAGATGACCTTTGAATTTTTGAAGCATGATTTGGAGAATTGAGTAGATTTGGTGCTTATTGTCAATTTTGTTGGTTTTTCCTTGCATTGCCATTAACCTTGTGAGGAATTGAGCCATCAACTTATTATTCTTTTTGTGGGTGAATATCTTTGATTGATGAATTGCTAGAACTTGCTTTGAAATACATTTTAAGATTACATAAAAATTTCAATTTGGCATCAAGATGATTAAGGCAATTAGGTGAACCCACTTTGGCTTAAAAGACCAACCCTATATTCAACCTTAGTTAGCCAATTTTGAGCCTATTTTATTTTTCCTTTTCTTTCTTTTGCACAACACCATTAGCTTGAACCTTGTTGTTTAACTCTTATCATTTCATTAGGTCAAGAGCATTTTAAGAGCGTTTATGACTGAGTGTTGTGTTGAATTAAGTGTGGGGTTAAGTTTAGTAGGTTTAAGAATGCAAAGCAAAAAAAAAAAAGGAAAAGAAAAAGAGAATATATATATATATATGTAATAATAATAATAATGGTTGTTCTTATTGAAAGGGTTGGAATACATCATTGCAATATTTAATAAGTGAGTTGTAACACCCCCATATTCGGTACATGCACACTACAAACACCATAATGTAATATACACGCACTGAACATAGGGATGCTACGAATTTCTTTAACATTCAAAACATTTTAAATGATACCATAATCTTTCTCCTTATACAATATAGAAAAATAAATAATTAACCTGTAATATAAAACAAAATAGATATACATATATATATATATACATTTACTTAATACGCAGCGGAATTTATAAAATATCAACATATATGAAAACATTTAAGTCCATATTTACAAATATCCAAATATTTACATTATAAACAATACTTTACAAAACATAAAGAAGTTATACATGATTGGCAGCTTTCTCTGATCTTTAAGTCCAAAAATAAACTCTTCAATGTCTACTCTCACTCGGTCTCGAAGAGCTCTCGGGTTCAACTCTGTTACCTGCGCGATCAAACACTATCGCGCTAAGCCAACGGCTTAGTAAGACAAATCATGCCAACAATATGCTTAATGCAATGCAATGCCACACATATTATTAAGAAATGCAACAACATAGGTGAAAAGCTAACATCCCACCTTTGCATTTCGCAAATCATATAATCATACCACATTTCAATACAACATTTTAGATGGAGAGCTATTCACATATCATGTTTCAACATGTTTCCATATACCTTATTAGTCAATCATTTTACCATTCATTACTCTCATTAAACAAAGACAAGCATTGGGCCTAAGACACACTAATATGCCATTCAATTTTCAGAGTTAATGCTTTGGTTTGTTATCACATTTATCATTCTCATATACCCAACTAGGCTTCAAGGATTAAGTTCAACCAAGCTTCAAGGGGAGCAAAGCATGCTAAGCATCAACCCAACTTGGCTTCAAGAACTAACCCAACCTAGCTTCAAGGGTTGTAACATCTCAATTAGGCTTCAAGGATTCAATCCAACCTAACTTCAAGAGATTGTTATTATCATTAGGCATGCCACCAACAACAAACTCTGAAAATGGAATAACACATTAGCCACACAATTCATTTATCATTTAGTTATCAATTCCATTCTCAAATCTCATCATCATAGCCAAATACAATGGCTTCATGTCTCATTGGAATCATCTTAGCCAATCACAATGGCTTTAAATCATACAATATCTCAATTCATATAACATCATTGATACAACATGTCAAAGTACATATCACATTACCATTCACAATGCATAACATGACATTGTTCAATCTCAACAATACAAGAAGGGCAAAGAACAATTGATATGATTCATAGCTTTAGGATCTTCCACATATATTTGATTAAGTCATTCTTGTTTTTGAAGTATGTTTAAAGTGTTTATGTTTAGGTTTAGGAACAACAAAACCTTTAAAGGATCAAAACAATGCAAAAAGAACAAAAATAAAAAAAACATTAACTAACACATTTGAGGGACACGGGCAGCACACTTGAGGGACACGGCCAAGCTTGTGGCCGTGTCTCTCAACCACAAATTCCAGTAGCAAACACGGGTATAGGACACGGCCAAGCTTGTGGCCGTGTCTCCCAACACCAAAAATCCAGTAGTGGACACGGGCAATGGACACGGCCGTGTCTCTCAAAGACCCATCCAACACGCCCAAATTTCCTTGGCTTGGCCGTGTCTCTTCTTGCTTTTGGCCGTGTCACTCATAAACAAAACCCTAATCAAAGCTAACACTCTTTCAATTGCATTTACACACTTTTTGCACAACAATAATCTCACTCAAATGGATACAATCAATAACATAAACACATATCTTACATAAACATCACAATAATCACTTAAACAACACATTAACATTACCTTTAAATACAAACCATCCCAAAACCCTAAAACCAACATCCTTCTCCATACTTCAAAATCAACATCCTCCACTTCCAACATCAACACCTTTATAAACTCTTAACTTAAAATCAATTTTAACACTTGAAAACACATCACAAACACCTCTCATCATCAAATCAACAAACCCTAATTCTCTTCACATACCACTTCAAAAGAATAAAGAAATCAAAGAAAAGAACTTACCAAAGTTGTAAAACTTCTTAAATCATCAACTTGATCACTTCAATCTTCCTTCAATTTGAGCTTAACTCAACAAGATCTTCTCTTTGTCTCTTGCCTTCCTTTGTCTATGGAGGAGCCGGCCACAACATGAAAAGAAAAGAAAATACACACAAGTCAACTCTTCTTTTCTTCTTTAAATCTCCACCAAGAGATTTTAACCAAGCAATTACTTATATACCCTTTTTCATTTGTTCTATTTCTCTTTTAACTTACTTGTCCTTATAAGTAATTTCACACATAACACAATTAAATATCCTCTTCATTGACCAACCCTTTGACTTATGTATATGTTATTTATATTATCATAAAAACAACATATACACTTCTCTCTATACCCTCTTTTCTTTCCCAAACACATATACATAATCATTCTTTTCAAATTTCTTTTCTTATCACATAACATAAATATTCAATCCAATTTACAACAACAACAGCAACAACATAATCAAAACTTCTAGGGCATACATTGGGGTATTACAATTCTCCCCCTCTAAAAAGAAATTTCGTCCTCGAAATTACCTGATATCAGGTCTGAAACAACTGAGGATATTGATCTCGCATTGATTGTTCACTCTCCCAGGTTGCCTCTTCTTTTGCATGGTTCTTCCACAAAACCTTCACAAGTGGCACTTTCTTGTTTCTCAATTCTTTCACTTCACGTGCCAAAACAGCAACTGGTTCCTCTTCAAACGTCAGATCCTGACTCACTTCGATTGATTCAATTGGCAAAACATGAGATGAATCCGATCTGTATCTCCTCAACATAGAAACATGGAATATATTATGGATACGATCCAACTCAGGTGGCAAAGCAAGCCGATAAGCAACTGGCCCAACTCTTTCTAAAATTTCATACGGTCCAATGAAACGAGGACTCAATTTCTCTTTCCGACCAAACCTTAATATCTTCTTCCAAGGAGACACTTTCAAAAATACTTTATCTCCCACATTATACTCAATGTCTCTTCTCTTTAAATCCGAATAAGATTTTTGTCGGTCTGAAGCTGCTTTCAACCTCTCTCGAATCATTTTCACTTTCTCTTCAGTATCCTTAATCAAATCAGGCCCAATCAACTTACCGTCTCCAAGTTCACTCCAACACAGGGGTGTCCTACACCGTCTACCATACAATGCTTCAAAAGGTGCCATACCAATGCTGGATTGGTGACTGTTGTTGTAAGCAAACTCCACAAGCGGTAGAAATCTGTCCCAACTTCCAGAGAAATCAATGACACAGCTTCTCAATATGTCCTCAATAATCTGTATCACTCGCTCTGACTGCCCATCTGACTGCGGATGGAAAGCAGTGCTGAAGTGCAGTCGAGAACCCAAAGCACCCTGTAAACTCTTCCAAAATCTTGATGTAAACCGGGGATCTCGATCAGACACTATAGAAATAGGGACACCATGCAATTTTACAATCTCATGGATATACAACTCAACTAATCTCTCTAAAGAATAATCCATCCGAATCGGAAGGAAATGAGCTGTCTTAGTCAACCTGTCCACAATCACCCAAATAGCATCATGTTTCCTTTGTGTCAATGGAAGACCAGACACAAAATCCATTGTTACTCTCTCCCATTTCCATTCAGGCACTGACAAAGGTTGGAGTAACCCGGTTGGAACTTGATGCTCTGCTTTTACCCTCTGACATGTGAGACATTTAGACAAAATCTGCAATGTCTCTCTTCATACCGGACCACCAGTAATATTGCTTCAAATTATGATACATCTTGGTATTGCCCGGATGCATAGCAAATACTGACTGATGTGCTTTTTCTAAAATAATCCTTTTCAAATCAGCATCATCAGGTACACACAATCTGTTCTTAAACCAGAGACTCCCATCATCTCTCACAATAAAATCTCTACTCTTTCCATTCTGGCAGTCTGAAACAATCTTTTGAACCTTCCCATCAACCAACTGAGCCTCTCTAATCTGATCCAACAGAACTGGTTTTAATTGCAACTATGCCAATAATGCACCATCATCACAAAATACAAAACTGGCATGCAATGCTCTCAACTCAACAAGCAACGAGAGCGAATAAACAGTCAAACCTGCTAAAGACTTCCGACTCAGGGCATCAGCAACAACATTTGCTTTACTTGGATGATAATCAATCAAACAGTCGTAGTCTTTAATCAATTCCAACCATCTCCTCTGACGAAGATTAAGCTCTTTTTGAACCCCCAAATATTTCAAACTTTTATGGTCAGTATAGATGAAACACTTCTCCCCAAACAAATAATGTAGCCAAATCTTCAATGCAAACACAATGGCTGCTAGCTCCAAATCATGGGTCGGATAATTGAGCTCATGCGGTTTCAATTGTCGAGAAGCATAAGCTATCACTTTACCTTCTTGCATCAGAACACAACCCAAACCAATATGTGAAGCATCACTATAGATCACATATGGTTTGCCTTCCACAGGTAAAGTAAGAACAGGCGCTTGAGTCAACATTTCTCTTAACTGATCAAAACTAGCCTGACACTGATCCGTCCACACAAATCTAATTCCCTTTCGAAGTAATCTGGTGAGTGGAGTAGCTATCAAAGAAAAATCTTTCACAAACCGTCGGTAATAACCTGCCAAACCCAGAAAACTTCTAACTTCAGTCACAGAATTTGGTGGACTCCAATTCAGAATAGCTTCAACTTTACTCGGATCAACTCTAATACCTTCTGCTGAAACTATATGACCGAGAAAAGTAACTTGGTCAAGCCAAAACTCACACTTCGACAGTTTAGCAAACAATTGCTTCTCTCTCAAGATCTGCAGCACAATTTGCAGATGTTTGTCATGTTCCTCCTCATTACGCGAATACACCAGAATGTCATCAATAAATACTACCACAAACTGATCCAAATAGGGCCTAAACACCCTATTCATCAAGTCCATAAAAGCTACAGGTGCATTCGTCAACCCAAAAGGCATAACTAGAAACTCATAATGCCCATACCTGGTCCGAAAGGCTGTTTTAGGAACATCCTCAGCTCTGACCCTCAACTGATGGTACCCTGATCTCAAATCAATTTTAGAAAACACGGCTGCACCCTTCAACTGATCAAAGAGATCATCGATTCTAGGCAAAGGATATTTATTTTTAATAGTCACCTTGTTCAATTGCCTATAATTGATACACAATCTCATAGTACCATCTTTCTTCTTCACAAACAGAACAGGAGCTCCCCATGGTGAAATACTAGGGCGAATAAATCCTTTATCCAACAACTCCTGCAATTGCACCTTCAATTCTCTCAATTCAGCAGGTGCCATTCTATAAGGAGTAATAGAGATAGGAGTGGTACCAGGTAATAATTCAATACCGAACTCTACCTCTCTCTCAGGAGGCAACCCTGGCAACTCCTCTGGAAACACGTCTGGAAACTCTGCAACTGTGGCAATGTTATCAATTTGAGAACCCCTTATTCTAGTATCTATGATGGTTGTCGAATCCACCAAAAATAATAAACCTGCTCTTCCTACAAAAGAAAACTTGTAAATAGGGTGAGAAGGGTCGAACCCAAGGGACTAGCCTTGCCCAAGGCTAACCAGAACTGACACCTCCTGTGAGTGAAAATTAAAAATAAAATGGGGAATTATATTTATGAAAAATAAAACGAAATTAAGTTAAAGAAGTGATCAAGAACGAAATTAGGACAGCAAAAATAATCAAAAACTTGAAACAATGGAAGACAAACTCAGTCAAAGGTAATTCGCGGTATGAAATTCATTTGGATTGATCATCGATTCCAAGATAGCTTTTCAACTCATTATTGTAGACAAGTTATAGTAAAAAAGGAACGTCCTCCCAACCAATTCTACCTTAGTATTAGATTATTAAGGTACGACCTAATAATAATCCCTAATTAACTAGCAACCCTAAGTACGACGAAGGATTTAGCCGTTAACAGCATTAAAAACTAGTAGAACCCTGCCCTGACCAACAGAAACTACGAGAATCCATTTAGATCAGATTATATTTTCCCACAATATAACCCTAAGGCTTTGACGCAATTGAATTATATTGACTACCACTTTTATCAACTCGGATTAACAATTACGGATTAAACCTAATTGATTGGTTGTGCAGAAATCTATAGATGAATAACGGGCCCTGTTAAAACAAATAATAGATATCCACTATGGATGATTCTCACCCCAATAATCAAAGAGAAAACACAAATACAATATGAATCAAAAAGCAAAGATAAAGCACATTAAATCTCACAATCCATTAGAAAATCAACGTTGAATTAACCTTCGACTGAAAGAAAGAGTTTAGCCACACATGGCTATGGAAGAAAACATTTTAAAATCTGTCAAAGAAAGCTGAAATTCGTATCTATCAAAGATGAGGCAAAAAGTCCTCTCCCAAAACCCTAAAAATAACTTAAATACTCAATAAAGAGTGGGGCCATCCTAATATAACAAAAAGACCCACTAAAAACTACTTAAATCCTATTACAAGTCGGTTTAGAAGTCCTCAAATACCACTAAAACGCGTGGGCCCGTCACTTAATTAAATCAGCCGTTCAGGTCTGCCTGGCCGTTAGCCTTGGGCAAGGCTAAGGCCTCTGCTGCCAATCTGCCAATCTGTCATAAAGAAAATTCAGCTTCATGTCCTTTGCTCTAATACTTCCAATCCAGCTCCAAATAAGCCTCTTTATTGCAAATCCACCGTTCCTGTCCAGAATAATAAAAACCAAGTAAAAGCTCTTCTTTTCAATGTGAATAACATCAATTAAGCACAAAAACAAAGTGATAAACATGTTGGATTTGCAGCCTATCAAATATCCCCACACTTATCCCATGCTTGTCCTCAAGCATGACTCAAAACTCAAAATCAATCTATAAGGAGACCACATACTTCACCCAAGAACCCAATAAAACACACATAAGCTCCCCAAACAACTCAACATCGCAATTAAGAATCCAACCATCAACATCATTCCATCATTATGAACTCAATTGAAAAAGGTTACACTAAGAATTCCTAAAAACACGCACGCACACATTCGAAGTTTGAATCAACAAGTGTTTTATCGAGCAAGTAACAAAACATATAAAAACATTTTCATAGCTTCATTAAAAAAGAATTAAAGAACAACCATAGGCTCCCCTCTAAACTCCCTCTCCACTAATGTAGGTCAAGTCTCAACCAAAGATCATTAGGTCTTTACATGGGTTAGGCTAGGTGATAGTTACAAAAGATAGGATAATGTAAGGCTAAGAATAACAAGAAAATAAGTCTTTTACAATTAATTTCAAAAGAACAATGCACCAACTAACTAATGGCAACAAATGCTACTTAAACCAGAGAAAAACTTAAACTAGAGAAAAACTAAAACTGAAATTGAATACACTTTTTTTTTCTTTTTATTTCTTTTCTGATTTTTTTTATTTTTTTTCTTTGTCTGAATTTTCCCTTTTTTTTATTTTATTTTATGGAAGCTAAAATATCACATGACTATTTACAACCATCTCAAACCCCATAAAAATTAAAACACACAAGTCAAAAGGACTATTTATTCCCACAAACTAGACTCAAATCAATGACATTAAACAAGGATGCATTTGCGCCAATTCTTAATAACTTACACATGTGCATGCTTAACAATGATTAAGAAGACTATTTTCTTGTTCAAGGGTGGTAGGCAAAGGGCTTTTTAGTGTATATGGTTATATTGTAGGCTAAGAAAAGAAATTAGAGTACGCATTTAGCATACTTCGTAGGCTAGAAGGGGTGAAAAGAATGGTAACGTAAAGGTGGGAAAAACATAAAAGGAATGATGAATCGACCAAAAGAACGCCTAAATCATCTCAAAAGTCGAGACTCGCCTAGGATTTCGCCTTAAGGGAGTGTAGAAAAAAAAAGTTCTAGTGTTCGAAAGCTATCCTAAATTTGGCTTTGGAAATTGCTCTCAAAAACACTTATCGAAAGAAACTAAATTTTGAAAAATAGATTTTTAGAATTCAAAGTGTAACAGCTTGCAATCAAAATTCACAAGTGCAGTGATGATTAATCTCAAGTTAGAATTCTTGCTTACTAGTCTTGTTATTCAAGATTCTCACATGTGTTCAACTAGGTTACAAAGGCAAATTACTCCTCTCTAGAATTTCCTAAAAGCTCTAAATCATATTCAAGGACACAGTAAACCCATTGAGTAAATCCCAAAATCAGCATATAGTATCAACCAAATAAAAATTTTACTCAAAAATATCATGGGACAAGTGTCTTAACTTCTAACTCATTAAAACAAACTGAACAGCCAAGTTTTATTTGAAATTAAACATATGGCAGCAGCAAGAACACATGAAAAATTAATCAAATGCCATTCATATAGCTGAAAAACTTGACCAAAACGGAGCATAACCAAAGAACAAAATAATGGCAGCTGTATATTAATCACATTAAGCACAAAAATTCAGCAAAAATACATCAAAATTTCATGCGTCTCAATCACATAAATCAGTCCCAAAAATTGCAGCAAAAACATTCTCATATCAAATCCCCTCCCCACACTTATTTCACACATTGTCCTCAATGTGGACATAAGGCACAAAATGCAAAATAGAGAGAAAAGTTGAAGAAACTGCCCTGTTCGGAGGAGTTGAAGCAGCAGTTGGCAGCTTGCACTTTATAGATCTGGTCCGAGCCATGTTTCAACGACCTTAGTGCACCTACAAAAACTGAAAAAACAAAACTGCAACCAAGAACAGAGACAAAATCTCACAATAATGGAATCCAATCAACAGAATATCACGCCCTTGTTCTGGAAATTTAAATTCAGATTTTGTCAATTCGAGAATCAATTCCAGCAATTGTATAGCAATGACAATCAATCAGCCACTTAAAGTTGACAGAAACATGCACTTGCAATGGAAACAATGCTCTATAACAGATGTAACAGAGTTGTTAGCTGACAACCTAACAAGCTTACTCAAGAAGATTCATGAAATCTGAAATACCCAAATGGTAGTAATCAAAGTTTCAGTGCAGTTAAACAACCCAATTCGCAGCTTGAACAGAAAAGTAAAAAAATCTAGCATTCCAAAATAAGTACCCTACATTTTTCAAAATAATCAACTGCCATTAAAATTTCAGCAAGCGGAAGTAACTAGACTTCCCCTACTTGGAATCAAAAGCACCCAGCACAAACATATGCTTCATAATGTCCAATCAAAAACTACAACTCCCTAAGTCTTATCAATTGTCTCAATTCTCAACAGAATTTCAGTTAAGAAACATTTCTCAAACTGTTAATGCTCAATCTCACAATAGAATTAGAAGAGAATATTAAGAAAAGTGATAGAAAGCATACCTGAATGATGACAGAGAGAAGAAATCAGAAGGAAGTTTAAAGTATGAAGTGCAAACCTCAATTTCTTGATAGGTCTTCTATTGAAATCAAGAAACTGATTTCGAAAATTGGATCTCATGCGATGGTGGCTGGTGGGTTTGCGATTTCTGGGTGCGTTTTCTGGGCTGCTTCGATTTCGGGGTGGATTTCGAAATTGAGAGAGAGAGAGAGAGAGATGATGGGTTTTCAATTGAGGGGCTGCTGGATTTGCGATTTCTGTTGCAATTTCTGGGTGGATTTTCTGGTGCAATTTCTGGTTGCAACTTCTGGGTGCGATTTTCTGGTTTTGCGATTTCTGGGTGGATTTCGAAATTGAGAGAGAGGGAGAGAGCTGCTGGATTTTCGAAATTGTTGGGGCTGCTGTTGTTTCGGGTTTGTTGGGGACTGCTGGATGGGGAAGAAAAGATGGTGACTGCTGGGTTTTCGATTGAGGGGTTGCTGGAGCAGAGATGTGAAAGGTAGAAGGTGGAGATGTTTCTGGTGTTCCGATTGGAAACCTTGAGTGGAGAAGGAAGACGCGTCTGGGGAGAGAGAAAGAGAGGCTTCGTCTTTTACTGCTAGCTGTAATAAAGTAAAAATAAGAGAAATTAATTTCAGTTACCATATAAACAACAGTTAAAGAACAAATGAACCCAAAAACCTGTATGACTTAAAAAAAATGTCAAAACTTAGTAAAATAAAAGCTTTACTGCCCATAGCACTGCTCTCAACCATCAAAACACCATTTTTTACCATTCATAACTAGAATTTTCAGAACCAGAAAATAAACCCAAGGAAGAAGATGACACTGTTCATTTTTTTTGAAAAATAAAAACAAATGCAGAAAATTCAAATAAAAAGAAAACACAAAATTTATTAGGCTTGGGTTGCCTCCCAGAAAGCGCCCTTGTTTAATGTCTTAGGCTCGACATTTCCCGAAATTTTAACCGAACTCTGTCGGGGTTTCATAGGCAGCATGTCCTGCCCTTCTACACGCATCTTTGTACTCATTACACACCTGAATTAACCTCTTTCCTTGCCCACTACTTAAACCTTTGGGCACTATCAAAGCAATTTGGTCTTCATCATCAATAAACAAATATTTTAAGCGATTCGGCAATCGCCTTAAACCCAATTTCATTGCCTTCTTCTCATTCTCAACCTGCAACTTCTCATCAAACAAAACTTTTTCTTTGAACTTATTAGTACAATCAATATCAGAATTATTGCAAGAAACCACATTTAACTCACTTTTATCATTCAATTGAGAAGAGTTTTCAATACCAGTCTCAACATTAGATATAGCATTCACATTTGACACAACATTAACATCCTTAACTTCACTATACATATTAAATTTGACAACTTCATCGTCCAGCTCCATGGTAAGAATACCATCAAAAACATCAATTTTAGTCCTAGCTGTCCTAAGAAATGGTCTCCCTAAAATGATTTCAGAAGAATTTGAGGATTTAGGATCCTTCATATCAATAACATAGAAATCAGCAGGAAAGATAAGACCATCTACTTTAACTAACACATCTCCTAGCACCCCTTCCGGGTAGATAACGGACTTGTCTGCCAATTCAATACAAATGCTAGTTTTCTTTAACTCACCCACATTTAAAGAAGAAAAAGTAGACAATGGAATAACATTAATTGAAGCACCTAAATCACACATAGCTTTCTTAAATTGCACATTGCCTATTCTACATGGGATAGAAAACATACCTTCGTCCTTGCACTTCGGGGGAAGCTTTCTTTGTAAAATAGCAGAGATATTCTCCCCCACACTTACCTTCTCATCACTAGCTTGCTTTCGCTTACTTGTGCAGAATTCCTTCAAAAATTTTACATAACGAGGTATTTGCTTAATTAAGTCAAGTAAGGGAATATTTACCTCGACCTTGCGAAAGACTTCAAAGATATCTTTCTCTTCTTGTTCCTTCTTGCATTGCTTCAACCACTCGGGAAAAGGAGGTGGAATGACAATTGGTTCAGACATCCATCCTTGCACTTGCTTGGTAGGCTCATCCTTCAAAATCTCAACCTCTTTTTCATCTTCTTCCTTGGGCCTGCTGCTGTTTTTCTTTGGAGCTGCTGTTGTATTTAGCTCTTTTCCACTACGTAAAGTGATGGCACTTACGTTCTCCCTCGGATTGACAATAGTTTGAGAGGGAAGCTTCCCTTGCGTTTCCAATCTGCTCACGGAGGAGGCTAGCTGGCTGATTTGGCTCTCCATATTTTGGATGCTCTTCTTTGTTTCGCTTTGAAACTCTTGCATGTTTTGCTGGAATGCTTGTTGGGTAGTGGCAAGTGATCTAACTATGTCTTCCAAAGACATGTTTGAGTTGAAAGATTGTTGAGGAGGTGGCCTAGCTTGCTGAAAATTCTGCTGCCTATTCCCATAGTTAAGATTCGGGTGCCTCCTCCAACTATCATCAAAAGTGTTGGAGATGGGAAAGTTGGATCTTTGAGGCTGCCCGGAAAAACCTCCAATAGCGTTGACTTGCTCTTGACCCTCTTGCCAAGATGGACATGCATCGGTTGGGTGGTCATAAGAAGTGCATGCTTCACACGCTCTTTTATGACTATTAAGTCCTGCAGCAAAATTTTTAATCACAGAAGTTAGCTCATTAAGTTTAGCTTCAACGGAAGAATTACTTACCTGATAGAGCTTGCGTGATGGCTCTTCAACTTGTCCAAATTGTTGCGTGTTTGCAGCCATGGTTGATATGATCTCTCTTGCTTGGGCTGGAGTTTTGTTAACAAGAGCTCCCCCACTTGCAGCATCGACCATTTTCCTTTCTATATCCAGCATCCCTTCATAAAAATACTGGAGAAGTGATTGTTCGGACATCCCATGTTGTGGGCAGTTTGAACACAACCTCTTGAATCTCTCCCAGTAATCATGAAGACTTTCTATATCTTTTTGTTTGATCCCACTAATCTCCCTACGAATGGTGGCTGCTCTAGAGGCGGGAAAATACTTATCCAAGAATGCATGAGCCATAGCAGGCCATGTCGTTATGGAACCCGGTGGTAGGTTAAGCAACCATTCTTTAGCAGCGTCTTTAAGTGAAAACGGAAATGCTCTCAACTTAATTTGCTCTTCCGCCACACCTTGTGGCTTCATGCTTGAGCACACACCATGGAATTCTTTCAAGTGATTATGTGGGTTTTCATTTTTCATCCCATGGAAGGTAGGGAGCTGGTGAATCAAACCAGATTTCAACTCAAATGGTGCATCCAAGTTTGGAAAAGCAATACACAGGGGCTGCTGGTCTATAGGGGCTGCCTGTAGCTCTCTAACGGTGCGATTATCAGCCATTTGTTCCTCTCTTTCAGATTCTGTTGAGGTTTCTTCTAATTTAGGATCAAATTCAGTTGAAGATTCAACTAAATCAGTAATTATAATTTCTGGATCAGCTGTAGAAGCAGTTGCAGCCCTTTTTCGTAGCCTGGTTTCCTTCGTCAATGTACGGGCTATCTTTTCTATCTTAGGATCAAATTCTAATTGCAAATTTTCAGATCTGGTCATTCAAAGAAGCAATAACAATAATGTAAACTAGTCCCCGGCAGCGGCGCCAAAATTTGATGGTTGTCGAATCCACCAAAAATAATAAACCTGCTCTTCCTACAAAAGAAAACTTGTAAATAGGGTGAGAAGGGTCGAATCCAAGGGACTAGCCTTGCCCAAGGCTAACCAGAACTGACACCTGCTGTGAGTGAAAATTAAAAATAAAATGGGGAATTATATTTATGAAAAATAAAACGAAATTAAGTTAAAGAAGTGATCAAGAAAGAAATTAGGACAGCAAAAATAATCAAAAACTTGAAACAATGGAAGACAAACTCAGTCAAAGGTAATTCGCGGTATGAAATTCATTTGGATTGATCATCGATTCCAAGATAGCTTTTCAACTCATTATTGTAGATAAGTTATAGTAAAAAAGGAACGTCCTCCCAACCAATTCTACCTTAGTATTAGATTATTAAGGTACGACCTAATAATAATCCCTAATTAACTAGCAACCCTAAGTACGACGAAGGATTTAGCCGTTAACAGCATTAAAAACTAGTAGAACCCTGCCCTGACCAACAGAAACTACGAGAATCCATTTAGATCAGATTATATTTTCCCACAATATAACCCTAAGGCTTTGACGCAATTGAATTATATTGACTACCACTTTTATCAACTCAGATTAACAATTACGGATTAAACCTAATTGATTGGTTGTGCAGAAACCTATTAGATGAATAACGGGCCCTGTTAAAACAAATAATAGATATCCACTATGGATGATTCTCACCCCAATAATCAAAGAGAAAACACAAATACAATATGAATCAAAAAGCAAAGATAAAGCACATTAAATCTCACAATCCATTAGAAAATCAACGTTGAATTAACCTTCGACTGAAAGAAAGAGTTTAGCCACACATGGTTATGAAAGAAAACATTTTAAAATCTGTCAAAGAAAGCTGAAATTAGTATCTATCAAAGATGAGGCAAAAAGTCCTCTCCCAAAACCCTAAAAATAACTTAAATACTCAATAAAGAGTGGGGCCATCCTAATATAACAAAAAGACCCACTAAAAACTACTTAAATCCTATTACAAGTCGGTTTAGAAGTCCTCAAATACCACTAAAACGCGTGGGCCCGTCACTTAATTAAATCAGCCGTTCAGGTCTGCCTGGCCGTTAGCCTTGGGCAAGGCTAAGGCCTCTGCTGCCAATCTGACAATCTGTCATAAAGAAAATTCAGCTTCATGTCCTTTGCTCCAATACTTCCAATCCAGCTCCAAATAAGCCTCTTTATTGCAAATCCACCGTTCCTGTCCAGAATAATAAAAACCAAGTAAAAGCTCTTCTTTTCAATGTGAATAACATCAATTAAGCACAAAAACAAAGTGATAAACATGTTGGATTTGCAGCCTATCAATCTACCACATGAGCAAGATAAGCATCACACCCTTTTCTAATCAACCTCCTAGCTGCAATAGCTGAAACAAACAAGGATGCTAACTGTCCTTGCTCATTAGATACCATCACCTCTCTACCATCACCAGTCCTCAAAGTAACAATTTTCTTTTTACAGTCTACCACCGCTCCATGTCTAGATAGCCAGTCCATACCTAGGATCACATCATATTCCTTAAAAGGCATCTCAATCAAATCTCCAAGGAACTCCTCACCTTGAACCACTACTGCACTATCTCGGTGCACCTTACTAACAATCACACTATGCCCTAAAGGATTTGTCACCAACACATCAAATCCTAGGGATTCAGCATGCACATCAGACACAGGCAAAATAGATGCACTAATATATGAATGTGTGGAACCCGGATCAATCAAAGCAAGTACATAAAAACCAAATAAGGAAAAAGTACCAGCTATGACTGCCGAAGCATCTGGTTGCCTCTGCATCACATAAATCCTCTGGGAAGATCCAACCTCCTCTAGTCTACTCTCCCTGGATGTAGAACCTCCTCTAGCACTGAACCCAGATCTGCCTCCTCTGCTACCACCTCTGCCTCCTTGACCTCCCCTCACACTAGGTCGAGAAGCTGCAGAATCAACTGACATCTGCTCTTGCCTCTCAGGACAATCTCTCACAAAGTGATCAGGAGATCCGCATCTGAAACATACTACTGCCCCACCAGTCTTCCAACAAGGACCACCATGTGGCCTACCACAATGAATGCAAATAGGTGGAGTGGATCTCTGAGTCACTGGGGTCGGAGCACTCGCCACTGAAACTGTAGGTCTAAATCTCTGCCTCTGAAACTGCACTGACCTACCAGTTGGCCTTTGACTCCTACTAACCCGAGGAATAAAGCTTCCTTTACCTCTTTTAGCAGATGAAGACCCTGCCTCAAACTGGGGCCTTCTAACCCTGACCTCTTCCTCTGAAGCAGCTGCAATAACCTGAGCTCTCTCCACGCTCCTGGCTGCTGCAACAAGCTGGGGAAAATCATGATATCTAGATCCAGCTACCAAGCATAAAATAGAGGGCCTCAATCCCTCCTCAAATCTCCTGCATCTATCTATCTCATCAGATATAATACCCCCAGCATACTGGCTCAATCGAATAAACTCAACCTCATATTCAGTTACGGTCCGATTGTCTTGCTTTAAACTCAAAAACTCCATCTTCTTCCTATCTTTATACTCCCTCGGAGTATACTTCAGTTCAAACTCTCTCAGAAAATCAGCATAGGACAAAGTTGGTGGATCATCCATAGCATGGGGCACTGTCTTCCACCAATCATATGCGTCTTTCTGCAGCAATGATCTTGCATAATCAAATTTCTCCTCTGAAGTAGCTTGCAACTGAACAAATACTCTCTGTACTCTATCTAGCCACTGTTCAGCTACAACTGGATCAACCGTACCAAAGAAATCCTCTGCTCCATACTTCCTTAGCTTGTCATAGTGTCTCACTGATACCACAGGCTGTGGGGGTGGTGGCGGTGGTTGCACTGGTGCTTGCCTCAAAGCTTCTACCACATGCCTAAGCCAAGCTGGCGGAACCTCCTCACCAGCCGATCTCCCCGACACCGAAGCAGGTGCCTCCCCAGCACTATCAACTCTAGCTCCATCATTAGGAGCAATACTCTCAGCACTACCCTCGACTGACTGACGTAAATGAGAATCCATCATAACCTATATCTGCAAACACAGCAGAATACATCTTATTAAAGATCAGAGACTGCCAATCCCAAACATGTATTTTATTTCAAAACCCACTTTTAAAGTCAAAATATGCTTTTTCTTACATTTTACCTAGATTGAGAATCTCAAAACTAGGCTCTGATACCAAAACAATTGTAACACCCCCATATTCGGTACATGCACACTACAAACACCATAATGTAATATACACGCACTGAACATAGGGATGCTACGAATTTCTTTAACATTCAAAACATTTTAAATGATACCATAATCTTTCTCCTTATACAATATAGAAAAATAAGTAATTAACCTGTAATATAAAACAAAATAGATATACATATATATATATATATATATACATTTACTTAATACGCAGCGGAATTTATAAAATATCAACATATATGAAAACATTTAAGTCCATATTTACAAATATCCAAATATTTACATTATAAACAATACTTTACAAAACATAAAGAAGTTATACATGATTGGCAGCTTTCTCTGATCTTTAAGTCCAAAAATAAACTCTTCAATGTCTACTCTCACTCGGTCTCGAAGAGCTCTCGGGTTCAACTCTGTTACCTGCGCGATCAAACACTATCGTGCTAAGCCAACGGCTTAGTAAGACAAATCATGCCAACAATATGCTTAACGCAATGCAATGCCACACATATTATTAAGAAATGCAACAACATAGGTGAAAAGCTAACATCCCACCTTTGCATTTCACAAATCATATAATCATACCACATTTCAATACAACATTTTAGATGGAGAGCTATTCACATATCATGTTTCAACATGTTTCCATATACCTTATTAGTCAATCATTTTACCATTCATTACTCTCATTAAACAAAGACAAGCATTGGGCCCAAGACACACTAATATGCCATTCAATTTTCAGAGTTAATGCTTTGGTTTGTTATCACATTTATCATTCTCATATACCCAACTAGGCTTCAAGGATTAAGTTCAACCAAGCTTCAAGGGGAGCAAAGCATGCTAAGCATCAACCCAACTTGGCTTCAAGAACTAACCCAACCTAGCTTCAAGGGTTGTAACATCTCAATTAGGCTTCAAGGATTCAATCCAACCTAACTTCAAGAGATTGTTACTATCATTAGGCATGCCACCAACAACAAACTCTGAAAATGGAATAACACATTAGCCACACAATTCATTTATCATTTAGTTATCAATTCCATTCTCAAATCTCATCATCATAGCCAAATACAATGGCTTCATGTCTCATTGGAATCATCTTAGCCAATCACAATGGCTTTAAATCATACAATATCTCAATTCATATTATTCATATAACATCATTGATACAACATGTCAAAGTACATATCACATTACCATTCACAATGCATAACATGACATTGTTCAATCTCAACAATACAAGAAGGGCAAAGAACAATTGATATGATTCATAGCTTTAGGATCTTCCACATATATTTGATTAGGTCATTCTTGTTTTTGAAGTATGTTTAAAGTGTTTATGTTTAGGTTTAGGAACAACAAAACCTTTAAAGGATCAAAACAATGCAAAAAGAACAAAAATAAAAAAAACATTAACTAACACATTTGAGGGACACGAGCAGCACACTTGAGGGACACGGCCAAGCTTGTGGCCGTGTCTCTCAACCACAAATTCCAGTAGCAAACACGGGCATAGGACACGGCCAAGCTTGTGGCCGTGTCTCCCAACACCAAAAATCCAGTAGTGGACATGGCCGTGTCTCTCAAAGACCCATCCAACACGCCCAAATTTCCTTGGCTTGGCCGTGTCTCTTCTTGCTTTTGGCCGTGTCACTCATAAACAAAACCCTAATCAAAGCTAACACTCTTTCAATTGCATTTACACACTTTTTGCACAACAGTAATCTCACTCAAATGGATACAATCAATAACATAAACACATATCTTACATAAACATCACAATAATCACTTAAACAACACATTAACATTACCTTTAAATACAAACCATCCCAAAACCCTAAAACCAACATCCTTCTCCATACTTCAAAATCAACATCCTCCACTTCCAACATCAACACCTTTATAAACTCTTAACTTAAAATCAATTTTAACACTTGAAAACACATCACAAACACCTCTCATCATCAAATCAACAAACCCTAATTCTCTTCACATACCACTTCAAAAGAATAAAGAAATCAAAGAAAAGAACTTACCAAAGTTGTAAAACTTCTTAAATCATCAACTTGATCACTTCAATCTTCCTTCAATTTGAGCTTAACTCAACAAGATCTTCTCTTTGTCTCTTGCCTTCCTTTGTCTATGGAGGAGCCGGCCACAACATGAAAAGAAAAGAAAATACACACAAGTCAACTCTTCTTTTCTTCTTAAAATCTCCACCAAGAGATTTTAACCAAGCAATTACTTATATACCCTTTTTCATTTGTTCTATTTCTCTTTTAACTTACTTGTCCTTATAAGTAATTTCACACATAACACAATTAAATATCCTCTTCATTGACCAACCCTTTGACTTATGTATATGTTATTTATATTATCATATAAACAACATATACACTTCTCTCTATACCCTCTTTTCTTTCCCAAACACATATACATAATCATTCTTTTCAAATTTCTTTTCTTATCACATAACATAAATATTCAATCCAATTTACAACAACAACAGCAACAACATAATCAAAACTTCTAGGGCATACATTGGGGTATTACATGAGTTCCCTTGAAAAGCTCTTTAATGCCAAAGGGTAGATGAGAGGAAGGTGTTTTGGGATTGTTGGGTTATATATATAAATGGTTACTTCATTCTTGAAGTGCTCTTGAACTTAATGATTAAGCTCATATTTCCTAAATATCATGCCTTTACCTTAGCCCCATTATAACCAAAATAAAGACCTTTTGATTGATGCTTGATTGTTATTTTGTGGTGGAGATTTGATTGATAAGCAAGCCTATGGCAATAATCTTTTATTGATTGTTATGAGTGTAAACACCACCATGATCAAACACTTGTAAGAGTTGGTGAGGGAGTGACAACATTGGTTATGCATGGAAAGGCGCTTAATTGCATAAGTGTCGATTTTGTTTGATTCGATATTGATTGCAGATTTAGGGATAGGGAAGTCTTGATGCATCTTTATAACTCTTGAACTTAACAAAATTCATCTGGTTAGTGTGTTTTGATTTTAGCCTTGCTTGGGGACAAGCAAGGAGTTAAGTGTGGGGTATTTATTTAGTTCATATTTGTACTAGTTTTTAGTGTAATTTTTATGTGTTTTTAGTTAATGTTTTGATTGATTTTTGTTTTAAGTTTGTTTAAAGTGTTGTTTTTAGGTTTAGGTGCAAGAACACCCTTGGAAGATCAAAACCGGGCAAGAAAAACATGAACCAAGCAAGACATGGCCAAGCCAAGCAAGACATGGCCATGTCCCTCAAAAGAAATTCAAGGCAGAAGCAGACACACCCAGGTGACACGGCCAAGACAAAAATGGCTTGGTCGTGTCCCATTCATACCAAAGAACAAGAGAGCAAGCAAAGAAGGAAAGAAAAGAAGCAGAGACTGACACTGTCAAGGGACACGACCAAGACACTGGCCGTGTCACCTGACACGGCCGTGTCCTCTGGCCGTGTCTCACCTTGTATCAACAACAGTGAGGGACACGGCCAGGAGCTTGGCCGTGTCCCAAGAAGAAAAACACAAGAGACACGGCCAAGCTCTAAATGGCTTGGCCATGTCACCTCTCATAACTAAAGAGAAGAAAGAAAGAAAAGAAAGGTCCAGTGAGGGACACGGCTGTGTCCCATGAAAAATCAAGAGACACGGCCAAGCCAACCTTGGCTTGGCCGTGTCACCTCAAGGAAGAGACCAAGAGACACGGCCAAGACATTCTTGGCTTGGCCGTGTCACACCAAAATTATTTGATTTCTTTCAACAAAGTGGGGGACAAAGTGGGAGACAAACACTATTGCTTGCCAAAAGAAATATAAAACAAAGAAAAAGTGGGGGACAAAGGGAAATGGGATTAGTTGGAAGGCATGGGTGTTGATTTTTGAATGAATTAAAAGGAGAGGAAGAGGAAAATGGAGGGAGTTTTTGGCTTCTTGGAGCCAAATTTCTGCAAAAAACGTGGGAAAGGGAGAGAGTGACACTCTCCCTTGTCCCTTCACCTCCAACCTCCATTTCCATCCTCTCCACCTTCTCCATCTTCCATTGATAGGATCTTTGAGGTTATTTGGGATAAATTGGGTTACAAGTTCTCAAAGGTTAAAGAAACTTCATTGAAGGGAGTGGTGACTTGAGAAAGCTCCATTCCATCTTCCAAAGGCAAAATCAATTGAAGAGTTGGTGACTTGAGAAAGCTCCATCCAAAGGTTTGGTGACTTGAGAAAGCTCCATTCCACATTGCAAGGGGAATCAACCATTGAAGAGTATTTTATTAGTTTTTGTTATAGTTTTGTGTCTTGTTTGTTATGTTAATTATTGTTTTATTTAGGTATTTCGTTAGTTTTTATCGGTTTGTCTAGTGTTTTCTTTAATTGTGTAGTTTTAGTTTATTTTTAGTTTTATGTCGTTTTTGATCTAGTTTTTAGTTTGTGTTTATGTTTTGTCGGTTATTGTTTATTTACTTCGTGTTTTAAGTTTGTTTTGAGTTTTGTGATAGGTTAAAACAGGCAAGGAAACGAATTGAAGATGAAATGGGCAGTAGCTGACACAGGCAGAGGACACGGCCAAGTCACTGGCCGTGTCCCATACCAAGTTAAAAGGAAGAGCAAGTCCCAGTAGCAGACACAAGCAAGGGACACGGCCAAGTCGTGTGGCCGTGTCCCTCCAAAGAAGAGCAACACGGCCAAGTCATCTTGACTTGGCCGTGTCTCATTTGTTACCAAAGGAAAGGAAGAGTAAAGCAGACAGAGGCAGACACAGGCAAGGGACACGGCCGTGTCACCTGGCCGTGTCCCTCAAACATGATGCAACACGGCCAAGTCAAGCTCCACTTGGCCGTGTCACTCAACAAGAAGAAAAGAAGACCAAAGGCAGGCAGTAGCGAATACTGGCAAGGGACACGGCCGTGTCCCTCCAAAAGCCACTCACACGGCCAAGTCACACCTGACTTGGCCGTGTCCCTCATGATCCAAGCCCGCAGTGAATTTTTAAAGCGACGTTTCGTATAAAAGCAAAAAAGTTAGGGTTTTGGGGTGAACGATTTTGAGAGCAAAGTTCAGCCGTCTGAGAGAGATCTTAGGGTTTAAACATTTGTTTTCTTGGATTTTTATTTTACTTTGGATTAAACTAGTTTAGATTAGATTTTTCATGCCATTGTTTCATCCTTCTTGCAAGATTCGATCAAGAGATTCATCAAAAGCTTCAAGGAGTTTGTAACTTGGTTTTATTCTTAAACTTTGTCTCTTTAGTTTCATTGAAATTGTGTTATGAACATTATCATGTCTAAATTGATTTCTTTGATTATTAATGAGATGAGCATGTTTGATAACATCATGAACTAATTTAATCTAGTCTAGGGTTTGTATGGATTTGCTATGAATTGTATGAATTGGTTATTCTCTTAACTAATGATTTCTTTAGCCTTTATTGAATGAAATATTGTTAACATATAATTGATTGGCCACCAATTGTGTGTTTTAGGTATTAGATGATGGATTGAGAGATGAAATCTAATGCTGGAACAATTCAATTAAGGACTTAGGTGAATTAGAGATATAACCTATTAAAAAGATTGTTTCAATTATAACAAGATTAGTTGTAAGAGGTTTGAATGCGAGAGCTTATTTCCTTGACTCAATTAATTAAGTTGTTTGAGATTTAATCTTAGAAATTAAATTAGTTAAGTGGAATAACCGCTCATACATATGAGTAGTAAAGAAGTGCAAACCCTAGACCCTTTTATCAAGTGAATCAAAACATCAGTTTTTAGTTACTTTTATCGTTTTCAAACTTCAATTAAACCTTTTCATTACCTTGCAATTTAAATTTCTTCAATTACTTGTTACTTTTAATTTGATAATCAATTACCTACTTTGGCTTCCTTGAGAGAACGACCTTGGGGCGATCACCTTTGCTACAGCTACCTCGTATACTTGCGAGTGACGCTTTGTGGTAGAGTTAATTTGAGCGCAACAAGTTTTTGGCGCCGCTGCCGGGGAAGCTAATTGGCGTAATTGTTTATTTAAAAAATAAAAAAATTACATTTCAGATTATTTTCATTGTTTTCATTTTATTTAATTTTGTCTTTTGCTTTTGATATTTCTTTTTCTAGAAATTTTTGTTTATGCAAGGCAGGAGATCACTTGAAGGAGAACTGCATCCATTCATTCCAGAAATTCAGAGAGTAAAAAGGAGCAGAGAGGAGTTTGAGCTTTTCACAGGATTTGATACTTCAGAGGAAGACATTTCGGATTTTGAGTCAGAATCTGAAATATCTGTTAAAATGGCTGAAGAAAGACAAAGAACCATGAGAGATTTTGCTAGACCTGTCATTGGGACTTCCACTTCTTGCATAAGACTGACAGATGCAGCAAGGAACTATGAGTTGAAGAATATTCACTATAACATGCTGCCATCATTCTATGGAGTTCCAAATGAAGATCCTTTGAATTTTATTAGGGATTTCTACTCCACCCTCAACACTTTTCCTTTGGGAGGACTAACAGAAGATCAGTTGAGGATGAGATGTTTCCCTTATACTTTGAAGGATAGGGCAAAGAGCTGGCTCATGATGTTGCCTGAAAATTCACTGATAACTTGGGAGCAAGTTTACAATAAATTCATGGGCAAGTTCTATTCACACCAAAAGACAGCTGAGTTGAGAGGGAAGATTGCTACATTCTCTCAATTTGAAGGAGAGCCATTTCATGAGGCTTGGGACAGATTCAAGATGTTACTGATCCAGTGTCCACATCATCACTACCCACTTCAACTTCTTAATCAGTTTTTCTATGATGGTCTCACCCAGCAATTTCAGAATACTTTTGATAATGCAGCTGGGGGAGCCATGGGAGAAAAGACAGCTGATGAGACTTATGAGATCTTTGAGATGTTGGGAGCTAATTCTCAACAAAAGAGTGTAAGGGGAAGAAGCAAGGGGGTGAATCAACTGGAAGCCAATACTGAAATGGTTAGTCAAATAGCTGAGTTGACAGGGCAGGTTCAGATGCTAAACATGAAGAACAATATTTCTTCATCTACTCAAGAAGTGTGTGGAATCTGTGGGACATTAGGGCATGGAGCAAATATATGTCCCTCTGCATATGAGTCTTTTGGGAATGAAGCTGAGCAAGTTAATGCTATGGGGGGATTTCAACCAAGAGCTAGGAATGATCCTTACTCCAACACTTACAATCCTGGTTGGAGGAGTCACCTCAATTTTTCCTGGACAACAAATAATGCTCAACAACCATTCCATTTGCTTCAGAGACAGAACCAACAGCAGGGCCAATCCTCAAATCAAGGTCAGCCTAAAAGAGAGAGTTTGGAGGACAGTTTACAAGCTTTCATCAAAGTCAGTGCTCAAAACCAAGAGATGAACAACAAGAGACTGGATTCCTTAGAAGCATCTTTTAAGAAGGTGGAGACCCAAGTGGGGCAACTTGCACAACAGATGCAGATTCAACAAAAGGGGAAGTTTCCAAGTCAACCTGAGCAGGCACAAGCAGTGACTGTTCTTAGGAGTGGCAAGGTAATTAATAACAATGTTGAAAATAATTCTGTGAATGCAGGTGAGCAAGAGAAGAGAAAGGAAGGAGAATTAGAGAACAAAGGTGCTGATGAAAGATCAATGGAGAAGACCCCTACACCAGATTTGCACAGGGCAAGCAATCCATACAGGCCACCTATACCATTCCCTAGCAGGTTGAAGGATGATAAAAAAGATAAGCAGTTTTCAGATATCTTCAACATGCTATCTAAGGTAAGTATCAACTTACCATTACTTGAAGCAATTAAGAACATGCCGGCTTATGCTAAATTCTTCAAAGAACTGAATACCAAGAAAAAAAGGTATGAGCCGAATGAAAAGGTGATAGTTTCTGAGGTAGCTAGTGCTGTTTTGCAGCATAAACTACCTCCTAAGCTAAAGGATCCTGGAAGCTTTATTATTCAAATTGCTATGGGGAATGGAAAATGTACTGATGGCATGTGTGATTTGGGAGCTAGTGTGAATTTAATGCCTTACTCTGTGTACCTTGACTTAGAATTAGGGGAACTTAAGCCAACAAAAATGGTGTTGCAATTAGCTGATAGATCTCTTAGATTCCCGAAAGGGGTTATAAAAGATGTGTTAGTTAAAGTTGGTGGTTTGATAGTACCTGTGGATTTCATTGTTCTTGACATGGAGGTAAGTAATTCTTCACCATCTGCACACACCATTCTGCTGGGTAGGCCTTTTATGGCGACTACAAATACTTTGATAGATGTTAAGAATGGAAAATTATCAATGACTGTTTTGGGACAAACTGTGGAATTTTCTATTTTTAACACTTCTCCTATTCCTACAACTGCTTTATATGAGGATTGTTCTTTCATTGATTGTGTTGATGCAGTTGTTTCAGATGTTTTCTTGCAGACAGGTTCCTCTGACAAATTGGAGCTGGCATTGACTTTGGATAGTGATTTGGAAATTTTTGATGCAGAAATAGCCAGTTGTCTTGAGACCTTAGGAAGTGCTGAAGTAGAGGAACTTAAGGAGGACCCAGTTTGTGAGCTTCCCACCATTCAAAAAGAAGAGAAGAACCCCTCACTAGAGTTAGAGCTGAAAGAGTTACCTAAGAACCTGAAATATGTGTTTTTGGGAGATCACAATACTTTACCTGTGATAATATCTAGTGAATTTAGTGAAGGGGAAGAGATGAGGTTAGTAAGTGAGCTTAAAAGATTGAAGAGAGCAATAGGATGGGGATTGAGTGACATCAAGGGTATTAGCCCTTCCATGTGCATGCATAGAATCACTTTAGAAGAGGGAGCTAAACCTGTGAGGGAAACCCAAAGGAGACTAAACCCAAATATGAGTGAAGTGGTTAAGAAGGAAGTGCTCAAATTGCTGGATGAAGGAGTAATATATCCAATTGCTAATAGTGAGTGGGTGAGCCCAGTACATGTAGTTCCTAAGAAATCTAGAATTACTGTGGTGAAAAATGAGAATAATGAGTTGGTTCCTACTAGGACTACTACTGGGTGGAGAATGTGCATCGATTATAGGAAGTTGAACAATGCTACAAAGAAAGATCATTTTCCTCTTCCTTTTATTGATCAGATGTTAGATAAACTTTCTGGGCACTCACATTATTGTTTTCTGGATGGCCTTTCAGGTTACTATCAGGTACCAATAGCTCCAGAGGATCAGTCAAAGACAACCTTTACTTGCCCTTTTGGGACTTATTCATTTCGACGTATGCCCTTTGGCTTGTGCAATGCACCTGCAACTTTTCAGAGATGCATGATGTCTGTCTTCTCAGATATGATCGACGATTTTATTGAGGTATTTATGGATGATTTTTCTATTTTTGGTAATTCTTTTGATAATTGTCTCAATAAACTTGTTCGTGTGCTTGAGAGATGCATTGAATGTAACCTCACTTTAAGTTGGGAAAAGAGTCATTTTATGGTTACTCAGGGCATTGTCTTAGGTCATGTGGTGTCGAGTAAAGGGATTGAGGTGGATAAGGCTAAAATTGAATTGATTGCTAAGTTACCCCCACCTACCACTGTTAAGGGAATAAGAAGTTTTTTAGGGCATGCAGGATTTTACAGAAGGTTTATTAAGGATTTTTCCAAAATAAGCCAACCATTGTGCCATTTATTAGGGAAAGATGTTCCATTTGAATTTACAGCACAATGCATGCAAGCTTTTAATTCCTTAAGGAAAAATTGACTAGTGCTCCGGTGATTGTAGCTCCTGTTTGGTCTTTACCTTTTGAAATCATGTGTGATGCTTCTAATCATGCAGTAGGAGCTGTTCTTGGGCAAAGGGTTGACAAATACTTGAGGGTAATTTATTATGCTAGTTTAACCCTGAATAGTGCACAAATGAACTACACCACAACTGAGAAGGAAATGTTAGCTGTTGTTTTTGCTTTAGACAAATTTAGAGCTTATTTAATTGGGTCAAAAATTATTGTGCATTCTGACCATGCAGCTCTTAAATATCTTTTAACAAAACAGCATGCTAAACCGCGCTTAATTAGATGGGTGTTGTTATTGCAAGAGTTTGATTTCCAAATCAAGGATACTAAGGGTAGTGAGAATGTTGTTGCTGATCATCTATCCAGATTACCCTACTTTAGTGAAAATCTTGCATCTAATAGCATTCATAAAAATTTAGAAGCATTTCCTGATGAGCATTTATTTGTGGTAATTAATGCACCTTGGTTTGCAGATATTGCTAACTATCTTGCCTGTGGTATTTTGCGATCTAACATGTCTTTTCAGGAAAAGAAAAGGTTTCTACACTTGAGTAAGTTTTATTTTTGGGATGAACCTTATCTATTCCGGATTTGCA
Organism: Garcia nutans; assembly: GCA_947685225.1. NCBI lineage: Eukaryota > Viridiplantae > Streptophyta > Magnoliopsida > Malpighiales > Euphorbiaceae > Garcia > Garcia nutans. The sequence goes on from CANTUV010000076.1 coordinate 1,761,446, forward strand.
AAGATGAGATAGTTTGCAGGTGTGTTTCTGAGGAAGAACAACTGAGTGTTCTTCAATTTTGTCATGACCTTCACTGTGGGGGTCATTTTGGAGGTAGAAAAACTGCAGAAAAGGTGCTTCAAAGTGGTTTTTACTGGCCCACTTTATTTAAAGATGCTCAAGATTATTGTAAGCACTGTGATCATTGCCAAAGAGTAGGTAACATTGGGAGGAGGAATGAAATGCCCCTTCAGTCATATATTGTTGTTGAATTGCTTGATGTGTGGGGAATAGACTTCATGGGTCCTTTCCCCAAGTCCTTTGGTTATGAATACATTTTAGTTGCTGTTGATTATGTTTCCAAATGGGTGGAGGCAATTCCCACCCGTACTAATGATGCTAATATTGTTGTTAAATTTGTGAAGGAAAACATTCTTAGCAGGTTTGGCACACCAAGGGTGATAGTCAGTGATGGGGGGAGCCATTTTTGCAACAGGCTTTTTGAGAAGTTAATGCATAAATCCGGTGTGAAGCACAAGGTGGCAACCCCATACCATCCACAGACCTCTGGACAAGTGGAAACATCCAACAAGCAGCTAAAAGGAATTCTGGAGAAAACAGTCAACACATCCAGGAAGGATTGGGCAAGCAGATTGCACGATGCACTATGGGCATATCGGACTGCTTTCAAAACTCCTCTAGGTATGAGTCCATATCGATTGGTGTTTGGAAAAGCTTGTCACTTACCAGTGGAGTTGGAGCACAGAGCATATTGGGCAATCAAGACTCTGAATTTGGACTTGGACAAAGCGAAGAGAGAAAGATTTCTACAAATTTCAGAGTTAGATGAGCTGCGGAATGAGGCTTATGAGAGCTCGAGAATTTACAAGGATCGCACTAAAGCACTTCATGATAAAATTATAGTGCGAAAGACATTGAGTCCAGGTATGAAGGTTTTACTTTTTAACTCACGACTCCGTCTTTTTCCAGGTAAACTCAAGTCTCGATGGAGTGGTCCTTTCGAGATAACTCAGGTATATCCTTCTGGTGCAATTGAATTACTTAACTCTAGAACAGGTGAGACTTTCAAAGTAAATGGACAGAGAGTTAAGCCATACAATGAAAAATTTCAGGAAGTAAGGGTCATTGACAGTACTTTGATTCATGAACCCTAGACCTTGCATGATGTCCAGCTTTATGACATTAAAGAAGCGCTAAATGGGAGGCAACCCATCAGTTTGCATTTATTTTTCATAGTTGTAATTTTAAGTTTAACAAGTTTTGATTTATGTTCGGTTTTAATAAATGGACTGTGCTTTGATCGGTTTTTCTTTACTTTGTGTTTCAGGGTGTTTAATGAAGAAGGGTTGCAAAATCATTGATAAAAAAAAGTGTTTAAAGTTTATAAAAAGGCAGTAGGTGACACGGCCAAAGGACTTGGCCGTGTCCCTTGGCCGTGTCACACACTGGACACGGCCACAACTCCTTCAAATATTTGAACGATTTTGCAATTCCATACAGATTTGGACACACCCAGGGGACACGGCCATGTCACCTGGCCGTGTCCCCCAAAAACTATGAGACACGGCCGTGTGCTCTCCACTTGGCCGTGTCCCTTCACTTTCACACACAGACACGGCCAAGTCAGCACTCACACGGCCGTGTCCTCCAATTTTTGCCTTTTAAAAGCCCTATTTTTCCCAGTTTTATTTCATAAATCCCTAACTTTTCTATCTTCTTCTCTCTCGCTCTCTCGTTCTCTGCAACACCAAAACCCTTGATTTTTATTTTCAAAACTCCATCTCTTCCGTTAAAACTTCAAATTACTCCAACAAAACTTGAGATTATCACTTAAAACTTGCTCTTTACTCATATTATTTTGATTTAATTCAGTTTTGGGTGTTAATTTCTCAGATTTCATGTCGCCAAGAACTAAAATTGTACCAAACCGAAAGAAGAAGAAATCTGGAGCCGAAGGAGCTTCGTCATCTTCCTCAACTTTATCTCTCAAGAGGGCAAATCTTTTGGCTCGGGGGTTTTTCCCGACAAGGTATGTGAATGATGAATCTCTAGATGCTTTGCAAATGAGAACTGCTTTTTATAGATATGTGCAATATCTTGGGTGGGAGACTTTTGTCTCATTGAGACCTTTGCAGTTTGAGGAGCTCACCCTAGAATTTTTGACTACTCTTAAGGTGGAAAGAGATGATAAGAAAATTTGCAGGAGACTGATGTTTAAATTAATGGGTAGATCATTTGTGCTTACTATTGATCAGTTGAATGATATCTATGGCTTTCATCAACATGGAGAAAGATTGATACCCAAAGATTTTAGACAACAATTTGTTTGGGGTGCCTTAGGCTCAGGTACTTATGTGGCCAAATCGGCCAAAGCATCTAAATTGCGGAACCCTACCTTGAAATATTTGCACAGGTTTATGTCATGTGGGTTCTTTGCAAGGAAGGAGAGCCCAGGTGTGGTTGAGTCGAGTGAGCTATTTTTCTTGGACTGTGTTTTGAATGAAATGAATATTAGTGCCGGCTATTGGTTAGCCGATGTTTTTGATACTGTAGCTAATAAGAGGAGGGGGGCTATTTGTGTTGGAGGATTGATCACTACATTAGCAATAGCCCTTGTTGAGGATTTTGACCCGAGTACTACTCGGATGACTCGAATTTTGGGTAATGATTCCTTGGACTTAGCTACCCTTGAGAAGATGCACATGGTGGTGCATAGGAGAGGGACTTTTGTGATGCCGTCAGCTGAGCCTGAAGCACCAGGGGATAGGCAGAAGAGGGCCCGGGTCGAAGAGGAGTCTGACTCAAATTCTCTTGACTTAGATGAGGATGCTCCAGTTTCAGAGAGTCTAGAGATACTTCGGAGGATTGAGGCCCTAGAGGGCAAGGTAGTTCGATTGGAGGGAAAGGTTGATGGACTGACAGGCACGGTGGACCAAAACCATATTGAGGTGTTGCAACAGATGGATCAGATTAACAGCAACCTTGCCAAAATCCTGAGTCTTCATCCCTCGGCTGCATCATCTTCCCGCCCGCCTTTTCCTTAGACTTTGTGTTCCTTGTTTTATCTTGTTTAATGTATTTTTGTTTTTATTTTTTTCGTTTTTGTTTTCATGTTAACGGTTTTATATTTGGATATGTTATTTTTATATATTGTTCTTTTTGTTTTTAAACTTTTATGTTTGCGATGGAAAGCTATGATATTGCCTCACCAGGTACGATGGAAGACAGGTTGTCCTTTGACTCTTTTTATTTCTTCTTCTTGTTTTACATTGAGGACAATGTAAATTTTAAGTGTGGGGTACTCTTTAAGCTTTCCTTTAATTCTTGTTTTGCTTATTGTGGTTTTTTTGTTCATTGTGTTTGTTGTGCATTGCATAATTGTTGAAAATTTATCGATCTTTTCTTTGATTCTAGCTTTGTAGTTGAGACTTTAGTATCAGCATAGAAATGAGCATTTGAATTCATTCAGGATTACTTTTCGCATTCTGCAATTCATGACATATAAATCTTTGAAAACCCACCTGTGTGAGTTTTGAGCCTCATAAAATTTGATATTTTTGTCAATTGATTTTCTTTTCTTAAGTGTGCACCTTCATGATGTTGCATCTCTAGAGTTTGCTTTTGCATACTTATTGAACTCACATTATGATTTAATCTCAAGTTTTAAAATGATGAAGGCAAATTAGGTTAGCCCTTTAGCTTAAAGAGACTTCCCTTTTATATTGATTTCCTTAGTGAGCCAAGTTGAGCCATTGACCGTTTCTTGTTTGATTAACACAATTCTCAACTTAACATGTTCTTATTATCATTATACCTATGCATTAAGGAATGGAGTTGTATGATTAGACAATAGGTAGTTTATTTCAAGTGTGGGGTAAGTAAAAAAAAAATGAAATTCCTAATTGAGGGTTGAAATGCATACTTTGCATATTGTATTTGATTAAGAGTCATTATTCTTTTCCTCTACATTTTAAGCTAGATGTTCCATTAAGTTTATACTTTGTATATATATATATATAATATAAACTCAATAAAATAAATAAAATAAAAAAAAAGTGAAAATAAAACAAAAAGAGATATATATATATACAAAGTTCATATATTTTCTAGCCTTAGAGGAATTTTGATTCATGTACTTTTCTTTTAGTGTGCAAGTATGTAAGATTGTTAAGGGTTGGTGAGTATGCTATTTGAAGGAGTTATGAAATTCTTAGCAAGAGTAGTGTCTAATTTAGATACTCCATTTCTTGATGCTCCAGCTTAAATGTCTTTTCTCACACCTTACCTTAGCCCCATTACATCCAAATAAAAGACCTTCGGATTATTTCTTGAGAAAATCAGTGAGGGAGATTGGATAATTAAGCAAGTTTATGGCAGTATGCACTCATGAGTGGTATGAGTGATTAACCTTTGAAATCGAGTGAAACACTTAGATGAGAGATAAGATTTGTATGTCTGGATCAATGAATGAGTTAAGAAAATCTTGATTGAAGGAAATTGCAATTATTTATGTCTGATGTCTTAAAGTATTTCATCTATGTACTGGAATTATAGTTAAGGTTGTTTGAGTTTTTAATTTATGCCATGTGAATTTGCTTGAGGACAAGCAAAGTTTTAAGTGTGGGGTAGTTGTTTTATTAGTTTTTGTTATAGTTTTGTGTCTTGTTTGTTATGTTAATTATTGTTTTATTTAGGTATTTCGTTAGTTTTTATTGGTTTGTCTAGTGTTTTCTTTAATTGTGTAGTTTTAGTTTATTTTTAGTTTTATGTCGTTTTTGATCTAGTTTTTAGTTTGTGTTTATGTTTTGTCGGTTATTGTTTATTTACTTCGTGTTTTAAGTTTGTTTTGAGTTTTGTGATAGGTTAAAACAGGCAAGGAAACGAATTGAAGATGAAATGGGCAGTAGCTGACACAGGCAGAGGACACGGCCAAGTCACTGGTCGTGTCCCATACCAAGTTAAAAGGAAGAGCAAGTCCCAGTAGCAGACACAAGCAAGGGACACGGCCAAGTCGTGCGGCCGTGTCCCTCCAAAGAAGAGCAACACGGCCAAGTCATCTTGACTTGGCCGTGTCTCATTTGTTACCAAAGGAAAGGAAGAGTAAAGCAGACAGAGGCAGACACAGGCAAGGGACACGGCCGTGTCACCTGGCCGTGTCCCTCAAACATGATGCAACACGGCCAAGTCAAGCTCCACTTGGCCGTGTCACTCAACAAGAAGAAAAGAAGACCAAAGGCAGGCAGTAGCGAACACTGGCAAGGGACACGGCCGTGTCACCTGGCCGTGTCCCTCCAAAAGCCACTCACACGGCCAAGTCACACCTGACTTGGCCGTGTCCCTCATGATCCAAGCCCGCAGCTAATTTTTAAAGCGACGTTTCGTATAAAAGCAAAAAAGTTAGGGTTTTGGGGTGAACGATTTTGAGAGCAAAGTTCAGCCGTCTGAGAGAGATCTTAGGGTTTAAACATTTGTTTTCTTGGATTTTTATTTTACTTTGGATTAAACTAGTTTAGATTAGATTTTTCATGCCATTGTTTCATCCTTCTTGCAAGATTCGATCAAGAGATTCATCAAAAGCTTCAAGGAGTTTGTAACTTGGTTTTATTCTTAAACTTTGTCTCTTTAGTTTCATTGAAATTGTGTTATGAACATTATCATGTCTAAATTGATTTCTTTGATTATTAATGAGATGAGCATGTTTGATAACATCATGAACTAATTTAATCTAGTCTAGGGTTTGTATGGATTTGCTATGAATTGTATGAATTGGTTATTCTCTTAACTAATGATTTCTTTAGCCTTTATTGAATGAAATATTGTTAACATATAATTGATTGGCCACCAATTGTGTGTTTTAGGTATTAGATGATGGATTGAGAGATGAAATCTAATGCTGGAACAATTCAATTAAGGACTTAGGTGAATTAGAGATATAACCTATTAAAAAGATTGTTTCAATTATAACAAGATTAGTTGTAAGAGGTTTGAATGCGAGAGCTTATTTCCTTGACTCAATTAATTAAGTTGTTTGAGATTTAATCTTAGAAATTAAATTAGTTAAGTGGAATAACCGCTCATACATATGAGTAGTAAAGAAGTGCAAACCCTAGACCCTTTTATCAAGTGAATCAAAACATCAGTTTTTAGTTACTTTTATCGTTTTCAAACTTCAATTAAACCTTTTCATTACCTTGCAATTTAAATTTCTTCAATTACTTGTTACTTTTAATTTGATAATCAATTACCTACTTTGGCTTCCTTGAGAGAACGACCTTGGGGCGATCACCTTTGCTACAGCTACCTCGTATACTTGCGAGTGACGCTTTGTGGTAGAGTTAATTTGAGCGCAACAAAGAGGGCTTGAGTTCTTCATCAAATACATCAAGTGGAGCTAGGAGGAAGACTAGCAATCCTACTCTTGGCATCTTCACAAGGGGTTTTTTCTATTCTCTCTTTTAATTCATTTCTTATTGTTGTTGTTGTATTAAGAGATTGATATTGCAATGGACAATTTGTATTTGTGTTATATTGAGTTGAATGAATGTTATAAATTGATGATGTTGAGCTAAATACCCATGTTTAGGGTTTAAAGTATATTTGGTTGAATGTCTTGATTTGATATTTACATTGATGTTCCTTGTTGATTGGTTGATTGTATTGTATTAAATGCTAGGTTGATAGATTAGCTACCTATTGATCTTTGAATATTGGATGACGGACCGAGAGGTGAAATCCGATATCAGAACTATATAATCGACCACCCTATGAATGAATTAGAAATATAAGTTCTAGGGTTTATTAATTTGGTAATGTAAAAGAATTGGTCAATGTTAATTCATGAATGTGAGAATTAATGGATGGGTAATTGACTAGTTAATCTTAAGAAACAAATTAATTACAATGTTATGTTAATGGACAATTGAGAATTGAGCTTTGATTGAATGGACCTATGACCCTAGGCACCTTCCCAAGAATCGATTTGATCTTGCACACTCATCATACACTTCAACCTACGCACGTTAATTTTAGGTTCAAATTAATCTTGCACATTTCATACAATAAACACTTCCGCATTTAAATACTTGTCAATCAAGCTATTACGAACCACACCTTCTTGGGGAAACGACCTTGGGGTGATCACCTTTGCTACAGCTACCTCGTATACTTGCGAGTGACGCTTTGTAGTAGTACTTAATTCGAGCGCAACAGTGGGCGTGTTATTGCTATTGTAATGCTGAGTTAGGGACACTGTTAGGGACACGCTGTATCAGTGGGCGTGTCATATCTTCTGTAAGGCAGGATTAATGGCACGTTCAGTGACCAGCCCAAGTCTCCGGGCATGCCGAAGCTTCTGTAAAGTAGTTGAATGACACGATCATTGACATGCCCATGTCACTAGGCGTGTCAATTGAAGAATTTGCCTAAAATAGCTCATTTTCTTGTCTTTCGTCCGTAATTCCAGTCTAAATAACCTTAAGGTCCAAATGTGTCAAAGGTTTCTAAAATTAAACCCTAATAATCACTTGAACAAACAAATTAAACTCAATTTGACAATAAATATATTAAGAAATAGGGGCAAAAATATCATTAATTATACACTTATTAAATATTTTCACACTTGAATTTTTGTTTGTCCTCAAGCAAACCAAATCACTATAATAGGTAGAAATGAAGGACCCCTCTATATTCAAAGAAAATAAAAGTTTTACAATACTTGAATTAGAAAATCCAACATTCTCAACTAAAAACTAAATCTCAAACATGATAGCTGAATTAAGAAGTTTCAAAATAAAAATCTAACAGATCTGAAATCTAAAAATTCAGAGTCAAAAGATTGAGCATAAAATTCCAAGAACTCAAAAGTCATGAATAAAGTTAGAAAGTGTAAATTTTCTCTTAAGTTCTTTGACCCCTTCATAAAATGCATTGCGTGAAATATTTTTTTTAATTGAGCCCAACTTGTTTGAACTGATACTAACTTTTTGACGCAAAGATAAACATTTGTGATGCCGACCCTGGTTACTCAGTTATAATTACCATTCAAATGGCTACTAGCACTATTCATGATTCCAACTCATTCGTTCCAATTCAACAGTTAAAATCAGCGGAACAAGAATAAATTTTCAAAGCTCCTGAAAAATTATTTTAATTTATTATATTTATTTATTTAATTCAAATAAAGTGGTCAGGAACTTAAGATAATGGAGATGTCATACTAAGTTCGACTCAAGTATCTAAGGAATAATTAAGACATGCTAAAAAATGTAACTAAGGTTTTAAACTTCAAATGTGCAACTCTTATCAATCAATTACCTAATTCAAACTATCAAATTTAGTTTTTAGCAATCAATTAAGAAGACCGAGTCAACCTCAACAAGAAATTATCGTTCATTAAATAAACCATTAATAAAAAGAGAAACCATTTCACTTTATATTATTATAGCAATCTAGTTTACTTGAACCCAAAAATAAAATCGAAGAAACTAAATGAGGCAAATGCATCAAATGGAAATAATAATAAAAAAAAACTCAATCTATAAAATAGACCTCTCCCCCACACTTAAGTTGCACATTGTCCTCAATGTGTGTAAAATAATAAAAAAATAAAAGAGAGAGAACTGCCCTGACATATCCTGAATCGACATATATGAATATGGTGCCAAAAGAGTTGCGAAGTCGAATGAGCTACAGGACAAAAATGGATATATAGAATTGTGAAGGTTTAAAGATATATAATAATAATAATAATAATAATAATAATAATAATAATAATAATAAGAAAGACAAAAATACAAAATTAAACCTACAGTCATCCAAAATAAAATAAAATAAGAAAAGAGAAAAAAAATGAGCTAGTCGGTCATGGGCTCGGCACTGGAATCATCACTAGCACCGGTGTCATCACCACTGACACTAGCATCATCACTAGCGCCGTCATCCGAAATATCAACACGGAGTACTAAAGGCTAGTACGGTGGAGGCGGTGGCTGCGAAGGGCTAAATCCCTGAGATCTCTAAAACTCGAGCATGGACTGCTCGAGCTATTGCCTCCTCAATATCTTGTGATCCAGTTGCGCTTGGAAGAATAAGTAGTGCTGCTCCATGGAACGTTAGATCTGATCCTGCTGAGTCAATAATTTATTCTGGTTCAGCTCGATGTTTCTAATTTTTCCTTCTATCTTGCATATGTGAAGCTCAAACTCAGTTGGTTTTCGGTCATCATCCCACTCAACATTCACAAAATGACTCCAGCCTTTGAAGGTAGGGGCTGGAGTAAAAGGCGGCAAGCTGAGGAAGAAGGTCCAGCAAAAGTGGACGGGCTGGGGATGTCAATTGGTGGAGGTATGTCGACAGTGGGAGCAGGAAGAACTGGCTCAGAGTGAGTAGAAAAAACTGGCTCAGAGTTCGTAGCTGGTGCCTGCTCCACTACCTTCTCCCGGTTCAACCGTTTCAAAGTGTCCATGCCCAAAAGTTTGGAGAGCCCATCCAAAGTCGTCGGGAGACATCCATCCAACACCCCCAAACTGCGAGCCAGTCTCGTGACATACATGCTACCATGCAAGTTACATGGTGCCCCTTTCTTGGACTGCTCGTAGAAAAAGTGCGTGATAGCATGAGCTACGTTGCACTAGATCTTTTGGACCATACAGTTCAAGAAGAATAGCTCCCTCAGGCTAACAACCCACGTACTACTAAGTCGAGCTGCAATGGTGTGAACCAACAGATTATGTACCACTCGGCAAGGAAATGACTCAAAATTTCATGCCTTGGATACCTTCGGCTGATACTTGGCTACATTTGGTGCAAACATGCTCCAAACCCTAGGAGGAATGACATCGTACTCCTCAAAGTCTATCTCGGAGTTGAGATACTCAATGGTTTGCACCTCCTCTACAGTAAACAAACCCAAACGCATGCCAAGTTCATTGATGCTCATGTGACATCGCTGACCTCCCAACCGGAGCATCATCGTCGACTCGATAATGGAGATCTTGGTTTTATTGAACTTAAAAGTGCAGAAGAACTCTAGGGTTAAATCTCTGTATGAAGGCTCATTAATGAAGAAGAGTTGTTCCCATCCCAGTTGGTTTATCAAATCTCGGATCTCGATCAATATGTTGGCTTGCTCCATGGCACCCCAATTCGAAACCCTAGGTGGCGACCAATCCTTATTCCCTAATAGTTCAAACCATTTTCGTTCCTCTGAAGTTGAGAATCGAAGGCACTCGTGGCCAGCCATAAATTTTGAGATTGGATATATAGTAGGTCAGCTTGAGTTATCTTCACCTCTAGCCCGTTTAGTTGATAATTTGGACAACACTTGTTTGCGATGACCCATTATCTGCAAAATAAATAAGAACCGCCTAAAAATTGAAGTACACCATATAATCCAGAAATAACAACACAATCAACCCAATTAAACCAACAATAGCAATGCATTATCAAACAATAAAAGTAATGAAACTAAACCAACAAGAGCAATAAGCCAATTCTCAATAAAGGCAATTTTTGAAATCCATACAATAATCATTCTCCATAACAGGCATCGCTCCAATTCAATATCGCCATAGCCCAATGCAATAAAACAAAGGATTTCAACTCATTATGCATAAACAATCAATAAATAGTGTGCCAATATATGCAACTCAATTCTAGCCATAGAATCCTCAAAAACACAATGAGTAAATCACAACACATCCACAAAACTAGGGTCAAAACTCGGAATCCCTAGAAACTAGCTATGGAGAATAAACAAATCCAAAACAAAATAAAATAGAGTCTCTAAGAATCCAACAAAATAAAGCAAATCCAACAATCAATAAATCTCAAAGAATCTCTAATCAAATCATAAGAAATAGAGTGTTGAAATCATAATAAATCTCACGAAGCAAATAAAATTTTAAAAGTTAAGAGTGTGTACCTGAATAGCGTGAAGAATGCAATGAAATCGAAGGAAAAATGATTAAATCCCTTCCAAATCATGAAATGGGAATCAAAATCCCATCTATGATGAATGGGTATGTGATTTTGAGTGTGAACGTGTGAAAATTTGAGAGAAAATCGACAAAGAGGGAGAGAGGAGAGAGGAAATTATGTTTAATTCAAAATTGGGTACCACTTAAAAACACATGGACACGCCTATAGGCACGGCCGTATCAATGGGCGTGTCATAACTACTGTCTTTGAACTACTACGACATGCTTATGGACATGGTCATGTCAGTGGGTGTGCCATAACTATTATGACTCAAATAAATCAACACGACCAGTGATATGGGCGTGTCATTGGGTGTGTGGTTGCTATTGTGAATATCAAATTTAACCAAAATGACACAACCAATGACACGGCAGTGTCAATTAGCGTGTTGTAGCTACTGTGGTTCCATTTTAATAACACGTCCAGCGACATGGGCGTGTTCCTGGTCGTGTTATAGCTACTGTCTTTGAAAATAGATGACACATCCAGTGACACGGGCTTGTATCTAAATCAAGCTCAAGTTACCCCTTAAAAGAAATTTTTTCTCTACAAATTCAAGTGAACTCAAAGCAACACACTACCCACCAATGATAGAAGAATTAAAAACGAACGACACAAACTAAAAACATGAAAATTAAAGAAACAAATATCAAAAATAAATAAAATAGTGGGTTGCCTCCCACCCAGCACTTCTTTAACGTCGTATTAGTTGGACGTTCAGGATTAGTTCATCTCTAGTCTTGGAGGTATAAAAACTCCTTCAACTCACTCAAGTCTCTCCTTAAATAGAGTTTAAGTCTTTGCCCATTAACCTTAAAATTTTCTTTTTCTGGATGAGTAATTTCGATTGTCCCATTGGGAAAAACTTCTTTAACTGTAAACGGACCAGACCATCTTGATTTTAACTTACCAGGAAAAAGTCGAAGCCTTGAATTGTACAATAATACCTGATCTCCAACTTGAAACTCTTTTCGTTCCTTAATGTGAGCATCATGCCATCTCTTAGTCTGCTCCTTATACATCTTTGCATTGTCATAAGCTTGTAATCTCCATTCATCCAACTCATTGATCTACAATTTCCTCCTTTGACCTGCACTAGCTAGATCAAGGTTAATCTGTTTTATAGTTCAATAAGCATTATGTTCAATTTTCACAGGTAAATGACAAGTTTTTTCATATACTAGCCTAAATTGTATAGTACTATGGAGTTTTGAATGCAGTCTTAAAGGCCCATAGAGCATTGTCTAATTTCTCAAACCAATCCTTTTAGGATCGCTCTACAGTTTTTTTAAGAATTCTTTTTATTTCTCTATTTGTGGTCTCAACTTGGCCACTAGTTTGGGGATGGTATGTAGTAGAAAATCTATGTGTAACCTAGCCTTTTGAAAACTTTCTCAAGCTAAGCATTACAAAAGTAAGTACCCTTATCACTTGTGATCGCTTTTGGTGTACCAAATCGAGAAAATAACTTTTTTAAAAACCTCATCACCACCCTAGCATCATTCATTGCGAAAGCTTGGGCTTCAGGCCATTTAGAGATATAGTCTATAGCTACGGGAATATATTTGTTACCAAAAGAACTAGGGAATGGTCCCATAAAGTCGATCCCCCATACATCAAAGACTTCACACACTAGAATTCCATTTTGGGGCAGCTCATCACAAGATGAGATGTTTCCATTTCTTTGACAACGATCACAATATTTCCCAAAATCATAGCTATCCCTAAACAGCATGGGCCAATAAAATCCTGATTCTAGCACCTTTTGAGCACTCCTATTGGCTCTCATATGACCACCAGCTGGTCCAGCAAGACAATGATGAAGCATATTCATCATTTTGGGCCATGCCACGCAACGCCGGATCATGTGGTCTTTACATAACCTAAACAAGAAAGGATCCTCCCAAAAGTAATATTTCAAGTCAGAAATTTTTTTTTCTTCTCTTGATAAGTCATATCTTTAGGGAGTTCCCTACCAGCCAAGTAATTACCAAAGTCTGCAAATTAAGGCACTTCAAAAGTTGAAACACTTACCTCACTTACCATGGCGTAAAGCTACTCATCGGGAAAATGATCATCAATGTTTCCTTCTTCAAACTTCTCTAAGGTTGGGTTCTCCAAGTAAGAAAGGTGATCTGCTGTCAGATTTTCAGCTCCCTTTTTATCTTGAATCTTCAAATTAAATTCTTACAATAACAAAACCCAATGAATTAGCCTAGGCTTTGCATCTATTTTGGCAAATAAATATCTCAAAGCCGAGTGGTCCGTATACACAATCACTTTGGACAAGATCAGATATGATCTAAACTTGTTAAAAGCAAAAACCACAGCTAGAAGTTCTTTCTCTGTAGTTGTGTAATTAACCTGGGCTACGTTCAATGTCTTGCTTGCATAATAAATGGGCTGAAAATGCTTCTCTTTGCATTGACCCAAAACTGCCCCCAATGCAATATCACTTGCACCACACATCAGTTCAAATGGTAAATTCTAATCGAAAGCTACCATAATTGGAGCATGGGTCAATTTTTCCTTAAGAGTTGTGAAAGATCTTAAACATTCCTCTTCAAACACAAAATCAACATTCTTCTCAAGGAGTCTTGTTAGAGGATGAGCTATCTTAGAAAAGTCGCGTATAAACCTCTGATAGAAGCCTGTATGTCCCAAAAAGCTTCTGATGGCCTTGACTGATGTGGGGGGTAGTAGTTTTTCAATAATTTTCACCTTAGCTCGGTCCACCTCAATACCCTTGCTTGAAATCTTGTGTCCCAACACGATTCCTTCTTGAACTATGAAATGACATTTTTCCCAATTAAGTACCAGGTTTATTTCTTCACATCTTATCAAGACCCTCTCAAGGTTTTCCAAACAACCTTCAAACGAGCTGCCATAAATTGAGAAATCATCCATGAACACCTTCATAATATCCTTAATAAGCTCCTCAAAGATTGCCACTATGCACCATTGAAAAGTTGCAGGTGCGTTGTATAATCTAAATGACATCCTTCGATATGCGAATATCCCATATGGACAGGTGAACGTAGTTTTCTCTTGGTCTTCCAGGGCAATAGGAATTTGGAAGTAGCCTGAAAGGCTATCCAAAAAGTAGTAGTACTCATGCCTAAACAATCTCTCCAACATCTGATCAATGAAGGGAAGAGGAAAATGGTCCTTCATAGTTGCATCATTTAACTTTCGGTAGTCGATGCAAACCATCCAACTGGTAACTGTTCTTGTTGGAATTAGCTCATTATTTTTATTAAGGACCACCATCGTCCCTCCTTTATGTGGTACTACCTGAACCAGGCTCACCCAAGAGCTATTCGAAATTGGATATATAATTCTCGCTGCAAGTAGCTTGATTACTTTAGCTTTAACTACTTCTTTCATCTTAGGGTTTCGTCTCCATTGTGGTTGCACCACTGGCTTGAATTCATCCTCCATCAGTATTTTATGAGTGCAATAGGATGGACTAATACTCTTGATGTCTACTATCTTCCAAGCTATAACTTGCTTATGCTTTTGTAACAACTCGATGAGTTTTACCTTCTGCTCAGAAGATAGGTGGGAACTCAAAATAATTGGCAATTTATTCTCCTCTCCCAGGAATCCATACTCAAGATAATCCGGAAGGATCTTAAGTTCTAAATTGGGTGGATCAATCACAGATGGTTGCAGCTTCTGTTCCTTTGGCATTTCAATGGTTTCATATGCCCGACTCTTAAATGATTTGCTTGCTTCAAGATAACCAAGTTGCTCCAGTGTTTTCTGATCCTCAATATTATCCTTCAATAAACATAACTGAAGGGGATCCTTGAAAATAATGTTAGTAACAAAATTTAAGGTTTTGCTAAATGATATCATTGCATGAATCCGTCTCATTGAGTATAAGTGGGTGCTTCATAGCATAATGTATATTAAAAATAACTTTCTCACCTTCCACTCTTAAGGTCAATGTGCTATCATGGACATTGATAAGGGCACGGACTGTATTAAAAAATGGCCTACCAAGGATAAGTGAAACATCAACATCCTCATCTACATCAATGACAACAAAATCATTGGGGAAAATGAAATCCCCGACTTTTATCAACACATCCTCTATAATACCACGAGGGTGAATTAATGACTTATCAGCAAGTTGAATAGTCATGAGAGTTGGTTTAGGTTCTCTGACACCTAACTCTTTAAACATCTTGTAGGGCATAACACTTATGCTAGCCCCAAAATCAGCCAATGCACTTTGAACTTCAAGATTACCTATCAAACATGGAATAGTAAAACTACCAGGATCTTTTAATTTCTTAGAAAACCTCTTCTGCAAAATTGTTGAACTCTTTTCTGACAATTGCACCAAAGATACTTCCTCAAGTTTTCTTTTATTATCTGCGATAAAGCTTCAACAAATGGAATATTAATGTGCAGTTGTTTAAAGAGTTTAAGAAACTTACCGAACTGAGCATCCATCTTATCCTTGTTCAACCTTGTTGCATATGGCACTCGAGGTTAGTATTCCTTCACTATTAGACTAGCTTGTGGTTGATTCCCTTTCTCATTTTCCACTGCAGCCTTCTCACCCGAAGCGACAATAGAATTATCTTCTTCTTCCTGTGTCTTAACCTCTTTTGCTTGTGACTGAGCCTCTTTTTCAACCACACCACCCTTAATTTTCTTTCCACTTCGTAGAGTAATTACCTTCAACTGCTCCTTCGGGTTTGCCTTAGTATTCCTAGGTAAGCTCCCTTGTGGTTGTTCACTGAGTAGCTTGGCAATTTGCCCCACTTGATTTTTCAAATTATGAATGGAGGCTTATTGATTTCTAAGGGTGGTTTCTGTTGATTGAAATCTAGTTTCTGAAGCTGCTATAAACTTCTCCATCACGTCCTCCAAATTGCTCTTTCTTGAAGGGGTAGCTTGTTGATGTTGAGGTTGCTGAAATCCAGAGGGAGGCCTTAGATTATTTTGATTACTCCAGAAAAAATTAGGATGATTTCTCCAGCCCGGATTATATGTGTTGCTGCAGGGGTTGTTTTGCTGTTGCCTAGGCATATTTCCAACATAATCCACCTGCTCCTGTCTAGCAAACATATTGCCACTTTGGCAATCTTGACTTTGATGTCCACCCCTACATCATTCACAAGACATCATTTGTATTGATTTTTTCGAAGATGAAGCTAAAGAATCAATCTTTTTATTCATTGCTTCCAACTATGTTGTCAAAGCCACCACGGGATCCAATTGATGTGAACCAGTGACCCTCAGTTTTTCTTATTCCCTTGGAGTTTGCCACTGATAATTGGTAAGGGCCATATCTTCAATCAAATTCCTTACTTGTTTAGGTGTATTATTATTTATGGTGCCCCGCCAGCTTCATTGATGGATTGTTTACTTGCATAATTCAATCTATTATAAAAAGTTTGAATCTGGAGCCACAATGAAAGCCTATGATGAGAACACCTTCTTAATAAATCTTTAAACTTTTCCCAAGCGTCATAAAGAATCTCACCATCTAGCTGGAGAAAAGATGAAATATCATTCCTCAACTTGGCAGTCTTGGACAGTAGAAAAAATTTTTCTAAGAACTTTTCTGCCAATTGACCCCATGTGGTGAAAGTGTTTAGGGGGAAAGATTTCACTCATTTCTTCGGTCGATCTCTAAGTGTGAATGGGAACAACTTTAGCCTAATTGCATCTTCGGAGACATTATGTATCTTGAATGTGTCACATATTTTTAGAAAAGTTTCAATATGTGCATTAGGATCTTTATCTGGGAACCCATCAAACTGGCAAGTCTGCTGCACCATTTGAATTACATTTGTCTTTATCTTAAATTTGTTTGCAGCAACTACCAGTCTCTGTATGCTCAAATCAGCCCCATTAAGAGTGGGCTTAGCAAATTCCTGCATTGTCCTTGGCTCATTTCTTGCCATCACTTCAAGTTCTTCTTCTGAGCTGAGATCTTCAAAGTTTAGTTCTGTTTCTGCTAGAATTGCTTCCCTTTCTTCCTTCCACTTTCTCCTCAATGTTCTCTCTAGCTCTGGATCTAATTTAAGTAATTAGGAAGAGCTAGATTGGGTCATAAACAGAAAGAAGTACCTAAAATGACAATCAACGAGTAAGAACTAATGTTAAAATAAATAAAAAAATAGAAACTAAATCAACAGTCTTGATTATATTACTAATATTGAAAATCGTTGTCTTCGACAACAGTGCCAAAAACTTAATGGCGAATCTATGCTATTGCAGTATTACTATAAGTGCACGGGTCGCGAAAGTAATAAAGTAGTGAGTAAGAAATCGTTCCACTAGGGACAATGTCAAGTACTAATGCAAATTTTAACTGTTATTGAGCGAATCAATAGTTTTTATGATGATTAAAATAAAGGATAAATTATTTAATAAATTAAAGTAAAGACAAATTGAATATTGTGTAATAAGAGTTGATGATGAAAATACTATCCAGATATTGAATCCCCTTAGCCATAAAAACATTTATGAATATCAATTCAATTAAATCAAATAATAGAGCTGAATTGACATTTCTCTAAATAAGATTAAAACCTCTCTCGAGTGAATTAATCCCTAATCACTAAGTAGAATGCTAGGAATCTCTTCTCAAGCATAATTAAATAGATCTTGCAATAAAAATAAGGAACTTTAAACTAAAGGGTCTTGTAAGTCCATCTCTAGCACGCCAATCAATCCTCAATCCTAATAAAAATTTTGTTCATATAAAGTTTTCTCAAGTCAATAATATGAAAATTGCAACCAATCAATAAGCATGTTATTATCAATTGGAAATAATAAATTAAGAATCAAAAGGATAAAACAACTCAATCAAATGATTTAATTTAATAAGAGCTATTCAATCCATACAACAAGGCTAGAGTTCATCAATATCTAGATAGAAATAATTTAGCTCATGTTCATAACTAGAAAACCAAAATAAAAGAAATAAGTAAAAGAATTCAGACAATCCATAATGAACGATTTGTGTTTCTTCACTTCAATCCTTGAATCTTGAATTAAATCTCGCATGAATTGGATCTTCACCTTCACTCTTAGCTGCCAAAAACTCTCTTTTTCTCAGGAAGTCAGCTCTAATCAAAACTGGATCCCTATTTCTCACTTTGGCTCAGATTTTATAGCCCAAAAATTTTTGCCTGACATGCCCATGGACACGCTCATGTCTGTAGGCGTGTCAAATATGTTATTTCAAACTTTAATGACATGGTCAGGGACATACCCATGTCCTTGGGCGTGTTATTGCTATTGTAATGCTGAGTTAGGGACACTATCAGGGACAAACCCATGTTAGTGGGCATGTCACATTTTCTGTAAGGCAGGATCAATGGCACGTTCAGTGATAAGCCCATGTCTTCGGGCGCGTCGAAGCTTCTGTAAAATAGCTGAATGGCATGGCCATTGACACGCCCATGTCACTGGGCTTGTCAATTGAAGAATTTGCCCAAAATAGCTCCTTTCCTTGTCTTTCATCCATGATTCCGGCCTAAATAACCTTAAGGTCCCAACGGGTCAAAGGTTCCTGGAATCAACCCTAATAAACACTTGAAAAAATAAATTAAACTCAATTTAACAATAAATATATTAAGAAATAGGGGCAAAAATATCATTAATTATACACATATCACCTACCAAAGAGCAATATAATCAATTGATTAATTTACTACTTCAGTCTAATGTATCCGTTGCTTCTTAAGCTGCTACTGTCAATTTAGCACAAGGAATACTTAGTTCTTCACCAAAGAATGTTCCTTCTTCGTCTTCTCTTTTAGCACCCCTGGTATATATCTTTCTTCCTCTTCTTCATATAATTCTCATTTTGTTGATTAGATTGTTGACACTAGTGCATCTGACCATATTACTTGCAGTACTGCTTTTCTTCATCATTTTACTCCAGTTTCCAATTATTTTGTTTTACCTCCTAATGTTTTTGATGCTGATGTTACACATATTGGTTTTGTGCATCTTTCTAATAATTTGTTACTTGAGAATGTACTTGTTGTTCTAACATTTACTTACAACCTCATTTCTATTAGTAAGTTGTTAAATATTAACAACATTTCTATTCTTTTTACTAATGATTTTTGTGTCATTCAGGATTCCCCTAAGAGGATGATTAGTACAACTGATCTCAAGAGAGGCTTATACCACTTCTATCCTCTTTATCAGTCTTTTGTGCATTCTGTAAATAGTCCTTTTATTTCCTATAATTTTGATGTGTGGAATTATAGGTTAGGTCATCCATCAAATCCTAGGTTAAGGACTCTTTAAAAGTCCTATCCTAATCTCATTCATACAAAATATCATGTTTGTGATATTTTTCACTTAGCAAAACAAAAGAGTGTCTCTTTTCCTTTAAGTTCTACTCAGTTTAATAAAGTGTTTGATCTCATTCATCTTGATATTTGGGGACCTAGTTTACCTTCTGTTACTGGTTTTAAATACTTCCTTATTGTTTTTTATGATTGTTCTAGATTCACATGGGTTTATATATTCAAATCTAAATATGAAGCTGGAGTTGTTATTTCTAATTTCTATAATATGATTTTAACTCAATTTGAGGTTAAAATCAAATTCATTCATAATGACAATGGTCAAGAGTTTGTTTGGCCTGAGTTTTATAGTCTAAAATATTTCTAAAATATGATTTTAACTCAATTTGAGGTTAAAATCAAAGTCACAATGGTCAAAAGTTTGTTTGGCCTGAGTTTTATAGTTCAAAATGTATAATTCATCAAACTTCATGTGTTTTAACTCTGTGAGCGGAGATTTTTGCCCTCACTTCAGATAGAATGGTTATTGTGACTTCGGCACTGTTAAGCTTAGGGTCTTAAAGAACACGAGCCTAAATTCAGAGAATAGGAGTCGCCACCCGGATGGGCCGAAAAAATAGAAAGGGGTGGATGAATCAATTTCTAATGAAATCCTAACTCTTTTATTGGGTTTGAAAAGTTGGGTAAGCATGGGAAATGTGAGAATGACCCAACACCTACATAACGCTCGGTTCGTTGGAACCTACCTCATTTTCAGGTCTATATATTATTAAATTCTTAACTTATTATAATACCATCCATATTATATGCGATTAAAAAGAAATAAACATCCATCATATTATTAAAATAAAGCAAAAAATAGACATCCGTCCAATAATAAAAACGTGCCTTTACAACCATTCATATGTCCATAATACAACAAAATAAAGTGGAACACCCACCGTTTGGTGAAAATGTATCCCTTACATTAATTACAAAATTTAATTTAAATAAAAGAATAAACCAAATAAAATAAGACAATCACAAAGTGAAAATATATCTTTTACATTCTTGAAATCAAAATGGTCAACACAGTATAATTCAATCATTCATCATAAACAACAAAATGAAATCAAAGCCCATTACCCATCATAAGTAGGTAAAAATAAATCAAACAATCAAAATCAAGGTATAAAGATACAAATCAAGGTTAAAACAAGCAAAATTGGGATAAAAGTGCAATTAAGAGCTAAAACCACAAACTAAGGTTAAACCTAAAGGATTGAGATCTCGGATTAGGAATTTTAAATCTATGGAATTAGGGTTTAGGGTTATCGATTAGGGTTTTGAAATCAAATTAGGGTTTTGGTTTTTAGAGATTAAGGTTTTGGATGGAAAACTAGAGTTTTAGTTGGAAAACTAGGGTTTTATGGATTCTAAAACAAATTTAGGGTTTTAAACTAAAATTTAGGGTTTATGCTTTTAGAAAACAAAATTACGATTTTGAATCAATTTAAACCATATTACTAGGGCTTTGATGAAACTAATAATTTTAATACTAATAGTGGCTTAGCTATTGAGTATTCTAATGAATTATTGTGCAAAATAATGATGGTTTAAAGAATTAATATAAACTGTAAAAATCAACTACTGCCCGATGATATTTGAAGAATAATTACTACTGTAGATTTTAAAAACAATGTTAATAAATAAAACACTGACTGTAAATTTAAAACAAGTTAAACAATAAATTCAAATCTTCATTTGTTGGCTTCACCAATATTTTATGTTAATCCAAGCCTTCTGCCTGCACCGATGTTGAGTCTTGGTTAAACAAGGTGAAGACAGTACCTACTTCCTTCTGTTGTGTATGTGTTTGCTTGGTGTTAATTGTTCTTTGCTCTTTGATGTTGCTACTACTTTCTTTTGCTAATAATTATCCCTTTAATTACCTTCTGTCTCTTTCTTTTCAACTTCCAATTGTTGCTCATGGTTTTCTAATAATCAAAGTGGCTTTCCTCTACATGTTTCCCTTAAACCTGTATTTATAAGAAATAATCACATTGAATCCCTCATCATTGACCCTAACTAATCCGAGTTTAATTAGGATTTTAACCAAACTCAATTTCTATTTGGCTCAGAATAGCTCTTCAAATTGAAGTCATATCAAATTAAAATAATTTAAGTTCGACACAAACCAAAACCTATATCGAAGAGGACAATGGGCCAATTCGATATGAGTATTAACTCATATCTAATTAGAAGCTTGTTCAATTCGATATGAGAGGTCATATCAAATTGGACAAGCTTCCAAATTGATAAGAGTGATGTTCATATTGAATTGGGTGCCCAATTCGATATGAACATGCCCATAACAAATTTGGACAGCCCCAATTTGATATGGACATGACCCATATCGAATTGGAAAGCCCCAATTTGATATGAACATGGCCTATATCGAACTAAATCGAGTCGAACCTGTTTAACTTCGGATCGAACCATTTTAGGGCTTTAAAAATTGAACCGAGTTATTTTTTAGCCTTTTAAAATTAGACCGACCTAATTAAAAGCTTCAAATTAGGTTTAATGCTTCTATAGTCGGATTGAACTCGAATTGGCCTATATCAACTGGGATCGTACTACCTTAGGGCCAAAATTAAGGGTCTACATTTTTGCCCCCTGCTTGAATGATCTTGAATTCATTCAGAGAGTGAAAAATAATATGACTTTGAGCTGATAAGGACAATGATGGGTCCTGGACTCGAGATTAAAATTAGGTTCTGGACTCGAGACTAAATTTGGATTCTCTACCTGAGATCGGATTTGGGTTTTTGATCCGAGATCAGATTTGGATTCTCGATCCAATACTGGATTTGGGTTCTGGATATGAGACTGGATTTGGGTTCTAGACTAGATACTTGGATTTGGGTTCTCGACCTGATACTTGAATTTGGGTTCTCGACCCGATGCTTGGATTTAGGTTCTCTACTCGATACTAGATTTGACTTCTCAAGCCGAGACTTGAATTTGGGTTCTCGACCCGAGACTGAATTTGGGTTCTTGACCTAAGACTAAAATTTGAATTTTGGATCCGAGACTGAATTTGGGTTATGGACTTGATACTCATATTTGGGTTCTTGATCCGATACTTGAATTTGGGTTCTCGATCCAAAACTTGAATTTAGATTCTCGACCCGATACTAGATTTGGGTTCTCAAGCCGAGACTTAAATTTGAGTTCTCGACCTAAGACTGAATTTGGATTCTCGACCCGAGACTAGAATTTAGGTTCTTGACCCGAGACTAAATTTTGATTATTGACTTGAAACTTGAATTTAGGTTCTCGACCCAATACTGAATTTGGATTCTCAACCCAAGACTTGGATTCGGGTTCTCGACCTGTGAAACTGTGCTGTCAGGATATTTTAATAGATCTAATGTAGGCTGAATGATCATTGCTGAATGTATTTTCATTTGGACATGCTCATCCTCCAACTGCTTGATGTTGATAGGGCATGCTCGCTCATCCTTCATACATGCTCGACCTTTGGCTGTTTGATGTTGACAGGGCATGCTCGCCCCTCCTTCAGACATGATCATCTTCCCGCTGCTTGATGTTGATCTTATGCCTGGATACTTTAATAAATCAAAAAGAACCATTTGCCTTTGCAGAAATGGATCTTCATCTTGGGGATGGACCTTCCGACATTTGTGAGTTCTGGCTTTCTTCTAGCTACTTGTTTCATTTTTTTAGTTCTTCACTTTGCAAAAAATTCAGCTATTTTTTTACTAGTACTAGTCCTTGTATCCTTTCTTTTCTCTTTGCCCTATGTGTGGCAAAATATTGAAAGCCTAAAAATATTTTATACAGGAATAAAATAAAAAATTGAAAAGAGAAAATTTTGCCCCATGTGCAGGCTCAAACTAATGATTTTGTTCCCATGCAGGCTCTGATTGATGTTTATGTTTTATCTAGTTCCTTACATAAGCATGCGTCTCTTTTTTTCTTTTGCAATAGCCCTTTCGGGCCCCCCTGATTCCATATCTGCTTTTGATTGTTTGCTTCACAAGGTATCACCTATTTACTCTGACAGAGGAATAGGCAACGCAAGACAATAAAAATATAGTGTCATATACTCATGTATGCATGTATGCATGATATGCATGGATAGTACTTACAGTGATTATATTGACTCACAGACCGAGATGGTAAGCGAAGCACTCCCATCGGTACTTTCAAGATATTCTTGTAGGTCTTGCATTGGATTATTAGGATGTCACATGCACAACTTCATCATCAAGATATGGAATACATGAGTAGTGGGGGCCCAAGCAAGGTAGTCAAAGGTACAGGAGACATCAATTTCAAACTATGATTCAACATATAAGTTGATAGCTTCTTCGTAACCTTATGAATGATTTTTTCATCAACCTACTTTTGCCTAATGTGTCCTTTAAGGTTCAACAATGCAACGTACTTTTCTAAGCTTAAAGGCTTATGTGACAACAAAAACACATTTTTTTCCTCTTCTTTTTTTTTTAATTTTGAAATCAAATATTGGCTTTGCCAAATCAATGTCAATATACCTCAAAACTCAACTCTTCTAAATTAACACATCTATAATATCATATAGTTACCGTACTAAACTTAGGAATTATTTCCATTTGAGCTGTTGCACTTCAGATAGACACATACACATTACTTGGCCAAATATCTCATTAAGTTTAAATATTATCTTATCTCATATGCATGCTTTTTAAAATAATCTCTACTAATAGACTTTACCTATCAAGGGAGATCAACATGTCTTTAATAGACTTGAAATAGGGTCTATAAGGGACATGATTTAAGCAAAGGTTATTTTTAGATTGGAGCTGATGTCACTCAAATGACACATCTTCACACTACAAACCTCTTGTTGGAACCTTAGATAGAAAAGCTATAGCTTTGAACATTCTTCCATCTTCCTGGCATAAATTTGGATCTTGATTACATTATTTTCTTTTTCTTTTTTTTTGCATCATCCTTTTATCCTTTTTCTCTATAGGACTGTCAAGTGTAGGACTTTCAAGATTACTAACTTGGAGCTATGACAGGTATCATGAACTAGATAGTCTTTCTCCTATCTCTCAGATTTTAGTTAAATCTCTAGTTGGATTGGACCAATTCAAGTCAAACTTCTTCTAGTAGGCGGAGTGGAAGTCTTCCATTGTTTCAAGTAGAAGGAAATTTGTTGGCTTTCTGAATTGCTCTTTCAAACTTTTGTTTTTATTTTTCTTTTTCTCTTTTCCTCATTCTTCCTTCTTCTTCTTTTTCTTCTTTTTTTCCTCTTTTTTCTTCTTTCTTCTTTCTTTTTTTTAAGCTTTAAGAGACTCTTCTTGTCCGCATTGTCCTATGCTTCTGACTTATGGTGTAGTATGAGTCTACTTTAATAAGGGCTATTCTTTTGTAATCTTGATGCCATCAGACCTAAATTCAGGTAAACTTCAACTTTTCTTCAAAATCTTGATTGACCATCCCTTTCTTCGATCTTCTTGTCTTCTTGGTAACTCAGTGATCATTAGACTTATCGTAAGTGTCATAACAGCTCAGGGTAGATTATCGAAATTTATAAGCCAATGAAAAGAAAGCTAAAGTCTCATGAAGGCTCAAATGGACAAACTAGGGTTTGACATAAATAGGGTGGATACTAGTTATTGGCTCATTAAACAACGCCTAGATCATTTCTCTCTTAAATAAGAAAAGTTTAATTTCTCCTCAAAAGTTCTTCAAAGCATATTCTAAGATTAATTAGAATCTAGACACAGGTAATTATGCAGGAGCCCTCTCTAAGTAAGCATACACAGCTTAATGCTAAGTAAGAATAATTTTCTCACCTAGTAAAGTCATTCAAATCATGATGTATAGATACACTAATTCATGAATATTAAGTTAGATTCATCATTGCTTGAGCACCAAAATGAACCATAACCAACAAAATTATAAATGTAACAAAAGCAATTTATTTAAACAATTTTAATTTAAAAAATATAATTGTTCTAATGAAATATCAAATAAAGTATAATAAAACGAGCAACATTCAAACCAAGGGACATTTGTTGAGTTTGAGTCAAAGATGTTTCATCTATTTAGGCATGTCAAGGGCAAGGATCTTTCCATCATTGATGAGGTTTTATATTTCATGCCTCAAACATATACATTGATCTGTGTCATGACCTAGTGTTTGATGGAAGTGGCAATATCATTGAGTGTTGAGCTTAGGTGGTAGAGGATATGGCAATGGTCGAGGTGCTAGTGGTTGTAGTAAATCTATCTTTATTAGATATTCAAAATCTTTAACAAAGGTTCCCCCAAGTTTGAAAATTTACACTTTTTTTGCCAGCTCAGTTGTTACATTTATCTTAACATCTTTCTATCCCCTTTGACTTTGCCCGCTGGGATGGTAGCCACCCTTATTGCTCCCTTTTCCACTTTATATGTTCTTTTCTCTATCCCAATCTTCTAGTTGAAGGTCAACCTCATACAAGTCTTTAAAAAGTTTGGTCGTTATATGGCCCAATTGATCTTGTAAAATAGGAATTGACCCCTCATTTCTTACCTGATTAGTGGATCTGTTCCTTGAAGTTGCCTTTCCCTTCTTCTTTATGTTAGTGGTACACACTTCAATATTGATGATCTCCATAGCCTCAATCAACTGATCCTTCATAATCTCAGTCAATTGATCCTGTAGCTCGGCCATCCTAGCTTTGACAACTTCATCGACTATATTCTTTAGCTGGTTTGCATCCATCCTCCCAATGAAGCACTTGAATCAAAATCACTGTTGTAGGTGGTGTTATCGTATGCTTTTGAACTATTGTACTCCAGGCCTGTGAGCCAGAAAAGATCAATGCTTATGTGATGCAATGCATGCATGCATGTGTAACAAATAATGCAAACAAACAAATTAAGTCAAGACGTTTCTTCC
The DNA here is from genome assembly GCA_947685225.1 of Garcia nutans. Taxonomy (NCBI): domain Eukaryota; kingdom Viridiplantae; phylum Streptophyta; class Magnoliopsida; order Malpighiales; family Euphorbiaceae; genus Garcia; species Garcia nutans. The sequence goes on from CANTUV010000076.1 coordinate 1,787,663, forward strand.
AACTTTATATCTTTCATATACAAGTGGCGAGTATCTTTTTCTAGGTATCATGGTCAACAAAATATCAGCAGGAGATGTTTTATCTTCAAAATATTCACTCAGACAGATTAACCAATAGTTGTATTTTCAATTAAGAACTCAGTCCATGATAACTCCCACTAATTGAGCCTTAATCCATTGGGTCAATGTTACGCTCGGATTAAGTACTACTACAAGCGTCACTCGCAAGTATACGAGGTAGCTGTAGCAAAGGTGATCGCCCCAAGGTCGTTTCCCCAAGAAGGTGTGGTTCATAATAGCTTGATTGACAAGTATTTAAATGCAGACGTGTTTGTTGCTCGAAATTATGGAAGGACAATTTAAACCTAAAATTAACCGTGAGTAGGGATTAATCTGTGTGATGGGTGTACAAGATCAAATCGATTCTTGGGAAGGTGCCTAGGGTTATAGGTCCATTCAATCAAAGCTCAATTCTCAATTATCCATTAACATAACCTTGTAAATTAATTTGTTTCTTAAGGTTAATTAGTCAATTACCAATTCATTAGTTTTCACATTCATGAAATAGAAATAACCAATTCTTTTACATTAACAAATTAATAAAACCCTAGAACTTATATTTCTAATTCATTCATAGGGTATTCGATTGCATAGTTTTGATATCAAATTTCACCTCTCGATCCTTCATTCAATATCTAGAGATCAATAGGTAGCTAATCTATCAACCTAGCATACAATCCAATGCAATCAACCAATAACAAGGTACATCAATGAAAATATCAAATCAAAGCATTCAATCAAATATACTACAAACCCTAGGCATGGGTATTTAGGTCAACATCATCAATTTAAAACATTCCTTCATCTCAATATAAAACAAATACAAATTGGTCATTGCAATATCAATTCTCTTAATACAACAACAACAATAGAAATGAATTAAAAGAGAGAATAGAAAAGCCCTTGTGAAGATGCCAAGAGTAGGATTACTAGTCTTCCTCCTAGCTCCACTTGATGTATGATGAAGAACTCAAGCCCTCTTCAATGGTTGATTCCCCTTTACAATATGGAATGGAGCTTTCTCAAGTCACCAAACCTTGGAATGGAGCTTGCCTTTGGTAGATGGAATGGAGCTTTCTCAAGTCACCAAACCTTGGAATGAAGCTTCTTCAACCTTCAAGAGCTTGTTAACCCAATTTATCCCAAATAACCTCAAAGATCTTATCAATGGAAGATGGAGAAGGTGGAGAGGATGAAAATAGAGATGAAAATGAAGGGCTAAGGGAGAGTGTCACTCTCTCCCTCTCCCAAACGTGTAGCATAAATTTGGCTCCAAGAAAACCCAGACTCCCTCCAATTTTCCTCCTCTTCTCTTTTTAATTCATCCAAAAACACCACCCATGCCATCCAACTCACACCATTTCACTTTTTTCCCCACTATTTTTTTTTATTGTTTCTTTTGGCAAACAATAAGTCTTATTCCCCACTTTGTCCCCCACTTCGTACAAAGAAATTCAAAATTTTCAGGTGTGACACGGCCAAGCCAAGAGTAGCTTGGCCGTGTCTCTTGTTTTTCCTTGGGACACGGCCAAGCTTGCTGGCCGTGTCCTTCACTGCCCATTTTCTTTCTTTCTTTTCTTTCTCTTCTTTTGGTCTCAAGGGGGTGACACGGCCAAGCTTGTGGTTGTGTCATGTGACACGGCCACTGGCTTGGCCGTGTCATATGGGTGTGTTTGCTTCTGCCTCTTTTCTTTCCTTCTTTGCTTGCTCAAAGTGACTTGGGCATGAAATGGGACACGACCAAGCTTGTTGGCCGTGTCTTGTGACACGGCCAGTGGCTTGGCCGTGTCACTGAGTGTGTCTGCTTCTGCTTGCTTCTTTTTCTCTTATTCTTTGGCTCAAGATGGGACACGGCCAGGCTTGCTGACACGGCCAGAGGCTTGGCAGTGTCACTGAGTGTGTCTCTTCCTGCTTCTTCATTTTTGCTTCTTTTCTTGGTTTCTTTGGTTTTGCTCTTTAGGTGAGACACGGCCAGTGGCTTGGCCGTGTCTCTTGGCCGTGTCAAGCTCTGCCATTTTTTTACTTTGAGGTGACACGGCCAAGCTTCATTTGGCTTGGCCATGTCATGCTTGGTTCATGCTCTTCTTGCACTGTTTTGATCTTCCAAGGGTGTTTTTGCACCTAAACCTAAAACAAACACTTTAAACAAACTTAAAACAAAATCAATCAAAACATTAACTAAAAACATATAAAAATCACACTAAAACTAGTACAAAAATGATCTAAACAAATACCCCACACTTTATTACTTGCTTATTCCCAAGCAAGGCTAAAATAACAACACACTAACAAGATAAATTTTGTTAAGTTCAAGAGTTATAAAGATGCATCAAGACTTCCCTATCCCTAAATCCGCAATCAATATCGAATCAAACAAAATTGACACCCATGCAATTAAGTGGTTTTCCATGCATAACCTATGTTGTCGCTCTCTCACCAACTCTTACAAGTGTTTGATCATGGTGGTGTTTACACTCATAATAATCAATGAAAGACTATTACCATAGGCTTGCTTATCAATCAAATCTTCACTACAAAATAACAATCAAGCATTAATCAAAAGGTCTTTATTGGGTTGTAATGGGGCTAAGGTAAAGGCATGGAATTTAGGAAATGTGAGCTTAATCATTAAGTTCAAGAGCACTTTAAGAATGAAGTACCCGATCATATACATAACCCATCAATCCCGAAACACCTTCCTCTCATCTACCCCTTGATGTTAAAGAGCTTTTCAAGGGAACTCACTTATTAAATCTTGTAATGATACATTCCAACCCTTTCAACAAGAATAACAATTATTTTTATTATTATATATATATATTTTTTATTTTTCTCTTTTTTTTTTATTTTTTTACTTTGCAATTTTAAACCTACTAAATTTAATCCCACACTTAATTCAACACAACACTCAGTCATAAACGCTCTTAAAATGCTCTTGACCTAATGAAAGGGTAAGAGTTAACACAACAAGGTTCAAGCTAATGGTGTTGTGAAAAAGAAAGGAAAAGAAAACTAAAATTGGCTCAAAATTGGCTAACTAAGGTTGAATATAGGGTTGGTCTTTTTAAACCAAAGTGGGTTCACCTAATTGCCTTAATCATCTTGATGCCTAATTGAAATTTTTATGTAATCTTAAAATGTATGTCAAAGTAAGTTCTAGCAAATCATCAATCAAAGATGTTCACCCACAAAAAGAATAATAAGTTGATGGCTTAATTCCTTACTAGGTTAAAGGGCAATGCTAGGAAAAACCAACAAAATTGACAATAAGCACCAATTCTACTCAATTCTCAAATTCATGCTTCAAAAATTCAAAGGTCATCTATCAACAATTTTTATAACAATTGAACTTTCTAAAACTCATTTATTCAATGAAAAACAAGAAAAACATTAACTAACTTAAACAAAAACAAGTTAAAAGTAAAAACACAAAAACACAAAATGCAATTAAAAGTAAAAACACAAAACACAAAATGCACCTCACACTTAAAGATTCACATTGTCCTCAATGTGAGCATGCATACTACAGAGAGGGTTTAGATGAAACTTGATTTCCATCATTCCCATATGCGATGTACAATGCTCCTTCCACCCATAATGCAATTGTCGCTCATGTCTGCAGGGATGGATAGCATACAATTCCGAAGGATACCCGATTATTGCTAAGCCTATGTAGCATTATTTGAAAACATGTGAAGGTCATCTTAGGGTAATCCTCCAGTGCAATAGGAACTTTGTAAAACCCGTTTTCATTGTGCAACATGGGTATATTAGTTTTCTGCTCTTCCTTACCACCAAGAGTAGAAGAGATGATTTTTGGGGACTCTTTAAGTTCAACTAAGTTTGGTTGAATCACTTCTTCATCCAATTTAACAATGTCAAGTCCCATCTCAACAACCTTAGCATCTAAAATTAGCTTACACTCCTCAATTTCTAAATTGGGCATTTCATGTTCTTCTCCTAAGGTCATAGTCATCCCAATCTTATTTTCACTATCTCATTGGGAGTGCATATTATAGATGTCAGGAAGTTGCTTACCTTGCTCCTCATCCTTCAAGCTATATGGAAATGGATTTGGTGGCCTATCAGGATTGGAAGATTCATGCAGCTTTGGTGAGGTTGATGCCTCCAAATTCTCCTTCTCGTTTGATTGGCTCAACTCCTCAATGTTGGATTGTATTTCCTCGCCAATATCTTCTTGATTAGTGCCTGCATCCAAAGAATCACAAAATTTGTTATATATTACCTATTCACTCCTCAAATTTGTGATTACCTTGACTTGCTCCAATTGGCTAGGAAATTCCTCTTCTTGGTTTGCTTGGAGTTGATGTGCCAGTTGATCAACTTGAGTTTCCACCTTCTTCAATGATTCCTCCAAAGAATCAAACCTCTTATTGCTCCCTTCCTGATTTTGTGCACTAATTTGAAGGTAAGCATTTAAATTATCCTCCACTGTGGGTTTCATGCATTGAGCTTGATTTTGTGTGCTAATTTGAATGAAGGCATGCAAACTATCTTCCAAAGTGGGTTTCTTAAGTTTATCCTGATTTTGTGCGCTAGTTTGAATGAAGGCATTCAAACTATCTTCAAATGTGGGTGTCTTAAGGTAATCTTGGTTTGAAAATTGTCCTTGAAAGTAAGGACCTCCTTGGTAAGGTTGAAAAAAATTTTGCGGTGGAATGTGCTGCTGATTTTCCCATGAAAAATTTAGTTGGCTTCCCCAGCTTGGGTTGTAAGGATTGGAATATTGGTCATCTCTACCCATTTGCTGGAAACTGTCAAAGTCATCTTCTTCCACTTGCCATTCTTGGTATCGTGCGAAACCGAATGAGCATATATTTGCACTGTGTCCTGCATTGCCACATGCTGCACATATCTCTTGGCGTGGCATAGGTGCTCTTCCTCTTGCATTTAGCACCTTAAGTTGATTCGTCAATTATGCTAATTGCCATGCCATTTCAGAATCATTGTTCCTATCATAAACTCCTCTGTGCCTTGAAAACTGCATCTTTACAAAAGGCACTCAACAACTTAATGAAAACAAATAACAAACAATTAAAAGAAAACAAACAAACAATTAAATTGTAAAGAAAAAATCAAACTATCACTATTTAAACAGCCTTCCCCGGCAGCGGCGCCAAAAACTTGTTACGCTCGGATTAAGTACTACTACAAGCGTCACTCGCAAGTATACGAGGTAGCTGTAGCAAAGGTGATCGCCCCAAGGTCGTTTCCCCAAGAAGGTGTGGTTCATAATAGCTTGATTGACAAGTATTTAAATGCAGACGTGTTTGTTGCTCGAAATTATGGAAGGACAATTTAAACCTAAAATTAACCGTGAGTAGGGATTAATCTGTGTGATGGGTGTACAAGATCAAATCGATTCTTGGGAAGGTGCCTAGGGTTATAGGTCTATTCAATCAAAGCTCAATTCTCAATTATCCATTAACATTACCTTGTAAATTAATTTGTTCCTTAAGGTTAATTAGTCAATTACCAATTCATTAGTTTTCACATTCATGAAATAGCAATAACCAATTCTTTTACATTACCAAATTAATAAAACCCTAGAACTTATATTTCTAATTCATTCATAGGGTAGTCGATTGCATAGTTCCAATATCAAATTTCACCTCTCGGTCCTTCATTCAATATCTAGAGATCAATAGGTAGCTAATCTATCAACCTAGCATACAATCCAATGCAATCAACTAATAACAAGGTACATCAATGGAAATATCAAATCAAAGCATTCAATCAAATATACTACAAACCCTAGGCATGGGTATTTAGCTCAACATCATCAATTTAAAATATTTATTCATCTTAATATAAAACAAATAGAAATTGTTCATTGCAATATCAATTCTCTTAATACAACAACAACAACAGAAATGAATTAAAAGAGAGAATAGAAAAAGCCCTTGTGAAGATGCCAAGAGTAGGATTACTAGTCTTCCTCCTAGCTCCACTTGATGTATGATGAAGAACTCAAGCCCTCTTCAATGGTTGATTCCCCTTTACAATATGAAATTGAGCTTTCTCAAGTCACCAAACCTTGGAATGGAGCTTGCCTTTGGTAGATGGAATGGAGCTTTCTCAAGTCACCAAACCTTGGAATGAAGCTTCTTCAACCTTCAAGAGCTTGTTAACCCAATTTATCCCAAAGAACCTCAAAGATCTTATCAATAGAAGATGGAGAAGGTGGAGAGGATGGAAATGGAGATGAAAATGAAGGGCTAAGGGAGAGTGTCACTCTCTCCCTCTCCTAAACGTGTAGCAGAAATTTGGCTCCAAGAAAACCCAGACTCCCTCCAATTTTCCTCCTCTTCTCTTTTTAATTCATCCAAAAACGCCACCCATGCCATCCAACTCACACCATTTCACTTTGTTCCCTACTATTTCTTTGTTTATTGTTTCTTTTGGCAAACAATAAGTCTTGTTCCCCACTTTGTCCCCCACTTCGTACAAAGAATTTAAAATTTTCAGGTGTGACACGGCCAAGCCAAGAGTAGCTTGGTCGTGTCTCTTGTTTTTCCTTGGGACACGGCCAAGCTTGCTGGCTGTGTCCTTCACTGCCCATTTTCTTTCTTTCTTTTCTTTCTCTTCTTTTGGTCTCAAGGGGGTGACACGGCCAAGCCTGTGGCCGTGTCATGTGACACTGCCACTGGCTTGGCCGTGTCATGTGGGTGTGTTTGCTTCTGCCTCTTTTCTTTCCTTCTTTGCTTGCTCAAAGTAACTTGGGCATGAAATGGGACATGACCAAGCTTGCTGGCCGTGTCATGTGACACTGCCGGTGGCTTGGCCGTGTCACTGAGTGTGTCTACTTCTGCTTGCTTCTTTTTCTCTTGTTCTTTGGCTCAAGATGGGACACGGCCAGCTTGCTGGCCGTGTCACTGAGTGTGTCTCTTCCTACTTCTTCATTTTTGCTTCTGTTCTTGGTTTCTTTGGTTTTGCTCTTTAGGTGAGACACGGCCAGTGGCTTGGCCGTTTCTCTTGGACGTGTCAAGCTCTGCCATTTCTTTACTTTGAGGTGACATGACCAAGCTTCATTTGGCTTGGCCATGTCATGCTTGGTTCATGCTCTTCTTGCACTGTTTTGATCTTCCAAGGGTGTTTTTGCACCTAAACCTAAAACAAACACTTTAAACAAACTTAAAATAAAAATCAATCAAAACATTAACTAAAAACATATAAAAATCACACTAAAAACTAGTAGAAAAATGATCTAAACAGTCAACTGAGAAATAGCTTTTATGCTATATTGTAGATTAAAAGGTTTACTATAAATAGATTTCTTAGTTGGAAAAGTAAGTAATGATTTTAACAAACCTTGGTATAAATAAGGCCCACAATTAATTTTAGCATTCCATAATTGACCTAACTTCTTACAAGTCCCTTTTAAGAAATTTAGTCCATTATAAAAGGAGTTTTAAATTTTAAAGTCCAATGAAAGTTTAATTTGGAAATGGGCCATAAGGTAAAATAATAATTTTGAGCCTTTTCTTGAAAAATTGTGCTCAAATAAAAATTAATTTTGGGCTTTTGAGATTGGGCCCATTGAAAGGTTTTTGAAAGTGATTTGGGCTTTTGGGTTTAAAAGAATTTTTGGAGCATAAAATAATTTTGGGCTTGTACCATATTTAGGTCATATTAGAAAAAGATAAACCATATGGGTCTTAATTCAACTAAGACATACTAATCATAGTCAAACAACAAGTAATTAGGTCAAACCTAAGAAAAGTTATTAGGTCAATTATATGAGCTTTAGTCTTTGGATTGAGAAAGGCTTGGGTTCCTATAACAAATATATACCAAAAGATATGAGGCTATAAATAGTTATGCAATACTCGACCCTATACCTTGAATGAAAGTATGATATCCCTCACATATGCATAACATGGTTTCCATAGAGCATCTTAACTCACACACACACAATGAAATCTAAATGATGTAATGAATAATACTATAACAATAAAGAATAAAATAATATAAAGACCAACAGAATCAACTTCTCTTATCCCCAGTGGAGTCGGCACTGTTAGGCTTAGGGCCTTAGAGAAAATAGGCCTAAACTGGAAGAATAAGAGCCCCACCCGGACGGGTCGGGAAAATGGAAAGGGACATATGACTCTATTCCTAAGGAATTTCCAATCCTCTTATTGGGTTCGAAAAGTTGGTACGCATGGGGAATGTGAGAATGATCTAACACTCCCAAAACGCCTGGTTCGTTGGAATCAACCTCCTTTTCAAGTCTATATATTATTAAATTCTTAACTTATTATAATGTCATCCATATTAAATGCGATTAAAAGAAATAAACATCCATCATATTATTAAAATAAAGTAAACAAAATAGGCATCCATCCAATGATGGAAACATGCCTTTATAACCGTTCAAATATCTATAATATAAGAAAATAAAGTGGGACATCTACCATTTGGCAGAAACGTTACATTAATCTCAAAACATAATAAAATAAAAGAATAAACCAAATAAAATAGAATACCCATGAAGTGAAAATATTCCTTTTACATTCTTGAAATCAAAATGGTCAACACAGTATAATTCAATCAATCATCATAAATAACAAAATGAAATAAAAGCTCATCATCCATCATAAGTAGGCAATAATAATTCAAACAATCAAAATCAAGGTATAAATATACAAATCAAGATTAAAACATGAAAAATTGGGCTAAAAGTGCACTTAAGAGCTAAAAATACAAACTAGGGTTAAACATAAAGGATTGAGATCCCGGATTAGGGTTTTAAATCTATGAAATTAGGGTTTAGGGTTTTAGATTAGTGTTTTTTGAGAATTAGGGTTTAGAAATCAAATTAGGGTTTTAGATGGAAAACTAGGGTTTTATGGAATCTAAAACAAATTTAGGGTTTTAAATTGAAATTTAGGGTTTTATGCTTTTAGAAAACAAGATTAGGGTTTTGAATCAACTTAAACCATATTATTAGGGTTTTGATGAAACTAATAATTTTAATACTACTATTGGCTTAGCTATTGAGTATTCTAATGAATTATTGTGCAAAATAATGATGGTTTAAAGAATTAACATAAATTGTAAGTTAAAATCAACTACTGCCCGATGATATTTGAAGAATACTTACTACTGTGGATTTTAAAAATAATGTTAGCAAATAAAACAACCACAGTAAATTTAAAGCAAGTTAAACAATAAATTTAAACTTTTGTTTGTTGGCTCCACCAATATTTTACGTTGATCCAAGCCTTCTGTCTACACAAATGTTGAGTCTTAGTTGAACAAGGTGAAGACAGTATCTACTGCCTTCTGCTGTGTATGTGTTTGCTTGGTGGTAATTGATGTTAGCTCTTCAGTGTTCCTATTGCTTTTTTTTTACTAATAATTATCCCCTTAATTGCTCCATGTCTCTTGCTTTTCAACTTCCAATTGTTGCTCACGATTTTCTGATCATCAAAGTGGCTCTCCTCTGCTCGTTTCCCTTAAACCTATATTTATAAGAAATAATCAGGTCGAATCCCTCATCATTTTAACCCTAACTAATCCGAGTTTAATTAGGATTTTAACCAAACTCAATTTGTATTTGGCTCAGATTAGCTCTTAAAACCAACATCATATCGAATTAAAATAATTTAAGTTTGACATGAACCAAAACCTATATCGAAGTGGACAGTGGTCGAATTCAATATGAGTATTAACTCATATCGAATTGGGAGCATGCTCATTTCAAATTGGACAAGCTCCCAATTTGATATGAGTGATGTTCATATCGAATTGGGTGTCCAATTTGATATGAACATGTCCATATCAAATTTGGACAACCCCAATTAGATATGGACAAGGCTCATATCGAATTAAACCTAACCAAACCCGTTTAACTTAGGATCAAACCATTTTAGGGCTTTAAAAATTGAACCTGCTTATTTTTGGCCTTTTAAAATTGGATCGACCTAATTAAAATCTTCAAATTAGGCTTAATGATTTTATAGTCGGACCAAACTAGAGTTGGCCTCTATCAATTGGGATCGTACTAGCTTATGGCCCATATTAAGGGTCTACAAACTCTACAAAAAAATGGAGTTACTAAAAGAAAGCATCAGTATTTGTTGATTGTCACTAAGTCTTTGCTTTTTAAGAGTTATTTGTCTCATGCATATTGGCCAGAAGCACTTATACATATTTTTTTATCTAATCAATAGAATTCCTACTCCCATTTTACATAATATGAGCCCTTATCTGGTGTTATATAATCAACTACATGATCTCGCTGATCTTAAAGTGTTTTGATGCTTGTGTTTTGCCTCAACAATGTCTCAAAATAGAACTAAAGTTGATCCAAGGTCTTCTGTTTGCTTATTTCTTAGTTTAAAAACTGATACTAAGGGTTATAAGCTCTTAGATGTCAATTATAATACTATCTTTGTTTTTAGAAATGTCATTTTCTATCAAAAGATTTTTTCCCCTTCAATCTTCTTCTTCTTCATTTGTTATTGATTTACTTCTAGCCTCTTCTTTAATTGTCTCACATCCTTCTTCGTCTATTTTGCAAAATGGCCAATTGACTAGACATTCTACTAGGTATAAAAGACCTCCGTCCTATCTTCAAGATTTTCATTGTAATATTCTTCAAACTTCTTTTGTTCCAGATTTAGTGGTTGACCATACACCTCATCCTTTTTCTAAATTTTTCTTATACTAATCTGTCACATTCTCATAAGACCTTTCAACTTTGTATTTCTTCTATTTCTAAACCTAATACATATAAGCAGGATGCCAAAGATCCCAAATGGCAGCAAGCTATGCAACTTGAATTAGAAGCACTTGAGAATAATAATAATTGGGTTATTGTTGATCTTCTTGTTGGTGTTATTCTTATAGGATGTAAGTGAGTATATAAGAATAAACATAAGGCTGATGGAAGAATAAAGAGATATAAGTCTAGGCTTGTAGCTAAGTGTTATACACAACAAGAATGGATTGATTATTTTGAGACTTTTTATCCTATTGCAAATATAACCACTGTTAGAAGTTTACTAGCAGTAGTTGTAGCTAAAGGTTGGATTTTAGAGCAACTAAATGTCAATAACGCATTTTTGTATTGTGACTTAGTAGAGGATGTTTACATGTTGCCTCCTTCTAGTTTTCTTGTTGAAAATAATTCAAAAGTGTGTAAATTGCAAAAGCCTTTGTATGGATTGAAGCATGCCAGTAGGCAATAGAATGCAAAGTTATCCTCTAGCTTATTATCCAAAGGTTTTATTCAATCCATTGCTAATCCTTCTTTGTTCATTAAGAAATCATCTTCCAATTTTCTGGTAATTCTTGTCTATGTAGATGATATAGTTTTGGAAAGTGCAGATATGGATGAAATTACTGTTGTCGAAGAATTTTTACATAAGTAGTTTTAGATAAAGGATCTTGGTTCTCTGAAATAATTTTTTGGGTTTTGAGATTGCTAGATCCTCAAGTTGTTCATATTTTTCAAATGAAGTACACTTTAAAACTATTAAATGACATGGGATTCATTGATTCTAAACCTGTATCCAATCCCATGGTTTCATTCAAAGATTTTGTTTCTCTTTTAGCCCCTGTTTCATATTTTATAGCTCTTTCAAATGTTCCAAGTTCTATGCAACTTATTAATCGATTCTTATATCTTACAAATACCAGGCCTGATATTAGTTATGCAATGTAGTATATTAGTCAATTTATAGAGAAGCCAATTGAGTTTCATTAGAAATTGGCCCATAGGGTTTTGAGGTATCTCAAGTCTTCCCCTGCATAAGGCTTATTCTTTCCTATTGCATATGATCTTCAGTTTTAGGCATTTAGTGATGTAGATTGGGCATCATGTCCTTTCACTAGAAGATCAACTACTAGTATGTGTGTTTTCTTGATGGGTCTTTAACTTCTTGGAAATCTAAGAAGCAAAAAACTATATCTCATTCATCTTTTGTGGTAGATTATAGAGCATTAGCATATACTTCTTATGAAGTACAATGGCTCAATTATTTGCTTTTTAATCTTTATTCTTTGAAGGATGGGCTTGCATTGTTGTTTTGTGATAACTTGTCCACCATTAATCTTGCATATAACTCTATTTTTGATGAACGTACTAAACATATAGAGTTGGATTGTCATTTGGTGAGGGAAAAGGTGAAATATGGGCTGATAAAATTGTTGGCAGTTTCACGTTCAAACTAATTGGCTGACATTTACTAAACCCCTTTCATGTCTCTATTTTTTAGCTACTTTTGTCCAAGCTGGGAATATTAAACATTAATATTCCCAGCTTGAGGGGGGGGGGGGGGGGGTGGGAGGGGGTTGATGAGCGTTGGTTTATTGATTTATTTATGTACCGAGGTTGGTTAGCTTATGAATGAGTTAGTTAGTATTGTTAAAATTAGTTACAAATAACTTTGATGTATTGTATATAAACATGTGTTTCTGTTCATTAATAATATAAAATAGATTTTTTCCAAGTTTAGCTTTTGTCACAGTTGTCTTGAAACAATTACAAACAATAAAAATAAAAAAGAGGTAAAAAATGAAGTAAAATAAAAAAAATTCAAAAAAATAAAACTAAAAATTCAATATATATATATATATATATTTAGAATATTCACTACCATAAGAAATAATATTTCTTATGGCTCTTTTATCTTACTTGGGCCGACGACTATTTAATATTAAGTCAACAACTTCTCAATAAAAAATTAATTATAATTTTTAACAATAATATTTTATTTTGTGGCACGATAAAATTAAAAATACTCAATATACATTTTTTTTTATTATTCCCTGTTAATTGAACTATTAAAATTTTGACTCAATTGAACTATAAATTTTTCCTTATAAAATAGTTTATGTAAAAATAATTGTTAGTAACCATTAAATTATTAATATGCACTTATTAATTAATAACCTACCAATCATCAACAATAATTATCAAATTATCCATTATTTGAAATAATTCAAATGGGTGTTTTAATTGTAAAACTATTTAGAACGTGTAAATCAATTAGTAAGGGACTATAATTAGAGGTATCAAGTTTGGATCTGATAAATTATATATTGTTAATATATACTAATGTACTTTTACTTTTTTTTGTACATGCTACATTAGGGTTACTCTTTTTTGTAAGGGTAGTTTTAGTAATTTGACTTGTGTATATAAACAATATGATGGCTTGTATACAAACTCTAGAATTTATTCACTTTCTTCTTTACTCTCTATGTTTCCTTATGTTGTAACCCTAAATCCTTTTTTCTGTACATGATATCAGAGTGTAAGCATATGAGATCGAGTCTAAAATGAGTTTTTTTCTTATTGAATCTTCATTCAATGATGTTGATTTCTTCAAAATCATTTGTTTTTCATCGGTTTTTAGGTTTTCTTTGTTCGATAGATTTTCTTTTTTTCTCAAAAAATAATTCTGAAAAAGCTAAAATTTTCTAGTTTATATGAGTTTTTTCTTCTCCGATTCTTACAAATCTAAACATACAAATAATATTATGTCTATTGTGTTTAGATCAAAAACCCTAAACAGTTAATTTGTGGTTTTTTTTTTACCTCATGATATGTTTATTTTCTTCTAACCCTAGTTTATTACAACTTCGATAAACTAGCCAGTTAGTTCTCTTTGTTCGATTCTCTATTTTTTTGTGGTGATTATTGTTAACTAAACCCTAGCTTTAGCTGATGATGCTGAATCATTTACTGAGTCTGTGAGGCAATAAACACAGACAAGAGTGGTAAAATTTTTAATGATGTCTTGCATTTGCAGTCGTCTAATATTTCTGGCATGGTTCTGGTAAGCTCTTCTTTAACTAAACACAATTATCTTGCATGGAGCCGTGATATGAAGATAGCACTTACAGCTAAGACGAAACTTGATTTCATTGATGGATCTGCTCCAAAGCTTGCTGCAACTTGGCTGGGTATCTTGCCTAGAAAGGAGTTGACTATATGGTGTTGTCTTAGTTGTTGAGTGCTATTTCTAATGAGCTTGTTGATAATTTCTTGTATATTAAAACTGCTAAGGAGCTCTAAGATGAGCTTTAGGATAGATATGGGGAGAGTAATGGGCCTTTGTTGTATAAGATACAGAGGGAAAAAAGTTTAGTGAGTTAGGGTAATTTGTCAATCAATAGTTATTACACCAAATTGAAATGATTATGGGATGAAATAATGTGTTTGGTATCTCTATTAACATGTGATTTTAATATTTCTAAGGATATTATGGACTTTAATAATTTGATACAGTTGATGTAGTTCTTAATGGGTCTTAATGATTATTATGACATTATTAGGAGTCAAATTTTGCTTTTAGAGCCCGTACCTTTAGTTAATAAAGCTTATTCTATGATTCTGAGTGTTGAGAAATAGAGAGAGGTCAATACTGGAGCTATTGATCCCTTGAATTCTTCAGCATTCCTTACTAAGGGTTCTTTTAACAAAGGAGGTAGTCAGTAGAGTGGTAGAAGTCATGCTAAAGGCGGTTACTTTCCTAATGGTAACAGGAAGTCACTGCCAGGTAGAGATGGGTTCAACAAGTTAGATAGGTATTGTACTCATTGCAATACCAAAGGGTATGAGAAAGAGAGTTATTTTAAACTCATTGGGTATCCTGAATAGTATTTTGAGGGAAGGAGAGCTGTTCCCAAAGGGCAAGGACAAACTAGGTTTGCTAGTCAAGTAGAGTAACTTGTTTTGGTAGAGGGAGAGTCTCAAGAGTCAAAATGTACTACTCATGATGATCTTACTGCAACAAATACTTTAATGGTTGAGAAGATTCTTAAAGGCAAAGGCACTGCTAAAAATGCTTCTGTGAATTGTGTTACTTATGCAGGTATTGTTCAGTTGCTTAACAATGTGTTTGATTGTGTTTTTCGATAATAGACTCAGGAGCTACTTGCCACATGAGTTTTGTTGATACAAATATGACCAAATTGCACAAACTTAACCCACCAATTGTAGTTCAATTACCTGATAGGACTACAACTTTAGTTCATTTTTTTGGAGTTGTTACCTTACACTGAACTTTAACCCTAAAAGATGTTCTTCTTCCCAAATTTAAGTATAATCTTCTTTCAATCAATAAGCTTGTTTCTGACTGAAATGCAAGGGTTCTTTTTTACAAGACTCATTATCTTTTATAGGACCCTTTGACAGACAAGATCATTGTTGTTGGTAAATCTCATGCTGGGTTATACATATTTAATAACATTAGTTTTCTTTCGTTTCTTTCAGAGTCAATCTTTTGTTCATGTCAATTCTGTTGGGTCTAAGATTCTTAATTCTTGTATGGAAAATATTTTACATAAGGTCAATAATACTTTGCCCAGTTCTTCTGTCTCATTTGATTTGCTTCATAAAATATTAGATCATCCTTCTAATGATAAGATTAAACATTTACCTATTTTAATTTCTGATCCTACTTTTACTTCTTCTATATGTTTGGTTTGTCCTTTGTCTAAACAACATGGGTTACCTTTTCCTGATGATGTTTCTCAAACTCAGAATTCATTTGATCTTATCCATGTTGATCTCTGAGGTCCTTATAGTACTACTTCTTTCGGTAAAGCTCACTATGTCCTTACTATAATTGATGATTTCAATAAAGCTACTTGGGACTTTTTTTACTAAAACATAAATTTGACATTTTTAATTATCTCAAGCCTTTTTTCTCTTATATTGTCAATCGATTTTCCAAAATTGTCAAAATTATTAGAACTAATAATGGTACTGATTTCTTAATTCTATCTGTCAACAATTGTTTGCCAATCAAGGAATTATACATCAAAAAAACTACTCCTTATACTCCTCTACAAAATGGGGTGGTTGAAAGGAAATATAGACTTTTGTTAGAAGTAGCTAAGGCATTGATGTTTGAGGCTAATTTGCTTAAACAATTTTGGGGAAATTATATTCTTATTGCCATACATATTATCAATAAGTTGCCCACTTTTGTGCTATATTGGAAAACACATTATGAGATGTTACATAATCAACTACCTAGTTATTCTTCCTTGAAAGTTTTTGGTTATTTATTTTATTCCACTAATACCAGACCTCAAAAGACAAATTTAATCCTAGAGCTTTTAAATGTGTCTTCATTAGTTATGTCCCTAGTCAAAAGGCCTATAAGTTGTATGACTTGCAGACTCATTCTGTAATAATTTCTAGAGATGTTGTTTTTCATGAGTCTCAATTTCCTTATCAACCATCTTTTTCTTTTACTTCTTCTTCTTCTGTTTTGCCTATTGTGTCTTTTGATAGTTCAAATTATGTTGTTGATTCATCTTCTTCTTCTCCTAGTCCTTCTTTTTCATCTTCTTCTCCTATTGTTTCTCAATCTTTTTCTCCTGCCTCATTACATTTTTATTGTACAATTCCAGCTTCCACTAATAACAATGATCTTCCTTCTTTACCACTTCTACTTAGACAAAGGATAAACCTAGAACTAAACCTAAATGGTTGGATGATTTTGTTTCAAATGTTCATACTGGCTCTTGTTCTTCTAATTCCATTCCCTATCCTATTATTCCTATACCTGAATCCTTTTTTTCCTTTTATTGACAAAAATCATTTAGATTTTATAGTAAATGTTTCTATTACTTCATAACCCAAAAATTATAATTAGGCTAAGGATGATCCTAATTGGATTTAGGCTATTCAAAAAGAAATAGTAGCTTTGGAGCATAATAATACTTGGCCAATTGCTAAGTTGCCTGCAGGCAAGGTTTCTATAGGTTGTAAATTAGGTTATAAGATTAAATTTAAACTTGATGATACTGTTGATAGATACAAAGCTAGATTAGTTGCCAAATGTTATAACCAGATTGCATGGATTGAGTATCATGATAGTTTTTTTTCCCAATAGCTAAATTGGTTACTGTCAGACTCTTTCTTGTTGTGGTAACCATTCAAAATTGGGTTATGAATCAGTTGGATCTTAATAATGTTTTTTACATGGTTTTTTGGATGAAGAAATTATATGTATTTGCCTACTGGTTATAGAGTTGCTAATGAGAATAAAGTATGTAAGCTTAAAGGGTCTCTTTATGGCCTTAAGCAAGCTTCTGGACAATGGAATATTGAATTTAAAGCTACACTACATAAATTGGGATTTTTCTAGCCCTCAAATGATCACTGTTTGTTTACTATGTATGTTGGTTCTGTATTTTTGGCTCTTATTCTATATGTTGATGATATTCTCATCACTAGTAATGATGAAGCTGCTATTGTGTCTGTTAAGAAGGATATGGATGATGCCTTTACTATAAAAGGATTTAGGCTATGGTAAACACTTCTTGGGTTTGAAAATTCATAGAACATATAAGAATATGTATCTTAACCAAAGAAAATATATTTTAGATATTATATTAGATGTTGGCTTGTCCAGTTGTAAGCCTACTAAGACTCCGTTGTATCCTGGTTTAAGGTTATCTGATGAGTCTACTAGTTCTTCTCTGAGCTAGATAAGTTTAGGTGATTAATAGGCAGATTATTATACTTGAATCTTATCAGGTCTGACATTTCCTTCTCTACTCAGCAGCTGAGCCCGCATACAAATGCTCCTAGGCATTCTCATTAGGTAACAACCTTGATTTTTAAAAAATTAAATAAAATTAAATTGGATAAATTAAATAAATAATTTAAATGAAAATAAAAGGATATTAAATAATTTAATAGAAAGTATATTTGAAATATATATATATATATATTTGAAGTAAATATGATATATATATATATAAGATATATACATATATTCAAGATATACATTACATATATGTATTGTATAATTAAGTGTATAGTGATTAATATATATATAGAGAGATAAGGATGACTAAAGGAAGAGAAGTTTTTTCTTTCTTCTTCTTCTTCGTCTTATTCCTTTACCGTGAAATAGAGAGAGAGAAAGTCAGAAGAGAGGGAGCTCTTCTTATTTACACTTAGAATTAAAGAAATTTCAAGAATTCAAGTAAAGTTTTTGAGGATTCTTCATTAATTGGTAAGTTTTTTTTTTATCAATTTTGTAATCTCTGTGGAATACTATGGAAGAATACGATTTAGAAAAATTGGGAATTGTGTATTAGCATTTTTAATGGCTTATTTGGGTATGTATGAAGTGTTGTAAGTAGCTAATGATGATTTTAAGGTTGGATTGAAGAAGTGGTTGAATTTAAGTAAGTTTTGGAAGTAGTTGTGTTGAAATGATTAAGTGTACAAAATGCAGATTTTGCCTGACATGGCCAGTGAAATGGCCATGTCGTTGGGCGTATCAACGGTACTGAGTTCAATGTTGATGACACGACTATTAATACGGTAAGGCAAAATAATTGACACAGCCTGAACACGCCTGTATTGTTGGGCATGTTAAAATTTTTATGAGGTAGAATGAATGACACGGGCAGTGACACTCCCATGTCATTGGACGTGTCAATGCTTCTATATGAGTGAGTTAATGACATGGTCATTAATACGCCCTTGTTGTTGGACGTGTTATTTGAGGATAACTCATTTCTTTGTCTTTCATTTGTGATTTCTAATGTAAATAGTTTAATGTTGAGAATACCTTAGAATGTGATATTAAATGGTTGTTTATGATCGCATTTGACTTAGGCATTGAAAGAGAGTAGTTTGCCCAACCCTAGTATTGAAGGGAAACTTGGAAGAGAAGGTTAGAGGAAGTTTTAAAGCTTGTTTTGGAGTGCTTTCTAAGGTATGTATAAACTCTTGATAAATGGAATGTGATTGCATTACATTTGGATGAAAAATGTGTTAAGCTACTTGATACATTATGTATTCATGAACATGATGCTAAAACATGTGATTGCTATGTATTCATTATTATGCATTGTGAAAAGCCATTGTTAATGGCTAAATTGAATGAAATGTGAACTATGTGCAAAATATGAAAATGACCCAAAATATTTGAGTAATGTGGTTTGTTGTGTATACTTTAAAGATATTATGTAAAGCCATTGGTGATGGCTAGATTGTATAAAATGAGATATATTATGATTATATGATGATGTTGATACAAAATGAGATAAATGAGGCAATGTGCCTAGCTTGATCATGAGAAAATGAGAAAGGAATTGAGAATGGAAAATGTGAATTAATTGTGTGCCTAGTATATTATTCAATTTTCAGAGTTCTGTATTTGGCGGCATGCCTATATTTGCCTATGGAGATAGACACTTGGCGTCAATGTGAAAATATTTTTGTGGTGAAAAGACCGAATTGTAAGCCTCAGAAATGAGTCCTTGAAGCTGGGCTGGGTAAAAAGACCAGGTCATAAGCCTAGACCTAGTTGGATTGTTATATTGATATTTTTTCTTCGGGGCTAGACACATGGTGTCATTATGGACTAAAACAGTAACTCTAAGATTTGAATGATTTATTAGTTGTTTGGGCCCATGCTTGTGTATGTATTTGTGTGAATTATCAAGTGATGAAATCATATATCTAAAAGTGATTTTGAATGTCAGATGATGACATAGCATATGAACATTTCACATTGGCATTGTTTTTGAGTTTTGTTATTATCAAAGTTTGTACCACTAGACTTTTGGCTTAGCGCGATTGTATTCACAGCGCAAGTGACATAGGTGATCTGGTGAGAGTTCTACTAGACCAAGTTGGGTCTAGGTTTTTTGTTGGTGGAGCTTGAAGTGTTTTCCTACATCAAGATCAGAGCCATTTTGCCAGCATGTATACATTTCATATTATAATACATTTTGATATTATGTTATGTTTTTGGTATATATATATTATAACTTATAAAGAATGTTATGTATAATAGTATAATATGAGACTTTATACTTTTTGATATACATTAATATATAAATATTTTCAGGAATGGAAATATGAAAGTTTTTATTAAACCGAGTTCTAGTATTCTTATACTTTATTTACGTATTTTATATATATTGGGTGTATGTATTATATATATAGGATATAAGGGTGTTACATTTATTTTGGTATTAGAGTCTAGGTTTGAGGTTATCGACCTATGTGTGTTTTGAACATGAGGAATGGAGGAACTTAAAATAATGATTTGAATTTTAATACATGCACATGCATTTGCACTTGAACTGGTCTCTGATGTGGCAATAGTTATAAGTAGAGAGTGATGCTTTGAATGAAGGTAAAGTGATGTCTAGATTGAGAACATGTAAAAGAAGATGTTGGAAACGTTTATTAGTTGATTTGATTGTTTAAAAGAAGTAGTGTTTTGATTAAACATAATTAATCATGAAGGAATTATTTATGAAGTGAATTGTGTTGTAGATGATGGAGTTGATTTCTTTGAAGTAAATCATTATCGTAATATATGAACAATATTTAAGGAATAGGTTATTGGAATTCAAATTTGGGAATAAAGAAATAGAATTAAGTTATAAGATTGTGGAAGGATATGTATACGAAATTAAATGACTATTATATATATGAGATAATGTTGAATTAAAAGAGTTATGCCTGAAGTTACAAGTGATCATGACAATTGTATTATATGGTAAGAGATTGGAGGAAAAGAGAAAGAAAACTACCGTTGAATAAGAACTGGAAATAAGAAAGACTAGTATGTAATTTGGTGAGAATTATATGTAAGGGAATTAAAAAAATACTTGGTTGATTCAGTTATAAAAGTTTAGAGTGAACTTAAATTGAGTTTTTAGTATGTTAAATATTATTCATTTGATTTGAGTGGCTGGAATTAGTAAAAATATAATGAGTATAAAGGTTGCTGGAAATTTTATTCATGATCTGCAAATAGATTTTATCTAAATTTTTAGACTAATATGGAGATAGAAAATGGGCTTGAAATTTTAATTAAATATTTATCTATGTGTTAGTATGTGATATGTGAAATTTCATAATTTTTAAAGATGATTTACTATTTAAGAAAAATAAAAGAAAACAAATTGTCGGAGTTGTTTCACCAATTCAAAATCAGTAAAAGTTGAGGAACATATTTAAAAACTAAACCAAGTAAACCCAGAAAAAAAATCTGAAAATTTATATACAATATCATATGTACTCCTAAAACAATGTTTAAAGTTTCATAAATTTTCATTAAGGTTTGGACCTGAAATAAATGGATAAATAAATACTGCCAAAGTAGTTGTTGAAGAAAACAGAATCTATGGATTTGGAGAATATAATTTATAAATATAGTAAATCAACTTAGAAAAATCTAAAATTGTGAATATAGGCCCATATATGTATCTAGAAGGCATGGTTAAGAGTTTGTAATCTTTAGTGAAGATTTAATGATGAATGAAAAGTTAAAAAATAAGATTGCTATGAAATTGAAAATCGGGCAGAATTGTGAAATTGGGGAAAACAGACTAAATTTTATGAAACAAATAAATGGAAGGACAATTAAATGAAATATTCAATAAATCTTGAAAACAATTATAATTGATGAAAGATTGCTTATAAGATTAAAATGAAATCGATCCATTAAATGATGAAACTTAAATGTGGAAAAAACTTGAGGAAAGTATGGATAAATGTAATTGGATATTTGAAATAAGTGTAAGGTTAGAGAAAAGATAAAAGATGATTACAAATGATTAGTGAATTTTCAATATTCATGAAGAAATAAGATAATTTACGAAGCAAGAAAAGAAGAATGATATATTGATGAATTATTGATGATTTTAAATAGTTTGAAGAGTAAGATAAAGAAAACAAAGAGGTATATATACGAATTGATTGGGTATTGAAAGTAAAAATATGAGATTTATATGTTGTGTACTTATGGAATACTTTATAGTAACATTATTGGGTGATTGAATACAAGTTATATATTATATATAGAAGTGTTAAAAAGTTAATTGATACTAGATGATTACAATAGAAAGAAAGGAATTGATAATGTAAAAAGGAAAGAATGTAGAGAGATTTGAAAGCAGTTTAACCCTTCTAGTAAAATGATATATTATAGATCAAGTTAGAAATATATATATATATATGTGTGTGTGTGTGTGTGTGTGTGTTAAACATAGTGAATACATATTATACACGTATATACACTCTTAAAATGAAAGAATAGTTGTGAATTCTTAAAATGTTAAGAAAAAAATTAAATAAAAAAGAGTGGAAATCTATTTAGATTTCATTATTATAGTGGAAACATGAAAGTGATTTGAAAGATAAAGATTGAAGAATAAATAAAATTAGTCAAACTAATCGCAAACAAATATAATGTGTATATATTGTGGACATGATTTAATTTGAATTAGATAATGTAAAGCATTTGATAGTGTTCTTTGGAGACTTAATCATAAAATGATAGAAATATAAATAGTTGGTTTTTGATTCAAAAGAATCAAAACAAAAATCGAATATGATAATAATTGTTAATATATATTATTGAAGTAAATATGTTTACAAATTTGTAATAAAGGAGGAAATACTAGAGTAAGTAAATGAACATTATGGTTAAAAAAATGCTTAATAGAAAATAGATGATTTTCAACATAATTGAAGTTAATAGTTATGTTTTAAATCTTGATCAATTGATTTACTTAGGGGAGAGTTGTATTTGAATTTAATTATAATTTTGGAGTATGAGAAATTATTTTCTTGTTTGATATGAAAAAAAATTAGCAGTGAATTACTGAATAAAATATGGAAGGTATAAATAGTTGATGAAAAATAGTTATTGGATAAAAAAATGAGAATCTTGAGAAAATTATTGACTAATGCAAGTGAAGAATCAAAGTGAATGTATAGTTAGTATACGGATAGATGATAAGTGACTATGATTTATAAATATTGAGATATTGTTAATGAGGAAGAGATTAGCTTGAGTATGAAAGATTAATATGTAATTGAATGAAGTTTAATGTAAATATATTGTTATAAATTTGCTGGGATGTTTATGAAAGATTAAACTTGGAATTGATTATATTTTTGAAGTGTTGGACATTGTTTGATTGATCTAAATGGGAAAATATTATAGATATAATTTGGTTATAGTGGAACTAAGATTTATTGGTAAGTTATGTAAAATAAGAGTTTTGATGATGATGTTTATAATTATTAAAATGAATTTATGGTTGAATAATGGAAATAGATAGATTGAATGGCAGTTTGAACGAAGTAGTAGTGTTGAACTAGGGTTTTGGTGGAATTGAAAAGAATGAGAATAATTGGTGTTTGATAGATTTAAATGACTTGGAGTATATTATTAATGATTTATTTTAATATATATTTTGATTTAGGACCAAGTAAGGTGAAATTGTGAAATTAATGTGGTGAATGACAAAAGTGAAAGTTGATGTTGGAAGGAGAAATTAGCTTGGAATTTCATAAATTAGAGGTTGGTACATATATGGTTACTTTGAAATATGGACATTCACATAACTCATACAATATTGCATAGTTGTGTGAGATGTGTCACACTAGGCAACTGTCTAATATAAATTGATGTTGGCATATGATATACAAGAGGTATATCAATGTTATGTAGTATAAAGTATGATATAGATAAAGTAGTGAGAAAAAATATATTTGGCTCACATTAGATAATAAACAATATTCTTTAAAGTGATATTATTTTGCGCTAATGTGTTGATAGTAATAAAATGATGAATTCTATAATATAATGAATAAAATGTATAAAGTGAGTCACATTGTGAATGCGATTCAAGAATAAATAAGGTGAATATAAAATGGTGACATGAAATGAAATGTAAACATGGGGCAAGAATATGAGAAATATGAAAATATTTGTAAATTTAAAATAGACGATTGAGCTAATGCAGAAAGTGTGAAATAAGTTAAATCATGTTGATGATAAAGAAAAAGAAATTATTATTAGTAAAGAAATCTAATAAAAATCAAATTTTAGTATCTTGTGTTACTATGAGTGTTAATGAAAGATATTTGAAAGGTTAAAGAGATATTTAAGAATGTAAAAGAAATCATATGCTATGTTTAAAGAAAATAAGTTATAATGAAAAATATATGTATAAGAATTATTGACTGGTAGAATTGGAGTTATTGTTATTGTGAAGTATTATAAGGAATTAAGATTAGTGTTGGGGTTAATTTTCTATTGTGATGGATAATTTCACAGATAAATTATTTTTAAGAGGGGAGAATTGTAACACCCCTAATTTTTAAAAAATTAAATAAAATAAATTAGATTTAAATTAGATAGATTAAATAAATAATTTAAATGAAAAATAAAAGGATATTAAATGATTTAATAGAAAGTATATTTGAAATATATATATATATATATTTGAAGTAAATATGATATATATAAGATATATACATATATTCAAGATATACATTACATATATGTATTGTATAATTAAGTGTATAGTGATTAATATATATATATATATATAAGGATGACTAAAGGAAGAGAAGTTTCTTCTTTCTTCTTCTTCTTCTTGTTCCTTTACCGTGAAATAGAGAGAGAGAGAGAGAGAGGTGAGAAGAGAGGGAGCTCTTCTTATTTACACTAAGAATTGAAGAAATTTCAAGGATTTTCAAGTGAAGTTTTTGACGATTCTTCATTAATTGGTAAGTTCTTTATCAATTTTGTAATCTCTTTGGAATACTATGGTAGAATATGATTTGGGAAAATTGAGATTTGTATATTAGCATATTTTAATGGCTGTTGTGAGTAGCTAATGATGATTTTAAGGTTGGATTGAAGAAGTGGTTAAATTTAAGTGAGTTTTGGAAGTAGTTGTGTTGAAATGGTTAAGTGTACAAGATGTAGATTTTGTCTGACGCGGCCAGTGACACGGCAATGTCGTTGGGCGTGTCAACGATGCTGAGTTCAACGTTGATGACACGACCATTAACACGGCTATGTTCCTAAGCGTGTCATAGTTTCTGTAAGGTAAAATAATTGACACGGCCATTAACACACCCGTATTATTGGGCATGTCAAAGTTTATGTGAGGTAGAATGAATGATACTGGCAGTGACACGCCCATGTCATTGGATGTGTCAATGCCTCTGTATGAGTGAGTTAATGGCATGGTCATTAACATACCCGTATTGTTAGACGTGTTATTTGAGGATAACTCATTTCTTTGACTTTCATTTGTGATTTCTAATTTAAATGGTTTAATGTTGAGAATGCCTTAGAATGTGATATTAAATGGTTGTTTATGATCACATTTGACTTAGGCATTGAAAGAGAGTAGTTTGCCTAACCTTAGTGTTGAAGGGTCACTCGGAAGAGAAGGTTAGAGGAAGTTTTAAAGCTTGTTTTGGAGTGCTTTCTAAGGTATGTACAAACTCTTGATAAATGGAATATGATTGTATTTCATTTGGCCTAACACATTTTGGATGAAAAATGTGTTAAGCTACTTGATACATTATGTATTCATGAACATGATGCTAAAACATGTGAATTGCTATGTATGCATTATTATGCATTGTTAAAAGCCATTGTTAATGGCTAATTGAATGAAATGTGAACTATGTGCAAAATATGAAAATGACCCAAAATATTTGGATAATGTGGTTTGTTGTGAATACATTAAAGATATTATGTAAAGTCATTGGTAATGGCTAGATTGTATAAAATGAGATACATTATGATTATATGATGATGTTGATATAAATGAGATAAATGAGGCAATGTGTCGAGCTTGATCATGAGAAATTGGGAAAATGAGAAAGGAATTGAGAATGAAAAATGTAAATTAATTGTGTGCCTAGTATGTTATTCAATTTTCAAAGTTCTGTATTTAGTGGCATGCCTATATTTGCCTATGGAGCTAGACGCTTGGCGTCACTGTAAAAATATTTTTGCGGTGAAAAGACAGGGTCGTAAGCCTTATAAACTAGTCCTTGAAGCTAGGCTGGGTGAAAAGACCGTGTCATAAGCATAGGCCTATTTGGACTGTTATATTGATATTTTGCATTCGGGCTAGACACATGGTGTCATTATGGACCAAAATGGTAACTCTGAGATTTGAATGAGTATTAGTTGTTTAGGCACATGCTTGTGTATGTGTTTGTGTGAATTATCAAGTGTTAAAATCATATATCTAAAACTGATTTTGAATGTCATATGATGATATAGCATATGAACATTTCGCATTGGCATTGCTTTTGAGTTTTGTTATTATCAAAGTTTATACCACTAGGCTTTTGCCTTAGCGCAATTTTAATTCATCATACAGGTGACATGGGTGATCTGGTGAGAGTTCTACTAGACTAGGTTGGGTCTAGGTTTTTGTTGGTTGAGCTTGAAGTGTTTTGCTACATTAAGATCAGAGTCATTTTGCCAGTATGTATACATTTCATATTATAAAACATTTTGATATTATGTTATGTTTTTGGTATATATATATATATTATAACTTATAAAGAATGTTATGTATAATTGTATAATACGAGATTTTATACTTTTTGATATACATTAATACATAAATGTATAAATATTTTCAGGAATGGAAATATGAAAGTTTTTATTAAATCGGGTTGCGGCATTCTTATACCTTATTTGCATATTTTATATATATTTGGTGTATGTATTATACGTATATAGGATATAAGGGTATTACATACTCCATCTTCAGGGCTATTTTTTTCAGCTAGTTCTGATTTGTCTTTAAGGGCTTATTGTAATACAGATTGGGGAACATGTGCCTTGACTAGAAAGTCTTTTACTGGTTTATATATTTTTTTTGGGTTCTTATCTGATTTCTTGGAAAACTAAGAAGCAGGTTACATTGACTAGATCTTCAGTTAAGGTTGAGTACAAGGGTATGGTAGCCACTTTGTGTGATTTACAATTTCTTATTTATCTGCTCAGGGATTTTGGTTTGTCAGCATTGCTACCTATTTCTTTGTATTGTGATAATCAGGCAGCTTGCACATTGCTGCAAATCCTGCATTTCATGAGAGGACTAAGTACTTGGATATTGATTGCCATATAGTTAGGAATAAGCTTCAAGAAGACTTCATTTCTACTGCTCATATCTCTTCCAAGCTTCAACTTGTTGATTTGTTCACTAAGCCCATGCATGTTGCTGCTCATCAATCTTTGGTGTCCAAGATGGGATTACTTTATTAATCTCCTTCTTGAGGGGTGTTTGATAAATTATATATTGTTAATATATGATTATGTACTTTTACTTTTTTGTACATGCTACATTAGGGTTATACTTTTCGATAAGGGTAGTTTTAGTAATTTGACTTGTGTGTATAAAGAAAATGATAGCTTGTATACAGGCTCTAGAACATTCAATACAATCTACAAAATTCATTCACTTTCTTCTTTTCTCTCTACGTTTCCTTATATTGTAACCCTAAATCCTTTTTTCTTTATAGAGTCCTTGGACATGTATCCGACTCGACTCTGAAAAGATAATTTATTAGAAAAAAAAAGAGCATGTAACAATGAAAAGGATTATGGCAAGGGAGATGGGAAGTTCAGTACCATTAACTAGTGCATTTAATCATGAATTCTTTTCTTCTTCTTCTTTTTCCTTCTCCATTTGGATAAATTATTGAATTGGGTGATTTCTAATTTAACCAATCCACCAAATAGTTGATACAATTTTCCATTTTCAAGGCAATAGAATTTATGGCTTTGGAAGATTGCCCTGGTGGATAGAATTGGATGTGTGATCGCACGTTACAGAAAATTTCTTCTTAGTTGACATTAACTAAGATCATTGTATTATTAAGTTTACTCCGACTTATCAATTTCAGCTCTTATGATTCGCCATATTTGGAAGCTCTTTCCAAATTTTCCATTTCAGCAGGTCTTGGATGTGGAATTTGGCAGTTTTGATCCCATTTCTCTGTTCTTTTAACTTCTAAAGTTCTGCCGGATGAAGGCCATAGCTATGTTGTCAAACATTGGAAAAAGCAGAAATTTATATGGTGGTCAGGTTCCATTTGAGTTCATGTTACAGTTGATCAAAAATAAAGAAGGTCTAGTGTTAAGGATATATGTTAATTTTTTGCCCATTATATATGATTTTTGTTACTAAACAATGTGATACTTATTTGCAGTGATCATTGCCAATTAGCCAGCCTCGTATCTTTGAATGAATTCTCTCAGCATATTAAACAGTCAAAACAGATATCTAGACTTAAGAAAATATAGTTTGATATTGCTTCATTTCTCTGTAATCCAGTGAGAATGAGTAGAGGACATATTACACATAGAAAGATTGCATGAATTAAAAATGTCTTAATATATAAAACCATATATGAAAATAAAACCCCTCTTCATTCTATAAGATAAATTCTTGTAACAGAATGAGTTTTGTAAATTAGTTTTGATAGGCTTATCTCTTATCCTA
Source organism: Garcia nutans (assembly GCA_947685225.1). Lineage (NCBI taxonomy): Eukaryota > Viridiplantae > Streptophyta > Magnoliopsida > Malpighiales > Euphorbiaceae > Garcia > Garcia nutans. The sequence continues at coordinate 1,816,040 of CANTUV010000076.1, forward strand.
TAGGTGCTCACAATTGTATATAAATATACTGTACATTTCATAGGAAAATATATATTAGAATTCTATTTCTTCTCATATTCTTTTATGGTATCAGAGCTTTCTCGTCTAACGATAGAATTTTTTTTTTCTTGACTTCGTTAACCTGTAAGTCATGAGTGCTGATATTTCAACTTCAAAAACACCTTCAGTTCTTCAAACACCATCTAATATTGTTGTTTCTGGAGATAATCAATTAATCTCCATAAATACTACTGCTCAAGCCCCACTTAAGCTTACCAGTGCGAATTACATGTCTTGGTTTACACAATGGGATTCACTCCTAGTCGGATACGACTTTAAGAAATTTGTTGATCAACCTCTATCTGCTACTCAACTTGCAGATTCGTTTTGGGTTCGGCAAGATCAACTGATCCGCAGTGCTCTTGTAGCCTCTTTATCAGTTGATATCGTTCCTTATGTAGTTGGCGAGAAGACTTCATATGACGTATGGAAAACACTGGCAAACACTTATGCAAACCATCTCAGGCTCGAATCATGAGCTTGTACGAGTCTCTTCTCACGATTAAGAATGGATCGCAGACCATCAATGAATTTTTACAGAAAGTGAAAGCAACTATTGCTATTTTGGCCAAGGCTGATATTCAAATCTCTATGCCAGAAGTCGTTCTATATGTACTTCATGGTTTTCCATCTGAATACAGAGAGGTGGCTGCCGCTTTGCGTGCTCGGGAAACACCAATTACTTTTGAAGAATTACATGAAAGGTTGTCAGATTTTGAACTTCAGATTGAAAGGGATTCTGCGCACATCACAGGACCAACCACTGTGAATTATACAACTCGAACTGGTGCAGTGCCATCTTTTCGAAATTCAAATAATCAGAATTTCAATGCATCCAATCAGAATTCTTCTGCCTCCTGGAATTTGAATGGTGGGAAACAATCTCAACAAAACAAAGGGACGGTGATTTGCCAATTCTGTGAAAGGCCTGGTCATGTTGTTAAGAAGTGTTGGAAATTGAAAAAGTTGTGTCCTTTATTGTTTAGTTCCAATAATTCCAAGCCACAGGTTCATCATGTTTCCACAGAACCCTCAGGCCAAGGATGGATTATGGACTCCGCGCAAATCAACATGTTACCCAAGATCTGGCTAACTTGTCAATGCACTCAGAATATGATGGTACAGATGCTGTAGTTCTTAGTGATGGTAACAATTATCCCATAACTCATACTGGTAATGCTTCTTTGAATTCTTTATCTCGCCCGTTGACATTACACAATGTGCTGTGTGTGCCTGGCCTTAATAGGAATCTTATTTCTGTATATCAATTTTGTCTTTCCAACAATGTGGAAGTAGCTTTTAATCCTTGTATGTTTACTGTGAAGGATATGCGCACGGGACAGCTTCTGGCGGAGGGAAAACCGACTGATGGTGTTTATGAGTGGCCAAAGTTTTCTCCGAAAAGTGTTCAACCATCTGTTGCTCATACAATGGTCAATTCACATTCCTTATGGCATCGGCGTTTCGGCCATCCTACTACTCTGGTTATGCATCATATTTTTCAACTTCTTAGTATGTCTTCTAGTTCAGTTGAGTCTTCGTTTTTCTGTGATTCATGCAAATGTAATAAGATGCATAAGACTCCTTTTCATGAGTCGACAATGCGTAGTTTTGCACCTTTAGAACTTATTTATTCTAATGTTTGGGGTCCTGCCCCTTATGTGTCAATTGACGGATTTCGTTATTATGTTATTTTTGTCGATCATTTTACGAAATATGTTTGGTTGTTTCCTATAAAACAAAAATCTGATGTTTCAATTGTGTTTCCTCAGTTTCATAAACTTGTTGAGAAATTTTTCAATAAGAAAATTATTTCCCTTTATTCAGACAACGGGGGTGAGTTTATTCATTTGAAATCATATCTTCAAAATAATGGCATCTCTCATTTTCTTACTCCACCATATACACCACAACATAATGCCATTGCCGAACGTCGACATCGGCACATTGTTGAAACCGGTATCACAATGCTTTATTTAGCTAAACTTCCTCTCACTTTTTGGTCATATGCTTTACAAACTGCCACTTATCTAATCAATCGTATGCCCACACCAATTTTGCAAAACAAATCACCATTTTGTTGCTTACATAATAGAGAACCAAATTATGCTAAACTTAGGGTCTTTGGGTGTCTTTGCTATCCCTGGATTAGACCGTATAACTCCAATAAATTGCAACAACGGTCTGTTCCATGCGTCTTTCTTGGCTATTCTCAGAATCAGAGTTCTTATAAGTGTTATGGTCCTATGTCCAAAAAGTTGTATCTCTCTAGACATGTTGAGTTTGTTGATCATGTTTTTCCCTATGCGTCGATTGATGGTAATCTAGTCAGACCAAATTCTGAAAGTCTTTCTTCCTGGTCACCATTTCATTTTGTCGTTCCAGTCACTAATTCTGTGCAGGATCATTCACAAACACCATCTGATGTTTTTTCTCCACTTGAAATGTCTCCTGCTCAACCTTTATCGTCAACTACAACGGAAAGACAATCTGGTTCAGGTATGGGTTCTTCGTTGTCTGCTCCTTTGAATTTGGAAGCTAATGATTCTATTTTCGCCTCTATACATGATACTGATGCGCCGATTGAGGTTGTCCCAGTTCAGTTCACTCATCCTATAACGACTAGGAGCAAGAATAACATTTTTAAACCAATTAATCAATTGTGCTTGTCTAATGAAGTTGTTGCTACCCAGGTTGTGCCAAAAACAGTTGTTTAGGCGCTCAAGGATCCCAAATGGCGTAAGGCCATGGATGAAGAATATACAGCATTACTGAAGCAGGATACTTGGAAACTTGTTCCACCAACAACGGCTTCCAATATTGTGAGTTGTAAATGGTTGTTTCGGGTGAAGCATGATTGTGCAGGAAATCCGATTCGCTATAAGGCTCGGCTTGTTGCCCGGGGATTTACCCAAAGGCCAGGGGTCGATTTTGATCAAACATTTTCACCGGTGGCAAAGTACCCAACGGTTCGGGTAATTTTGACTATTGCAGTAACTAGTGGTTGGAATCTACGGCAAGTGGACGTCAATAATGCATTTTTGCATGGGCGACTTTCTGAAACTGTGTTTATGGAACAGCCGAAAGGTTATATTGATAACAGCAAACCAAATTTTGTCTACAAGCTGGAAAAATCACTGTATGGGCTCAAGCAGGCGCCTCGGATGTGGTACCATGAACTGAAAGAATTCTTGATTTCAGCTGGGTTTGTTCAATCTCATTTGGACAATTGTTTATTTATTCGGTCCACAGGAAAAGACATAATTTATTTACTTGTCTATGTTGATGACATAATTGTTACTGGTAGTTCATCTGTACAAATTGAAGAGGTAATTAAACAGCTTGGCAGTCGTTTTTCTATTAAAGATTTGGGGGCGTTGAATTATTTTCTTGGAGTCGAAGTTGTTCGAACTTCCACCGGTTTGTTTTTGACTCAGCAAAATTATGTTCGAGAATTGCTTGAAAAGGTGAAAATGGATGGTGCCAAGTCGGTGACAACACCTTTATCACCTATGGTTTCTTTATATGCTGATGATTCTGCCCACTTGACTGAAATTTCAGAATATAGATCTTTGATTGGTGGATTACAATATTTATTATTAACTAGACCTGATATTGCTTATGTGGTTAATAAGCTTTCTCAATTTACTGCAAGACCAACAAATAATCACTGGACAGCTGCAAAGCGATTACTTCGGTATTTAATTGGCACTTTTGATTATGGGTTGTTTCTTCATCGTGCCTCTCCAGGGCATTTACATGCCTATTCCGATGCTGATTGGGCAAGAAATCGTGATGATCGCACTTCCACCAGTGCTCACATTATTTATCTTGGCAAAAATCCAGTGGCATGGTCCTCCAAGAAGCAACGAACAATTGCTCGATCATCGACCGAAGCGGAGTATCGGTTTGTTGCAACTACTTCTGCTGAACTTACTTGGATAAAAAATTTATTGCTCGAGCTGAAGTACAAGTCTCCAACGACTCCGGTTATCTATTGTGATAATCTGGGAGCCACATATGTTGCAGCAAACCCCGTGTTTCATTCTAGAATGAAACATATTGCTATAGATTATCATTTTGTCAGAACACAAGTTCAACAAGGTCAATTGCAGGTTGTTCATGTTTCTTCCAAAGAACAACTTGCAGACTTATTGACAAAAGCACTGGCAAGTTCTGATTTTCTTCGGTTGAGGTCCAAGATTGGCATCGTTTCACGGTCTGCCATCTTGCGGGGGTGTATAAGATAAATTCTTGTAACAAAATGAGTTTTGTAAATTAGTTTTGATAGGCTTATCTCTTATCCTATAGGTGCTCACAATTGTATATAAATATACTGTACATTTCATAGGAAAATATATATTAGAATTCTATTTCTTCTCATATTCTTTTACATTCAATCCCAGATGAAATGGAACTTCAGTTCAACTATTGATAAAGTTGAGGAGCAAGGCGTGGGGTGAGAACAATTTCAAGAGGAGTTATCTTTGGTAAGGCAATACCTTTACCTTCAGTCATATCCACTGGCTCATTTCCTGGAGTTGTGACATTAAATGCTTGAAGAAACCTTGCAAGAGTTATATTCATCATTTGCATAGCAAAATTCAACCCAGGACAAGACCGTCTTCCTGCTCCAAATGGCAAGTACTCGTAATGTTGACCTGAAACATCCAAATTTGCATTTTCTGCTAAGAACCTTTCTGGCTTGAACGCTTCAGGATCAGCCCAGACATTTGGATCTCTATGCAACTTCCATAAGTGTGTAAACAGACGAGTGCCTTTAGGAATATGATATCCGGCAATGGTACAGTCTTCTGTGGCCTCACGAGGAACTCCCAGTGGACCTGGTGGGTATAACCGCAATGTTTCTTTAATCATGGCTGAGAAGTACTCCAATTTCTCAATATCTGAATCATCTACCCATCTTTCTCTTCCAACTTTTTGGTCTAGCTCTTCTTGGACTCTTTCCAATGTACTTCTGTTGTTCAATAAATTCGACAAGGCCCATGTCATGGTGATCGAAGTGGTATCAGAGCCAGCAACAATGAGTGACTGAAACATAAAATTGAAAACTTTTGTAATCAGCAATTGCAAACAACTACTTAGTTCAGACAAATTTAAGTTCTTTTATTGGATTTGAGTCATTTTAATTTTAGTTTGTTCAAATGTTAGTTTTGCTGGAGTCATCAATCTAAATATGAATTTGTAATTTACATCTAAATGTATTTTAAATTTCTTTCAAAAATATAGAGAAGAGAGTTCTAAAACATACCATTGCAGTCGACTTGATAATTACATCACGCTTGTGGCCGAGTTTGGTATCATCCTCAATGACTGATAACATAACATCGATAAAGTCTTTGTTGGAGTCAGTCTTGTTCTTCTTTGCTTTGTGTTCTTCAATCCAACTTGACATAATAACATCCAATTCTTTGGAAACTTTCTGCATAGTTTTCTTAATTCCTTGAAAATCCCACCATCCAAGAAATGGGATTAAATCACCAGGAACAAGAGCTCCAACAACATACATGAATTCTCTCATGATCTTCCCAATAGGTCGGCCATGTTCATCTCTTCCTTCTTTATCATTCCCTTCAAAATATCTCTTTCCTGCAACCATTCTTGTAATTATATTCAAAATTAAATGTTCAAGCGATTCAGTCATGTCAATCTTTTTTTGACCATCACTTTGCAAGTAAAAATGTTTGATCATATTATTCACTTCTGAGACTTGAACATGTCTCATTAACTTAATTCTTTGCATCGACAAGAGCTCAATCATGATCAACTTTCGCATATTACGCCAATAACTACCATAAGGGGCAAAACCAAAAGCAGCATAATTGTAGCCAATATACTTAGCTTGGCTAGATGGTGGCCGGGAAGAGAAAAGAACATCATTTGTAGTGAAAGTCTCTTTCATAGCTTCATGATTGCTAATAATGATTGCTTTATGAGCTCCGAGTTTGACTGTGAAGATAGGGCCATATTTATCAGCCATATCACCCATGGTTCGAGCCAGTGTCTGATCGCCGCCGAGTCGATGGAGGTGACCGATAATTGGCAAGGCACCAGGTGCTTCTGGGACTGTCAAGCCCTTTGTGTTTTTGGTGTTTTTCCTTAACCTCCATAGATTATAAAGCAACACAAATGCTATAACTCCAGCAATTGCAAGAAGATTTGAAGACAAATCCATGATAGGCTCAAAGGGTTGTGCAATTGCTGATAATCCCAATTCTATTTATACAGCAGAATTCATTTCTCCACTAGTATTATTAACACTTTTGACTGGCAACTGGCTAGTATAAAATAATTAAATAATTTTTTAGTCAAATTTGGCTTCTTGAAATTAATTAATTAAGGCTATTAAATATTTTATTCATGGGGTATATTATTTACTCTCATTGACATGAAATTTCCTTAATTTATACTACCAAAATCAAGTTGAATCCTGTTTAGATTAATAAATTTTCAGTCAATTTTGGTGTCCCTTTTTTTGTTTTGCTGTTTTCCTTTAGATTTTGTTTTCTTATTTTTATTTAATGGTTGTAAGTTATCCAGCATTATATTATATTATATTATAAAATAATATTCGGATCTTGAATTTTCAATCTGGAGGAGTTTAATCTTAATTTTTTTTTAGAAAAAGAAAAGCTAATTTGCGCTTCACCAAATATAGTCATTTACACATGCCTACTTTATATTTCATCCTTTTGAAATTCATCGATCAATACTTATTATTTTGTTTATGGGGTAAATCATTTACCCTTGAGATGTTTGCCCTTACTTTGCTCGTTGTTATCAACATTAATTTATATATGTAAATATACTAAATTTTACAAAGTAATGATTGTTATTGTAACGAGTAATCTTGATATTAATGATAAAAAAATATTTTTATAATATTATAAATTCTAGAAAAAAAAATTATATCATATGTCATTTTTTTAACTTTTAAAAAAAATACTTAACTGTTTAATACACTAATTATACATTAAGTGTATACCTCCAATAATACAATATATTTTTAATATACTAGATGTATATTTATGAAAAAAGGAATATTTTTGAAATTACAAATTTAAAATTTGATTTTAAAAAAAGATATTTTGAGAAAAAAAATTATCTTTTGGAATATTTTTGAAGAAATTCCTAAATTTTATGGTGAGTAATAAATAGGAAAAAAATATAAATTATCATATTTAAAAAATTATTTAAATTGAATTGTCTCAATATTAAATAATAACTTATTTATATATCGAATGTACCTTTGTTGTTCAAAAAAAAAAACAAATGTACATTTCAGAAAATATAAAATTAGATTAGATGATTTATGTTTGTTCTTTTCTTATTTTTTAATTGTTTAGGTGAAGTAAAATACAATCTTGAAAATGATAGGCGGCAACCACGACTATAGCTTTGTTTGAACTGAAATCAAAATAATTCCCCTTTTGGCGATAATATAAGTTTCTTTGCTCGTTCAAGAAAAAAAAAAAAAGATATGTTTTTATTTTTATTGATATTTTTACTCGATGTTGTGCACTCCACGTTCCAGTTGTATATTTAAAAATTATTTCTTAATATCAAAATTCAAAGTTTAATCGATGAGAAAAAAATAAATTTTCTTATCAACAAAAAATCGATGATTTTGAATCAATTTATTTATTGATTAATATTATATTAATCATGAAATTAGAAAATTAAAAGAGATATGTAGGTTATACAATTCATTTAGTTTACATCTATTTATTGTAGGAAAAATATAAAAACTTAAATATAAATAGAATGAAAGCGTTATTGCAGCTGATATGATAACCATATTTTTCTAATGATATAATATTAAAGCATTGTTTTTTAAATTAAATTAAACAACTATTAACACCAAATGTGACTGTAGTTCTTCAAACTTTGCATAGAAATACTTGGAGTAAAAAATTAAATAAATAAATAGAAACTTAGCAACCATGGACAACATTAACCCCAAAAAAATCACCATTAAGAGAAAATAATAATTATTATAAATATAAAAAAAATAGATAGAGAATGAGAAATATAAAAGATCTTTTTATTATCAATTGTATATAATACACTACCCATAATGTGGTGTATATAATGGTGTAACTAGATTTTAGATAAGAACAAAAGATTATGCAATTAATCCTAATCTGAATAGAATAATGTTAATCATAATCCTAATAAACTAAGATTAATCTAATTAAGTAGTAATCCACATCTTTCATAACACTTTCCCTTAGATAACTACCCCTATGAACATGCCTTATTAAAATTTTGCTAAGAAAAATTAAGCAAGATAAAAACTTAGCGAAAAAAAAAAGAGTACAGTGTTCATAGGTAACATCCCCTCAAAAATATATCCAAATAAGATATTTTAAGTGAACATATTCCAATATTTTGTACATGTATTTTGAAGAATAATATCAGCAATATCTTTGTGAACAAATCTGCTGGACTGTCACTTGAACAAACTTTGCAAACATCGACTTTTTCTTTCTTCATAAGTTCATGAGTGTAAAAGAACTTTAGTGATATATATTTACTCTTGTTACCTTTTATATAATCTTTCTTGATTTGCGCAATATGTGTTACATTATCTTCATGCAATATTGTTGGTTTCTTAATTTTTAATAGGTGAATCACAAGCTCCTCTAATAAGTTTGATTATGGTTCTTAACTATACACATTTACTACTAGTTTCATGAATAGCTAATATCTCTAAATAATTTGGTGAAGTAACAATAATTGTCTACTTCACAGATCGCTATGAAATAGCTGTATTATTACATATGAAGGCATATCCCACATCAGAGCCACATAGATAGCGTAGAACATATTTCATTCCATTCTAATATTTTTTAATTAGTGCAGAACTAAACCTTGCAAAAAAAAGTTAACAGCAAAAATAATATTTAGTATTGTATTATTAGAAATATATAAAGATTCAATATTATACTGAGATATGATATTTCAGGACCAATAATCTCTTCATTATTTTTTTGTGAGTGAAAAGTATCTCCGTTTATATCAAGAGAATGAACAATAATTGAAGTTTTTAATGGATAAGATTTATCCATATAAAATTATTTAAAGTTTGATATATAATTTTTGATGGATAATGATTTCATTTGACAAATACTTAACTTTAAATCCAAGATAAAATTTTGTTCTTCCAAGATCTTTCATTTTGAATTCATTATTTAAATAATCTACAGTAATTGAGATCTCTTCTACAGTTTTCAATATATTTAAATCATCAACATAAATTGCAACTATAACAAATTCTGAATTTATCTTCCAGATAAAAATATATAAAAATATATAGGCAAATGAAATTATTTTCATATGCATTTTTCTAAGTATTCAAATAGACAATTATATTACATTCGTTTAAATTATTTTAGCCCATACAAGGATCTTTGGATTTCAAAATAGTATATTTTTTAAAGTGTCGTATGTTTCAAGCATCTTGATGCTTCATACATCTTAAATCCTTCAAGGATATTCATATATATGTCATTATCTAATGAACCATATAAGTAAACTGTCACAATATTCATCAAATATATGCCGAACCTTTCAAAAATCTAAAGATAATATCATTCATGACAAGGGAATATTTCTCATCATAATTTTTATCAGATCTTTGTTAGAATTTTTATATCACAAGTCGTGTCTTATATCTCACAATTTTATTTAACTCATTTTTCTTATAAGCCATATGAGTAAGTTATCATGATATATATCGAGCCCTTCCGAGGCTGCCAAACTAATTTTGAGAGTAATTACATAATAGAAGAAATGTGTACTTTTCATGATCTCATTTAATTTATTTCTTTTACATACAATACCCCATGGGTCTGATATCTTCTGGTATCTGAACAACTGGCCTAAAAATTATATGTTTAGCAAATGAATCTAGCTCAGCCTTGATTACTTTCCATTTTAGTATATCACTTCGATATCAATAAATTTAAATATTTTTAGGCTCAAGCATATTTTTGATAATTTCAACAACAACATATGCAAACATATTATCAACAATAATTTAATCTTTTTTTTACATATTTCTATATTTTAATGCGATCTCATAATTTTTCTGTACCGAAACTATTTCTGAGGCTACTTCTCTAGAAATATGAGTTGTTGATTTATGTTACTTTTGACCTCTTTATGAGTGTCATTTTGAAATTATTCATTTTCTCTTCTTTAAAAAATAATAATTTAAATCAAGTGGTTTATCACACTTCAAGTGTATATTATATTCATTGGCAGATATATTAATAGGATGTCCTGCAGAGATAATCAATCAAGCATGACTATTAGCAGCTAGAATATGTGATTTAAACACATTCTGGGTAGCTGTAAAGATATTTAAAAATTGATTTGTAATATTCTGTAAATAAATTAGTTTTTAAACTTTCAGTTCACATTAATTTGTACGTGTATCAAGATTGGATAAAGTTAGTGTATTCCAATCTCTTGTGCTTTTGGCCTTTTACTTTTATCTTTTCCTAATGGTGAAAAAACTAACTCACTAAAAATATTGCTCTAAAAAATATATTGTTAATGTCTATAATATCTAATATAGATAATTAAAACCTACATAAATATCAAGATAATATTGATAATACATTTTATTTCTTTAAAGGGATGTAATAAAAATAGATACACTATAACAAAAAATTTTAATATCTCAAATTCTAAATAAGATATATTATGTCAGATAAACGCAAGTTGTAAAGTGAAAAATTTGTGATGTTCAAATAATCAAATACAAATTAAAGGTGCAACATAAACAATAACATGTATCCAAGCGAATATCAAAAGTTTTGATTTCATAAGAAAAATAATAAAAATTGATCTTAAAATCTTAATAAATAATGATTCAACTAAACCATATTGAGTATGAATATATGCAATAAAATGTTCAATGATAATATAATTATAAAATAATTTTCAAGTGAACTCATATGCATTATCCATAAAAATTGTCTTGATATGATAATCAAGAATCATTGACCTTAACTTTATAATTTGAGCAAAAAATTTAATAAAAATAGTATTACGAGTTGACAACAGATAAATATGTGACCATCAAGTTGAAGCACTAATTAAAATCATAAAGTATCTAAATAGTCTACAAGATTAATCGATAGGGCTATAAATATTCCATTGTATTCTTTGTAGAAATTTAGGGGACTCTAAATATAATTAGATAGTAAATGTCTCATAATTAATTTACCTTGAGTATAAAAAGTACAAAAGTAATCATTAGACAAAAGAATTTTTTGATTTTTCAATAGATGTCCATTTATATTCTCAATAATATGTCGCGTTATATTTGAATCAAAATGACCAAAATAACCATGCCAAAGTATAAAAATTTTGGGATCTATGCACTTCCGGTGTATATAGTGTAACTCAACCATCTTTATTTTTTATAAAGTGCAATCCAGTTAAGAAATTTAAAATTTCTTAAATATGAACTTCTGGTTCAAATTTGTTGAGTTAAAACATAAAAATTCAATATATCTCTCACTTTGTTTCAATAGGATATCCATTGCGACGTATTCTTTAAAACTTAATAAATTTCTTTCGGATCTACTTGAATACAATTCATAATCAAAATATTATTTTGCTCAAATTTAAAATATAAGGTAGACTCTTGTAGAGTCTTTAACCACATTTGCAGAACATTAATTTCTATTAATGTTAACTATAATAAATATTTTCTGATCATAAAAAATTATAGGAGTTGTGCCAATATATATCTTTTTGTCACTTTTACTCTTATAATTGATAGAAAAAAAATTTTTTCACCATGATCCTTTTATCAAGATCTCGTCTATAGTCTTAAAAACAAATATCACATTCAGTTCCGGAAATGATGTTAAGTCAATTGGGCGAATTTGATGATTTTGCATCAAAAGCTAAAAATTTTGTTTAGCTACAAGTAAAGAAGAAATTATTTTAAAATATTTTATGAATCTATACTCTTAATATTGCTACTGCAAGAGCACATTTGAGGTATGAAAAATTTAATATTCACTAAAAAGGCTGTAATAAATCATTAATAATGAGATAATCGATTTTTAATTTCTCATATGAATAATCAAAAGGAAAATAATTATTTTTAAGCGATCATGTGAGAATGTTTGACATGATCCATGGATGCGAGTCAGACCCGTGCAAAATAATTTGCAAGCTTCATCAAATAAAGTCAAGAAAATAAAGTTTGTAGGTTAAAAAAAAAGTCAATTTATGGCTTTAAGCAGACTTCAAGATAACTGTATATTTGCTTTCATAACTCTATTTTATTAAATTATTTTACTATGATAGATGGGGACTACTATATCCACATCAAACGAGTGAAAGTAAAGTTCATCATAATATCGTTATATGTTGATGGCATCCTAATTGCCGTAAATGACAAAGTGTTTCTGAACTACATTAAAGAGTAGTTGTCAACCAGTTTTGAAATGAAAGATATGGGTCAGGCTATATATAAGGTTGTAATTGATTTGAGCTGAACCAAACTTTGGAAAGCTCAAGCTTGGCTAGTCATAAAATAATCTAGTTCGAACTCGAACTTGAATCGAGCCCAAGCTTATATCGATTCAGCTCGTATATCATATATTTCGAGTTTGATTTAAATAAGTTTAACGAGCTCAACGAACTTATTTCAGTTTTTCCTTTTTTATTTTTCTTTTCTATATTTTCATAGAAAATATACTAAAATTAACATTTTTATGAAGGACAAACAATATGATTACATATTAAGAAAAATAAAATATTTTATTACCATAATTTTATATTCTATTATAAACTACTAAGTTATTTTATATTTTATATTATTTAATTTTTCATCACATATACCATATATTAATAAATTATATAAATTAAATTAGTTAAAAAAATTAATATATATATATATATTAAATTATATATATTTTACTCTAATATAATAAATGAGCTAACTTATGAGTCTAACTCATGAGCTTTTTAAACGAGTTAGCTCGCGAGCTAACGAGTCAATTATTTCTTAGCTTGAACTTGGCTCATTTAACAAACGAGCAGTTTGAGCTCGAGCCTAAACAAACTTTTATCGAACTGAGACCCAATCCGAGCTCCAGTAGTTTGGCTCATTTACAGTCCAAGTCATATATATTCTTGAAGTAAATATTTCGAAAAATAGATAGAGAAAATTGTTATCTCTTTCTCAAGAGGCATATATAAGGAAAATATTTGAGTAGTTTAATATGCATGATTGTAAACCTATGGACACCTCCATAAACAAAGGTGAGAAAGTCAAGGGACAATGTCTCAAAACTCCAAAAGAAGTAAAATGTATAGGAAATGTACCTTATGCAAGTGTTGTTGGAAGCATTATGTATGTAAAGTTGTGTACAAGGCCAAATATTTGTTTTACCATTGGTATGGTAAGCATATTCCAATCAAACCCAGGTTTAGTATATTGACAAGCGGTTAAAAGAATATTAAGGTATCTAAAAGAATTGCCAATTATTTATTATGTTATATAGAAGGCTATAAGTTTGATAGGTTATACGTGTGAACCCTCTAATTTTGCACTTCATTCATAAAAAGTTAGGAAAATTAAAATTAGGAAATTATCAAATATATATTGCATTAAAAATATATATATTCTATATTAAATTAAATTAAATTAAAAAATTCGTTTGCGCGACGTAGAGCCTAGCACAGCCTGTCCGCGACGCATGGGGCTTAGAGGCTCCATCTGGCTTCTATAAATAGTAACCTTTATCTCTTGTTTTGGGATCCAAATTTTGGACGCCGAAACTCAGTCAAATTGCATTTGTACTAAAAATTTAATTAAAATATTCAATCTTCCCCCCTCTTACTGCGATTAATTTCTCGCACTATCATTAATCAATTTTATTCAATTTTCTGCTCATGTGGAGTTACGAAGCGGCAAAACCCTCCAACATTTTGTCAAGAAAAAGCAACTGTCTGAGGTATCGTTTTCTTTTCTACATCTATTTTTCTTCAGTAATTAATTAACTAAAATTGGTTAATTAAAGCCTTTTGCATTCAAAGGTACGAACTACTTATATCTCTGATTCTCATTCATACAGGATAAGCAGGCACACAAGAAATATTACTTATAGTGACGATCCCACACTTAAACAATCAACCGATCTTTTATCTTAATTTTTTTTATTTTCATTATTATTGTTATTATTTCTCCTTCCTCTTTTTCTTGATACCTTGGGCTCCATTTCAAATTTGGTGAGTTTTGCAATAGTCGCCATTATTATTTCATTCATCTTCCTTTTTCTTTAATTGATTAATTGAGAATTTATACTCAATCTAGAACCCATAAGAGGCTAGAGTTGAAGCCCCCATGAAATTATTATTTTTAGTAGAGATGTAATATTTATCTTTCGTATTGCATTTTATGGAAGTCATGTTATTATATGCTCATACACCATAATAATGTCATTCACGATTAATCTTGGCATAAATCATAAAAATAATATTTTTAATCGCAAAGGTTAAAATCAATCAAAGGAAAAATGTTTTATTAAAATCATTTAGAAAACTTAGCTTGAGATCCATCATGATTGGTTTCAGAATAGTCTCCTTTTTGGGTAAAAATTTAGCAAATTTAATGGAGTCAATCAAATGAGTTTTTCCTTAATTTTTTTGAACAAAATAAATTAATGTGATGACTCTCTAATTTTCACTTTTCAAAATAAAAGTCATCATCCTTTTTTAAAATAAAAGGAGAGTTTCTTTTTAAAATAAAAAAATAAATTTTTTTAAAATAAAAGATAAATTTTAAATATGTATTTACCGAACCAACTAGAGACTATACGCGGCGGTGTCATGTGAAACTTAGCTTAATTGAGCATTTTAGCTCCCGACACTCGAGTGGGTCATATTGGTACTCAAGCAAGGCCTCACATACTGACACTGACTGGGCAAGATATATAAAAGAAAATCCACTTCTGGATTTGTCTTTCTACTTATTAATGGTGTTATCTCTTGGAGTACAAAGAAACAATCACGCATAGCCCTTTCCATAATAGAAGTTGAATTTGTGGCATTTTCAGTTATGGTATAAGAAGGTGTCTGGCTTAAAAGATTCTTAAAACTTTTGGGTTTAAGTGTTGTTGACAAAATTAGTGACCATATATTATGATAGTCAAGCGACTATTGCCTACACTATGGACTTAAAGTTCCACTGCAATATTAAATACATACATATTAAGTACAACTTTATGAGAGACATGGTAACACTTAAATAGGTGAACATGAGATATTTTTCTACACTTGATATAGTTGTTGATCTATTTACAAAATCAATTCCCAAAGACATATTCATTAAGCATGCAAAGACACGAGGAATGTGTAGATTTTAATATTTATTGTTTTTCCCAAACTATGTTCATTCTATATTTATTAACTGTAACGACCCCACTAGCACAGTCTTACGATAGCTGGTCATATTGGGTCTTTTCTCCCGTAGGTGGACCAAAGTCCCAACCCTCAACCCAGCAGGCCGCCACAGTACCCGTTCACCTCACGGCTCCCGAGCAGAAATTTGTTTATTTGGCCTCAAATGAGGTCGCCTCCCTCAGTTTCGAACACATGACCTCCTCCCTTAAGAGGAAACCATGAGATGAACGAGTACCATTTCTACCACTGGTAGAAATGGTACTCGGCTAGGCACGCTAAATCTCTTAAGGGAGAGGTCGCGTGTTCAAAACTGAGGGAGGCGACCTCATTTGAGGCCAAATAAACAAATTCCTGCTCGGGAACCATGAGGTGAACGGGTACTGTGGCGGCCTGCTGGGTTGAGGGCTGGGACTTCGGTCCACCTATGGGAGAAAAGGCCCAATATGACCAACTGTCGTAAGACTGTGCTAGTGGGGTCGTTACAGTTAAAAAGGCACCTTTTTAACTGTAACGACCCCACTAGCATAGTCTTACGACAGCTGGTCATATTGGGCATTTTCTCCCGTAGGTGGACCGTAGTCCCAGCCCTCAACCCAGCAGGCCGCCACAATACCCGTTCACCTTTTAACTGTAACGACCCCACTAGCATAGTCTTACGACAGCTGGTCATATTGGGTCTTTTCTCCCATAGGTGGACCGAAGTCCCAGCCCTCAACCTAGCAGGCCGCCACAGTACCCGTTCACCTCACGGCTCTCTAGCAGGAATTTATTTATTTGGCCTCAAATGAGGTCGCCTCCCTCATTCGAACCCATGACCTCCTCCCTTAAGAGGAAACCATGAGATGAACGAGTACCATTTCTACCGTAGATTTTAATATTTATTGTTTTTCCCAAACTATGTTCATTCTATATTTATTAATGCCAAAATATGATAGTTGTTTTGTGTTTATATGTCTTTGAATGATTTTGTTACATTTGATGTTACTTCTACAGAGCATGTTGGATAGATGATTAACTTTCTTGCTAAGTTAATAACATTTATTTGTCTATATGATGAAGGAAGATGAGATAGTTTATAAGAAATATTATCTAGGTCATAATGAGCTCATGCTTCTAACAAACTGGCCATCTTATTTAATGAGATTCTTATGGCATGTTACACATAATTATACTTGATTTTCTCTTATTCATTTGGCGAGAGTTTTGGACTAATTCGAGTAGATGAGTGAAATCATAATTATACATTGAGTATATCTAATTTATCGCCTGCATAGTATCTCGAAACTATAATGAGTTCTTGATAAACTTATGCTGGATGGGTAATAGTAGGCATTATGACATGTGACTCATATCATATGTGCGTTTTTTTACCATAGAGGGAGATAAAATTCATGATCTTTACTTTTGTCATTATAAGACTCTTTGAGAATTCTGGTTTTCAATTTGGTTACTCTTATTACTTTTAGTTGATCCCTCAAAAATAATTAAGTATTTGCTATCTTAAAGTATTACTAAAGGGTTATGAATGATTCAATCTAATTGAATTTTTCTAAAAAAGCAACTCTAGTTATGATTAAGAGAGCTGAATTAGAAGAAAAATTACTTTGCATTTAACTCCTCTTTGTATATATAAATTGATCAATTATTTTAGTCAGCTAATATAATTGTGGGTGTAAATCATAAAGAGACAATGAAAATGTGATAAATCACCAAGGTAAGTCAACCTAATTAGGGTTATGTATTTATACATAATTTATGAAAAAATAAATTACTTTTAAAATCATTTTATTTATTGTTAAATTTTGTTGATAATAATTAAGAGTTCTCTAAAAATAATAATAAAAAAAGAAATAAGAATATTTTATGTAAAATTAAGATAATAAATTTGTAATTATTAGTATGATAGTTATAAATTTATTATATATATATAGATTTAATTTCTTTTCAAGTTCATATACGTATGTCGTACGTAATTATTGTTGAAACCTATAGCTAACAGGAAAAAAGAGAAAGTCTTGCTGGCAGTTTGCAAAGACTTGTGACCTGCAAAAAATAAATTTAATTGGGTAGTACTATGACTTTTGTGGAGGGAATTAGTCATTTAGTCAATTCACTGATTATGTGGCTCTCATTACTCCTTAGCATCAGATTTTATTTCTACTGATTTTTTCAATTAATGACGTCTCTTTTTCATTTTATTTTACCAACTCCAAAGATTCGCAACTGTTTCACGATCAATTAGTTTGAATGTTATAATGTTGGAATTTAAGAAAAATAATTAATCAGCAATGGGTTAGCAAGGACAATAAATTACATGGCAAATGCTTTTGCAATTTCAAATTAGAAATGACATCGCGAAGATATTGCAGAAAGAAATTTCTTAAAAATCCATGACTTTTAGTGACATGCTAATCCATGGACCATATCATTAATAACGTTAAAAAATGTCAATTCAATTGAAATATTGAAAGACACTCTCTGCTTTCCAATCATTCACTTGAAAAATTAAATGATCATTATATTTTTGGCTATAATTGTAATAGTAATCTAAATTCACAGTTTGTATTGGTGACATTAAAAAAACATAGACCAAAACATAAGATTTGTATGTAACTTTTTGGCCTTATTTTAATTAAATATTAGATAAGTGATGGGTCTAGCTCACAAAGAAAAAAAAAGGTCAAAAGAAGCTGCTTCAATTTGCACCGAATTTTGCAAATTGAAGCCAGCAGGTGATGAGCTGTGAAACAGCTCATTAAACGCGGCTAATTTCTTCTATAAATAGAGAAGCATATTGCCTCATTTGATATGAGCTGAGATAAAAAATAAATCTCAGAAAGAGTAAAATTTTTAGAAAGAATGTCTTAAAAATTTGGAGGAAAGAAAAATAGTGAGGTTAATAATTTTAGAGTGTTTTTTTAGAAAACACCTGAGTGCCATTATTTTTGTAATAATCTCCTTGTATACCTACTATTTTTAATAGTGGAAGAAAAATATTCGGAGTTTGTCCCATGGATGTAGCCCTAAAAATTAAGGGTGAACCACGTAAATTTTTTTTGTGCTTATTTTATTTTTTCTTCGACGTAATTATTCTCGTTATTTTATTGCGGAGGCCCTAACAAGTGGTATCAAAGTCGAGGATTTCGGCAGGTCTAGGCGGTCAGATAGCAATACCAGTTTTGTGGATATATTTTAAAAATAAATACACCACGACGACGAGAAAATTACGAGGAATTCGTTGGTGCAGTCCGTTCGGAAAACCGTTGCAGAATTTATTTATTATAAATAGTAACCCTAAAAGGTGACGGCACTATTCACGTGTGCGGTACTATTCACATATACGGTACTATTCATGTATACAGTACTATTTAAGTGTATGATTACTATTCAGGTGTATGAGTACTATTCACGTATATAGTTACTATTTACGTATACGGTTACTATTCATTGGATAGTGAAATTTTGTCAGATTTAGAATTCGACATGGCGAACGACGGGGCAATGATCAAATTGACGGATTCAAATTATTCAATGTGGAAATCTAGAATGGAGGACTACCTTCATTGTAAAGATCTATATGATCCAATTGAAGGTGACGATGCAAAGCCAGAAGAAATGAAGGAAAAGCAGTGGGAGAAGTTAAAGAAGCAGACACTGGGTACGATACGCCAGTGGATAGATGCTAGCCTGTACAATCATGTTAAAAATGAAATAGATCCCCAAGTTCTCTGGAAGAAACTAAAGAATATGTACGAGGCTACAAATGCTCAAGGAAAAGTGTTCATGATTCGTAAAGTCATGAACTTGAAGCTGTTAGAGGGACGATCAATTACACAGCACCTGAACGATTTTGAAGGACTCGTAGCTGAGTTAGCAGTTAGCGGTATGTCCTTGGATGATGAGGTGAAAGCATACCTGCTGTTGGGATCTCTACCGGACAGTTGGGATACTCTTGTGGTATCATTAAGCAACTCAGCTCCAGATGGTGTAGTGACGATGTCTATGGTGAAGAATAGACTACTCAAAGAAGAACTTCACAGAAGGGATGTTGCCAGTACCAGTTCACAAGCCCTTGTCACAGAGAATAGGGGCCGGAGCAAGAGCAGAGGTCGTGGAAATAATAAATCCAGAGATAGATCCAAGTCCGGGGAGAAGAGGACGTGCTACCATTGTGGAAAGCAGGGTCACATCAAAAAGAATTGTCATTTTCTTAAACAGGAGAATGCAAACCGAAGTCAGGATAATGACAGAAATACAATTGCTACAGTCTCAGTAGAAGATGGTGAGGTGACGTTAGTCTCTCATTATGCAGATTGCTATCAAGTTGAAGATGCAGATTCTGAGGGGATAGTAGATTCGAGTGCTTCATACCATTGTGTTCCAAAAAGGGAATACTTCTCCACCTACAAAACAGGTGACTATGGCACTATTAAAATAGGAAATAAGAGTGTTTCGCAAATGGTGGGGATCGGTGATGTCTGTATAAAAACAAGTGTTGGGTGCACATTAACTCTTAAAAATGTGCGACATATTCCTAACCTTCGGTTGAATCTATTATATGTTGGTGTACTGGATAAGGAAGGCTATCAACAACATATAGGTGATGGTAACTGGAAACTCACCAAAGGGTCTTTGGTGGTGGCGAGAGGAAAGCTATGTTGCTCGCTATACAAAACGCATGTAGAGATATGCGCGAGTCAATTGAATACAGTTGGAGATGATGCTATACCAAATTTGTGGCATAGGAGGCTGGCGAACGTTAGTGAGAAAGGGTTGAACATGTTGGCTAAGAAGTCCCTCATCCCATTAACCAAAGGTAAAATAAACCCTTGTGATTATTTTTTATTTGGGAAGCAACATCGTGTTTCATTTCAGAAAAGGTCTAAACGGAGAGACAACAAGTTGGAGTTGGTACACTCTGATGTGTGTGGTCCCATGGAGGTAGAATCTCTTGGAGGAAGTAGATATTTTCTTACCTTCATTAATGATTTTTCGAGAAAGACATGGATATACTTGTTGCGCATAAAAGATGAAGTATTCAAGCACTTTCAGCAGTTTCATGCAATGGTGGAAAGGGAGACTGGAGTGGCATTAAAGTGTTTGCGCACGGATAATGATGGTGAGTATATTTCTAAGGAGTTTAGAGATTACTGTAATCAGCATGGTATCAGGTATGAAAAGACAGTTCCTGGTACGCCACAACACAACAGTGTTACTGAATGGATGAATCGCACCATTATTGAAAGAATCAGATCCATGCTCAAAATGGCTAACTTACCTAAGTCATTTTGGGGAGAAGCTGTCAATACTGTTGTCTACCTAATCAACCGACTACCTTCAGCACCTTTGGATTTTGATATTCCGGAGAAGGTCTGGACAGGTAGGGATATCTCATACTCTCATCTGAGGGTATTTGGCTGCAAGGCGTTTATGCATGTTCTGAAGGAGCAGAGATCAAAACTTGATGATAAGTCAGTTCCTTGCACTTTTGTTGGTTATGGAAATGAAGAGTTTGGCTACATATTATGGGATCCAGTCAAAAAGAAAGTTGTCCGGAGCAGAGACGTAGTATTTCATAAGGATGAGATCATGACAGATACAACTGGTGAAAAATCTACAAGTGATAGTGTTGTAGATACGACACCAGAAAGCATTCCTACAGATGATGTCGTAGGAGGAGGAATGCCAGAATCATAACAGGAAGAAGCAGAAGAGCCAGTCGTAGGGGATCAAGAGACTATTATAGATGATGATGTAGAGGGTGTTGAGCAGGGGGAGCCAGAGAACCTCATTCCACCAGAAGATGTTAAACCTCAGTTGAGAAGGTCAACCAGAGAACGCCAACCATCTACAAGGTATTCTAGTTCTGATTATATTTTGATTACTGATGAGGAGGAACCAGAGAGCTTCCAAGATGTGCAGTCTTGCAGAGATAAAAATTGCTGGATGAAGGCCATGCAAGAGGAGATGAATTCTTTGAAGAAGAATGACACGTATGAGCTGGTGAAACTTCCAAAAGGAAAGAAAACACTCAAGAATAAATGGGTGTACAAACTGAAGAAAGATGATGACAACCTAGTGAGATATAAAGCTCGATTGGTCATTAAAGGATTTACTCAAAAGAAATGTATCGACTTTGATGAGATTTTTCACCTGTTGTGAAAATGAGTTCTATTCGAGTTGTGCTAGGTTTAGCAGCCAGCTTGAATCTTGAGTTAGAGCAGCTTGATGTAAAGACCGTATTCTTGCATGGGGATTTAGAAGAAGAGATATATATGGAACAACCAGAAGGTTTCAAGGTCAAAGGAAAGGAGGACATGGTTTTTCGCTTGAAAAAGAGCTTGTATGGGTTAAAACAAGCACCGCGACAATGGTATAAGAAGTTTTATTCGTTCATGGTAAAACAATGATACAGAAGAACAGTTGCAGATCCTTGTGTATATGTCCAGAGATACCCTAACGGTAAATTTATCATTCTTCTTTTATATGTTGATGATATGCTAATCGTTGGACAAGATGCAGACATGATTAGCAGGTTAAAGGGTGATTTGTCAAAGGCATTTGATATGAAGGATTTGGGATCGGCAAGGCGAATTCTTGGAATGGAAATTATTTGAGATCGAAAGTCCTGCAGATTGTGGTTATCACAGGAGAAATATATTGAACGAATTCTAGAAAGGTTCAATATGAAGAATGCTAAGCCAGTTAGCACTCCACTTGCAGCTCACTTCAAGTTGAGTAAGAAATTCTACCTATCAACAGAGAAAAATAAGGAAGATATGTCAAAAGTTCCATATTCTTCAGCGGTCGGAAGTTTGATGTACGCAATGGTGTGTACGAGACCAGATATCGCTCATGCAGTTGGCGTTGTGAGTCGATTTCTGTCAAATCCCCAGAAGACACATTGGGAAGCAGTAAAGTGGATCTTCAGATACCTGAGAGGAACTTCAAAGTTATGTTTAACTTTTGGAGGTGAAAAGTCTGTACTTGTTGGTTACACAGATGCAGATATGGCCGGTGACCTTGATGAACGAAAATCTACATCAGGTTACTTATTTACATTCTCAGGGGGAGCTATTTCATGGCAGTCACGATTACAAAAGTGTGTTTCCTTATCAATGACAGAATCAGAGTATGTTGCTGCAGCGGAAGCAGGAAAAGAAATGCTTTGGTTGAAACGATTCTTTCAAAAATTGGGTGTGCAGCAGGAAAGATATATAGTTTATTGCGATAGTCAAAGTGCATTAGACTTGAGCAAGAATACTATGTATCATGTACGGATGAAACACATCGATGTAAGATATTATTGGCTCAGACTTGGTATTGAAGAGAAGCAGTTCCAGTTGCAGAAGATTCACACTAACAAGAATGTTGCTGACATGTTAACGAAAGTTATTCCAAAGGAGAAGTTCGAATTATGTGTCGAACTAGCCGGGATGAGCTCGTGTTAAGAGCTGGTTAAAGACCTCCTCTAGTATGTGTCGGTTGGAGCTGGAGGGGAGAATTGATGGGTCCAGCTCACAAAGAAAAAAAAATATTCAAAAGAAGCTGCTTCAATTTGCACCGAATTTTGCAAATTGAAGCCAGCAGGTGATGAGCTGTGAAACAGCTCATTAAACGCGGCCAATTTCTTCTATAAATAGAGAAGCATTTTGCCTCATTTGATATGAGCTGAGATCAAAAATAAATCTCAGAGAGAGTAAAATTTTTAGGAAAAATGTCTTAAAAATTTGGAGGAAAGAAAAATAGTGAGGTTAATAATTTTAGAGTGTTTTTTTTTTGAAATACCTGAGTGCCGCTATTTTTGTAATAATCTCCTTGTATACCTACTATTTTTAATAGTGGAAGAAAAATATTCGGAGTTTGTCCCGTGTACGTAGCCCTAAAAATTAAGGGTGAACCAATTAAATTTTCTGTGTGCTTATTTTATTTTTTCGGCGACGTAATTATTCTCGTTATTTTATTGCGGAGGCCCTAACAATAAGTTGATCGTACTATTTCAAATTTATAACAGGGAAGGTGCTTACCATTGAATTGACATACTGAGGTTATTTTTTTAAGTACATAATTTATTATACGAAATGTTAAATTTTATTTTCAAATAAATTTGACGTTTTAAATTTAGTTATATCAATTGCGATTAAATTTCTGAAGCAATGGCAAGAAGCTCAGGTTGAATCAGATACTCTCAGGTTGATTCAAGCACTGCAAGGGAAAATTGAAGATAGTTCCTATTTTGGACAAGTTGTGGATGACTGCAGATTTTTGTTTATGTGTTTTAAAAATAGTGATTTGGTCCATTTCAAGCTGTCAGTGAACCAGCATTCTCATGTATTAGCACGCATGAGTTTAGGTCTGGTCATATGGGAAGTCTCTGTCCCCTCTTCTATTATGACTTTGGTGATTCATGAAGCTTATGAATAAACTGGATCCATATTTACTCGAAAAAGATTTACTGATACTGTTGAGGGTATAGAAGTTGAGGTGAAAGTTGATAAGTCATTGAATGAAAATAATGATTAGATTTTTTCTTCCAAAAACCCATCTTAGGCAAAATTTTGATTAAAATAATCATGCCCGTCAATCATTGTTAACCTTTTTTTTAAGCACGGAATCAATTCATTAAAAAAATTTAAGAAATATTAAGGATTAGCATGGTATAAGAAAGATTATTTATTTATTTTATTAATTTGAATTGAATGTTTGAGATTAAACTATAAATAATTTTTTTCTTATTGAAAGTTTTTTTTCAATGGGCATAATTTGTCTTTGACAATATCAAAAACATCGACTTAATATAATGCGTGGAAATTAATATGTTAGATCAGCTTGCTGCTAAGTAAAACAAACATAATTATACACTCAAAAGGGGTAGCTCAATTGATTAAAGTAGAATTGAGCAAGTGGCAGGAGATAAGAGTTTAAATTCCACTAAATACACTCTCGGGGAGGGGGAGGGGAAAAGGAGTCTTAATCTGAAAGTTATTCTCCGAACAAAATTAGTCATATACTTAGACCGTTAAATGGATAGGAGTAGAGAAACATGTGAAATAAGGAAAGGAAAAAAAAAAGCAAACATAATTATAAAAACAAATAATCAAGAGAAGGAAAGAAGTACTAGATACAAAATCATCACCTCTAAATTGATTGATCTTTTTATCATGTTTTGTAAATATATAAAGAGTGGAAAGATTACTTGTAAATTAGGTACTTCACACGCCATGATATGATAGGGAAAATTTTAAGAAATAATTAACCCTTTTTGTGCTAATATTATATGCGGTGCATGGAAAGCTTTATTATTATTATTGTTAAAGTTATATTATAAGTTAGTTTTTGTAAAAATAAATTAATTTTATTTTTCAATTTTAATTAAAAAATAATTATTTAAACTAAAAAATTTTGAAAGTAACTTCGTATAAAACTAGGAATTCAGACCCACTTTTATTTATTGCCGCAAGGAGACAATATATTACAAAGAGTGACATTTTCCATATATGGACTTGATATTAGAGAGAAAGAGCTACCCTCTCCATCCTATTTTTATAGTTCATTATATTATTTTTAAATGTCTCAAATTATAATCCACTTGCCATAAATAAAGTCATTATTTTATTATTATGCCCTCATTTAATACATATTTTCTCATCACAACTACAAATAACATTAAAAATAGTTTAAAAAATGTGTTATATTTACTAGGGTATATTAGGAAAAAATCAAATTTTAACTAAATTAACCATACTTTATTACTATGTATAAAAATAATTAATGGACTATAAAAAAATAGGATGGAGAGAGTACTTGATATGTCTAAATTATTTAATACATATGTCTACTTTCTTGAAATCAATCAATTAGAGATTGATAGAGCTCCAAAGCAAGGCGAGGTTGGATAAAAACTTCAACAGGATTTACTTTGGGCAAAGCAATTCCCAAACCTTCAGCCATATCCACAGGCAAATCACCATTAGTTCTTGACAAATCAAAACCCTGAAGTAACCTAGCAAGCGTCAAGTGAACCACTTGCAACCCAAGATTAATTGCAGGGCATGACCTTCTCCCGGAACTAAAAGGAATAAATTTAAAATTTTGACCTCTAACATCCAAATGAGCATGTGTTGTTAAAAATCTTTCTGGTTGAAATTTGTTTGGATTTGGCCAGACTCGATGATCTCTTTGCAATTTCCATATGTTAACTATAAGACGAGTTCCTTTAGGTATATGATATCCAGCAATATAACAATCTTTCATGGCTTCTCGAATTCCTGTTAGCGGAGCAGGAGGGTATAGTCTTAGAGTTTCTTTGATAATTGCTTGAATGTATTTTAAATTCTCAATATCTGATTCTTGAACCCATCTTTCTTTCTCAACAATGTTGTCTAGCTCTTCTTGTGCTGCTTTTAGTTTACTTAGATTGTTTAGCAGTAGAGAAATTGCCCATGTCAATGTGGTTGATGTGCTTCCAGATGCCGTAAGTGTAAGAATCTGTATCAAATTAAATTTCTTACTCCATATGTGTAATTGAAAATTAAGGATGTTAATTAAACAATATATCAAATGTTAATTCAATAATTTTTATAAATAATTAAAAATATGATGTAGTACGGCTTTATCTGTCATATATTTCAGAATAATAATTAATAAATTATCAACATTAAAAATGATATTACTTAATATAGTTTTTGCAAAGGATGTGACATTGGCATTTTTAAATATCAATAAATATTCTAATCATTGGTATATATTATATTTTTATTAAATTTTTTTATAATAACTTTTTTCTAAGCAATCGATAAGAAAACTATGCCTATTATAAAATTATTATAACAAATTTCAATTAAAAAATATATCTCAATAAAAAAATAAAATATTTATTACTGTTTAAATGTTACACCCATTAATATATACTCCTTCAATAATACTAACTCATAATGATTGGTGAAAAAGGTTATTGTAATTTGTGTTGGAAAAACAACACAATGGATAAAAAGAAATTATTGTAGAAAAACACTGAATAAATAGTAAAATGAATACAAAATCATTTCAGAAATATAGTACTTCAGAGATAATAATTAGATTTATTACTTGTGGTCAATGACTTTTTGCTTTATTTTGTTTTGTTTTTATATGGCTATTAATTAAATTAAATCAAATTAAATAATTAAAGATTAGAGTTGAGTCCGTACCAAAGCTGTTGCCTTAACGGCGGTGTCGCGTGAATGTCCAGACATTACGACATCATTTTCAAGACTTGATAACATAACATCCATGAAGTCGTTTTCACCATCATGAATGTCGTTTCCTAACTTTTTTTTCTTCATCAAATGTTCTTCTAACCATTTTCCAATCACTTCATCAATTTCTTTAGCAGTTCTTTTCATGGAACTAATATGCCCTTGATAATCCATCCATTCTAGCCATGGAATTGCATCTGACAAAACAAATATTCCACTTAAAAGAATTGTTTCTTGAATTGCTTTCTTGTATCGCCATGGCTCACTATTTTCTTCCTCATAAGCATTGTTAGAAAATCTTTTTCCAGCAATCATTCTCAAACTTATATTAAACGTATGTTGCTCAAACAAGTTACTTATTGTTACTATTGCACCATTCTCTACAATATGATTTTTCAAATCAATAATAAATGAGTTGATTTCTGATAATCTTACATGTTTAAGTAATTCTAGACGATGATTCGATAGAAGCTTAGTAGTTGCTAATTTTCTAATCTCTCCAATATTGACCATAAGGGGCTAATGCAAAAACAGCGTTATTATAACCCATGTACTTGCCTGCTGCTATACTTGCCCTTGTTGCAAAAATTCTGTCATTTTTTGTAAAACATTCTTTTACAATTTCCCAACTACTAACTAACAAGATTCTATTAAACCCGAGTCGAAGCGAGTAAAATGGACCAGTTTCATCAGCAAGAGATCCCAGAATTTTGCAGGCTGGTTCTTGGGCAGTTAGAAGAGGCACGTGACCAAACAAGGGACATGCCCCAGATGGTTGAGGCACACTCATTGTTTTCTTGGTTTCGGTATTTCTTGACATGGTTCTCCATAAATAATAGAAAAATAGAAAAACAAGAACATGAAGAATTGTTTGGATATTAGAAGAAATTATTTCCATGGTGAAAGTTAGGGAATTAAAATTTATGAAATGGGTACTGTAGTCTTAGCTGAAGTTGCATTCTTATTTATAAGCAAAAGGTGATGAATGCGGTTTAATGCTTTGATTCCAATATTGCAGTTGTTAAATTTCTCCATAGTCGGGGCCTAGCCCTAATTCTATATTTCAATTTAATTATTCGAATAGCTACAATAAAATTATTTTTATTTTTTAAAAAAATTAAGATATTAATTTAAATGATTAAAAAATAATATATGATTTTATTTTGAAAATTTTAAATACTAAATTATTGAAACATAAGTATATTATATGGTATAATAATAAAATCATTAAATTATTAGAAACATAAAAAAAATTATATCACATATATATCATAATATTTGGTATAAAAATCATTAAATTATTAGAAATATTAAGAAATATATATTACATATAATATACATATATATATACTAGAATGACATTGTTTCAAGGATATACATATTTTATTGTTTAAATAATTTTAGTTATTTAATTATATATAAGAAAATTTTAAAATATATTATAATAATTAAGAATAAAATTGGAGAAAGAAAATACATAAAAAATAAAAATAATATTTAAAAAATTATAAAATAATTACATTATTTATTTATTTGCATTCAATTGATAATATCTTATAATAATTATATTAATAATTTATTTATTTACACCCAATTAATACTATTTTCGACGCAGCGTAAAAGCGTTCAAGATAGATTAAATCCTACTTAGGTTTAGAGAAAGTCTATAAATTCCATAAAAAATAATTTCTCCGCTAAAAATACATAATTTGCCTTATATAGGCGGACCAAAAATTAATACAACAGTCCTCAAATAATTAAAAATGACAATTTGACCCCCTAAACAGCAAAATTTGGCCATAAAAAATTTGCAACAGGCCCTATGGGTATCATCACCATCACTTAATCTTCAACCTGGAAGACCTCTTTGCCGTCTATGCTTGTCAGCAGCTTTCTTGTATTTCTGACTTGCCTGCTCCAGCTTCTGCTTGACTTCTTTCTGAACATCCACAATCTGCTATGCCATATTCTTGGCTAGAACACTCACATCTCCATTCTTAGGCGGCTTGATCAAATTCGGGGTGTGTGTTGTGGCACCTTCGTGTAGACAATAGAAAAAGGTGAACGACCAGTAGCACTATGGACTACACTGTTGTAAGCAAACTCAACTTGTGGAAGAACTAGATCCTACTTCTTTGGTCTGTCCCCACAAAGACTATGAATAAGGTTGCCTAAAGTTCAGTTGACTGCTTCAGTTTGCCCATTTGTATGCGGATGTGCTATACTGTTGAATTGCAAAGAAGAGTCAAACAATTTCTACAGTATTTTTCAGAAGTAGCTAAGGAACTTGTTGTCATGGTCCGAAGTGATAGTCTTTGGGACCCCATGTAGTCGGACAACATCTCTGAAAAACAACCTGGCAACAGCAATTGCATCTGAGGTTTTCCTGCAAGGAATAAAATGTGACATCTTAAAAAACATGTTAACCACAACAAAAACAAAATCAATGCCTCTTTGTGTTCGAGGCAGTCCCAACATAAAATCCATGGAAAGATCTTCCCAAATATTCTCTGGAATTGGTAGAGGCATGTACAATCCAGTGTTCTTGGACTGGCCCTTGGATCTCTGGCAAGTATAGCACTTCTTCATAAATCTACAAACATCCCTTCTCAAGTGTGGCCAGTAGAATCTTTCTTTCACTGCTACAAGAGTCTTGTCTCTACTCAGGTGGCCTGTTAATCCACCTCCATGCAGGTCACTGATCACCTTCTCCCTCAAAGACATTTTCGAAATGCACAACTAGTTTTCATGCATCAAGTAACCGTCAGATAAATAAAAAGAAGAAAATGGGTGATTATTGGATACCTGGGCCCATATCTCTGCAAAATCATCATCTTCTGCATACTTCTCTTTTAACTGCTCAAAACCTAGAATCTCTTGGCTCAAAGTCAATAGCAATGTTGCTTGTCTACTCAATGCATCAGTCACTCTATTTTGTACACCTAATTTATGCCTCAGCTTGAAAGGGAATTTCTGTAAAAACTGACACCACCTTGCATGCATGTCATTGCTAATTCCCTTCTGGCTATTTAAGTACTTCAAAGCCTCATGATCTGGATAAAATACAAACTCCTTCCCAATCAAGTAGTGGTCCCACATTTTTAGAGCACAAACCACATAATAGAATTCTTCGTCATAGGTGCTCCATTTGCCCCTTGCATCACTAAGCTTGTCACTGAAAAATATAAATGGCCTCTTCTCTTGTGAAAGAATAGCCCCTACACCCACTCCACTAGCATCGCAATCCACTTCAAACAACTTCTCAAAATCTGGGAGTGCAAGTACATGTGTTGTGCACAGTTTCTCTTTAAGGATAGCAAAGCTATTGTCTGCTTCTTCTCCACCTTGGAACTTCCCTTTCTTTAGACACTCTGTCATCGGGGCTGCAATACTACTAAAGTTTCTGATAAATCTTTGATACCACCTGACGCAACGTAAAAGCGTTCAAGTAGATTAAACCCTAATTAGGTTTAGAGAAAGTCTGTAAATTCCATCAAAAATAATCTCCTATAAAAGCTGGCCAACTCATGAAAGATCCTCAATTTAGACACATTTTTAGGAGTAGGCCAGTCTCTGATTGCTTCTATTTTTTACTCATCAATATGAATACCATCAGCCGAAACCATAAATCCCAAGAACACTAATTTATTTGTAAGAAAACTACACTTCTTGAGATTGACATACAACAAGTTATCTTTCAAAGCTGTTAACACAGCTCGCAAGTGTGCCATATGCTCATTCTCACTACGGCTAAATATCAGAATATCATCAAAATAAACCACAATAAACTTGCCAATAAATGGTTTAAGTACTTTATTCATCAGCCTCATAAACGTACTATGAGCGTTTGACAATCCGAAAGGCATAACCAGCCACTCATAAAGCCCCTCTTTGGTCTTGAAAGCAGTCTTCCACTCATCTTCTAGCTTGATCCAAATCTGATAATAACCATTCTTCAAATCCAGCTTCGAAAACCATTGTGCTCCATGCAACCTGTCCAGCATATCATCCAACCTCGGAATAGGAAATTTATAACCCACAATAATTCTATTGATTGCTCGACTATCAACATACATTCTCCAGCTACCATCTTTCTTTGGTGTCAATAATGCTGGCACTACACACGGACTCAAACTCTCCCGAATCAGCCCCTTCTTCAACAACTCTTCTACCTTCCCTCTCAATATATCACTTTCCCTGGGGTTCATTCTGTAATGGGGTAGATTAGGAAGACTAGCACCAGGAATAAGATCAATCTGGTGTTGTATATCTTTCATTGGTGGTAACCCATATGGCATTTCCTCTCCCATCAACTCTTTAAACTCTTGTAACAAAGAACGAACTAATTTTGGTTGCTCCTCCACTTGTAATTCAGGCTCATTGAACAGAATTTGCTTCTCTATCAACACATGAATCTGCCCTGTCTCTTTAGCCTCTTCTGCAAAATTGTCTGCCAAGGTCAAGAATGTGCTCTTCTCTGGCGTAGCAGATTTATTTTTCAAAGGAAGCAATGAGAACTTCACGCCATCCTTCTCCAGCTTATACACGTTACTCTTTCCATAATGTTGTGCATCAATATCCTACTGCCAGGGTCTGCCAAATAGAAGATGACACACATTCATATCTACTACATCATAATAAATAGTATCCTGGTATTTACCTATGGAGAAATGCACCTTGCAGCGTTCTGTCACGTCAATTTTTTCTGTATCAGATTTAATCCACTCTAGTGAGTAAGGATTTAGGTGTTTCTCAACAAGCAACTTCAGCTTCTTCATAGTATCCTTCCCAATAATATTTTCACAGCTCCCACTATCAACAATAACACCAAACACCCTGTCACCAATAGTACACCGAGTTCGGAATAATTGGTGTCGTTGTGATTCCTCTTCACGCTTAGGGGCCAACATTACCCTCCGTACAACATAAGGCTGCCCTTCATTTTCATCATACTCCTCTTCTTCTTCAACCTTATCTAGTTCACAGTAAATCTCCCCGCCTTCTTCCCCTCGATCCAGCACATTGACTGTTTTTCGGGTAGGACATTTATTTGATCTATGCCCCTGCTGGTTGCACCGAAAATACTTTTCAACAGTGGGCCTTGTATAGGAATTATCTGTCTTTTTAGGTTCTCTATCTCGCCCCTCATTCATGGGTTGTTTGCCAACTGTCTTATCTTCCACGGGCTGTCGGTTCCAATTCTTGGAATTATTTTCACGATCAAGTTGATTTACAACAGCCTTATTGCCATCTCCTGACCCTGCGCTATCCCTGTATCAACCAAAACCACCAAAACTCCTTCTACCTCTCTCCTGCTGCATCAATTCAGCTTTCAAAGCTAAATTCTTCGCTTCACTCAAAGTTCGAATTACCTGCACCCCAATTCTATCTCTCAAATTCACCCGTAACCCTTCTAAATATCGAGCCACTTGCTGTCCTTTAGACTTTATTAGATTATTTCATTCGGCCAGCCTCATAAATTCAGCTGTGTACTCATGAACTGTCCTGATACCCTGCTGACATCTCTGATACTGTTGAAACAGAATATGTTCATAATCTGGGGGTAAAAATTCCAGTTTCAACAGATGCTTCATCCTATACCAGGTTTGTATAGGGAATCTTCCTTCCCTCTCTCGTCTGGATTGAACTCGCTCCCATCAAGCAGAAGCCATACCCTTTAAACAACAGGCTACCAGTTTTACCTGCCTTTTTTACGGAGTTTTCTTATAATCAAAGAACTTGTTTATTTCTGCAATCCAATCTAGAAATTCCTCAATTCCCAAACTACCATTAAAGTAAGGAATATCTACCTTTAATAAAAAATGTCCACCTTCTCGATCTTCATTCCATCTCTGCCCATATTCGTTTCCCCTTGGATTTCAATTGAACCGATGTGGTTCTAAATCGAACTCTTCTTCCAAATCATCGTCATAGGCAGGTTGTCTACGTGGAGGTTCTGGTCTATTGATAGGTTCACCACGAGCAGCATATCCTGGCTGTCTCCTATCATCATTCCTTCCCCTATTTGGTCCAAGACCGCAAGCATCCAAGTGATCTGCAAGCTCCTGAAAACGTTCCTCAAAATGCCTGGACATGTGATCCATTCATTGCTCAAGACATTGTTCCAATCATTGTAACACTCTGTCCCCATGTGGGGCTCCATCCTCCTGATCATCGTCACGGAGAACACCGCCATCACCGTCGGTCGCCATGCACTGATACCACCTGGTGCAGCGTAAAAGCATTCAAGATTAGGTTTAGAAAAAGTCTGTAAATTCCATCAAAAATAATCTCCCCGCTAAAAATACATAGTTTGCCTTATATAGGCGGACGGAAAATTAACACAATAGTTCTTAAATAATTAAAAATGGCAATTTGACCCCCTAAACAGCAAAATTTGGCCATCAAAAGTTTGCAATAGGCCCTACGGACATCCTGTTGCACTTTTCAAAATTTTCCGTCTCGTGAAACCCTTTTCGAAAAGTTATCGTGGGCCCCAATCGGACTTCGTATGCAAAAATTATGACATTTTATGCAGTCTGCAGCAAATCTTGCCGCGATCAACGCCTTCTAGAAAATCTAGTGCTATCTGCTCTGCATCAATCTTATTATTAATTTAAGTTTTACTTTTTTCTTCTTTTAAAAAATATTAATTATCGTCTATATTATTTATAAAAAAAATTAAAATATATATATTTTTTAAATGATGCGTTATTTTAAAATAAATTAAAATTGATGATAAAATTGATAATAATGATTAATATTTTATGTTAAATATAAAATTTTTTATTTTTTTAATACATATAAGAAAAATAAATAAATAAAGATAAAATTCTTCCATAAATATTAGAATAGATATCATAAATATTTTGATATCTCATTTTATTATAAAAAAAAAGGAGTGCATACATTGAATTTAACTAATTGTGGACGGGCGGCACATGTTCTGTTTTCATGGACCCCTATATCTTCATTTGTGATCAGTAGCAAGTCCTTGTGGATTACTGTGAGGGAGTGGACCCCACGGCATATATACTTGTGGTGAAAATTAAAAAGAAAAAAACATAATATATATCTTTTTTTTATTTTCAATTTTATTACATTTTTTAATTTTATATTTCTTTTAGTTCTATTTTTCATATAATTTTGACTTAATACATACATTTCTTCTATATTTATGCGATTTTATCACTTTACCCCCTCAGCTCTTCGAATAATCACTTTACCTCGTATACTCGAATTTTTCTTTATACACTTACCCCATGTATGCTGAAGTGGCAGAGCTCGTTTAACCAAGCTCCAACTGCTGTGTGAATTATTTTTTTTTTACTTTATCACTTTAGATTAAATTAATATTATCAAAGCCTTCCACCCCACCAAATTTAGAAATTTTATTTCTTAATATTCTTCTTCTTAACCGATTTCTTACAAAATCTCTCAATTTAAAACCCTAGATTACCCATCATTCTCCCATGGCAGCAAATTTACACAATGAAGATATGTCAATATCAGAAGCGAACTCTTCTTAAAGTAATTTGGTTGTTTTCGATTGTTATTGCCGACAATCTACTGCTCTAAAGATGTCGATGACTGAATCGACCCTGAAAGAATATTCTTCGGTTGCAAGAAATATGGGGTAGGGTCCTTTGAATTTTTTTCTTTAATTAATTACTGTTTTGGTTTTGATTGTAATTAATTTCATGTTTTGGATCTAATTTATCAGGTCGAAGGAATGCAAGCATGTCGTTACTTTATTTGGTACGAGCCTCCAACTTGTAATAATGTGAATAAGGATATGCTTCAATTGATGAGAAAGATTAAAGAAGTTGAAAGGAAAAGAGATGAAGCCAAAGCTAATGCGAGAAACTTGAAGTTGTTTGTTCTATGTTTGTTAGTGATGATTATTGCTATGAAGGTTTTTTTAGGTTTAAGGTTTAGGTTATGTAGGTTATTTAGTTAAATACAGTAGGTGAATTTAGGGGACTGGGTATGATTTTGTGTTTTAATTTTGTGGGAATTTCATGGTTGTATTTCCAGTTGGAATTTCATGGGTTGTGGTTTGATTTTGTAAGTGCACCAGTGACAATGGTGCAACTTGAAATTGTGTACTCCAGTACCCTTAAATTTATATAATAAAATTTGATTGCTTGGCTATTAATTTTTCCATTACTTTGAATGAGTTATAATTTTCATTTGTTGGTTCAATTTATTAGGTTAATGTTGTTCTTGTGTGTTTCCTTCATGAACGACTGAGCGATTTTGAACGAATGAGCGATTGTTACTTCGAACAATAGATTTGATTTGAACACCTACCGTGATTTCTCTAATCAATTTCCAAATCAAGAATGAAAGATTAAATAAAATACTAAATCAGTTTAGACAAGTATTTGCAATAGTCGATCGAGGAAGAAAGGATGATTTTTTAGGGAATTTCAAATTTAGGAAAAAATCTTGAGAACAAAAACGAACCTGAGAAATCGACTGTCGGGAGTGTACTCTTTGGGTATCTGAAGTGTATACTTTTGCTTCCATGACATCCAGGTGTATGCACTGTCAGAGCGTCTAATTTACATGCGCGACTTCATATCTGTTGTTGTTAAATAAGGGGGCAAGTGTATAAAGAAAAGCTCGAGTACAGAGGGCAAAGTGGTTATTCGAAGAGTTGAGGGGGCAAAGTGACAAAAACACACAAATATAGGGGGCAATGTATATATTAAGCTTATATTTTTTTAAATACACTTTTTTTCCTCTATCTCCTTTTTTTTTATTCCTTCATTTCTTTTCTTCTTTTTTTTTCTCTTCCAACTCTTTCCTCCCACTTCTTCTTTTCTTTTATTTTCTTTTCTATTTGTAAAAAATTAGTTTGATTTTTCATATTATTTAATATTTATTGATATGTTTTTCTTTTGTTTTTCTTGAATTATGATGTTAAAGGTTTACTGTTTTCATCGGCGAAACTAAAGGGATCTTTAGTGTTCCATGGATACCCCTCAACTACAAATGTATATATATGAGTGTATATATATATATATATATATATGAATATATGTATGTGTATGTATCATAATGTGTTATTAAAAGTATCTTTTTACCCTTTATAAAAAAAAGTATCTTTTTACCCCCCTTAAATATTTAAACATTTATAATAATTAATTATATTATTTTAATTTTATACCAATGATGTTATTACTTACCTCTAAATAATATACATAATTAAATAAAAAAATTTAAATATTTTTTTGGCAAATATTTATTGATAATTATATTACATTATTTATTTTGCTATAAAATTTTATTCATTAGAAATTATCAGTCATAAATTTATTTCTAGTTTGTCTTAATTTAAGAATAAAAATATTCATGTTTAAAATTTATCTCTAAATTATTAAATTTATATAATACTATATATGGATTTTATTTAAGTTTATTAATTACATGAGTATGAATTTATATTTAAATAAAAATATTATTTATATTATGAAATTTTTGTTGCTAATTAAAAAAAAATTAATAATATGATATTAATTTTATGGAGATGAATTTACTAAAATTAAACTTAGAAAATATCATTTTAAACTATTAACATATTTTATCAACCAAAATATAAAGTAGTAGAAATTATATGCGAACTTGTAAGATACCATTGTTATCTTTCAATCATTATCAAACCAAGAGAAAAAATTAGTTGTTGCACTACCGTAATGTTAAAAAAATATTTTTATTCAATTTTATCTTGAATTTATTCACAATAAACTTATATATTGATTATAGTTTTTTAACTTTAAAATTTTACTCCCCTTCAGTTGAATACTAATTCTACCACTGATTTTTCTTTCATTCTAATGCATTTTACATATATGATAAAATGCTTTAAAAGAAAATTTTTTCTTTTGTGAATTTTTTCATTTTCAATATGTTTTTTCTGAATATTGTTATATCTTTTTCTAGTTATATTTATTTTATTTTAATTTTTATTTGAGTTAATTTTTTTTTATTTCAATGTGTGTTAAATCTTTTTTAGTATATACACATAATACAAAAATATATTTACAGCATGTACTCAATATATACATGACATACATAATATTCAAACAATGTGTGTATATCATCTACATAATATACACATATGTATAATATGTGTTGTCGTATATGAGACAACACGGAGTCAACAAAATATATATTTAATTATTTTTGTCAGCTCTTTTTTAGTTGTGATTATTATTTATTTAAATTAGGAGTCGCCGCCAATCAATTATAAGGTTTGATTGGATATCTAGTATTAGTTTGTGTTATCAGATATGAGATTCAGAAAGTTGATTACATGTCGGGAAGAAAAATTACTTATAATGTCCAAAATTAGTATTATAATTATTTTGATATTTTATTATTATTATTTATTTTAATTTGTTATGGAGAATTATATTCATTGGACTCAAATATATCTTTTATAATTTTTATTAATGGTGACTTAATTCCAACATTCACTATTTGAATTTAAAATTTTATATTATTGAAGATCTTAATATTTATTAAATTTATCATTATTATTTTTATATGTTTACTCACTGGATATGACAATTATAGTCTTATATTTTTATTAAAAATATTTTAATATATTTTTCTATTTATTAATTAATATTCTTTTATAATATTTTTTAAGAAAAATATATTTTTAATTGGAGTGTATTTAAATTTGAAATTCGATTTTGAATACCTATGTATTCACTTGGCGGAATCAAAGTTTTCATAATTTAAATTTTTTTTAGTATTTTTAATTAAAGTGGATTTGAATTCAAAATTTAATTTCGAATGACTATGTATCTGTTTTAAAAAAATTAAAGTTATTGTGGTTTGAACAATTTTTTTAATGTTTTTATTAATAATTATACTCATTTTGTGAATATATTTTTTGAATTTATTTATTTAATATTATTCATGTACCTATACTCATGTTTTAACTACTAATTTATGATTTATTATCTATTAATTTAATTGGTTTGAACAAAAATGGATTAATTATCCTATTAATTATTAAGAATGATTTTAGACACGTAAACCACAGTGTATAATATTAGTATTGTGATAATATGTAATTATATTATATCTGTATATATAAAAAATAGTAGTATTGCATAAAATTAAGGCAAATATTACAATAATAAATTATCACTAAGATTAATTTAAGATAAAATTTGAATTAATTTAAGACAACTTAAATATTAATAAATTATTCATTTTAGTGTAAGAAAAAACCTCTTAATTCTTGATTCTTAATTTAATTTAAATTAAAAAAATTCTTTTATTCAAAATTCAAATGAGTATATAAATTTATCATTAATATTTAATTAAATTAAAAATTAGGCGTTAAATTATTAATTAACTTAAATATTAATAAGAATATAGAATTTAAAATCGTATGAGAGAAAAAATTACAAAACTATTAATTAAATTAAATTAAATTAAAAAATTATTAATTTTAGTGCAAGAAAAAATCTCTTGATTCTTAATTTAAAATAAAATAAATTATTCTTTTATTTAAAATTCAAATGAGTACATAAATTTATCATTAAAATTTAACTAAATTAAAAATTAAGTGTTAAATTATTAATTAATATAAATATTAATAAGAATATAGAATTTAAAATCGTATGAGAAAAAAATTATGAAACTATTAATTAAATTAAATTAAATTAAAAAATTATTAATTTTAGTGTAAGAAAAAATCTCTTGAATCTTAATTTAATTTAAATTAAAACAGTTTTTATTTAAAATTCAAATGAGTATATAAATTTATCATTAACATATAATTAAAATAAAAATTAAATGTTAAATTATTAATTAACTTAAATATTAATAACAATATAAAATTTAAAATCGTATGAAAGAAAAAATTATAAAACTATTAATTAAATTAAATTAAATTAAAAAATTATTAATTTCAGTGTAAAAATATCTCTTGATTCATAATTTAATTTAAATTAAAACATTCTTTTATTTAAAATTCAAATAAGTATAAAAATTTATCATTAATATTTAATTAAATTAAAAATTAAGTGTTAAATTATTAATTAACTTATATATTAATAAGAATATAGAATTTAAAATCGTATCAGATAAAAAAATTACAAAATTATTAATTAAATTATATTAAATTAAAAATTATTAATTTTAGTGCAAAAAAAATCTCTTGATTCGTAATTTAATTAAAATTATAATATTATTTTATTTAAAATTCAAATGAGTATATAAACTTATTATTAACATTTAATTAAATTAAAAATTAAGCATTAAATTATTAATTAACTTAAATATTAATAAGAATATAGAATTTAAAATCATATGAGAGAAAACAATTACAAAATTATTAATTAAATTAAATTAAATTAAAAAATTATTTTTTTAGTATAAAAAAATCTCTATTTAATTAAATTAAAAAGAGTGTTAAATTATTAATTAACTTAAATATTAATAACAATAAAGAATTTAAAATAGTAAGAGAGAAAAAAAATTACAAAACTAGTAATTAAATTAAATTAAATATCTATATATATATATAATGAGAGTAGTATTACATAAAATTAAGCCAAGTATCATAATAATAAATTACCACTTGAATTAATTTAAGATAATTTAAATAATAAAAAAATATTAATTTTAGTGTGAGAAAAAATCTCTTAATTCTTAAGTTAATTTAAATTAAAATATTATTTTATTTAAAATTCAAATAAGAATATAAATTTATCATTAATATTTACCTAAATTAAAAAATTAAGTTTCAAATTATTAATTAACTTATATATTAATAAGAATATAGAATTTAAAATTGTATGAGAGAAAAAAAATTACAAAAATATTAATTAAATTAAAAAATTATTAATTTTGATATAAGAAAAAATCTCTTAATTCTTAATTTAATTTAAATTAAAATATTCTTTTATTTAAAATTCCAATGAGTATATAAATTTATCATTAATATTTAATTAAATTAAAAATTAAATGTTAAATTATTAATTAACTTAAATATTAATAAAAAATATGGAATTTAAAATCATATGATAGAAAAAAATTAAGCCAAGTGTCACAATAATAAATTACCACTTGGATTAATTTCAGACAACTTAAATATTAAAAAAAATTAATTTTAGTGTATGAAAAAATCTCTTGATTGTTAATTTAATTTAAGTTAAAACATTCTTTTATT
This sequence comes from Garcia nutans, assembly GCA_947685225.1. Lineage (NCBI taxonomy): Eukaryota > Viridiplantae > Streptophyta > Magnoliopsida > Malpighiales > Euphorbiaceae > Garcia > Garcia nutans. The sequence goes on from CANTUV010000076.1 coordinate 1,855,997, forward strand.
TAAAATTCAAATGAATATATAAATTTTATCATTAATATTTAATTAAATTAAAAATTAAGTGGTAAATTATTAATTAACCTAAATATTAATAAGAATATAGAATTTAAAATCATATGAGAGGAAAATTATAAAACTATTAATTATATTAAATTAAATATTAATAAATTATTGATTTTAGTATAAGAAAAAAATCTCTTGATTCTTAATTTAATTAAAATTAAAAAATTCTTTTATTTAAAATTCAAATGAGCATAAAAATTTATAGTTAATATTTAATTAAATTATTAAATTAAAAATTAAGTGTTAAATTATTAATTAATTTAAATATTAATAAGAATATATAATTTAAAATCGTATGAGAGAAAAAAATTATAAAACAATTAATTAAATTAAACTAAAAATTATTAATTTTAGTTTAAGAAAAAATCTATTATTTCTTAATTTAATTTAAATTAAAATATTCTTTTATTTAAAAATGGGTATATAAATTTATCATTAATATTTAATTAAATTAAAAATTAAGTGTTAAATTATATGAGTGATAATTCTAAAAATAAAAATATTGAAATTTTTAAAATTTTTTAAATTGAAAAATTCAACTATGTAATTTTTAACTTAGAATTTTATATTATTTGAATTATTTATTATTCAAATTCAAGATTAGTTTTAGATATATGTATTTGAAGTTGTTTGAAGTAAATTTTGAAAGATGTAAAATTTGAAACAATAAGCAATAAGATTTTAAGAATTTAAATCAATTTTAAGGGATAGTAAATTTGACTGACAAAAATACGGGTTTCTCTTTCATAAAATATAATATCCATTTGTGTTTTGCATTTAATAGTTGTTTCTATTTGCACAGTAAGTTCTATGAAGCAAATTTTGATACTTGAAAATAATGAATAAATTGTCAGGCTGGAGAAAAATTAAGAATGCTAATAAGATCTGTTTAATTGCTTTTACTTCAAGGTAAATTATATTAAAAGTTAAAAATTCAAATGTCAACATGCATCCATTTTCCATTACTTCAATTCCGGGAAATAAGCTTTGAGAAACACCCTCTAATTATCCAAGTATTCACATTAGAACTTTAGGTGATTGGAAAATGCAACTTAAAACTGCATTTTCTTATACATGTGTTTTTTACAGTACAAAATCTAAGATTCTTATTTAGTATTGTTTACTGACGATTGTTTAGATAAATTTCTCTTAGTTTTTATATTTTAATACAGAAGACTGAAGCAGCTCTCAGCAACTCAGCAACTTGCACAGAAGACTTAGCTCTCAGCAACTTGCAGCAAGCAACTTGCAGCAACAAATTCTGTTACTGCAACTTGCATTTCCAGCTCAGCAACTTGCAGTTTCTCAACTTGGGAGTTAGTTATTTAGTTTCAACTTATTAATCCACTTGTATAACTAATTAGCTTGTAGATGAAGCTAACAATCTGTATATATATACTTGACTCTCTTCTGTAAAATGTATGAAGAAATAACACGTTCAATTTCTTCCTTTCATTCTTTTTTTTTTCAATATTTTGTTATGGTATCAGAGCTTGGTATTCTGAATTCATGATTTCCAGCTAAGTAATTGATTGCTATTGTTCATCTTTGTTGATTGTAGCGATTTTTTTTTCTTCTTCCTCATTCTTTGATAATTCCTTGATTTGATCCTGTTTTTTTTTTCTTCTTTCAATTGATTGTTTTTCTTTTTTTTTTTAACCTCAGAAATCTATTGCTTCCTTTAATCTTTGAAATCCTAGAATATGGCAGATCTTATCAATAATACTTCAGATCACTTAACCAATCCTTCAAATCCATTGTATTTACATCCTAATGAGTCTACTTCTTCCATACTTGTTTCTGTGCCTTTAACTGAATTCAACTATCATTCATGGGCTAGAGCCATGAAGGTTGCTCTAGCAGCCAAGAATAAACTAGGTTTTATCACAGGGACTGTGCGTATGCTAGAAGAAACAGATCCATTGTACAATACTTGGAGTAGGTGTAATAATATGGTGACATCTTGGATCACAAAATCTGTATCTCCATCCATTGCACAAAGCATACTGTGGATAGATAATGCAACAGATGTATGGAGAGACTTGCAAGACAGGTTTTCTCAGGGAGATAACTTTAGAATAGCAGATCTTTTGGATGACATTGCAGCATTCAAACAAGGAGATCTCTCTGTTACTGAGTTTTATACTCAGCAAAAGATACTGTGGGATGAGTTAGCAGTACTGAGACCAATAAAGGTCTGTACATGTAGAATTGTATGTGACTGTGGTGCTGCAAGGCAATGTAAAGAAGACAGGGAGAAGGATCAAGTCATTAGGTTTATCAGAGGCCTAAGTGATAAATTTGAAACAGTAAAGAGTAATGTTCTTATGCAAGATCCTTTACCTCCTTTAAATAGAGTTTTCTCTATGGTAATGCAACAAGAGAGACAACATCATTATGCATCTCACTCAGAGGCCAAAGCTTTGGCTAGCAGGAGTTATAGACCTAATTTTGCACCTAGAAGCTATTCACAGCAAATGCTCAGAGGTCAAAAGTTTCCTCAACAATCTCAGTTTTATTCTCATCAATCTGTTGGTACTCAGCAGTCAGGAGGATTAAGAAAATGTACTTACTGCAATGGCACAAATCATACAATAGATACTTGCTACAAGAGAATTGGGTATCCACCTGGTTTTAAACCAAGGTTTAATGTCAATAATAGACCAAATGTGGCAGTTAATGCTGTTTATGGAGAGATATCTGATACTGCTTCTTACTATAATCCTGGTGTTCCTGATCTTTATGATTTCTATCCTAATGTTCACCAAGTGATGGAATCTTATGATCCTATACAGGCACAATACAATATGAATGGTAGTGGTTTTGATGTTCCTTATAATACTATGCAACAAGGTCAGCATGTATTACCTGTAGCTGCTGCAGATCCAAGCTTTTGTAATGCAGCTACTGTCACTCCCAGTATGCAACAACAGATGCCTGAAGCAACAGTATCTCTTACAGTGGAACAATATCAAAAGATCATGAACTTGATAAATTCTACAGACTCAAAGGAAGCAATCAAGGAGCATTCAGTTAACAATGTCATAACAAAAGCAAATGAAACAATTAAGCATGGACAGAATTCAGGTATGCCCCAAACACTTTCAAATTCCATTTGGATTTTGGACAGTGGTGCTACTGATCATATATGTAAGTCCATACAATTGTTTACTGATTATAAGAAGATTGATCCAATAAGAGTGAAGTTGCCAAATGGAGAATATTTGATAGCATATTATTCTGGCACAGTTGTTTTCTCACAGCAGTTATATCTAAAGGATGTGTTATATATACCCGGATTTGCTTTCAATCTCATTTCAGTTACCAGTCTCATTACTCAGCTTAATTGTTCATTATTTCTTTATGGTGAATTATGCCTAATCCAGGATGTAAAGACCTGGATAATGATTGGTATAGCTAAAGTGACACATGGATTGCACAGACTGATGCAGAATGCAGATCCAGTTGAAGTCATAGATAGCCATTGTAATAAAGCAGTTCTAGCTGCAAGTTCTATGCTTCTAAAACAAAGCAATAATGATGTATGGCATTTTAGATTAGGACATCTGCCTAGTACTAGACTGTCTGTTATGTGTAAACAACATCCTGAAATTCAAGTTAATAACAATGTTCTACCTTGTGATGTTTGCCACCTTGCCAAACAGAAAAGACTGAGTTTCAATGATAGTTTAACTAAATCTAAATTTCCTTTTGATCTCTTGCATATGGATATCTGGGGACCAGTTAATGTCTCAACTTATAATGGTCACAAATACTTCTTAACTGTAGTTGATGATCATACAAGGTATCTTTGGGTATTTTTGTTAAAAGAGAAAAGTGAGGTTAGATATATGATAAGACAGTTTGTGGCAATGGTTAAGACTCAATTTGGCAAAGATGTCAAGGCTATCAGATCTGATAATGGTGCAGAATTCATGATGAGAGAGTATTTTGCAGAAAAAGGAATCATGCATCAAACAACATGTCCAGAAACACCAGAACAGAATGCAGTGGCTGAAAGGAAACATCAACATATATTAAATGTAGCCAGAAGTTTGTTATATCAGGCTCACTTACCTAAAAGTTTTTGGGGCTTTGCTGTTCTTCATGCCACTTTCATCATCAATAGAATTCCTACTCCTTTGCTGCAAGAAAATTCACCTTATCAAAAATTATATGAACAATTACCAGATCTATCAAATCTCAAAGTTTTTGGAAGTCTATGCTATGCAAGTACTTTGAAAGCTGCCAGAACTAAACTTGATCCAAGGGCTCAAAAATGCATTTTCCTGGGTTACAAAGAAGGAACAAAAGGTTTTATGATGATGAACTTACACACCAGAGCTTTGGTCGTGTCCAGGCATGTATTGTTTTATGAAGAAATCTTTCCTTATGAAGGTAAACAATTCACTCCATCCTTGCCTCAAGTTGATGATATTTCTATAGATGATGATCTATGGCACTCTGCAGTACAACAAAATATTCCAGCCACTGATGAGTCTTTACAGCATTCATTACAGTCCACAGATGCTGTTGATGATTTATTTGTTCCCAGCACTAGACATTCAACAAGAGTTAGAAAGGCACCTCAATATTTGCAAGATTATCATTGCAACTTAGTCAAGATTGATTCTGCTGCACAAAACAAGTCTTCAACACTTCATTCTATTGCAGATTGTCTTACTTATGACAAGCTATCAGATGCACATAAAAATTATGTTCTAGCTGCTACTACTATTCAAGAACCAAAAACTTATTCACAAGCAGTTAAACACCTTGTGTGGAAAGAAGCTATGGATAAAGAGTTAGAGGCACTGAAACTCAACAATACCTGGAGCATAGTTCCTTTGCCACCTGGGAAGACTTCCATAGGATGTAAATGGGTCTTTAAGATCAAGCTCAAGGTAGATGGCACAATTGAGAGGCATAAAGCCCGTTTAGTAGCAAAAGGGTACACTCAAGTTGAAGGCCAAGACTATTTTGACACCTTCTCACCTGTTGCAAAATTAACTACAATCAGATTATTGTTAGCAATGGCAGCAATAAAAGGATGGATACTTGAACAATTAGATGTGAACAATGCTTTCCTTCATGGAGACTTACCTGAAGAAGTGTATATGGATCCTCCTCAAGGTCTTGATGTTCCTCCTGGGTCAGTATGCAAGTTACAGAAAAGTTTATATGGATTAAAACAAGCTAGCAGACAATGGTTCCAGAAACTTACAACTTTTTTTATTGCTCTTGGCTATAATCAGTCCTTATCTGATTATTCTTTGTTTATCAAGACAGAAGGATCCTCATTTACTGCTCTCTTGATCTATGTCGATGATGTTATCCTTACTGGTAACAATATTACTGAGATTGTCACAGTCAAAAAGGCCCTTGATGATAGATTTAAAATCAAGGATTTGGGGAAGCTCAAATTCTTTTTAGGCCTTGAAATTGCACGATCCTCTGCTGGTCTACACATTTGTCAAAGAAAGTATACTTTGGAGTTATTAACAGATAATGGATTATTAGGAGCTAAGCCTGCAATAACTCCAATGGATTACAACACAAAGCTTACCAAAGATGATGGTGAACCACTGCAGGATATCTCTTCTTATAGGAAGCTTGTAGGTTAGTTGTTGTATCTCACAACTACTAGACCAGATATAACATATGCTGTCAATACCTTGAGTCAATTTCTTGCTGCTCCTACTACTGTGCATTATCAAGCATTATTCAGAATACTACGTTATCTCAAGAATAGTCCTGGAACAGGCCTATTTTATTCATCTCATTCTGAACCAACATTGACAGCATTTAGTGATTCTGATTGGGCAGGATGTCCAGACTCAAGAAGATCAATAACAGGGTATGCTTTATATCTTGGAGATTCATTAATTAGCTGGAGATCCAAGAAACAACCAACTGTTTCTCGTTCTTCATCTGAAGCAGAATATAGAGCTTTGGCAGTCACAGCTTGTGAAATTCAATGGATCAGCTATTTGTTAACTGATTTGGGATTCCCTCTTACAAAATCTGTAAGTCTATACTGTGATAATCAATCGGCTATTTACTTATCTGCCAATCCTACATTTCACGAACGATCAAAGCATGTTGAAATAGATTGCCACTTTATTCGGGAGAAAATTAACTATGGCTTGGTTCATCTCATGCCAATCACGACTGAAATGCAACTTGCTGATTTGTATACCAAATCACTATCTCCTGCTCGCTTCAAGTTTTTATTATCCAAACTTGGCCTTTGTGATATCCATGGCCCAGTTTGAGGGGGGCTAATACAGAAGACTGAAGCAGCTCTCAGCAACTCAGCAACTTGCACAGAAGACTTAGCTCTCAGCAACTTGCAGCAAGCAACTTGCAGCAACAAATTCTGTTACTGCAACTTGCATTTCCAGCTCAGCAACTTGCAGTTTCTCAACTTGGGAGTTAGTTATTTAGTTTCAACTTATTAATCCACTTGTATAACTAATTAGCTTGTAGATGAAGCTAACAATCTGTATATATATACTTGACTCTCTTCTGTAAAATGTATGAAGAAATAACACGTTCAATTTCTTCCTTTCATTCTTTTTTTTTTCAATATTTTGTTATATTTTTTAATTTTTAGGTGTGTCAACTATTTTTTACTGGAAAAAGTGGACTCCTGACGGCTTTTAAGGAAACGACATTCGAAAGTAAGTTATTATTGCCCACGTATCTATATTTATTAACCATATAATATGATTAATAGTGTTCTTTCTTAAATTATGAAATAATTACACTATGAAATAAAATTTATTTATGAGGTAGATAAATATATTTTTTAAACTGTAAATATGTATTTTAGCTTACACCAAGAAAACTTTAATAAGAATTAACTTAATTCATTTATATTTAAGGGTTGCAAAAAATGCCAAAAAAAAACAATAATATAAAGTTGAGGTACTTGACATTTATGATACTATGATTATATATATATATATATATAATTAGATATATATTTATGCATAACTGTTGAAGCTAAATAACTTACAGTGAATACTACAATTACTTTCTTAAATATAATAAACTAAATTTGAAATTTTGTTGCAATTATTTAAATGGAATTCTATAAAAATATTAATATAATTATTTTAATAAGATTCATAAATTATATTCAATACAATTATTTTAATGGGATTCTATAGAAAAAATATTAATATAATTTTATTATGTTATACATTTTTTTTTAATATTATCTCGCTCATTGTGAGAGTTTTCATACTAAAAATGTTATAAAATACTAATTCAAGTTATATCTTTTTCAATACTAGAAATGTGAAAAATATCAATGCACATGTCAATGGAAAATATCTTGATATTAATGATTATACATTAATATTTTTAACAATGCTAATATAGTTTAATTAAAAGATAATAATAATTTGAATTTGATTGTTTTTTTTATTTTTTCAATGGGCAAAATGTGAAATTTTTGATTTTATCTTTGAAAAGAATTTGACTAAGGATGTCAAGCTGAAATTTGACAAAAACCTCATCAGTATATTGAGTGCAATAGTTAGATTGCAGGTATTTAAACAATTACAATAAATTATATTTAATTACATATATGATTAATCTTAGTTAGTTACAATCTTAATTTATATTTATTGACAGAATTATGGAGTTAGATTTGATTTGATTTACAGTGGAACTTGCTTGGATAAATGGACATTGTCTTGGTAGATATTGGCCAAGATTCATTGCTGATAAGAATTGTTGCAAGGCTGAGGTATTTAACTTTAGAGATGCATATGATAATAACAAATGTAAATGTATCACTAATTGTGACAAACCAACTCAAGGATGGTAAGAGCCAATATTAATATTATTAAAAATATTTAATTTTCTTATATCATTAAAATTTTTATTTTATTTTAAATTTAATATATAGGTCTCATATTTTTTTATCTTTCTTAGAAGATGAAAATACGTTAGAACCATTTAAAGAGTTTGGTGATAATCAAGCACAAGTAAATTTTCAAATGGTTGTAGTTGGAAGTGTTAGTGACATTGTCAGACTATTTTTCTGTATATATCATATCAAAGGAATACATAAAGATTAACCTCCTTTTTTCTTTTTTTCTTTTTACTTTATGAAGATCCGTATCTTTATTAAATCTTTGAAAAATATGATCCTTTCTAATCATCTTAATGCTTTTTTTTTTCTCTTACCAGCACTCTTAGGTTGATATTTTACAATCCATTTGCAACTACCATTTTATCTCGCAACTCTCAATTTTGTATAATTTTTTTGTGATTTCTTCTTAATATTAGAATTTATCATGTAGATGCTCAATTTTACTTGTGAAGTTTAATTGATTTAATTTCTAAGTATTGAAGAAAGAAATAAATATATTTTAGTAGAGATAATATAAGTATTGCATGCTAAAGTAAAAAGTGTTTGAAGATTGTAATTGATAATGATGGTAGACAAATTACAAATAAAACTATAAATATAATATATAAAGAAATTTTTTATAATTTAATTTGAGATATTATTATATGTATTTTTTATTAAATTGTTATATATCAATATTCATTTTGAATCATATTATATTTTAATTAATATAAAATTCATTTAAATAAAATTTTATAGAAAAAACATCAATATAATTTTATTTGGTTATATATTTAATTTCTTTAATGTTATTTCGGGCATCGCGCGGATTTTAATACTAGTTATATAATATATTAAAACACCCACACAAATAAATAAATAGTTAAATTTCAAAAAAACCAACCATTATTTTGAATTTTGAATTTTACCATTTTTCTTCCCTTTTTTATTTTTCATCTAATAAATAGTGAAATTTCAAAAACCAACTTTTTTTTAATTTTCAATTTTACCATTTTTCTTTTTTTTATTTTCTTCATTTTCTTAATTTTTGGTAACTTGAGAAATATTTTAATAAAAAGTATTTAAGATTTAAATTTAATTTTATAAGATAAGATATGTCCTTACTTTAATTATATTTTTTATCTTATTCTCTTTATATTTAATCATTTAAATATAAAATTAATTATAATTATTAAATTTTAGATATATATTTATATTTTTACTCTTAGTTTATTTTATTTTCTTTTTTAATTTATGAGTATTATATTTTTTATTAATTGATTTTATTTTCCTTTTTTAACTCATAAGCTATATTATTATTATTATTATTATTATTATTATTATTATTATTATTATTATTATGCTTTAGAAATTATTAATTCTTAGAAAAATAACTTTTTAAAATTGTAAACTTTTTTTATTATCTTATTTTAACTTTTTAATGGGTAATATAAATTTATTTATTTTAAAAATAATTTAAAATGGAAATGTTATTATTATAATTGGATTTATAATAAAAATTTTAATTAATATTTTAATCAATAAAAACTTCAAAAATTTTAAAAATGGTAATAAAATTTTAAATAAAGAAATAAATTTAAAATTAATATTTGATTATTTTTTAATTAAATTTAATTAAAAATATCTTAATACATTATACATATCTTATTATAAATATTTTTATAATATATAAATTAAACATTTTTAACATTATGTGCATTTATGTATATGATATTATTTTTATGTATTAATTATTTATTAATATTTGAATTATAATTATTTATTAATGCATAAATTATTTTTTCATTTAGATATAATATAAAATATATAGTCTGCAATATAGTACGGGCTTATTATATGCTTGTATATACTAAAATAACTCCCAAAATGAATAATAAATTAACAAATAAAACATACAAATTTTTTGAAATTCTAATTTTGTCCTTTTTTTTTCTTTTTTTAATCCCTTTGTTTGTTAAAATAATTAACTTGGCGGCTTGGTACATGAGACCAAATCAAATTAAAATTTTAATCAATTGTCATGAAATGCTCAAAAGTTGTGATGTACCATAATATATAACAAACTAATTATCTACTCCTAATAATTCCTTTTATATAATATGATAATTTTTTTATTTATTTTCATTACATTTTGATCTTTATATCTTGATAATAACTTTATCATAATCTTAAGTTTCAGATAATTTGCTACTAAATATCAATAGATATTAACAATATAAAAAATTACTGCTACGAACCTAATGCAAAGCTATATGCAATATCAATGCAAAAATATTTTTTATTTTTTAAATATTAAAAAAATTAATTATTCACTCATAAATTTTAAAATTTACATACATTCTAATTCCTACATAATTTATAGGTTTTTTATAATATAATAAACTATAATAATATAAAAAGAGGATCAATATTCAAAATTTTTAATTAAAATAATAAAAAAATGAAATAATACTTATTATCACTATAATATATAATTAATCTAAATAATGAAATATATATTAGACTGGAATTTAAATGAAAATGGTATATAAAAAGTTTAATAAAACTTTAAAATTTGATTGATTAAAAGTTTGATGAAAGGGTTATATTTTATTATTATTTCATTTATAATTTATGAAAATAAAAAGTAAAATAGATATATTTTTGAAATTACAACCGAACACATGAAATGTATATTAAATTTAATTTATTTTGTTAAAAGAAATAAAATATTATTATACAGATTTAATGGTTAATATTTGATAACATGTTTTCTTGAATAAATACTTTTACTTAAAAAAAATTAATAAGCAATAAATTTTCAGATAAATTTATAATTTTTTTTCATTATTTTCAAGTAAATTTATAATTTTTTCTTCAAAAAAATTTAACAAGTGATAAATTTCACTTATTTAAATTATTAATTTAAATTATTTTTAAAATTTTTCTTTTTAATTAAAACAATAAAATTAATATTTTAATATTTTTTTATCAACCAATTCTTAAATTAATTAAAAAATCTATGTATTAAATATATCTTATTATAGATATTTTTATAATGTTAACGTATCAATATAAAAATTTTTAATACTATATATATTATATTTAATATTATTTTTTATGTAATAATCATATTAATATATAAATTAATTTTAATTTAAATAATATAAAATTTTATAAATCATAGCATAGCCTGAATAAATTAATTTACTTGTTTATATACTTAATCCACGTCCTTAAGCTGGTTAATATAATTTCCACGATTCTATCATCTTGCTATTAATTGTTGAATAATTTAGTTTAATTGTTACTGCCATTAAATTGTTTTCAATGTTTGTTTTCTTAGTCAAAGTTTTGTCCTATTTTCTAGAAATTTTGTTGATAATGTTCAGCAGAACATGGTCATGTTGCAGCAAATTTCTCTTTCAGTTAAGATTTTATTTTGCTCTTTGTAAGCCTATATAAAGGCTGTCATCTTGCTTAATAATACACCAGTACTTTGAGCATCTCTTCTCTCTTTTATTTCTATTTTTATTGTTTATTTCTTGGCAGTTTATCAGTGGTATCAGAGCCTGGTTCAAAGAGAGAAAAGAGAGCCTAAGAGAGTGAAACACATGAGGTTAGAAAAAAGAGCGGCAACTTTATTATTTGTTTCATGGCTACAGAAACAAATTTTGTGCAGGCAGCAATTCCACATTTTGATGGCCACTATGATCATTGGAGCATGTTGATGGAAAACTTCCTGCGTTCAAAAGAATACTGGACAATCGTCGAAAACGGAATCGGTGCACCAGCAGCAGGTGAAACTTTGACAGATGCCCAAAAGACAGAGTTTGAAGCAAGAAAGATGAAAGATTTAAAGGCGAAGAATTATCTCTTTCAAGCTATTGAACGTTCCATATTGGAAACTATTCTTTGTAAAGAAACTTCCAATGATATATGGGATTCAATGAAGAAGAAGTATCAAGGCACAACTAGAGTGAAATGTGCCCAGCTTCAAGCTTTGAGAAGAGACTTTGAAACTCTGCAGATGAATGATGGTGAATCTATGACTAGCTATTGCTCTAGAACCATGGAGATATGCAACAAGATGCGATTCCATGGTGAGAAGATGGATGACGTGACCATTGTGGAGAAGATTTTAACGCCAAAGTATGACTATGTTGTGTGCTCTATTAAAGAGTCAAAAGACATAGATCTAATGTCCCTCGACGAATTGCAAAGCTCTTTATTGGTGCATGAGCATAAAATGAACCGAAGTTCAAACATGGAACAACAAGCTTTGAAAGCTTCTGCCTTTATTCCTTCCTCAAATTCAAGAGGTAGGGGTAGAGGGAGAGGTAGAGGAAGAGGAAGAGGAGGTCGAGGTAATGGTAACAGTAGCAAAAATTCTAAAGGTGATGAGTAGAACAAAGGAAGAGGACATGATCAACAATATTACAAATCCAAAATTGAGTGTTATAGGTGTCATAAATTTGGTCACTATCGCTCCGAATGTCGCACCAAGTTGGCAAATGATACTGATAAAGGAGAGCAGTCGAATTATGCAGAAAATGATGAAGGAGAAACCCTTTTGATGGCTGTTCAAACAAATGATAAACCCGACTCCGATATTTGGTATGTTGATACCGGCTGCAGCAATCACATGTGTGGAAGTAAGTCTTCTTTTGCTTATCTAAATGAAAATTTTCAATCTACAGTAAGTTTTGGTGATTTATCTTCTGTAGATGTGAAGGGGAAGGGTGACATTAAAATTAGAACCAAGAATGGTTTTATAGAAAAAATAGCTAATGTGTTTTATGTTCCTAGCTTGAAAAGCAATTTATTAAGTGCTGGGCAGTTGCAAGAAAAGGGTTATATAATCACTATTCAAAATGGAGCTTGTGAAATATATGATCCTTCTAGAGGAGCCATTGCTGTTATTCCAATGAACTCAAAAAGATTGTTCCCTTTGAAAGTTGAATGTGTTCAATCTTGTTTTATTGCTGAAGTGAAAGATATTTGCTGGTTGTGGCATTTTCGTTATGGCCATTTAAGTTTTAATGGATTAAAAACTCTTTATCAGAAAAATATGGTAAGTGGACTCCCTCAAATCAATGCTCCATCAAAAGTTTGTGAAGAATGTGTTGTTGGTAAACAACCTCGTTCTCAATTCCCTCAAGGAAAGTCATGGAGAGCGAAAGATGTTTTTGAGCTGATTCATTCCGACATTTGCGGACCGATAAAACCATTTTCAAATGGAGGTAAAAGATATCTAATTAATTTCATTGATGATTATAGTCGGAAAACGTGGGTTTATTTTTTACAGGCAAAGTCTGAAGCTTTTGGAATTTTTAAAAGTTTCAAGGCACGTGTTGAGAAAGAAAGAGGGAAAGCAATAAAATCTCTTCGCACGGATCGTGGTGGTGAGTACTGCTCAAATGACTTTGAGAGTTTTTATGAAGCTCAAGGGATCCGTAAAGAGCTTACCACTACTTATACACCACAGCAGAACAGTGTATCCGAAAGAAAGAACAGAACCATCCTTAATATGGTGAGATGCTTGCTTGCTAGGGGAGGAATTCCAAAGACTTTTTGGCCTGAGGCTGTACTTTGGAGCGTTCATTTACTAAACAGAAGTCCTACTTTTGCTGTTCAAAATATGACACCGGAAGAAGCTTGGAGCGGCAGAAAACCAGCTGTGGATTATTTCAAAATTTTTTGTTGCATAGCATATGCACATATCCCAAATGAAAAAAGAAAAAAACTTGATGACAAGAGTGAGAAGTGTATTTTTTTGGGTGTTAGTGAGACATCCAAAGCATTTAAATTGTTCAATCCATTGACAAATCAGATTGTGACTAGCAGAGATGTGGTTTTTTATGAAGAAAGCATTTGGGATTGGAATGGGCAGCAACCAACTCCAATTATTCTTGATGATGAAGTCAGAAAAGAGGAGCAGCCAACTGAAATTTCAGAAAATAATGTTCCCACAGCTGAAGAAAGTTCAATAACTTCTGAAATGCATTCACCAAAAAGCGAGGCAGCAGCAGTTTCAGCTCAATCTTCCCTACGTACACGAAAAAGGCCTGCTTGGATGAAAGATTATGAGGTAATTGGAGTGAATTACAATGAAGAATTTGTCACTCATTTTGCCTTGTTTGCATATTGTGATCCCACAACTTTTGAAAGTGCTGTCAAAGAATCTAAATGGAGGAAGGCAATGGATGATGAGATTGAAGCCATCGAAAGAAATAATACTTGGCAACTTTGTGACCTTCCAAAAGGGCACAAAACCATTGGTGTAAAGTGGGTTTTCAAAACAAAATTGAAGGAAAATTGTGAAGTTGACAAGTATAAAGCGCGTTTGGTGGCGAAGGGATGCAAGCAAGAGTATGGGGTTGATTACACTGAAATTTTTGCTCCAGTTGCACGGCATGATACAATTCGTTTGGTAATAGCACTGGCAGCACAAAATTCTTGGCCTATTTTTTGGATGTCAAATCTGCTTTCTTGCACGGTAATTTGGAAGAGCAGTTATTTATTGATCAACCCCCTGGTTATATTAAGATTGGACATGAGCATAAGGCCTATAAATTAAAAAAAACTCTTTATGGATTAAAACAAGCCCCGCGGGCTTGGTATAGTCGTAACAAAACTTATTTTTTGAAAAATGGCTTTCAAAAATGTCCATATGAGCATTCTCTTTTTGTTAAAATTGGGAATGAGGGCCAAATGCTTATTGTTTGCTTATATGTAGACGATCTTATATTTACCGGAAATGACAGTGGAATGTTTGAAAAATTCAAGATATCTATGATGGCTGAATTTGAGATGTCGGACCTTGGAAAGATGCATTATTTTCTAGGCTTAGAGGTAGTGCAATCTAAGATGGGGTTTTTTATTTGTCAAAAGAAATATGTGCAAGAAATTTTGGATAAATTTCAGATGAAGGATTGTAATCCTGCATCAACTCCATCTGAATTTGGTTTAAAACTTCACAAAGATCCCGAACGAAAGAAGGTGGACAGCACTCTTTATAGGCAAATTGTTAGCAGTCTCATGTACTTGACCGGAACAAGACCGGACATCATGTATGCAGTGAGTCACTATAACAAAATGGATTTACAGCTACAAAACATATTGTAGCTAAAGATAAATATTTTGTGGCTAGATGCTTTTGCCACAACTAGTTTTTCCCGTAGCATGCCGTAGCTAGAAGTGGCGTAGCTAAAACTTAGCTACAGGATTTTGCTAAACTGTAGCTGTAATTATTATATGTAGCCATATTTTGTTAATAAATATAGCTAAGCAGGTTTTTTAAGAAAAATGAAGCTAAATGGTTGAAGATATTTTGTTACAAAAAAATAAAATTGTGGCAAATTATTAGCCACAGTAATAATGTAGTATAGCCAACTTTCTTTTTTTTTAGCTATACTTAATTTCTATGTAACAAAAATCTATATGATTTTGCCACAAATGTAATGATATGGCAATTAAATTCACGTTTAGCCACAAACATAATAGTATAACAAATAAGTTCTAATTTTAGCTATAATATAATGATATAGCAAGTACTTTTACATTTAGCCACTACTATATTAGTGTAGCAATTTTATATATAGTTAGCCACCCTTTTATTTTTTTTTGTAACTAAGAATGAAATAAATAGCCACAAAAATATTTACACGGCAATTACTTTTATGTTTAGCCACATAATAAATTTAGTAGGTAAAAAATATATTATATTGCCACAAGTGTAATAAAGTGGCAATTATTTATATATTTAGCTACGGAGTATATTAGTTTTGTAATTATATATATAACATATTGCTACGTACAAATTTATAAAAAAGTGAAAATCAAAAGCAATAATTATTAATAATAATTCAAATAAATAATAAATAGAGTAAAATAAAAAAAATTAATTCAATCCATGTGACAATATTAATTACATATACGAAATAAAATTGTTCCTATAAAAATAACATAAATAGCATTTAAAATAACAATATCTAATATGCAAAAAAGGTAGAAGGCTGCTTTCATGTGAATTTTAAATCACTTTCTAATCTGATTATCTCGTTAACGTCCAATAAGCTGCAATAAGAAAGTAAAATAAAATTTATGAGAAAATTAATTTTTTATTTGATACTTAATTATAAATAGCTATTATTTTAAATTAAAAAGTACTATAACACCTTACTATATGCAATGTATGCATAATAATGATATATTTTATTTAAAAATTAATTTACTATATAATTTAATCATGCATAATAATGACACCTTCGATAATAAAAATAATTACTTACCTATAAAGCTGAATTATCATGTACTTGTTGGGAGTTCATAGTCTTTTCCAACAACATTTTGAATTTTTCTTCCCACTTTTTATTCATCTCTACTAGTTGTTCATCCATTTGTTTTTTCACTTCATTTACTTGCTCACTCGCTTCTTTCTGAACTTGTTCCACACGTTCACTTGCTTCTTTTCTAGCAACATCAAGTTGTCTTAGAAGTTCTACCTTTGTAGGTCTAACACCAAAATATTCAGTTACATTTTTTCCAGGACCATAACCACGTACGTAACCATTTTTTTCCGGTCCAAGAACATCAGCAAATATATCATCATCAATTAATGAAATTTGTCCTTCTTCTTGTTGTTTTTTCAATTGTGTTAATTTTTCCTATATCAAAAATAATACTTTTAGTTAAAATAATAATTAAATATACATATATAAAATAAAAATAACTTAAATTCTCAATATAAAGACATTACAATGGCCTCTTGAGATATAGGATCAACTTCCTTTCCTTGCTTTCTTTTATGGGATTCAATAAAAACTTCAACTCGAGTAGGTATCTTTCCACTTTTGATTTTCTATTAAAATAAAAATAACAAAGCTTGTAACAATTAAAAATATATGCTTAACAAATTTAAAAGAACACTTCACAAGATATCAAAATAATAATTGGTGTGCTCAGAAGATGTAAAAGAATTAGTGCTGCCTCCATGCTAAGAATCAAAAAGAAAAATAGATGGAAAAAATGCAGTAAAGAAACATGAATAGCAATCTGTCTTACTACAATCACCTTGAATAGCAATCTGTCTTACTACAATCACCTTGAACTGAGAAAACATGCATGGAAAATAAGAAAATACAAAAATAGAATATCATTCTAAGATATATGTTTACCGCCATAAGATGAATCCACAAAATAGGAGAAAAGAATTGGAGCAACACTGAAAGAAGGCAAGTGTGGTACTCACCATTTATATAATTAGATCTTTGAATTTAAAAATAAAATTCATACCATTTGGTGTCTAAGTCGAGCAAAACTTTTTGTTCCCATGTATGGAGGCATCGAACGCTTTGATCTACTTGTCTTATTTTTCATGCTTCTCTCCTACATAAAATAGAATACTATTATGAAAAGTATTGAAAATTTATAAAATTTTACATATATTTTTTAATTACCTGAAATTTGGCATCAGTCCATAAGTTAACCAAATATTTCCAATCATTTGCATCCATATCTTTAGGCTTATTTCGTAGACGAAGTGCGTAAGTTGTTTTTGTATTAAAGTATTTTTTCTTCAATTTGTGTCTATAATCTCTGTATAAAGCATTCATATGACCCAATATAGCTCCTTTTCTTGCATCAGAATATTCAAATGTGAATTTTTCCTAGAAAAATAAACTAAATATTGTTACATATAATCATTTTAAAATTATCAAAATAAAATACAACTAATTAATAATTATATTAAATTAAAAATTAGTTAAATCATCAAGTCATCTTACTAATATGGTTAACCACATATGATCAAAATCTTTAGTGCTAATCTCATTCCATCTTGTCACTCGTAATGGGCAACATGATTTACTTCTTACCGTTTGGCCTAAGAACCAAACAAATGCAGTTGCATTATCACCTATAACTTGATCATCCTCATCAAATTCTAAAAGTAGTTTTTGTGCAGCCTCTAATTCTGTGATCTTCAAGCATCGTGTCGGACCTCTTGTTTTTCTTTTTTTCACATTGGGACCTATTGAAAATAAAAACACAACCAAATAAAATTTGGTGATTCATAATAATCTTGACTAATTTTGTAAAAATGAAAATAATAAAAACAAACCTGAAGTATTTTGAGGTTCGATATTCTCGAACAGATAATCATTTGCAACAGCATCGACACCATCATTTTCAATTGGAAAAATATCATCACTTTCCATTACACAATAAATATCAATTGGTTTTCCATTGCTCTTCTTATAATCATCAAGCATGTTTTTCACATCAGTGTCATCATTAATTTCTACTAACCCATCAAGATCACTAAGAGTAGTAATTGACTTTAAATAATAAAATCTATCACCTCTGATAACATCAAACATGCATTCTTTTTTCAAATCATCTAATATATCAAAGTAAGAAATGAAATCAACGTCAAGATTAGGTTTCTCATTTAATTTCCCATTCTCATATACTCTGCGAGGTGAAAAACTGAAATAACCTCCATAATGATACCTAATTGTTTTTTGAAAGTTGTTTCCTGATAAAAAAAAAGTTAGTCATACTAATAAATTAATATTTTTGAAAATCAAATAAATATAAATTAAATTTTACCATGAAAATTGATCGATTCATTTTCATGTGACTGTTCAGGTTCTTCAATTGCATGTGAAACACTATTTTCAACATCATTTTGCTTGTCATTGTTGTTCAATTTTCTAAGTTTTTGAGCACCACATCTTCTACCCATAATTTATTTTTGTCCTACAGTTAAAATATATAACAAAAACAATATTAGTAATCATAACAGTACAAAGAATATTTTCTTGAGAGAGCGAGATTTCAAGTCATACAGTACAAAATTTTAACACTAAGCAATTAATTTGGAAAATACTAATCATAATCCTAATGATTAAAAAATTAAATTATTCTTTTCTGAACTCAAACAAGAATTGAATACTAAATGAAGTCCAAAAGCCATTATCAAGCACACAAATTGATGGATTCGATTGAAAAGAAATAACTCACTTGTCAAATAGAACTCACTTGTATGAAATCAAAGGCCGCCGAACAAATTGATGGATTCGATTGGAAGGAAAGAGAGAAATCTAAAAGTTTCAAATGGAAGAAAATTGGAGTAGAACAAAATAGAAATATGTATATATGCATTTTGGAACGAAAAATTTCAACAATTGGAGGGAATAAAATTTTTGGAGCCATTGATCTCCCTCCAATGAAAACAAAAATTTAACCGCTTAGGAATTAATTTTATCGTAGTCTATTTCTCTTTTATCGTAGTCTGTTTCTCTTTTGTTTTGCTTTATTTCAATGAATGATCTGGTTGTATGAATAATCTATACCATATAAATGACACTTGTCATTGCTTTTGTACCTGAAGTGAAGCAACTCCTGTATGTTCATTAAAACACAAGCCAAAACCAGTGCTCCTCCTAGGTTGTGACAACCCTTGTCTTGGTGCAGCCCTGATGCCTACATTTCTCAACTCTGGTGCAGAAGAAGCATGACCAACAAAAGAGAACTGGATCGATGAAACTAAAACAGCTAGCTATATATGGATGTTTTATATAACATGTATAGCCTCCTGTTTTAGTTATACGTTAGTTAGTTTACCTTATATAGCTAGTTGTTTTCTTTATTTATCTATTTTTTGATCGATCCAGTCATAGATTTAAAATTCTTGTAAGTTTAAAAAAATTTCATATATATATATATTTAATATATATATATATATATGATACCAACAAAAGAGAACTGGATCTATCTAACTAAAACAGCTAGCTATATATGGATGTTTTATATAACATATATAGCCTGCTGTTTTAGTTATACGTTAGTTAGTTTCCCTTATATAGCTAGCTATTTTCTTTATTTATCTATTTTTTGATCGATCCAGTCATGGATTTAAAATTCTTGTAAGTTTAAAAAAATTTCATTTATATATATATATATATATATGATATCAATAAAAGAGAACTGGATCGATCTAACTAAAACAGCTAGCTATATAAGGATGTTTTATATAACATATATAGCCTGCTGTTTTAGTTATATAGCTAGCTGTTCATTCGTGCTTTTATATATGTTATTGATAAGAGATTGTTGACAATGAAGTTGAAGTATATTGGGGAGATTCATCTTACTCCGGATATGGTATGCTACATAATTCCATAAGAAGCTTTCAATGTACATGACTAAAACAGTAAAACTAGAAACTAACTGATTTACCTTTCAAGTGTTGCTGAATGATTGACTGGATCACAGATAGATGGTCAAAACATATGTTCAAACAGCTAGCTATTTATGAGAAACAAACTAAACAGCAACATAAAACAACTAATACAGCTTGCTGTTTATGTTTTAAATGGACAACCTATTTTCTCATGTGCCAGATCAAACTTAGTTGCAGGTACAGAGGATACTTATAGCTAAAATGAATGCAGATATTATAGATGAAGTTTAAATTTTATTTACAAACAAACGACAAACTTACAAATTACAAATAAAAGTTTTAATTTATAAGAATTTTAGAAACTAAATTATACAGAAATAAAATTTTATTTAAAACTTACAAGAGTTTTAAAACATATTTATTTTTTAATTTTAGTTTTTGTTATTCTTCATGAAATAATTTGGTCTTTTTTTTATATTGAAGGTGTATACATGCTCTAGTGAATCTATACTATCAAAGTATATATCATTTTCAAATCCAAAATTAAAATATTACAAGCATGTGGAAATCCCAAATTCAATATATGGATTTGAAAATCTTAATTTTTTTTTTTGAATTTTACCTAGTGTGATGGTATTTGGATGATGATGATAATTGGCCAGCTATTCTAAGGTTTAGAGGTAGTCTACGCTAAAGCTTACGCAGTTCTGGTATAACTTACTACTCCCCTTAAGCAGTTTTGATGTAAGCGAATACTACAATAAAAAGCCAGCTGGTTTTTATTAAGAACATAAAAAGCTAGCTGTTTTTAGTTGCTTTAACTGTTACCATTGAGAACATAAAGAGCTAGCTGTTTTTAGTTGCTTTAGCTGTTACAATTGAGAATATAAACAACAAGCTGTTTTAGCAGCTGGCTTTTATTGAGAACATAAACAGCTAGCTGTTTTTAGTTGCTTTAGCTATTATCATTAAGAACATAAAGAGCTAGCTGTTTTTAGTTTCTTTAGTTGTTACCATTGAGAACATAAACAGCAAGCTGTTTTAGCAGCTGGTTTTTATTGAGAACATAAACAGCTAGCTGTTTTTAGTTGCTTTAGCTATTACCATTGAGAACTTAAAGAGCTAGCTGTTTTTAGTTGCTTTAGCTGTTACCATTGAGAACAGAAACAGCAAGCTGTTTTAGCAGCTGGTTTATTTTTAGAACATAAAGTGCTAGCTGTTTTTAGTTGCTTTAGCTGTTACCATTGAGAACACAAACAGCAAGCTGCTTTAGCAGCTGGTTTTTGTTGAGAACATAAACAGCTAGCTCTTTTTAGTTGCTTTAGCTGTTACCATTGAGAACATAAAGAGCTAGCTATTTTTAGTTGCTTTAGCAGTTACCATTGAGAACATAAACAGCAAGCTGTTTTAGCAGCTGGTTTTTTTTTTTTGAGAACATAAACAGCTAGCTGTGTTTATTTGCTTTAGCTGTTACTATTGAGAACATAAAGAGCTAGCTGTTTTTAGTTGCTTTAGCTGTTACCATTGAGAACATAAACAGCAAGCTGTTTTAGCAGCTTGTTTTTATTGAGAACATAAACAGCTAGTTATTTTAGCAGCTGGTTTTTATTGAGAACATAAACAGCAAGTTTTTTTTTTTTACTTTTTTCTTTGTAGTTGTAGATAACACACTAATTATTGCTACAACTATGTTAAACATGTGGCTGCAATATATTATTAGTTATGATATTTTTATATAGCAAAAAAATTGTGGCTAATGATTCATTATTGCTACTAAAAAATAGAGAAATAACAAGTCTTTTAATTTAGTTTTAATATTTTATTGTAGCTATTTAATTGTAGCCATTTGATTAGAAATTGCTACAGTAATATTAATTTTTGAGCAATTATAAGAATTAGCTATGACTTTCTTTCATAACTAAAAGTTATTGTAGCTAATTACCAAAATTTTGCTATGATATATTAAAGTTAAAGCAACATTGATATATTAGTTATAATATTTAAACTTAGTAGCTAAAAGATTAAAAATAGCTACAAGTTCTTTTTTGTTGTAACTATAAATATGTATTAGCTACAATATTTATTTTTATAGCAATGTATTGTAGCTAGAGATGCATTTTGTTGTAGTGAGTCTTATAAGCAGATTTATGGAGAGTCCAACTGAAATGCACTTGCTTGTCACAAAGAGAATTCTCCGTTACTTGCAAGGAACGAAGGATTTCGGTTTGTTTTATAAAGCCAATGAAAAGTTAAAATTAATTGGCTTTACTGACAATGATTATGCAGGAGATCAAGATGGCAGAAGGAGCACTTCAGGATACATTTTTATGTTTGGAACTGGACCTGTTTCATGGTCTTCCAAGAAGCAGCCCATTGTCACCTTGTCAAGTACAGAAGCCGAATTTATTGCTGCTACGTCTTGTGCTTGTCAAGCCATTTGGATAAGGAGAATTCTTGAAGAGTTGCAGCTCAATCAAGAAGGAGCTGCCACAATTTTCTGTGATAACAGTTCAGCAATTAAGCTCTCCAAGAATCCAGTACTACATGGAAGGAGCAAGCATATTGACGTGAAGTATTATTTTTTGAGAGATTTGTGTAATGAAGGAAAAATTGAATTGAAGTATTGTGCAAGTGAAGATCAGCTTGCTGACATATTTACAAAGTCTCTCAAGTTACATTCCTTACTGAATTTGAGGAGTTTGATGGGTGTTTGCAGTAGAGAAGATGCAAAGCTTTAAACTGAAGCTTTTAAGTTCAGTTTAAGGGAGGGACTGTTGAATAATTTAGTTTAATTGTTACTGCCATTAAGTTGTTTTCAATGTTTGTTTTCTTAGTCAAAGTTTTGTCCTATTTTCTAGGAATTTTGTTGATAATGTTCAGCAGAACATGGTCATGTTGCAGCAAATTTCTCTTTCAGTTAAGATTTTATTTTGCTCTTTGTAAGCCTATATAAAGGTTGTCATCTTGCTTAATAATACACCAGTACTTTGAGCATCTCTTCTCTCTTTTATTTCTATTTTTATTGTTTATTTCTTGGCAGTTTATCAATAATAATAAATTTGCTAATCAAAATTTGAAATTGAGAGTTCTGAGGGTTTTTTTTTTCCTTTTTTATAGTAAGTGTTAATTTAAAATTTGAGATTCTAAAATATATACGAAGAAAACAACGAAAGAAGGAAAAAAAATATTAAAAAAAAAGGTGCAAGTGCTTTTAAAAAAATGACAAAAGAAAGAAATTAAAAAAATTAAAAAACATGTACGGTGCTTTAAGTAATAAAAAATTTTAAAAGATGCACACAGTAAAAGTCACTGGAGCACAAAAAAATTTTAAATGCTTAACTTAAAAATCTTCCCTCAAAACAAAAAATTGATGCAGCGAAAAATTACGTGGTATAAATTATTTTTTCTGATTAGAAAGTCATTTAATTTCCTGTATAGGGGTGTGCCAATTTATTGAATCGGACTAAACCCAATATATTTTAGTTAGATTCGATAATTTTATATTATATAAACGGATGAAATCATATTTATATTTTTAAAAAAAAATTGAGTTCAGTTTATCAATCGAGTTGGGATAATTTTTTTTGATTATTGTATATTTATATATAAATATATGTAATTTTTTATTTTATCATTTAATTCAACAGAAACCGACCCGATCCGACCCATATATATATATATATATATATATATTTTTTTTATTTTACTATCCAATCCGATCAAAACTGACCTGACTCAATACGACAATATTAAAATTAAGAAGTAATAAATTCGAATATAAAACTCTAATATTAAATATCAAACTGTTTAAAATCGACCAACCCGACTGAACCCGAAATTAATTTTGTTTGGTCTAAATTTAAAAAAAAAATCAAACGTTATCACATTAATTTTTTTACTCTTTGGTTGAGTTCGGCCGGATTAAAAAATCACTCCAACTCGATCTAACTCGACTTATACATACCCCTATTAGTATATATGAAAGTCTTACAAAAATGATAATAAAATAGTAAAAATAAAAGAGAAACCACAAAGCTTATCTTTTAAGCCTTAAGACTTTTATTTTTTACCCTAAATCACATATATAATCATCCTTCTCTGTACTTAGGCCTGTAAATGAATTAAGCTACTCGAGTTTGACTTGAATCTTGACTCAATAAAAGCTCGTTAAGACTTAAGGTCGAACTACTTATGTATTGAATGAATTAATCTTAAGCAAATAAATACTCAGCTCGTTAGTTCGCGAACTAGCTCATTTAAAAAGTTCGTGAGTTAAACTCGTTTATTATGTTAAATTAATATATATATATATATATATTAAATTACTTATATGAATATATTGATTCTTTGACTAATTTAATTTATATAATTTATTAATATATGGCATACGTGATAAATAAATTAAATAATATAATATAATATATAAAATAACATAGTAATTTATAATAAAATATAAAATTATAGTAGTATAATATTTTATTTATGTTAATATATAATTATATTGTTTATTTTCATAAATGTTAATTATAATACATCCTCTATGAAAATATAAAAAAAAATGAATAAAAAGTAAAAATTAAATAAGTTCGTTGACTTCGTTAAACTTATTTAAATCAAGTTCGAGTTCAAACTTAAAATACATGATATATGAGCTGGCTTAATATAAACTTAGACTCGACTCGGGCTCAGCTCAAATTCAAATTCAAACTCGACTACTTTATGACGAGCCGAATTTGAGCTTTTTAAAATTTGACTTGGCTCGATTACAATCTTATTTGTACTATTTTTTTAACAGTTGTTTCATCTTTTCTCTTATTTTCCTTTTCGCTTTTTCCCTCTCAAACAATAACTTTCTTTTTTATTTCTTTAAATTAGCTATTGTATATATGTTCTCTTGACTCAAATCAACAATTCCAGTATCTTGGCTCAAATCAACAATAACTTTCTTTATTATTTCTTTAAATAAGCTATTGTATATGTTTTCTCTTGGCGCAAATCAACAATTTCAGTATCTTCTCCAAATATCCTCATGGTTCACCAAGCCCATAAAAGGTTATATTTTTCTTCTTTAACTTTTACATATTTTATTTCTGACTTTTATGCAATTTCTTATTTTTCTTGTTAAGTTATTAATATATTTTGGTCATTCACCTTGTGGGTTTTGATTTCCTTTTTTTATTCTTAATTATGATAATTCTTTTTATAATTATTCTTTACAGCAAAATATGGTCTTTTATTAGTGTTGTAACTGAAATTAAGATTTGTGTGTGCTTATACCTATGTTTATTACGTGCATTATTATAGTTATTGAGTCATTTAATACGATAACTTCCTGATTGTATTTTCTTTAAAATTACATGCATATATTCAAAATTCTAGCAAAAATAAATAGATAAAAATAAAAATAAATAAAATAAAATTACATTAGAAAAATTAAGGTTCAAAGATATTTATCTTATTGTTTAAGCTTTAATTGCTAAATATAAGTGGTCCTTTGTTATTCACCATTCTAGTTTACTAAGTATACTCCTTTAATCAGAGGCGGAGATAAAGGGGGTTCCATGGGGCCCTATTCCCCCCTCAGTTAAAAATAAAATTTTTTTAGGTATATTTGAGAATGAATATTACATTGGTTGAGATGGAACAGCTTGGCCTTACTATGTGAGAGCACGCAACTTCGATCCACGCTCCCAACATTTTTCATCCTTTTTTTTCCAATATTTAAAACTGGGCCTTTTAATCAAGCTCATTACAAACAAACAAGATTTGTCAATGACTCTGCCCATTACAAACAAACAAGAATAACTTAATTGTGACTCTTTCTCTTCTTTCTCACGTTTCTTCTTCGTTAATTCCTTTTTCTTTCTTTTTTTTTTCAGATAACAGTTTCTTCCTTTTTCAATTTCATTCTTTCACCGATTGGCACCAGCAAGGCAGCGGCAACAAGTTAAGAATAGGTACACCACTTACTTTTAATCTCATATTTATTTTGTTGCAATTTTTTTATCTTGCTAAAATGAATTGAAATTTGAAAAATAATGAATTAAGAAATTGACTTGAATACTTGAGGACATTATAAATTTGAAATGTTTAATTTGATTTTGTAGTATGAAGTTTTTTTTTTTTTTTTGAGAAAAGTAGTATGAAGTTAAATTGAAATTATTGTTTTTTTGTAGTTTATAATCTGGAATTTTTTTATTTCTTTTATAATTTGATATTTTTAATGTTTAGTATTTAAGTTGAATTGGACCCCCTTATCTAAAATCCTGGCTACGCCACTGCCTTTAATTAACAAACAAAATTTTTTTCATAATTTCCTCTAGCAAAAAAAAATTGTCTTTGAACATTCTCTGCTCTTTTCAGTTTACTCCTCTTGTGTTTTCTTCTCTGCATTTTTTCTGTATGAATTTCTCTCTTTTCTTTTTTCTTAACCTATTATTCTGTGTGTTTTTTTTTCATTTATAATTTTTTTTAATATTTTATTAAATACACTTCCTTTATTTAACAAAATTTTGAATTTTCTCTACTAGAAAATTATAAAACTTTCTCTCAATTTTCACTCTTTCTTTTTAGTGTATTTTTGAGGGTTCTTTGTATGAAATTTTCCTCTCTTCTATGTTTTGTTTTACTATCTTTTTTTTTTGTGTATTTTCTTCGTGAATTTTCTGAGTGTGTTTCCCTCCTTCTATACTAAAAAATATTTCCATATTCATGCTTTGTAAGTTTTTCTTTTTTATTGTATTTTCCAAATATTTTGACATTTCCATTTTTATGTTATTTTTGTTTTTGCATGTACAGAGAACTTTGCAGGAAATCAGAAAATTGATTTTTTTTTTCTTGTTATTTCAAATTTTTTGCCTTATATACTTGGTGTATATATATGTAAAGAATAATGAATAAAGGTCATTAATATTTTATTAATAATTTTTGTCCAATTAACACTCTTTAGTTTCTCTTGTATTTACTCTATGTGTAATTATTAGGTTTGTAATTAATATTAATTAGAGCAAATATTTTCTTCCTGAATAGTATTTCATTAAGCTATTAAAATTTATAAATTCAAACAAGAGACCCTAGATTAATAATAATTAATTAAAGCAAGAGAATGTTACTCCATAATCGATTGCAACCCTAAAGTGAGACTTAATTTGCTTTTATGTTTAAAAGAATATTAAATTTGCCTATTAAATAAAAATTTTAGGCAAACTGCGCTTTGCAATTGCTAGTTACTGCAAAATACGTGTTATTTCTATTTATAAAATGTTAATTAAGCTATTTATGAAAAAGAGTAAAATGTTACACGTTTTACTATGTGTATATGTTGTATATATATATTTTTTTTGTCATTTGTAGTATTTTAACTTTTAAATTATATAATATTTTTAATATGATGTATATTGATGGGTGTCGAAACTATCAAAAATAAAGTTTCTATTCTCTAAACAAAATAAATTGCAATAGCGGTGAATTAGATTGAATCCACAGAGAATTAACTACTTATTTAAATCCTTTTAAAAATCAAAATAAAAACAATAAAAATTAAAAAGATGGAGGTTTTATAATGAAGAACTAAAATTAAACTAATAAATTGAAGAAAAATAAAACTAAATTAAAAAATTAACAATGGGAAAAATTTCAGTTGAAGAGAATAATTTTGATTTCAATTCTTAGATCTGATCATTGATATAAAAATAAATTTTTAAAATTTTTTAATAAATTAATTCTAGTCAATCAAGACGCTTGTATTAGTCAATCCTTTCTTAGATGATAAATTAGTTATTAAACATTCTCTAACTAATTATTGTTATTGAATAATCCTATATAGATGTCCATTAAGATTTAATCTACTAACAATTTTACGATTCAGAATGATCTAATTTAAATCAACAAATTCTCCTGCGAAACTTATTTAAATTAATTTATGCATCTTCTTAGTATTACACCTAATTGCCACAAGTATCAAAATCTTAAAAATTTTTACGGATTCTAAGTTTTAAATAGCAATATATTATTCAACTAATCAAGTAATGAACCCTATTGTTTAATCAACAAAATAATAATTTAATTGAACTACAGAAAATATGCAAATACTGAAATTAAATAATACAAAAAAAGAATTAGATTAGATCTCACAAATTTCGACGAATTGAAAATGTTGATTACCCTTTAAATTTTTAAGAATTATTTGCATATGATTGAATGAAAAAAATTTGAAATGAGATAAAAGAAATCCACAAAAACAATGGACAAAAGTGGTGGACTGAAGTCTCTAACCAAAATCATCTAGGACTGATACTTAATGTTCTATTTATACTATTTTCTAAAAATAAACTTCCTATTTAAAATCTAATTTAGGAAAAATAATAAAAAAAAGAAAATAATTAATATCCTAATTTAATATTTATCTAAATAGAAATAAAAATATAAAATAAGTATTCTGAAATCACCCTAAA
Source organism: Garcia nutans (assembly GCA_947685225.1). NCBI lineage: Eukaryota > Viridiplantae > Streptophyta > Magnoliopsida > Malpighiales > Euphorbiaceae > Garcia > Garcia nutans. The sequence goes on from CANTUV010000076.1 coordinate 1,884,567, forward strand.
TATCATAATATATCTCTTCCAAAAATATAGAAAACTCAGCTATAAATTCTATCTAATTTTTGTATTAGGCCTATATGCTCATTTGTCCAAGGCTTATGCTCAAGGCTCCCATTAGCTCATTTTTAACACTTTTCACTTAGAATCCTTCACTTTCTTCAATATCTAGAACCTATGTAAATACATCTCAAAATCAATAAAAATTCATAATAACAAGCTAAAATATATATTCAAAATAAATCAACAATATGCATAAAATGTTTGTTATCATATATATTGTATATTAATGTTGATATTATTGAATTATAATTAATAAGAATTATAATTCTCTTTTACTGTTGCATAGATGTTTTATTATTTATCTATGGTGTATTGTTAGTTCTGAATCATATATTAATTTTTTAATATAATAAATATGTTGTGTATTTGTATTGATATATGTTGAATTTTAAACCACAAGAAATACACTTCCTTTTTAATATTTTGTAGATGTTGTATTGATATTTTATTTTTTTTATGTCGTATTTTATATTGATACATATTAAATTATAATTAGTAAAAAGTATAATTCTCTTTTACTGTTTTGTAAATGTTATGTAGATTTTTTTATATATGTATTGTGTATTTTAACTACTGAATCATATAATTTTTTAATTTAAAATAGTAGAATTATGAATTTAAATTCTAAGACAATTATTAGATAGTATAATATATATATATATATATATATTAATTCTCTTATTCAACATCTATACAACACAACATAGACAGATAGCATGAATGAGGAAAAAATCAACAATATTTTTCAAAATTTGATGCATTTTTCGTAAAAGTGAAAAAAAAATAATAAATTTGCTACAATATTTTTAAAAATAATTTTCTTTTTAAAGGTAGTTATGCAAAATTTTCTAAATTAAATTCTTTATTAATTATATTATTATGTTTTAGAATGTAAATGCTTATCACTTTTTACAGAATTTATTCTTATCATTAATCAGAAACAAAGCAAGAGAAAAAAAAATTATGTTATTAATCCGATATTAACCCCAGCATATGTATGTACACGAGGGATGATGAAAGACCTACTACCAGAATTACTGGCGAAAAAATTCATCGTTAATTCTTAGAAATTCATTGCTAACTATGATCAATGAAGGATTATACTTTTGATCCTAATTAGCGACAATAATTTTCGATGCTGATTTTTTAGTCTTCAATTCACTTGGAGACATATTTTGTCACTAAATTCATAGCAAAATTTATAAGTATTTTTAGAAAATAAAATAAATTATTTTAAAAAATAAAATAAATTATTTTTAAAAACAATAATTTATTTTTTTTAAAATAATTAATTTTATCAAATAATTTCTAAAATATTTATTCTAAAAATTTATTTATTATGTTAAATAATTTATGTATTAAAAAATAAACTATTTAACAAATAATTTATAGAAAAATTCTTTCTCTAATAATTTTCTTAAAATAAATTATTCTACAATATAATTTCTAAAAATTATAAATTCAGCAAATAATTTATTTATTTTAAAAATTATTATTCTAACAAATAATTTATTCATCGTAAAAATAAATTATTCCAATAAATATTGACCAAAATTATTTATTCTAAGATTTCTCTAAACCATAAATTATTCTATTAATTCAAAAAATTTATTCTAAAAATTATTTCAATCTAATAATAAATTATTCAACTAAATAATTTCTAAAAATTATTCTGCCACAAAATTTTTATTTATTGTAAATAATATTTATTCAACTAAATAACACATTTATTCTCAAAATTATTATAGCAAATAAATTATCTATATAAATATAAATATTGGCTAATCTAAAAATAAATTAATTAATTAATTAATTGAGAAAATGTGAAAGAAGAAGGAGAAAGAAGAATGAAAGAAAAATGAAAAAGAAGAAAGAAAGAAGAAGGAGAAAGAAGGAAGAAAAATGAGATATAAGAAGGAAAAAGAGAAAGAAAAATGAGAGATAATAAGGAGACAGAAGAAAGAAAGAAAAATGAAAAAGAAAAAAGAAAGAAGGGGAAAGAAGAATGCAAAATAAGAAAGAAAGAAGAAAGAAAAATGAAAAATAAAAAGGTGAAAGAAGAAAGAAGAAGGAGAAAGAAGAGAGAAGAAGGAGAAAGAAGAAATAAAGAAAAATGAAAAAGAAGAAAGAAAGAAGAAGGAAAAATGAAAAATGAAAAAGAAGAAAGAAAGAAGAAGGAAAAATGAAAAATAAGAAACAAAAATGAAAAATGAAAAATAAGAAAGAGAGAAAGAGAGAAAAAAAAATGTAGAGACAAAGAAGAAAGAAATAGAAAGAATAAATGTTGGTTGTAAAATTTTAAAATAAATTTATGAATTTTAGCGACGGATTTGCAATAGATTAACGACGAATTTAGTTTTGTCGCTAAAAACCAAATAAGCTTTTTTTTAAAAAAATTTATTATTAGCGACGGAATGTAATCCGTCGCTAAAATTCCACCACGAAAATTCTACCCATATTTTCAGGGTCATTGCTATTTTTTTTCTTTGTTAATTTATTTAAAGTTTTAGAGATGAAAATTAGCTACAATTTTTTTTGTAGCTAATTTTTAGCGATAAAATTTTTAAATCTGTCCCAAATTTATTGGCACCAACATTTGGTACTACAAATTTAGTGCTGGATTAATTTTGTCGCTAATATATTTGTCAAAAATTCATCACTACTTAGCGATGAATTTTGATCCGTCACTAATTTTCGTCATTAATTAGCATTTTTCTCATGGTGACAATAGAAAATAAAGGACTAACTACTCTATGTAACTAACTTTAGCTACCTGTAACTAACTACTAACTGAATAGTTAGCTGTACAAAATAACTTATATGTACATACTCTTCATTCCCTCGAGTTGGACTTTGGTGATAATTAACCAATGCCAATTTAATTGGATGACAAAGCAGAAAACAAAGGATATGGAAGTGCCTTCATAATTAAACAAATCTACAATTTGCAATATTAAACCCGTATGGATGGCTTTGATGAAACTTTCCTTAATTTTACATATAATAAAATAACAATTAATGTCGAGATATTTTGTTCGCTTGTGAAAAATGGGATTGGAGATAACGTGAATTGCAGCTCGATTGTTATATATCTAAGTGCAATTCACATTTAATGATAAAGTATGAGTAATCTTACATCGAAAAAATATAAGAATATAACTTAATTTATATAGAACTAGGTTTTTTAATTTAATAACCAGCTTTTAAAGTTAACTCTCTCAAATTTATATTAATAAGAGAAATTTAATATGAAAATTTCAACAATCAGAAAAGAAGATTACACTTGCATTGATCTGATACTATATGTGTAGAGACCCCATTCATTTATTGCAAGAATAATCTGCAATACAAAATTGAAATTTCTCGTTTCATTACTGAAAGTTTCATTTTTTTTTTGAATGAAACATAATTAAAATGATTAAAATTATTTGTAATGAGTTGGATCCCTAATTTCTTCATTCGAGATTACGAGATTAATAAAAGTAGATATCATAGATAAAAAAAAATTAATTTTTTCTTTTACTTAAGTCACTTTATTTTGTTAATGTTGTCTATAAAGAAATAAGATCTACTCATTGTTGCTTTTCATGAATGTTTGTTTTATGCGAGTTTGAGCTGCCTTTGACTTTGCTTGCTTCTGAAATCTGATTAGATTTATCATAAATTCAACTGCAAATCTCAGTTAATGAAAAAAAATATATGAATTGACGGACTAAATTTTTAAAAATTTTAATATTTTTCAAATTTAAATCTGAATTTAACCAAGGTCTATGTCTGATTCCTCGCTTTATGATCTTATTTTTTTAGAAGGTCGCCGAAATATGAGAGGAGTTCAAAAGTGAATTTGCCGAAGTCACCTTCACTAACCAACTTCCTTAAGGGCCAAGGCAAGCAGCCTAATTAACAAGGGTGAAAATAAAAAAAAATTCTCAACATAATTTTAAGTTTAGTTCAAAACACATTTAATTTAGAAAATTACTTTTATTGTACAAGCATATCAAAAAGACTAAAACAATCTTTAATAGAAATTTTTTTATATTTTTTCTATAGAATTTTATATTTTATAAATTTGACAATAAATTATTATATATGTATTTTATTATTATATGAATCAAATCAATTCATAATAATATTTTTATTTTTATTTTTATAGATTTTCAGAAAATATCATGAATTTTATTCACAAATGAAAAATAATGCATCTTAGTGTAAAAATAAAAAATATACATCAAAATGAAAGAGACTGTATATTACAAGATAAATTTTAAATACACTTTACCCATTTTTTTCGACGTAATAAATGATATTAATATTATTTTAAAATGATTACTCCTTTTCTTATTATTTAATTTCTTTATGTCCTTTTGTAAATATCTTCAATTCTTAATAAGTAATTTATTTTTGTTGTTTTCGATATGCATTTTTCACCCCCTTTATAATTTGTATTTTAGCTTGAAATCAAAGGGCTTTCTAATATTGGAATTTTTATATTAATGGAGTTCAATTATATGAGCTAAGAAAGCAATGAGTTGTATCCATAATTTTTGTCTATTGTGCAGAATTTGATCATAGGCGGTACGGATACTACGTCTATTACATTAAATTCGTCTTTCTGATTAATAAAAAATAGATTATTTACATTAATTAAAAGAAGGTTTGGTTTTACATATATATATATATATATTTATATTTACTCGATATAAAATACTCAATTTGTTTAGCATATGGTGATCAATGGTATATTTTCTTCGAATACAAGTCCCAAACACATTAATAATAATATAGTTTCTTTTTATATAATAACAGAAGAGTTAGATTTTATTTTGTCTTGAAATGAAGTAGATTTGTGCCGTTTAGTGTATAGATATTAGATTGCATTACCCAATTCATATGATTAGTGATAATACTCCCACCTCTCTAGCTCCTGTGCCGAGCTTCTTACTGGTTCTACATGAGTTCATACAAGCTCTTTGTATTATAGGTCAATATAGTCACTCGAGTTCGTCCGAGCTCCATTGCATGGCACCTCTGAATCTAACATAAATGTACTCTTGCTTCTCTAGCTCCTGTGTCGAGTTTCTCACTGATTCTACATGAGTTCATACAACCTCTTTGTATCATAAGTCAACATAGTCATCTGAGTTCATCCGAGCTTCCTTGCGTGGCACCTCTGCATCTAACATAAATGTCAGATGACTTAAGAGGTCTAGTGATACTACCCCCTCCTTTAACTGAGCTCGAGGTCTGAGCTCCATGACCGATTGCCTCTTAGAATGGCTCTCAAGAAGACTCAACCTCGGTTTTGGACACCTCTGTCCTACCGAGCTCCCTATACATCCTCTAACACAGTAGAAATACAGTCCCAATTTGGCATACGCACTATCTCGACGTTCCAAATATTCTCTGACATATGCAGGTTTTGTCCTCCGTGCACCATTTATATATAGGGCCAGACCCCCACAGGTATGAGATCCTCTCTCTTCTCTCCACGATTACTCTTCTTACGTTTAGACAGACCGAGCCTTGATTTAGGCATCGGAGACTCCTCCGCGGAGCCTAGTCCGTCTCTCTCTTGTCTTGCAGGTTGGAGCCCGAGCACAGACAACACCTGAGCACAAACTCAGAGAGCTAACCTGAGCACAAACTCAGAGAGCTACGATGACCCCCTGAGATAGCCCAGCATCAATTAATAGGCTTTTTCTTAGGTTAAATAGATGAGAAATTTACAAGGTGTACCTGTTTTTCGCCTCCACTTTGCATATTTACGTACCCAACTATTGTTTATTTCACAAATACGGATCACAATTGTTTTTTTTTTCAAAATTATTTTATACATTATTTTTTGCTTTTTTAAATTTTGTAATTTTTTATTTTTGCGATTTTATTTTATTCATATTTTTATTTTAAAAAATTTAATGTCATATTTTTAATATACATATAAAAAAATAAAAATACATATAATATATTTATGATATATACAAAATATATACAGAATATACACTCAATAATATAAAATACATCTACAAAACATCAACAATACATCTACAATAAATCTATAACACATCTATGTAATATTTTTAATATTTTTTATTTAATATTTTCAAAACATCCATATAATATTCATACAATATTCACACAATATCAGGGACGTTGCCAATGTATATTGAGTAGGCTTTATTAAAAATATATATATACTTTTATATTTTTTATATATATTTTTTAAATTGACCTTACTAAAATATTTAAATTAACTCTATTAAAAAAAAGCTCAAGTTTTAGTCAATAATTTAAAATTTAAAGCTCAAATTTACTCAATAATAATAAGCTTAAAATTAACCGATAATTTACAATCCAAAAAAATAATAATTTATAGTTAAAAATTAGGTTATATCTATCACATTCTTTATTTCATTAGAAAATAATCATTTAAACAAAATAATTGATTATTGAGAAAAGAAAAATGAAAAGCTCTAATTCTAAAAATGAAATGGGAAAAAGGAAATAATTGAATCTAATAAAAAAAATTGACATTTTGAAGTATGAAATAAGATATTTGTTGTAAATTTTTCATTTTGATTAGATAAAAAATACATAACTCTTTCCTCTATTTAGAAGTATTTTTATACATATTATGATTAAATATTAAGATAAATTTTTATTATTTTATTTTGAATAAGTTTTTTTTATAGGACTAATTTTGACCCCACTCAATAAAATATCTAGCTACGCCACTGCACAATATTCAATAATTTTTACATAAAATACACATAACTTAAATAACAAAAACATGACATACACACAATACCTACAACTTATACAACACACATACAACATGTATAATACTTTTACAATACATATACAATATATAATATATCTATATAATGAAATTGTGCATTTTTTAAATTTTTTTATATGTATAATTTATAAAATTTGTTTAAAAATAAATTTAATAAATTTTATTAATATATTTTTATATAGTTTATTTTTATTTTTTTAGCATTATTTATTTTTTATAATTAAAATTAAATTTTTTTTCTTTTTTTTATAAAAATTGTGATTTTTATATGATGAAAAGTTTTTAAAATATTAATTTTTATTATTTTATTATAATTTTTTATTTAATAGTGAAGTTTGAAAAAAAAAATTGAAGTAAAATATTAATTGTATTAAGGGAAGAAGTATATTTGAAAAAAAATTATTTTATTAAAAAATGAGGTATTTTTAAAATTTTGTACTAATTTTTTTATAAAAGTATAAATATTTTTAACTTTTATAGTATTTTTATAATAAATTTTTTTTTTTTAGGTAGTTACATGTACCAAATAGATGTTTTATTTCAGACCCAACAAAAAATGGGTCTTATTCTTTCTGCTCTTATGCAACAATCCAAGGAGTGCAAGATTATACATAATTCTCATGCATGCATACAATGGCGCGATGTTCCTAACAAAAATGCATCTTATGATGCCTCAGTTTCTAAAATTTCTTTGAAAATATCTTATAATTTGTAAGAAAATTTAAGCATAATCATATCTTCATGCTCTAACTCTCTTTAGATTCACTGACTTCATAAGCAAATGTTCTACTTTATGAGATATTTTAGATTATGCAAATGATGATCAAAGATTCACATAACAATAAGTTCAAAAATGGTAGATTAATTTTAAGCAACTCAACATATATAAAAACATAATACGACTATAAATAATAAAGTCCATTAACATCTATATCCTAGTTGATATTTAGCTGCGCATGACAAAATTGAAGAAATAAACAATAAATTGCATTAAAAACAATAAAGGAGTCGTTAGAAATATGAAACTTAAATGGGCTTGATATTCTTTATAGACAATTTCAAAAATTTTATATCCTTGAAGAAAAATCTCCCAAAGTCCAACTCTTCAGTCCCTATTATTTTAGTCCTAATAATCTGATCATAAATTTAAAATAAATAATGGAGAAAATTAGTATATTATTTATCTAATACTTTGTCTACCCTTCATTTCAGACAAAAAAAGAATGTATTTATACGGATTGTGGCTTCAAATACAATTTTTTCAGGTTTTTGTATAGCTTTTGTGCGGGCTCGTCCACCTTCTTTTTGCACCACTCTATATTTATTTGTTTTGGCTACTTCTACTTATTTTTTCAAGATTATTTTCTATATAAATCACATAGAATAAGAAAATTGGTAAAACTTATGAGGATTTTATAAAGAATCAAGGTAAATATATATAACTAAAACCTTTGCATTCTTGAATAGTGAACTTCTCCCTCTTCTTCTTCCCCCTTTTTTTCTATTTGCTGAAAATCATTTTGATTTTTTTTAATATATCTTTTTTTTATTTTTATTATTCTTCAATTATAGTATTAAAGGTTTTATTGTTCTTTAATGGTAATACATTATCCATGTTTGATAAAATATTTTAAAGAAAATTTTCTTTTGTTTTATGAATTTTTCATTTATTCCTTTTTAATTTATCTTTTAATTATTATTATATCTTTTTTTATTTGTATTTATTTATTTTAATATTTATTTGAGTTAGTTTTATATTTTAATTTATGTGTTTAATATTTTTTTAACATATACACACTATATAGAGATATATTCATAATACGATTCAATATATATATAATATCTATAAAATATATACATAAAGATGTTGTGTAGATATTTTATTTTTTTTTATATGTATTATTTATTTTAATCGCTAAATCATATAATTTTTTTATCTAAAACATTAAAATTATGAATTTAAATTGTAATAGAATAGTTTAAATAAAAGAATGTATATATATTAATTATCTTAATCAATATCTACATAAAATCTATGCAAAATACACAAAAAAAAAAAACTGAAGGAAGAGGTATTTTTAAAATTTTAATATAACTTTTTTAAAAGTATAGACATTTCAATTTTTTGCCTTTATTTTTGAAAAAATAAACTTTTGTTTTTTTGGGTAATTTTGTGAAAATCTTTTTATTTTGTCTTATTGTTGTTCGTGAGATGAAGTGGGTTTGTGCCATTCAGATTAAACTGTTAGATAGCAATGCCCAATTCATATGATTAGCAGGCCTTTTATAGTTTAAATAGATCTTCATTAACGGAGACCCAACAAAAAATGGGCCAAATTCTTTCGGCTCTTATACAACAATCTAACAAAGGCAAGATTACATATAACTCTCTTGCATACAATGGGTGATGTTTCTATATCTTAACAAAGAAACAGCTCATGATGTCTGACGCTTTAATTTTTTTTAAAAGAGGAATGCTAATTACTCTTATTTTAGAAAGTGATTATTCAATAATATTTTTTTATTAATTAAAAAATATTTATTATATGTTATAATAAATATTTTTTAACCAATATAAGAGAAATTATTAAAGGTCACTTTTTAAAATGGTTGTAATCAATATTTCTCTTCTTAAAAATATCTTATACCTTTTAAGAAAATTTAAAAATACTTTTTTTAAGTTTAATTCAAAATAAAATTTATGTATATCTCTGATACACTGTATATTATGCAATTATATATTAAATATATATTTTTATTATGCCAATTGGTACAAACTAAGAATAAATATTTTTAAAATTAGAAATTTTAATTTTAATAAATTTAAACTAAGAATAGATATATTTTAAAAATCTATTTAAAATATAGAATCCATATGTAACTTTCATTGAATTAATATGTAATTTCAACCTGATTCTTTCTCACTGTAATGTACAAACAGATTATAGCTAATAATTCTAAAAATCAAAGATAATGGATTTGTAAAAAGATATTAATAAATTATAATTTTCTAATATTTAATCAATAAAAATGATAATTTATTTGATTGATTGTTAATAGTAATGGTAAAAAATAAATTAAGCAATTAATCAATTAAATTGACTCTGAAAGGAAAAAATCTAGGATATAGTCATAGACTTTGATTGACTCAAATACCTGTGGATCATACACATACTCATATAATTGCTTTAAAATACAAGAATCTAAGCATACTCGTACATGTAGTAACTTTTTTTTTTTAATACAGAGAGGGTAGGAGGTCTAACTCTTCCGTAAAAACTAAATATGAACTACTCTTGGATATACTATACCCATTAAATCTTGATTTAGCCGCCCAACGGCTTTTGTAGGAGGTCCTTCCATTTCATGAACACCAACTAGGAACTTAGTAGAGTAGGTGGCAAGGAAATCAGCAACTTGATTGGCCTCTCTGTAGATATGGTACATGTCTACCTATAATTGCGATGAATAATATCTTGAATTTTCTGCACCAGCATGGAGTTAGAGCCAGCTGCTTTCTTGGAGCCTCGAATCAGCTCAACAACGATTTGGCTATCGGTTTCAACTTAATTTTTTTTATACCGACTTGCCAAGCATATCTTAATCCTTGTAATACTGCCCACAGTTCAGCTCTTGTGATGCTACATATCCCGATGTTCATTATAATCCTGTGATTCATGCTCCATTGTTACCCTTATAACACCTCCTACATAGGCTCGGTTAGTCTCACTCTTGAAGGCACCATCATTGTTCAACTTAAACCAATCCGCAGGAGGCATCGACCAGCTTATCTGAAATATTTCTTTCCTCTTCTGTAAATATGCTAAAGTCCCCTTGCACTCTCTTGCTTTTACTGTATCAGCTACATTTTTCTTTATATCGGTGACTACCTCCATCAAGCTTCTATGTGTATCCAAAAATATAGCTTCATTTCTAGTAATCCATAGCATCCGGCAGGTTATCCCAAACAACATGTTGCCATTCTGACAAACAACTCCTAATTTATTTCCTGCAATATTATTTAGTAGCCATTCGTTGACATTAAGAGCGAAGAAAGGATCAGTGCCATCGAAACTTGCGACTTTAGACCAAATTAATTTAGCAAATGGGCAATCTCTTAATACATGTAACACAAACTCAACAAGATGGCCACATCTGTTACAGTTTCCAGCAGCACATAAGTTTCTTCTAAATATTTCCTGATTGGTCATCAGTCTGCATTTAAAGGCTAACCATAAAATTATACATACCCGAAGTTGGCTAGGCCATTCCCATATTAACTTCTAATCTTTGCTCTCCTCCTGCCAATAAGAAATTGCAACAGCTTTATAAGCAAATTTAATTGTAAATATTCCACTTTCACTTAAACCCTAGTAGACTTCATCATCTTCATCGTCATCCCTTGGGGGAGGGTAAGCTGTCAAGGAGAGGAGAATATCGCTAGTAAGGTAATCTTGGAAAATGTCCAATTTCTAGCATCCTTCATCAATAACCATTTTTCTAATAGTCCAATTATCAATTCCTAAGGGAAGGGGCCTCATGATAACTTCCGCTGAAGATTTGTGGCTACTTAACCATCGATCCTTCCAAAATCTAACTGTCTTCCCATTATTCACTATCCACTTAACACCCTCAAGCACTTTGGACCATATCTTTTTCAGTGCTCTCTAAAGATTACTACCATTCTTCTTCATTTCCTTTGGGATCTCATTGGAATTAATTCCATACTTTGCACGAAGTACTTGAGCCCAAAGTTTTTTTTTCATGGATTATGTTCCAGCCCACTATCATTATAAAGGCAGAGTTCACTACTGTCAGACTTTTAATGCCTAACCCTCCCCTTTCCTTAGGTTGGCATATATCAGACCACTTCACAAGGCACTGAGGTTTCTATTCTCTCATGCCACCCCAAAGAAAATTTCTCCAAATCTCTTCAATTTGATAATTCACTTCAGTTGTCTGCATAGTGTAGTAAGAAATGGTGCTTATTACATGATTGGTTAAAATAACTCTTCCTGCTAATGACAAATGTCTGGAGTTCCAATTCACCAACCTACTTTAAACTCTATGCACTATGTGCACATAGGTTTTCTTTAACACCCTTTTATGATGGAGAGGGACTCCGAGATATATTCCCTGGTCTTATGTAGATTTAAATCCTAGCTGTTGGACTAATTGTTGTCTCATATTGTTGGGCGCATTCTTTGAAAAATAAATCTTTGTTTTACCTCTGTTGACCTTTTCACTCAAAACTGCACAAAAGCCAACTAGTACCTCTGCAATAACAGTGGCTTGATCCATAGTTGCTTCAACAAAAAGGAAGATTTCATCTGCAAAAAATAGATGAGAAGTTGGGGGGTCCCTTTCTGCCTAGCTTAATTGACTTTCAGGCTTTGTCTTGAACCTTTCTAGCAATAATTTGGCCTAATCTTTCCACACATAAGATAAAGATATATGAGGAAGGGGATCACCTTGCCGAATGCCTCTAGACGGCTTGAAGGTTTCAGATGTACTGCCATTCTAAATTATACTTAAAGAGCCTGAAGAGATAATACTCATGATAGTATGACTGAGTTATTAAGGGATATCTAGTTGTAACAGTGTTTCTTGAATGAACACCCATCTTAATCTGTCATATGCCTTTTCTAGATCAATTTTGATCGCCATGAAGCCCTTTTTACCCTTCATTTGTCTCATTGAATGTATTACCTCTTGAGTTATCACTATATTGTCTGTAATGTGTCTTCTAGGAATAGAACTAGATTGGTTGGGGCTTATCCAGTGAGGGAGGATTGATTTCAGTCTATTAACATTGGTTTTATAAAGTATCTTCAACCCCACATTACATAAGCTTATAGGCCTGAATTGTGTTATGAATTCAGGCCCCTAGATTTTGGGTAATAGCACTAGCAAGGTCTTGTTGATCTCTGTAGGAACAATCCCATTTCTGAAGATACTTAGCAATAAATCACACACTGATCTCCCACCATGCTCCACTGTTTTTGAAAGAATAGGGTGGCATACCATCTGGTCCAGGAGCCTTTAAAGGCTTCATCTCCATTAAAGCTCTGTGTATCTCCTCATTAGATATAGGGGCATCCAGCTTGCTGATGAGGTCACTGGAAGGTGAGGGAAAGATGTTGGGAGATTGTTCGTATACTTGATCCTCCCCATCTTAGGTGTAGATTTTTTAAAAATGTTGGAGAGCCATGTTCTGCAATTCTTTTTAGTCATAACACCAATTACCATCTCCATTTTTTAGCATATCAACTCTATTATTTCTTCTTTTTTGAATTATATAGCTATGATAGAATGGTGTATTCTTGTCTCCATCGTTAATCCATTCAACGTTGGATTTCTGGAACCAAAATAGTTCTTCTTGCTTAAGAATCAAATCTAATTCATTCTTCAAATCAGACTCAATGTTCCTTAAGTTTTTCGAGTTCATCTATTTAAGAGCCTTTTGAATTCCCTTTATTCTTGTACAAATAGCCTGTTTATGCCTTATTATGTTCCCAAAGACAAACGTATTCCAACTGCTTAAGTTATATACTAACATTTTTAGAGATGAAGCATAATCTTCGCCTTTCTCCCATGTTTCCTTTACTAATTTTCCAAAATCATGGTGTAACATCCATGGTGCAAGAAATTTGAATGAGTTATTTCTCCTCCTGCTCTGAATCTTAAAGAACTTAATTAGTAGTGGGGAATGATTGGATCCAATACATGGAAGGTTAAATACCACTGAGTTAGTAAAGGTTTTACTCCATTGGTCATTGCATAAAGCTCTGTCCAATCTTTGTTGGAGATTTCCTCATGCCCAAGTGAACTTCTTACCCTGCATTCCTAGATCAATCAGGCTATTATTAAGGAACCATTCAGTGAACAGTTTACATCTTGCCACATTCCTAGTCGATTCACCTCTCCTTTCATTACTGCTCATAATATCATTAAAGTCTCTTGCAAGTATCCATGGGCTTTTAACTTTGTCAGCTATTATATCCAGTTCCTTCCACAACATTTTTTGAAGAGCTGGGCTGGGACTAGCATAAACAGCTGTGAAAAAAGAGCATAAACCATGATTACCTTCTATTAAGATATGGATGAATTGGATTAATGTGGAGGATGGAGATTTTTACTTTGCCATTCCACATCAACCAAATTCCTCCAGAAAAACCACTAGCTTCAACTCGAATGGAGTTTTGAAAACCCAACCTTTTGATTACTTTATCTGCTTTAGCAACATTGACTTTGGGTTTTAAAAAAAGCTAGAAGGTCCATTTTGTAATCCATAATCATATTTCTAGTTTGACAACTAAAAGCTTTTGAAGCAGCTCCTTGAGAGTTCCAAACACATAGATTGAAATCCATATAAATTAAGTTACAAGAAGGGGTTTTTCTTGCCTGGTTAAATCTCAATAGCTCGTGGATGGTGGTTCGCCTTCCCCATTATCTTTCATAGGACTGATTTTTTCCACTTTTTTCAGGTCTTCTCCACAACTTCTTTCCTCTGATGACTTGTCCTTCTTAAAGGCTGTTAGGTTTTTGATATTCGCCAACCCCTGCTCACCGGGATGTACTTGTTTACTTCCACCCGATTGAGTACTCAATAGTTGGCAGAAGTCCTCAATTGATATGGCTACATGTTTTCCTTGCTTTAGAGTGGATATGTTGAGTGCCAAAGAAAATATTCTTGGGGGAATGATGAGATTTTATTGCTACCCTTTTGGACAGGTGGTGCTTGATTTTCCTTTCCCAAGAGAATGGAAATACGGTTTAAGGTTGTGTCTCTGTTAAGTGAATGTGTGGCCTTACCAATATTGGGTTTAGGGCTCAAGACTTGGTGAAATTTCTGGTTCTTCCTGTTATTCTTCATCTCACTCCTTTTATTTTTCCTATTTAGTGTTGACATCTGGTTCATTCTGTGAGTTCGTAATGGGTTCTGATTGTTCCTTATCTTCTTCATTAGCTAACGCATTGAATCTGGACCCATTTAGAGCAAAGTTCTTTGGTATCTATTCCTGGATAGCTACATAGGGCACTACTCTTTCTGCATCATTCTGTAAGGGAGATGTGGGCTTAGAGTTCCCTTTTCTTCCCTTTCCTACCACCATCATCTATGGTCCAAATGCCTGATCCTTGTATCTCCCTTCTGTTCCTGCCATCTCATTATCCCTAAGCCTAATCTCAGCATTATTTTCCACTTATGCTTTAGCTTAACATCCAGTAGCCAGGTGCCATACTTCCCATATGTGAAATAGATCTTCGGTAGGCCTTCATACTCAACGAGTTAAATCTGACCTCCCACCAATATTTTTGATATTAAAGGTTTGTTCAGATCTAGTTCCACAGTTATTCGTGCAAATCGACCTCTTTTTAAAGCTTCAGTGTGGTAGTATATTCTGACCACTTTTCCAATCGCATTCCCAACTGTACGCAGTACCTGTTTATGGTAAAGATGAAGAGGTAGTCCTGGTAATCTGATCCAGGCCACTATAGATGAGACTCTATCATTATAACAGTTAAACTCCAGTCTCCACATGCGTACATTTAAATAATGTCCCATTACTACCCATGGCCTGTTTGTCATAATGTATTCTACATTTGCAACATTCTTAAATTGAGCTAGATAATAGTTATTATCTAAATCAATCGGTTTGAATGAGCCCACTTTGTTCCACAAAGCTGCCAATCTAGATTGCAAGGCTTTGTATCCTATAGCTCTGCCCAGAAGTTTGCAGATAATCGTGGTACTTCGTGGCTTAACTAAAGTTTGAATGGCTTTTGCAGATATCTCATTCGATGGGATCCCATCCTCTATTGAAACCTCCAAATCTTTTTCATCCAATATAAATCATCAAGATTTATCGAAAAATTCATACTATTATCATCAACATCCATCATCAGTTTGTCTCTGAATGAGACTACTTCGGATGTATAGTTTTCCTCAGTCTCTACTCCAGTAGTTCCTTTGTTCCCAGATCTATGAGCGGTGAAAGCACGTGGCGGCGCCTCTTTTCAAAACTTCTTTTACTCCACAGAGAAATACATGTAGTAACTCTTTTAAATTATACAAATGGTGATAAAAATTCACATAACAATAAGTTCAATGATAGAATAATTTTGAGCAACTCAACACAAAAGCAAATACTACTATAAATAACCAATTTCTTTTGCATCTATATCCTAGTTGATGTTTAGCTACTCATGACAAAATTGAAGAAATAAACAATAAATTGCAGCAATAAATAAATAAATAAATAAAAGTTGTTATTGAATGATAAATTTCTAGTAACTTTTTTGTATTTGATTTTATTTGAACTATGATATATAAATTATTTATACTCCTTATAGTGTTGATATAAATTATATAAATAAAGATCGTTGTTTAATAAACTCTTTATTTATTAAATATAAATTTTATATATACTAAATACAAGATTGATATATTTATATAGTATAAAAGTATTTATTTTTATTTTTTGTGATAATTATATTATTGTATTAATGAATCGTGATATATGAATTATTTATATCTTTTGTAATATTAATGTAAATTGTTTAGATGAAAATTTTTATTTAATAAACTATTTGTATATTAAATGTAAATTTTATATATACTAATTAAGTATAAATTTTATACATATTATGTGTAAGTTCTATATTTTTGTGCGCCGAAATATACTTTTATTTTTTATAATATATTTTTATTAATATATTTACAGTACAAATTATTAATTTTATTATTTGTACATAATAAACTCAATATATACTATATATAAATTCTATATATACTAATTCTATATTCAATATATACTTTTTACTATTTAATATTATTTTGATGAAAAAAAAAAGATATTTTTGATAAAATTTTTCGTTTTTGATATTTTTATAATATGAATGACTTTTTTTTTACAAGTTTATAAAAGCCTATTACGGTGTAGATTATTGATTTTTTTTTTTTAACTGACGGTGTAGATTATTGATGGGGGGGTAGAAATAAGATCCAGCCTAGAGAGTCCCACCATGTTTCTATAAGGGGTTTTTAATAAAAATGACAGAAAAAAAATTTTAAAAAAATAAATTTATTAGATTTTAAAAAATGTGATTAAATTTATAATTAATTTATTAATTTATCATATTATTATATATATAATATTTTTTATGAATTTATTTTAAATTTATTATATATTTTTATAAAATGGTTAAAATATTTTTGAGAAAATATAAAAAAAGTTATTAAAAAATAGTGAAAATTTGTAATTTTTCTTTATGTAAATTGGTCATTTTCCGCCGAAGCCTTTCTAGAAGCGGGCCCAAAGGAGCAAAAATCTGGTTTCCGGAAGTGATCACGTGCTCTGAAATTGACAGGAAAGGACCTATGAAACATTGATCTCTTAAGCTTTTGCATTTGAAAATTCAGTGGGGAATTTTTATAAAAATCCACTTCTTAATTGACTTTAATCAACTTTTCAAAGAGTTTCCGAAATAAATATTTCTATTTTTTAATTTTGTATGAATTTGAAAACCAATGCCCATATAGAACTCAAATATCTGTCATGGGTAAGTTTAAAAAAACGTGAAAATATATCATAGAAAGAGAATCCAATTTCTAGAAAATGAATATGTAATACTTTAATAAGTGTAGAAGCCAGTAGATATATTGAAATTTTTGGTTACTCTCATTAGACCAAGAAAATTTGCAGAGAAAAATCTTTTTTCTGCGTTCCCACATTCTAGAGGCAGAAATTTTTGTTTGCTTCCGTACCCTTAATATAATAAACTTATTAACCTTTTAAATTCATCTTTTAATATTTATAAAATAAACAAAACATAAATTAATATAGTGGCCTTGAAATTTTTAGCAAAGATTTTAAAAATATTCTCAAATCAACTTATATATTAATTAAAATTAAATTAATTTTTTCCTGAATTAATTTTAAAACAGGACCAATTTTCATGTTTAGTTTATGTATTTAAAAACTATTCGACTAGAAAATTGAATCTTCGTTAATAAACTGTATTATCAAATACACGAGTTTATGCAGTGTTATTTTGAGAACTAACGTGTATTTTCATCTGAAAAAAATCATATGTTTAGCTTCGTAATAATTGAATTCAAATGAAAATTTTAATAATAAATGTGATACTTAGATGGCTTTTACAAAATAATTTTTTTTTTAAGAAAAGAAAATGAAGTGTTGGAAATTAAAATTGGACCCATATCACAAAAGGAAAGAAAAATGCTTTTTCCCCTCATTATATGTCCTGGGAAATATAGTCATGAAGTGACTAAGAATTGCCATTGGCAATGTCAAGTTGGTACAACAATGTTTGTCATTATGCCTGCACAAAGCAATGAGCTGAACAAGATGGGGGCACGAGTATTATTTTTGGCGGGTAATAAATATTCACTTTATTTCATTTTAAATATCAAATAAATATTATATAAAAATAATATTTATAGAATAAAAAATAATTAATCATTATAAATTTTATAAAAAATTTATTATAATTTATTTAAATATTATTTTTTTTATATTTTAAAATATTTATTTTTTATTAATTAATAATAGATAATATTAAAATTTTTTAATTAAAATTTTTTAAAAATTTTAAAAATAATATTTAAAGTGAAATAAAAAAAATTTTCTTACAAGATATTTAAAATAAAATGATGAAATTATTATTAGTCATTGATAATTTAGTGGGGTAACATGTACCTAGAATAGAACTAGTAGTAGTGACCAAAAGCCATGGTGGATAAGCCAGGCCAAGAAATTCTATTTTAACTATTTATTGATTTTTCTCTCCAACACTATCATACTTCCAAAATTTAACTAAATGAACAGAAAGGACAAAGAAGACTATATAAGAATTAGATCTAAACATAATATATTATTATCATGATGATAAATAAAACCATAAATTTATTTGAAATATATTATAGAAAAATATGAGGTAAGGAAGAAAAATAATTTTAGATAGCTCTGTCAGTTAGAAAATTAGCGATGGCTTTAGATCACACTCACGTCTTCAATATTAAGACGTAGCTCTGCTCAAGCCTTTCAACAATTCATTTCTCATCATTTAACATATTTTCTTATGCCACATTCTTTTTCAGTAATTTACATATGTATTGTGATCATATCATTCCATGATCACCATCATATATCTCATTTAACCATCACATGTTTTATATATAATAGGTACTACAACATCACATACATAAGCATGGACTCAAACAACTAATACGTTATTTAAATTTCAGAGTTACTGTTTTGGTCCATAATGACACCATGTGTCTAGCCCCGAAGGTAAAATATCAATATAATAGTCTAATTATGTCTAAACTTATGACCCGGTCTTTTCACCCATTCTAGTTTCAATGACTTATTTCTGAGGCTTAAGACCTGGTCTTTTTACCTCAAAAATATTTTCAAAGTGACGCCAAGCGTCTAGCCCCATAGGCAAATATAAGCATGCCTCCAAACACAGAACTCTGAAAATTGAATAACATAATAGGCACATAATTATTTCATATTTTTATTATTAATCTCTTTTTTCATTTTCTCATGATCAAATTAGGCACATTGCCTCATTTATCTTAGTTATATCAACATCATCATATAATCATAATATCACATTTTATACAATCTAGCCTTCATCAATGGCTTTACATAATATCTTTAATGTATACACAATAAACCACATTATCCAAATATTTTGGGTCATTTTCATATTTTGCACATAGTTCATATTTCATTCAATTTAGTTATTAACAATGGCTTTTCACAATGCATAATAATGCATGAATAGCAATTCACATGTTTATCATCATGTTCATGAATATTTAATGTATTAAGTAACTTAACACATTTTTCATCCAAAATGTGTTAGGCCAAATGTAATACAATCACATTTCATTTATCAAGAGTTTATACATACCTTAGAAAATACTCCAAAATAAGCTTTAAAACTTCCTCTAACCTTCTCTTCTAAGTTACCCTTCAACACTAGGATTGGACAAACTACTCTCTCTCAATGCATATACTAAATGTGATCATATATAACCATTTAATATTACATTCTAAGGCATTCTCAACATCAAATTATTTAAATAGAAATTGTAAATGAAAAATAAAGAAAAGAGTCATTCTCAAGTAATACGCTCAACAACATGAGCGTGGTAATGACCGTGTCATTAATCCAATCACACAGAAGCTTTGACACATCCAATGACATGGGCGTGTCATTGCCCGTGTCATTCATTCTTCCTTACAGAACGTTTGACACGCCCAACAACACGAGCGTGTTAATGGCCGTATCAATTATTTTACCTTACAGAAGCTACGATACGCTCAGGGACATGATCGTGTTAATGGTCATGTTATCAACGTGGAACTCAGCACCGTTGACACGCCTAACGACATGGTCGTGTCAGATAAAATCTGCATTTCGAACTCTCAACCAAAAGAACACAATCATTCCAAACTAAACAATACAATACCTTAAATCATCATCTTAGCTTATATCCATGATTCTCCCACAAATTTAACATTTATATAACTCCAACATATCATAACTATCATCTTATTCAATCAATCATCACTTTCTCTTACAACACATTTAAAGAAGAAGAAATAAAAGAAATCTCTTCTCTTTCAATCCAACCTTAAAAATCATCATTAGTTACTTACAATATCTCCATACATATTCAAATAAGCCATCAAAACATACTAATACAAAATCTCCAAAATTCAAATATCATGTTCTTCCATAAAATTCTAAAAAAACTTGTAAAATGATAAAGAAACTTACCAATTTATGAAGAATCCTCTAAATCTTCACTTGAATCCTTGAAATCCCTTGTAAAATTGGTGTATGGAAGAAGATCAAACTCTTCCTTACTCTCTCTCTCTAACTCACAGCAAAAAGGAGCAAAAGAAGAAGAAAAAAATATCTTCTCTTTCCATCATTATATATATATATATATTAATTATTCTTTTATGTGTTATATATATTTGGTATATGTATGTATCATATTTACTTCAAATATATTTCAAATATACATTTCACTTAAAATCCTTTCATTTTTCATTCAAATCATTTATTTAATTTATCTAAATTTAATGTATTTTATTTAATATTAAAAAATTAGGGGTATTACACTTAGACCCATCACCAATCTGCCATCTAGTCCCATAATCGAGGATAGATTTACTTATTAAAAGACTTTTCCAAGTGTGACTTGGATTTACTCCCAATTTGGCTTTAAAGAAATATGAATTTTCATAATATTAAAATTATATTAATGGTGTCTGAATTTTTTCATTTTTGCTATTATGGTGTATGAACTTTTTTTATTCACTTTAGTGTCTGAACTTCCTTGTATTACTCTTCTGCCCCCACCAAAACATGCAAATCATAGCTTGAATTTTCTGGCAAAGCAAAACAGGTAAAGAAAAGTATTGCATAACATAATTAGGAATAGCTTGAGCCACTTCGTTTATTAATAGCTCCCTGTCCACCCATGACAAGAATTTTTCCTTCCAACTTGTAACCGGCTCCAAAGTCTATCTTAATTCTACAAAAAAAAAAAACTTGCTTTTTTTTTTATCTCCCTACTGATGTTGGTAGCTCTAAATGCATAGCTTGATGTTCAACTAATCAGACCCCAAGAAAAGTTACCACTGAAGGCAGTCTCTCACTTATGAAAATTAATCTTTTGACCAAAAATTCTTTCATAATGAAAGAATATCTGAAATAGCCTTCAATTCTGACATGTTAGCCTGGGCAAATAATACACAATCATCCGCAAATATCAACTAAGATATAACTGGAGTTTTCTTACATATTTGAATCCCGTGAACTTCTCCTTTACTCATAAATTTCTTTAACTGCCCTGATAGTCCCTTAGTACATAAGAGAAACAAATATGAAGAAATCAGGTCACCCTATCTTAAACCACGAGAAGAGATGATATGACCACTTGGTTCCCCGTTAATAAGAATTGAGTAGGAGGTGGAGGAAACAAATTTCATAATTAAAGATATCCATCGGCTAGAGAACCCCAACCTCACCATAATTGTTTCTAAATAAGTCCATTCCACACAGTCGTATGCTTTAGCTATATCCAATTTAATAAACATCAGTTATCTCCTATTAGGCCCACTCAACCTCATATGGTGAAACACCTTATAGGCTATTAAAATATTATTTGTAATTAGTCTCCCAGGCACAAAGACACTTTGGCTATCATCAATGATATTCCTAGAATCGTCTTCCACCTATTGGCTAATACCTTTGTTACAATTTTACACATAACATTGCAATGGATAATAGGGCGATAATCTAAAATTATTTTTGGCTCTTTTATTTTTGGAACAAGATAAATATGGGTGCGGTTGAAACCTGTTGACAAAGAGCCACCTTCCAAAATATTAAGAACCAAACAAACTACATCTGGACCCATAACATGCCAATACTGTTGATAAAATAATGGTGGTAAATTATCTGAACTCAAGGCTTTTGACGGATGCATCATTTTCAGAGCTGTAAAAATCTCAACATAATTAAAAGGTTGATCTATCATACGATTTATTTCAACCATAACTTTTTTAGGAATAAAATCTAGTTCATCTGCTTGCAACTCTTGAATTTCAGATGAAAAAAGTTTTCAATAAAAATTAATAATATGCCTTGAAAGAGTTGTACCTGTTAAGGACGTACCATGTTCATTTTGCAAGCTAGTACTACAATTTTATTTTTTTTCCTTTTAGAAGCCACAATATGAAAGTACTTCGTATTTTTGTTATCTTCCTTCAACCACTGAACCCTGGACTATTGAGACCACATAATTTCTTCTCTGAGAGATATTTCTGCTTATTCCGCTTTTAAACACTATCGAAGATGCCTTCTGACCCCATCATCAACCCTCTAGAGTTGTCTCACTAGTTGTTGACATTTAGCTTTCAAATCACCAAACTTAGCCCTACTCCATTCCAACAACTTTTTTGAACAATTTTCTATACAAGAATTCTAGTTGGTATATGCTTCTATTCAATTCTTCTTAATCACTTCCACACAATTTGTCTTCTTAATCACTCCCACACAATTTGGATCCCTAACCCACATAGCTTTAAACCCGAAGCATGAAGGTTTTTTATTATTAATAGTTGATCCCAATGTATCCAAACAAATCGGTAGATGATCAGATCTATTATGAAGTATGCGAGACACAGCACCATTTTCAAATAATTGAATTCAGGAATAAGAAGCTTCTATCAATTCTTTTTTCAATAAAATTCTCCCCTGATCTTTTATTACCCAAGTAAAAAGGTAGCATTGGAAGCCAATATCTTATAACTCATAATTAAATAAAACCTCTCAGAATGCATCAATTAAATGGACTGGTCTCTAACTCCCTCTCGACTTTTTATCATGACTCAGAATTTCATTAAATTCATTAATTACTGGTAGGCAAATTTTAAGTTAATCAGTTGGTATGTTTGGGTTTTTTTTTTTTTGAAAATAGCTTCTATGCATTCATTGAAGAATATTGATTAACAAGACAAGAAGGGACATCCACCCAAATCTTGAAACAACCAAAACGAATAGAGGCTCGAGCTAGCAAATGAGCACTCACATTCGAATTGCGTCTAACCCAAGTAACACAAATATCACTCCTAGACTCCAAAATAGACTTACAATCCGCCATAACAATGCCAAATTCTGAAAAATCGGTAAGGGAAGAATTTAAAGCTTGTACCACTTTAAGACAGTCGGTGTAGATTGAACCAGGACCAATGAAAGAGTCTCTAGCAAAGAGCAAGCCTTGACGCAAAGCAAGCGCTTCAGCCACAATAGGATCACGCCCCCCTTCATCAAAACCAGAAATAGCAAGAGAGAAAGCACCCTCCGCATCTTTAAAAACACCCCCCCCCCCAAACCCACAAAATCAGTGCCTGTAAAAACAGCGGCGTCCACAAAACCCATCCAGTCCATCACTCTAGGCCCCTACTGCGGATAAGACGAGGGAACAGCTTCATTCCTCACAGGTATCATAACAGCAGCAGTAAAAGTATGAAGAAAATCAGCAGCTTGACGGAAAAGGAGCACGGGGGGTAGCCAATTAATGTTCCAGAGCTTCAAGTTTCTATCCGCCCATAACTTCCAAGCAATCGTAGCAGCTAGAGAGGCTTTTTCCCGCCCAAAAGAGGAGAGAACCTGCTTAAAAAATGTAATAAAAGATACAGAATCATCAAGGGGTATCAAACCCGCAAGGTTCCAAACCTCCTTCGCACGCAAACAGTGTAAGAGAACATGGTCCAGAGATTCCTCTTGGGAGCAAAATAAACACATATCAGAGACATCCACACCCCTCGACCGAAGCTTAACCCGTGTAGGCAAGATATCCCTAGCCGCCCTCCACATAAAATCTTTAACTTTAGGAGGCACATGGAGGTTCCACAGCTTACCCCAAAGCTCGTCCTGCAAGTTAAAAAGAGAGCTACCACTAGCATTAAGGGCAACATAATAAGCACTTCGAACAGAATAGTGCCCCTTTTTTTCTTTTTCTTTTTTTATCAAAATGCCATATGAGTTTATCATCCTATACTAAGAGGAATCGAAATAATAGCTCTCATATCTTGGACAGTAAACAAATGCATTAACTTATCAATGTCCCAACGCCGCTGCCCTTGCACAAATAAATCACATACTCTCATAGCATCTGGAATAAAAGAATTGCCATCTTCAGGATAGAAACCAACAGCTTTTGGGATCCAAGGGGAAGAAGCAACAAAAACATTCAGACCATTACCAATTCGCCAACGCGCACCCTGGAGCAACACTTGTTGAGAAGACAAAACACCCTTCCACACAAGGCTTTGAGCAGGAATAGCTCTAGCCTTAAGAAAATCCTCTCTAGGGAAATATTTAGCTTTGAACACACTAAACAGGAAATATCTAGAGTGTCAGTCTTGGTAAGTAACCGCCACGCTTGCTTTCCCAACAAAGCAGTGTTAAAACACCGAAGGTCCCAGAAGCCTAACCCACCACACTTCTTACTCACACACATCCGATCCCAAGCTAACCAATTAATCCCAGAATCCGTATTCTTACCATGCCACCAAAATTTATTCATCATCACCTGCAGTTCTTGACAAAGAGATAAGGGAAGCTGAAAAAATGTTCATACAATAAGCTGGAATTGCCTGTGCCACTGACTTTAAGAGAATTTCACGCCCAGCTCTAGAAAGGAACCTATTATTCCAGCTATTGATTCTCTTCCATAGTCGTTCTTTAAGGAAATGAAAAATCTGCTTCTTGTTTCTCCCTACTAACGATGGCAACCCAAGATAAGTACTCCCAACTAAAGAATTATACACGCCCAGGATTTGACAAATATCAGTCTTCAAAGTATCATCAACTGAAGGGCTAAGCAAAATACCAGACTTGCTAAAATTAATAGCCTGGCCCGAGGCCGTCTCATATACCCCCAACAGTTCCTTAACATGTGTAGCCTCTACCACATTGGCATTAAAAAAGAGCAAGGAGTCATCAGCGAAAAAAAGATGTGAGATGCGAGGACAACCTGTAGCTGCACGACAACCATGAATAAAACCACAACGCTCAACATTTTGCAATAAAAGAGACAACCCTTCAGCCACAATAAGGAATAAATATGGCGAAATAGGATCGCCCTGCCGTAAACCACGTCCAGGAAAAACAGGGCCTACTTCAGTTCCATTCACATTAATCATATATTTAACATCAGCAAAACACATACACATCCAAGTAATCCACTGACCCGAAAACCCCAAAGCAGCAAGCATGTTAGTCAAATAATTCCAGCTCACACGGTCATAAGCTTTAGCAATATCAATTTTTAAAGCAACAGCACCCCCCATCTCCCCTTGCCCTCCCCTTTAGATTGTGAATTGTTTCAAAAGCAATCATAAAGTTGTCCGTAATCAATCTATCAGGGATAAAAGTAGATTGATAAACAGAAATAATTTTTGGCAGGACCTTCTTAAGCCGATTTGCTAAAGCTTTAGCCATGATTTTATATAAGACATTACAGAGAGCAATTGGGCAAAAATCTTTCACAAATTCTGGAGACTCACATTTGGGAATAAGGACCAACAAAGAAGTAGTCAGAGAAGGCAGTAAAGTACCTTGAAGGAGCCATGAACGACAAGCATTACAGATATAATGACCAATGAAGCCCCACGACTTCTGAAAGAAAGCCGGATTAAGACCATCGGGTCCTGGTGCCTTATTAGGATCCATATCGAAAAGAGCACTCCTAAACTCATCATCAGAAAAAGATCTAGTCAGAAATTGATTATCAATAGCATCAATTTTTGGTTGAACAAGATCCAAAACATCCGCATCATGTGTAACATCAGGAGCATACAAATCGGAAAAATAATTCCGAATGAGAGAGAATAATTCAGCATTACTGGAAGTCCAGACAGTAGCAGAAGATCGAACCCTTTCTATATGATTATTACGCCTTCTCTGCTTAATAGAGTTATGAAGTACCTTGTATTACGATCTCCATTTTTGAACCAAAAAAGCTTAGCCTGTTGTCTGCACCGTATCTCATCCTCTTCCAGAATACGATTCCACTCTATTTTCAAACTTGAAATTTCAGCCGAATCATAAGGAACAGTAGTATCAATTAACCGTTGCCGAATAAATTCCTTACATTGCCATCGCAAACGATTTTTCGCACGACCTCAGGCTGCAATTTTATTAACCAGCAAGTCTCTCCTATTGACAAAATCAGACGCAGAACAGTTCAACCAGGCATCATTAGCAAAAGATAGGAAACTGTCATCTAGGAGCCAAGAGTTATCAAAATGGAACTTCTTAGAAGAAAGAGCCCCTTCACCACAAATAGAATCCACGACTAACGGGGAATGATCTGAAACTGGGGCAGCAATAACTGAGCATAACGCATCAGGAAAGAATTGATGCCATGAAGGATTACCACATGCACGATCAAGCTTTTCTCTAGAGTAGAGGGGAGAATTAGGTCTGTACACATAAGTAAACGGTGACCCAGCATGAGCAACATCAGTTAAATTAGCAAAAGAAAGAGCCTCCCTGAAACCATTAATAAGGTGTGCAGGACGCAAACCTCCACCCTCCTTTTCAAAAGTAGCAGCAATGTCGTTATAGTCACCAACACACAGCCATGGCAAATCATTCCGGGAAGCTAAAGTACAAACAGATTCCAAGATTCCCTCCTACAAGTTGATTCAGGGCAACCATAAAAATCTGTAAGCTCCAAACCCCATGTGCATCAGAAACAGTACAATCAATAAAGTTGCAAGAATAGCAAGACACAGAAACAGAGGCACCACGCTTCCAAAGCATCGAAAGGCCACCCCCAATTCCCACACTATCAATAGAAAAACAGTAATCAAAGTGAAGCCAAGCACGAAGCTCTTCCATACAGGCACTGTGAGTCTTAGTTTCAATTAAAAATAATACATCAGGTTTGTAACTTAGGGTAATATCCCTAATAGCACGAACTGCCGGATCATTGCCGACTCCCCGGCAGTTCCAACTAATAATCATCATGGTTGTCGGTCGCCCCTGCTAGAGGAGTCGACCGTTGTAACAAAAGAGCTAGTTGATGAATCCATGGCTTCAAAAACACCATTAGCAGGGGACGTAGTTTTTTGCCTCTTCTTAGAAAGATCAGCGTTCCCAAGAGGAACCTCCTCACCCAAGCCCACTCCACCAGGGCGGCCCATACCCAATTGATCAGTTTCCATATTTGACGTGTCATTGTGACCCTTACCCAAAGTCCCAAAATTTGAATTAACCCCCGAAAAGGAATCTTGAAACGCAAGGGCAGGAATCAACGGCAAGGACTCTGCAGCAGGTCCCTGAGATTGCGGGATTGCTAAATGTTGAAACATCACCGGATCAGGACGGAGCCATGAACTAGTAACACGCCGACTGCGATGGCCGATGGCCCTAAGCAAGTCATCCCATTGCGGCTTAAGATCTTCTTTCTTATGGTGCAAAAGCAAGTCACAAAAGGTATCTGTGTGCCCTAACTTACCACACAAGAAACAGAACGTCTGTACCCTCTCATAACGAAAAAGAGCAATAAAAAAACCACCATTGTAATCAGGAATCTTCTTCTTCCTTTTAAGAGGCAGACGAATGTCCAAACGCACCTTAATTCGCATAAAATAGTCCCCATCATCATCCGAATAAGGTGTTGGGTCATACTCCAAGAAAGAACCAAGATAGTTACCAATAGCGGTGCCAATATTCTCACACATAAATCTTGGCAGGAGTTTATGAACCTGAACCCAGCAATTAAAATGAAGCAAAGGGATTTGCAAAGGGTTCGAACCAGTACGAATAGGTTCCAGGATCAGTAAGTGCTTATTAAACAACCAAGGCATTCCATCCAGCACACGATTCATATCCACCTCATTGAAGAATCGGAACAAAAATCGCTTGGCCCCCAATTCAAAAATACTAATACCCCCAAGAGGATGCCAAAGCTCCGCTAAAACCTCTTGCATAACTGGAAAATTGATCCGAGAATAGGTCAGGAACTTTCCTACCAAACAGAAATCATAGGATAGAGTGATAGGATGAGGAGTTTGAGTCACAGGAATGGCCAAAAGCTCATCCTCATCATCATCCAACGTAAGATTGCCAATATTCGGCTCCATAGAAGGAACCCTAGAAAACCAAAACGAGAGAAAACTGCATAAGCAGACGAGAAAAAAAAAAGTTCATCCATAATACCATTACTTTTATATTAGTTTGGGTTTTAGAATTAGTTTTCAAAAATGCCATTACTTTTATATTATAATCTAGTACCAATTTTGTATTGAAATTTTTATAATGGAACATACACAAATTTTAAATTACTTTTACAATATTGTAATATTTCTTTTTCATATGAATTTAGCTTAAGTTAAAAAAAATACATTATACATAATTAAATTAGAAAGTTGTTTTGTTTTATGTTTTTGACATCTCTATACTTGAAATACAGCCTAATCTAATTGTTAGCTTGTGATAAATTAGGATCCAATTAATATGAAAATATTAATTAGATTAAAACCAAGTTAACATAAATATATGTCCGACACATATAGATTTAATAAGAATTAAGTAAATGAAAAATATGTATAAAAGGTTTTATGGAATTTATTTTATTTAAAAAAACAATTGAATATTCTATGCGATCATTTATTGTAACTATAATTTTTATACAATTTAGTTTTTTTAAAAAATTTATTTATTTACTTATTCGTTTTCCTTCCCTCTATAAATATGACCTCATACTTGCTCACAATTGACACCTTGAGAACAATTTACAGAGCAACATAAAAACAGAGCAAGTATGAGTACTGCAATGATTTCTACCGCTGGAAGCCATACCATCTCAAAACCCAATCTCTCAACTCCAAAATCCTTTCTTGTCCCATCTTCTCCACTTAGCTTCAATACCCACTACTCAAAATCAAGCTTTGCCTTAAAAAATCATCATTTCAAATCCATAAAAACCAGTCCAATTAAAGCTTCCATGACCAGTACTACCTGTGTAAACACAGAGAACTTCTATGATTTGTTGGGTATCTCAGATAGTGGAACACTTTCAGAAATCAAGAAAGCTTATTAGCAACTTGCAAGAAAATATCATCCAGACGTGTCACCGACGGGCCATGAAGAAGAGTACACAAAGATGTTCATTAAAGTTCAGGAGGCTTATGAGACTTTATCTGATCCTAAAAGCAGAGCGTCTTATGATAGAGATATTGCCAATCGATTAGATTTGCAATCCATTTTCTCTACTGGAAGATTTGATGACAGAATTGATGATTGGAAAGAGAGATGGCAATCTCAGCTTAAAGAGTTTATTAGAAGAAGTAATTATAAAGATTTAGAGAACACTAGCTGGGGAGCTAGAATGCGCAGACAAAGAAGTTACTGCAATTAATTAGCCTTTTAATCCTTCATTTGAGACTAAGCTAGCTATATATGTATACATTTGCTCTTTGTTAGTTGCAATGGTGAAGAAATTACATGCATGTACTGCTGATCTTCCTGAAAAATATATCATCAGACAGGGTTTCATGAGTGTTTATTTTTTGTACTTTTTATTTTTATGTTGGAAACAGGACAAACAATTTAATAACCAAATCGGGGAGAAAGGGATAAGGAAACACAAACATTTACTTGATTGGCAATATTTTTTTTATAAATTATTTTTTTGGAATTGAGTTGTACCGATATATTTTTTTTTAAAGGAAAATTGCGTCTCAGCGCATATTATTAAGATCATAATTTAATACTTCATATAGAAAAAATGGAGGGCATACCCCCCAACTAAAACCAGACATAGAATAAGCTGCTCTAGCTATGGAGTGAGCCACTTGATTCGCTGATTTCTTAACAAAAGAGAAAGATACTCTACCTAACTCGTTCATGAGAGCATTACAATCATCAATAATCATTGAAAAATAAGACCTAACCTCTTGCTTTAATTGTAATGCTTGAATCAAAATAAGACAATCAGATTCCATGCAAATAGGAAAATAATTGAGAGACTTCAACCAACTCAAAGCTTCTCTAAAGCATAATGCCTCCCCCAAAGTTGGATCGTTCAGATCACTTTGTACTACCAAACGTCCAGCACAGCACAAACCATCACTACCTCTAATGATCATACCAAACCCAAGCAAACCATTTGGCTGAACCGAAACATCCACATTACACTTAAACTCACCAAAACGAGGAGGTATCCATAAACTATCATACCTTTGAGCTTGCTGCTGCAAATCACCTTTCCTTGCCAATTGCCATTCCGATAAAACAGACCTTGCTCGGGAAATAACATAATGTGCATTCTGAAATTTTTGGTTCCACACTATATCATTTTTGCACATCCACAAACTCCATAAAATCATAAACACCTCTTCTTTCTCCTTTGGCCTCGCACTTTGCAGCACCTGTGATAACCATTCAAATAATGATTGTATAGGCTTCCATCCAACAGTAGATAGAAGCCACACTTGTTTAGCTATTGGACAGTTGTACAAAACGTGAATCTCTGTTTCTGCATCATGGTGACAGACTGGGCAGATTACTTCTACATCAACATGACGATGCTGAAGGTTCATATTACATGGAAGGGCTTGCCTTAAAGTTCTCCAAACCATTATCTGCACCTTGCTTGGAACCTGCACTTGCCGAATTTTACCCCAAGGGAAGTTTTGATCTGGAAGTTGAAAATGAGAGAAGGCCATAGCAATTCGATACCCATCCTTAATTGAATATTGTCCCTTTCGATTATTCTTCTAGAACCAAACATCATTTCTTACTGTATTAGAAAGAGGAATCTGCAGAATACAATTGGCATCCCTCTCCTGAAAACAATTCGTAATTAAATCAACGTTCCATCTTTTATCCAACATCAAATCTGCCACCATTGTCAAATGATCTAAATTATCACTTTCCGTTTGTACATATGGTTGATCAGAATCCAGCAACCAGGGATC
Organism: Garcia nutans; assembly: GCA_947685225.1. Classification (NCBI taxonomy): domain Eukaryota; kingdom Viridiplantae; phylum Streptophyta; class Magnoliopsida; order Malpighiales; family Euphorbiaceae; genus Garcia; species Garcia nutans. The sequence continues at coordinate 1,915,974 of CANTUV010000076.1, forward strand.
CTTCCATATATTCACACTTGTACCATCTCCAATTCTCCGTAGGCTAGCTTCCGTCAATATATACCGAGATGCTAAAATGGCTCTCCATATTTGGCTCGGATTATGCCCCAAACTTGCCTGGAAAAAAGTTGAATCCCGAAAATATCTTGCTTTTAAAATTCTGGAAGCCAAAGCATTTGGCTGTTGTAACAAGCGCCATCCTTGTTTTGCTACCAAAGCCAAATTAAATTGGCGTAAATCACGATACCCAAGACCCCCTTGTGCTTTCGGAATAGCTATCCTTGCCCAACGCATCCATTTAACGCCCTTTCTATCTCTGGATCCCGACTCCCAAAAAAATCCACTCATTAGTGTTTCAAGTTCTCTACAAATGTCCATTGGCAGTAAGAATAAACTCATCAGATAGTTGGGCATGGCTTGCGCAACTGTCCTAAGAAGAACATCTTTGCCCACTTTTGAAAGCAATTTAGATTTCCAACCTTGTAAGCGTTTAGCAACTTTCTCAACAACATACTGAAAAACTTGCCTCTTATCTTTCCCAATAACAGATGGCATACCAAGATAAGAACCATGATTCTCTACCTCCTTTACACCCAATATATTACACACAGCAGCTCTACTAACACCATCAACATTAGGGGTGAACATAACAGAAGATTTTGCTAAATTAACCGTCTGCCCCGATGCTTCTTCGTATGCACGTAAACTGGCTTTTAATGCAAGAGCTTCAGCCGTATTTGCTTTCACAAAATAAAGAGCGTCATCAGCGAAGAAAAGATGAGAAATTGGAACAGCACCTATTGCAACACGTGCTCCATGTATATATCCCTGCCGTTGTATAGCTGATAACCTGGCTGATAAACCCTCTGCACATATAATAAACAAATAAGGTGACAAGGGATCTCCCTGCCTTAATCCTCTCTGTGGAATAACTGGGCCAAATTCGTCTCCCCCATGCACAAAATAGTAATGTACAGAAGACACAACTTGCATCACTTTATCCACCCATAAACTGGAAAATCCCAACTTTAGCAACATTTGGTGCAAATAAAACCATTCAATTCTATCATATGCTTTTGCCATATCTGTCTTCAAGGCTAACCACCCTGATGTACCTTGAGTCTTCCGCTTTAATGAATGAAAGGTCTCGTATGCAATGATAATGTTGTCCGTAATCAAACGATTTTGAATGAAGGCACTTTGATATTCAGAAATAATAGAGGGCAGCACCTGTTTTAATCTATTAGCAATGGTCTTACACACAATTTGATCAACCACAATGCTCAATGAAATCGATCGTAAATCTTGTACTTTTTCGGGAGTTACCTTTTTCGGAATTAAGATAACATTTGTACGATTTTTTTTCTGGCAACATTCCATCCCCATTCAAAAAATCCAGACAACCCGTGACAACAGCCTCTCCTACAATGTCCCAATAAGTTTGGAAAAAACTCGGATTCAACCCATCTGGCCCTGGGGATTTATCCGGATGCATAGAAAACAACGCATCTCTAATCTCCTTCACTGTGTATGGCTCTAGAAGAAATGCATTCTGTTCAGCAGTAACTCTAGAAGTGACGTACGGTAAAATACCCTGAACATCACCTTGAGAGCATGTAAACAAGCTATTATAAAAATTGACAATTAAATCAGGCAGTCCCGAATCCCATGTAACCCACTGATTCTGCTCATTCTTCAACTGTTTAACAAAGTTCTTCTTGAAACGATTAGAAGCCATCCTGTGAAAATAACGAGAATTCGAATCTCCTCCTGCTAGCCAAAGTTGTTTCGCCCGCTGCTTCCAGTAACATTCATTTTGAAACAACATATTACTATATTGAGCCTCTACAGCTTGGAGCTCAATAACAGACACAGTTTGTTGTTTATGAAGAAACGATAGGTGTTGTTTAACCTCCTTTAGCTGCTGCCGAAACTCCTCATGATGATTTTTGGACCATGATTCTAACTTATTAACACAGTTGATAATTCGATCTTGTAGATGCATTGCTTCTCCCTGTTTCCATCCTTCCGCTACTATTGTTTTACAGTCAACCTCCTGAATCCAAGCATTCTCAAAACGAAATCTTTTCCGGACATATCTCTGAAGTTGCACTCCAATTGCTAGGTAAATGGGAAGATGATTAGAAGCATCCGTCTCTAGCACATGAATTTTTGCCATTCGAAAAACAGTTCTCCATGAATTAGAGACAACTGCCCTATCCAACCTTTTAATAAAATTGTATAATTAAATATTTGAATTCAAGATTTTTAATTAAAATATAATATTTTTTTATCAATTAATTTACATATTTGATGATTATATATGCATTTTTATGCATTCAATAAGGGCAATTTAAGACAAAATTCGGGTCATATTTTATTTATAGTAAAATAAGATCTTATGATTAGATTTGCGAGAAAATATTATAAATTTTAGAAAGAAAAAATAGTTTCAAAATGAGTTTGTCCAAGTATAGTAGGCAAATATTATAATAATAATAATAATCTTAAATTTTATTTATATTTATATTTTACATTTTATTTTTGATATATTTTTTTTAAAAAGAATATGTTATATCAATAACCTACGAGTTAATAAAAAAATACAACACATAAAAAACAATAATAATCGGCTTAAACAATATGTCAAATTTCAAATTTTATTTTACATTAATAATTTAAAATTTTCATCACTTACCAAATATTAAATATTTTCTTTGAACAAGTTTAGAAAACTACTAAATTACACCTAAAAAAAATATAACATGTATGTCATAATTAAGGAATTATGAATAGAAAAATGAAAGATTAATAAATAAAATTATTTATTGAGCTAATCCTGTAGAAATCTTCAGTTCAAAAAAAAATTCCTGTGGAAATCATTGCATGAGAATTTATATGAATGTGGAACTCGAGAGCTTTGGATTTGGTGTTTGACCTCAGTGTGCGTGTTCACTATCTAGAATAAGGTTTGGCAGAACAGCGGGGATAAAGAAAATTCAAAACCAAATTCAATTTGGAAAAGTATTTATTTTATATGAGTTTATAAACATATAATTCCAAGCTCCAAACACAATTATATCAATTATAATTACTTACCTTTTCTAGAACCCCTTTTTAATATATATTCGGAATTTGTATTTATGTGCACTATAAACTCCCAATAAAACATTTCTTGGCTGCAAAACTATTATTTTTTCTGTTTCATTTCATGATTTTATAGTAAAATATTTTAAAAATAAAACAATTTTCAATCTATTAATTTTAGCTTGTACAGAAACTATATGAATCTTGTCAGTGTTGAAGCAGATGTACTTTAATAGCCATATAAATGAGGTTGAAACTTTAAAATGTATATTTTTATTGAATAATATTCAAATTTGAGTTTTCAATCTCTTATTACTAAAACATATTTATAAAAAAAGATTTATTTAAACGAAAATTCATTAAAAAAAAAAAGAAATTATCATAATTCAACTCCCTATATCTTTTGAACAATAAAATAGTTGTTAAAGCAATAAAACTACTACTCTATTTGATCCTTCTGTGAATAGTATTGCTCATTTTTTTAGTTCGAAAGTTATGTTTTTTTTGTTGGATATTAGAATTTTGGAGTTTATTCCCCCTTCTTTTATTATTAATGCCATAATTTTTTTTTCTATAAAATTTTCATTTTTTTTTCAGAAAAATTATATTATTTTATTTTTGAGATTTAATTTGAAAATTTTAATTTTATTAAACGCTATCTTAATCTAAATTGATTTAAATATCTTGGCATTTTTTTTCTAGGCAAAATATCTTAGGATTAGATAAAAAGATACTTTTGCTTTTTTTGCACTTCAACATGATCATAGTTAATAAATATCAATTATAGTTAATAAAATTAATATGCAATTTGTGAAATCATGCTTGCTCTAATTGAAAATGTTTAGCCATAGATTCATTAAATTAAAAAAAAAATCAAAAGTTAGATCCAATGAAGAGAACCCAAACAGCTCAAGTGGGATTTTAAGCCAAAACCAACCTCATGTTTTGAGGATTAATTTTATTAACGGTCATCCAACATTTCCACCAATATTTATCATCTTCCAACTTATAAACGTTTCAATCCAATATCATGCAAAACTCATTAAATAATACTAAGCATTTTAATTGACGGCAAGTTGACATAGCCTTCAACCTTGAAACCTAAGAAAATGCAAATAATTCACCTTAGCTTACCCACAATTATCATGCCCTAAAATCGATGACATGTAAAAGAGAAAACATGAAATTACAAAAGTCATAATAAATTTGCCAATAAAAATTTGAAAATTCACTTATTATGGATTACTTTCATCTCGGACTCGTACATAAAATTAATTTATATTTTTTTATTTGCAAATAATTATTATTTTAAAAATTTTATATAAAAATTAAAAATATATATATAATAATTTATTTTATTTAATCATTTCACTAAATTACTCTTCTTCTTTAATTTATTGTTGATTGAAAGTTATAGAAACTTTTGTCAACTTAATAAATTACTAAATAATTAATTACTTAATTTAAGAAAATTACTCTTCTTCCTTAATTCATTACAAATAATTATTGCTCGTTGAAAGTTGTCATCAAAATTAAGTAATTAGCCCAAGGTTTTGAATAATTATATGCTACAACCGTTGTAGCAATAAATGCCTACAACGGACCAATGAGATTCTTACACGTAGATTAAATGATTCATCTCATTGGTCCGTTGTAGGCATTTAATCTACGTGTAAGAATCACATTGGTCCGTTGTAGGCATTTATTGCTACAACGGTTGTAGCATATAATTATTCCAAGGTTTTGGGTAAGATCCAAATCGGCTCTTGTCAACTTAAATGACATTTATACCCTTTCTAGAATTAATTTGAAACTGTATTTATCAACGTAATCATGTCAAGCCCTCCCATGTTCGCATTGCCCAGATCCCACCCACCAATTAAATATTTTGTTGCTTAAAGATTAGATCAGCTTAACTACTTTATAATATTTAATTTATATAACATTTTTTATCTTAAAAATTTAAAATATTATATATTTATTTATTCTTTTTTATATTATATTATTCATTAATCTCTTAAAATTAATTTAATATTTGTTATCAAAATTAATTTAAAACTAAAAAAATATCTTGAGTATTTTTTTACTTAGTATATATAAATTTCCAAACTTAAATAATTTTAAGAAAATAAAACAAAAAATTAAATTATAAAAATCACAAAATCAAATCTAAATAAAATTTAAATAACAAAAAATTAAATAAACCTTACATAAAATTAAATAACATAAATTAAAAATAAAACTTAATCAAATAATAAACTTAAACAAAAATTAAAATAGAATAATTAATATAATTAAAATTAAAAAAACCCTAAACAAATTGAATTATATAAATTAAAAAAAAACTCTAACATAAATTAAAATAAAATTATAGTTTATTTAAAATCAAATAAAATAATTAATTTAAAAAGAAAAACTCAACAAGAATGTAAAAATACTAAAAAATTAAGTAATAAAAAAAATAAAAACCTATACAGCAATTGAACAATAATGTAACAGTTGAATAATGATATTATAATTTTAAAATTAAATAATATTATAGGAGAAGAGAATAATAACGTTGTAGTTATGATTTTTACGTTTATATATAAAAATATAAATAATTAATTATTATTAATATCAAATAGAATGTCATAATTTTATTTAAACTCTTTAATTAAATGTGATTATTATAAATATCAAAGAAAATATTATAATTCTATTTGTACTATTTAAATATAAATTATTATCAAATATAATATTTTAATTTTATTTAAAATTTTTAAATAAATATCAAATAAATATTTATTATATAATAAATAATAAATTTAAATTAAATTTTAAAAAATTAAGAAAATAATAATATTGAAATAGCAATACGCATAATATTATATCAGACTTAACTATTTTATAATATATATAAATTTAGTTTTTAAAATAATAAAAATTAAAATATTAATTACCTCACATTTCAATCCTTTATTTTTTTCCACAATAGCCTAGTAATATTTGGAATATAAAAATTCAGATTTAAAACAATATATGATTTTAATGTTACTTTAAAAATAAATTCAAATAATATATAATCAATCTATTGTTCATGCTGTTCTATTAATATTTGTTTAACTTTAAGCTAATCCAACTTATCTTAATTCTATTATTATTTAGGTAAACAGTATTAGCTATAGTGATCTTCAACTTCAAGTTGCCACGTCGCCATCGTACAAGCCATTTGCCCGCAATTATTTGTTTAATGTATTATTTATTTGGTTAATTAGCAGATTCATTTATTTAATGCATTTTCAATGATTTTTTTTTGTTTTTATCAACAAACACAGAAGCATATAAGCAAGAGAGCATAAGAAGCTGTATTTCTCAATTTATTTATATAAATTTAATCAACAAAACTAGACTATGTTCACTTAATTTCTGACATACTCTAATATTTTAAAAAATTTATATGAACTTAGGCATAATTTCAGAATCAGAAACAGAATAAAGTAGTTTTTTTTTTGTATATTAATATTACTTTTGGATTAATTTAAAAGAATAATTAAGAAAAGTGGATAATAATAAAAAATAAATTATGAATAATTACAAAAATTGAATTTGGTAAAGTCCATTTTGTAAATTTTCTCCATTCATAATTTTTTTTAATATTATATTAGAAAAGAAACATCTATAAAAAATATATTTTTTGTTATGTTATGCCTGCATCTCCATTCACAACATTTCTTTTTATTCTCTTCCTCCAAATTCAGTGTTTTAATTTCTACGTATTTAATAAAACATATTTGATGGTTATGCTGCTACATTTTTGCTTTACTTCAACTGTTGCGTTTTTGCTTTACTTGTTGCTGCATTATCCAAGTATTAACATACAAGTAGTGTAGTTGATCCTAGCTTAAAGAAGCACGTGTATCTAATGATAGCTGGATTGGCTATAAATAGTTGTAATTAAGTTAATTAGTTTAGCCTAGTGGACAAGTTGAGTATTAACTTGTTAATCAGTAAAATCTTCTTCTTTCTGTTAGTTAGTTATAACTTCATGTATATATATCTTACTGTACTTTTTCTTTATTATTACTGAATACAATATTTATTCATTCCATAATCTTTCATTTATTTTTTTATCATGGTATCAGAGCGATGAATTTTCTCTGTGATCATTCTTGATTTCTTTACAATTGTTCTTGATTACTTACTATTTTCTGATTCTTTCTTGATTGAATTTTCTTTGCTCATGGCGAGGAAAGAAGAAAATGTTGTGAGTCCTTACTATCTTCATGCTAATGAAAATCTCTCTCTTGTATTGGTTTCACCAGTGTTAACAAGTCGAAATTATCATTCTTAGGTAAGAGCTATGAAAATGGCTTTAATGTCCAAAAATAAACTGAAGTTTGTTGATGGATCAATCCCTATTCCATCAAAATCAGATGCAACCTATGCTGCTTGGGAGAGATGCAACACCATGGTACTTTCATGGTTGTACTATTCTGTGTCACCTTCGATACATAGAAGTATAGTATGGCTGGATCATGTAATGGATGTGTGGAATGACTTATTTGCAAGATTTTCTCAGGGTGATGCATTTAGAATCTCAGAACTTCAGGAAGAGTTATATTCTTTTCATCAGAATGCTCTTTCAGTCACAGATTATTTCACACATCTGAGAGTGATATGGGATCAATTGATGAATCTAAGACCTGTACCAGTTTGTACTTGCAATCCTCAATGTAGTTGTGAAGCTCTAAAACTTGTTAAAAAACACAAAGAGAATGATTATGTCATTCATTTTCTGAAGGGATTAAATGAAATTTTTTCTACAATAATGTCACAGATTATGTTAATAGAGCCTTTACCTGTAATCAGTAAAGTATTTTCTTTAGTTATTCAACATGAAAGGCAGAGTGGGTCTGTGATTTCAACTGTTGCTAAACCAAGTGTTTTTTTTGTCAAAGTAAGAAGTGTTGGCTACCAAGACAATGGTAAAATCAATATACAAAGGAGGAATAATAATTTCATATCAGGTGTTGCTCAGAATTCTACGAACAATAAAAATTTTCTTAAATTCAATAATAAAGCTAAATCAGTATGTTCTTTCTGTGGTTATACAAGCCACACAATTGATGTGTGCTATAAAATGCATGGATATCCACCTAGTTATAAGCCAAAACTAAGAAGATATGTAAATAATGTGGAAGGGAATCTCAGTGATCTTTATGGACATAATGTGTTTGAGGAAATGCCATATTCAAAAGCAACCAAGAACATGCAACCACCACAGACCAGTTCGTCAGTAAACTTGCAAGCTTCCAAAAGTAATCATTTGCCTTTCACTCAAGATCAAATCTCGCAACTGATGCATCAACTCCAGCAAAGTGCTAGTTTGTCTTCAAATCAACTAAACACACCCCAAGCCAACACAATATCAGCCTCTTTTACTCCAATACCATATCAATTAGGTAATCATCTCATATCTTGTATTACCAATCAAACACATCAACAAAATATCTGGATTATTGATTCAGGAGCTACAGATCACATAATATGTTCTAAACATTTTTTTTACTATGTATACTATTGCCTCTAATGTGTTTGTTCATTTGCCCAATAGTCAAAAGATTGTTGTAACACGTGTTGGTACAGTACAACTTTCATAACAATTCATTCTTACAGATGTTCTCCTTATGCCTCATTTTTCTTTCAATCTTATCTCAGCAAGCAAATTAACAAATACAACTAATCTTTGTCTATTTTTTTCACCTGAATTCTTGTTTCATTCAAGATTCTCAAAGCTTGAGGATGATTGGATTAGCTAAAAAATTTCATGGATTATATCAGTTAGTTCAACCTCTTCCGCAACAATTTGTCCAAACAAATTCTTTTGTAGATTGTAAGGAAAATCTTTCTATCAATTCTGTTGTTTCATCTGAAATTTGGCACTATAAATTAGGCCATTTGTCTTTTCCTCGTTTAAAGTTGTTACAAAATGTAGATTCAAGTATTAATGCTTCTGAAATAAATCATTGTTCAATCTGCAAAATAGAAAAAGCTTCCATTTCAATTAAGCACTTCTTCAGTACAAGAAAATTTTGATCTCATTCATGTGGACATATGTGGACCAACAAACATTGATTCTCATCTTGGTCACAAGTATTTTTTTAACTATAGTGGATGATAAATCTAGATTTACTTGGCTCTTTTTACTGAAAATCAAATCAGAAATGAGATCTATCCTAAGGAATTTTGTTCAATTCATTCAAACTCAATTTCAGAAAACTATTAAAACTATTAGAACAGATAATGGCTTAGAGTTTTAGATGTCTGACTTCTTTCAATCTAAAGGAATAATGCACTAAATAAGTTGTGTGTATACACCCTAACAAAATATTATGGTTGAGAGGAAACACCAGCATATTCTGAATATTACAAGAGCATTTAGGTTCCAATCATCCGTTCCTCTTTCTTTTTGGTGTGAATGTGTTACTCATGTTGTTTATATCATTAATAGAACACCATCTCCTATAATAAACAACAAAAGTCCTTTTCAGATGTTGTAAAATTCCAAACCAGACTTTAGCATGTTTAGAGTTTTTGGATGTCTTGCCTATGCTTCAACCATTGAATAAACTAGAAGTAAATTTGATCCAAGAGCTATTTCTTGTTTTTTTTAGGTTATCTAGAAAATACCAAAGGATTCAAATTGTTAGATCTGAAAACCAAATATATTTTTGTTTCCAAAAATGTTGTGTTTCATGAAAAACTTTTTCCATTTAAATTTTTGCATTCCAATATTACTAATGAACATAATGTGTTTGTGCTTCCTGTTGCAATAAATGAAATTGTTGATGATTATTTTGATTTTTCTAACAATGTTCCATCTGATCAGACTGTACATCAAACCAATTCTTCTCCACAGCCCATTAACTCACCAGTACATCCTAGTCCCTTATCTGATCAGAGTTTCCTACCATCTACTGACAATCCATCAGTTGACAACACTTTCCCATCTTCAACACAACAAAACCTTATTACACAGCCACCTACCACTACTAACCCACATAACACTACTAAAACTATACAACCACCTAACACTACTAACCCACCTAATCTACGAAAATCTACTAGAACTACACAGGCACCTAGATACCTTAAAAATTATATTATACTACAGTACAACCACCCATAAAACTCATCACACCACATCAACTTGCTTTTGTTTTATCATATTCCCACCTATCACAAAAGCACAAAGCATTCTCTGTTGCAATTAGCAACATCAAAGAATCAAAGAACTAAAGAAATATAAGGAAGCAACCAAGCACAAATGTTGGAGAGATGCAATGGAGGCTGAGATTCAAGCTTTACAGGCAAATGATACTTGGAAATTGGCTGAGTTACCGCCACATAAATAATCCATTGGTTGAAAATGGGTTTACAAAGTTAAGTATCATTCTGATGGCTCTATAGAAAGGTGTAAAACAAGACTTGGAGCTAAGGGCTACACACAACAAGAGAGAATTGATTTTCTTGATACATTTTCACCTGTAGCTAAAATGTCTACTGTGAGAACGTTGTTGGCAATGACAGCATCTAAGAAATGGCATTTATCTCAACTAGACATAAATAATGCATTTTTACATGGAGATCTCAATGAAGAAGTGTATATGGATCTTTCCCAAGGCTTTACTTCTCATTCTCCTGGTCTTGTTTGCAAGTTATAGAAGTCTCTTTATGGCTTGAGACAAGCCAGCAGTCAGTGGAATGCTAAATTTACTGAATCTTTATTAAGTAGAGGGTTCAAACAAGCTTCAGCAGATTGTTCATTGTTCATCAAACATTCTGACCATTCTTTTATAGCCCTACTCATTTATGTAGATGATGTGATACTTGCTAGTGATGATGTTGTTTAGATAGATTCAATGAAAACTTTTCTTCATGAAAAATTCAAGATTAAATATCTTGGTCATCTCAAATTCTTCTTGGGTCTTGAAATTGCAAGAACTTCAGAAGGCATTAATCTCTGTCAGAGAAAATATGACTTAGACTTATTGGCTGACACAAGTTTTATGGGTTGCAAGCCTACTGCTACTCCAATGGTTGGTTCATTAAAATTATCTTCTATTACTGGTACTCCTCTTGTAGATGCTTCATCATATAGAAGATTGGTTGGGAAATTGTTGTATTTTTGTACTTCGAGGCCAGACATCTCATTTGTTGTACAACAACTTTCTCAGTTCCTTAATAAGCCAACTAATATTCATTTACAAGCAACAAATAGAGTTCGTAGATACATCAAAACTACACCAGGTCAAGGGCTTTTCTTTCTAACAGCAAATGATTTACAATTGAAAGCTTTTTCTGATTCAGATTGGGCTTCATGTCCTGATTCTAGAAAATCAGTTATAGGGTATTGTGTGTTTCTTGGAAATTCTTTGATTTCTTTGAAATCAAAGAAGCAATCTACCATATCTAGGTCTAGCTCTGAAGTTGAGTATAGAGCACTTGCTGCTGTTACTTGTGAGGTGCAATGGATTTTATATCTTCTCCAAGACCTTGGGATTTCTCTCACACAATTTGCAATATTATATTGTGATAATACTTATGTCATACATATTGCACAGAATCCTATGTACTATGAAAGAACTAAGCACATAGAAATAGATTGCCATGTTGTTAGGGATAAGTTACAATCAATGGTTATCCACTTGCTGCCAGTTATTTCTTCTAATCAACTAGTTAATTTTTTAACCAAATCACTTGTTGCTGCTGCATTTCATCATTCCATTTCCAAGTTGGGTTTACACAATGTGTATCCTCCAGCTTGAGGGGGGCTAATACAACTCACTTGATGTTGATGCTGCTGCGTTTTTGCTTTACTTCAGCTGCTGCATTTTTGCTTTAATTTAGCTGCTGCACTATCCAAGTATTGGCACGCAAGTGGTGTAGTTGATCCTAGCTTAAGAAGCACATGTATCTGATGATAGCTAGATTGGTTACAAATATTTATAATTAAGTTAATTAGTTTAGCCAAATAGACAAGTTGAGTGTCAACTTGTTAATCAGTAGAATCTTCTTCTTCTTTCTGTTGGTTATTTATAACTTCAAGTATATATATCTTACTGTACTTCATCTTTGTTATTACTTAATAGAATATTCATTTGTTTTACAATCTTTCATTTGTTTTTTATCAATATTTTTATACAATAATAATAATAATAATAATAATAATAATAATAATAATAATAATATATTACACAAGGCTCCTTGTCATTCTATAAGAGGTATATTCTGAAAGTCCACCATTAATTTTTTCATTTCATTAATTTTTTTTGGACGTAATTGGATTTGGTCCTCTAGATCGGTCCACATTGTCAACATTTTTTTTTTAAATCAATTAATAAAGAATTTTTCTTGATTTTTTTAATATTACAATTTGAGGAGAGAAAAATTGATCTTAAATTGCTCAGAAAAATATATTAACTGTTGAAATATATTTTAGTGTATAAATTTTCTCCTAATTTAAATTAATTCTAATATGGAAATAACAGTAAATATTATGCATAATTAAATTATGAGCTATGTGAGAAAGATTGAGGATAATTAATTTAAAATTGATAAACCAAATGAATATAATCATATATTTTTTTTATTTATACATATATTTCACGTTATTATGTCTATGCACATTTAAACTAAAATTTATATAAATTAATAAATAAAAATAATATTATTTATTATTTTTAAAGAATAAATATAACAAATTTGAAAAATATTTTTATTTTTTAATTAGAATTATAAAATAATAACAATGATAATATTTTAGGAAATTATTAGTTAAATAAAAATGTATAATTAAAATTCAAGAAAATATAGACTCAGGACTAATTTAATAAAATGGTCAAATTTAGATTTGGAAGATTATATTAATATTAACAATCACGAAAAAATAAAGTAAATTTTAATTACTGTTAAAAATGGAATTGGTAAAAACATCTAGAAAGAAATATAATTATTTTATAATATAATAATAATCAGAAAGATCCAAAAAAAAAATCTAATCAGAAAATTAGAAAAAGATTTATTACCACTTGCATTGATGTCGTCAGCCTTCTAGTACGCCGGTGATCGGCATGGCCTACCCCAGCTTGGGTTTGCAATAGAACGTGAAAGAAAATGAACTGCTTTTAATAAAAATATAAAAAATTAAAATAAAAAATTATTTATTAAAATTTATAAATTTATAAATTATTTATCAAAATAATAATTATTTATTAATTTATAATGAATTTCAAAATTTTATATAGTTTATTATAAATTTATTATGAATTTATAATAAAATAGATAAAATAATTTTGATAAAAAAATAAAAATATTATAAATAGTATCATTTTCAAAAATATAAATATATAAACTCTGATTCCCTCTTAGTTATCTCTGACCCCACTTATAACGTCCAAATCTTTTTTTTATTTTTATTTATTATATATATATATATATATATTCCACAAGTGAAGCTTATTAGTGATTACTAGAGATGTTCACCCGCATGATACGGCAAATATTTAAAAAATTACAAAAAGTAAAAAAATAAATCATACAAACAGCACAAAATTAACCTAAAAAAATAAATATCAAAAAAATATCAAAAAATTAAAATTAAAATTATACAATACAACAAATTATTCAAAAATAGTCACCTAACATAAAATATTTACAAATATATGTTGAACAATCAATAATAAAAAAAAAGATAAGAAAAAAAATAAAAAATAATGATACTTATCTAAATCCATCGTAATTATAAATACGGTGATTAAAATAAAAATAAATAATAAATAATAATTTAATAAAATATATAAAAAATAATATAATACATTACATACATATCAGTTGAATAATAATATAATAATTAAATAATAATATTTTGATTTTGAAGCTGATTAGTATTATGAGAAAATAGAATAATAACATTACTATTATGAATTTATTTGTGTTTTATATTTATATATAGATAATTAATTATTATTATTATTATAACAAAAAATATTATATATTACTTTCATATTAGTTGAATAATAGTATAATAGTGGAATCAGGGGCGAAATCAGGACACCAGCGAAGAGGGCCAAAATTTTCAAATAAAAAAAAATACATACAAATTTATATTCAATTTTATTTTCATATTAAAAAATTAATACAAAAAATTGGTATTAATATTTGTATTCAATTTTATTTTTATATTAAATAATAAACTATTGAAATTTTTATTATTTTTATTTCAATATCTAAATTTTATTTTTAAAAATTACATAATATATATTATTTTTTAAATAATATTTATATATATTTTGAGATATTTTTAAAAAAATATTTAAAATATTAATAATATAATTTGTATATAGTTTTATTAATAATATAATGTATTTAAAATAATTTGTATTTAAAATTTGTATTTAAAATATAATTTGTATTTAAAATATTAATAATATAATTTGTATTGATTAATAATATTATTAATATTTCTCAAAATATTTTAATACATATTATAAATTTATATATATATATATACATATATATATGTATATATATAGGAACCAAGGGGGGCCATAGACCCTCCATCCCTCCCTCCCCCCCCCCCCCCCCCCATTTCGCTCTTGAGTGGAATAATAATATTATAATTTTAAAATTTAATAGTGTTGTGAGTGAATTTTTTATATTTTATATTTATATATTGATAGCTAATTATTATCAATATCAAATAAAATATTATAATTATATTTAAACTTTCTAAAAAAATATAATTATTATTAATGTTAAATAGAAATAGATAATGTAATTCTATTAAAACTCTCCAAATAAATATAATATAAATAAATAAATAATATTTATTATAATAATTTGTAAATTAATTTAAAATTTTTAAAAAATTAAAAAATATATGTAATATGCCACAAAATGGAATATTATGTTTAATTTTAAATCAAATTTTAAAGATAAAATATTCTCTAAAAAACCTAATAGTAAAACACAATTGTTGATAATATATTTAAAATCAATAATTTTGTGGTTTTTAAAAATTTTAAAAAAGTAATAGTAAGAAATATTTCTAAATAATAAATTAATTTAAAATTTTAAAAAATTAGACTTATAATATAATACTATGCCAATAATAATTATTTTAGTATTGTGTATAGATGCTCAAAATAAATAAATAAATAAATAAAAGCAGATTAGTGACTGATAATGACTAATACATGAATTGTCAGCTCAGTGTTATGTGCTTACGCCTAGCTATTTAATTGCCTTGTTCTTAATTATTATTAATATTTAAAAATATTTTTGATCTAAAATTTAAAAAATTAAAAATAATTTTAAAATAAAAATTAAAAAATTTCACATGCATTTTTTAAAAGTAAAAAAAAAATTGTATTAATCAGTAGCGCAAACACTTAAGTTAAAAGGGAGCAGCTATCTTCTTCTATTTTAAAATTTATATATATATATTATTAAAATTTTTAAAATATTTAATTTATCCCTTTTAAATTTAAAAAAAAATATATAATATTTTTATTTTGCTCATTTTTATTAAAAAGTCTAGCTTCGCCCATGGTATTAATTATCTATAATTAAATGAATTTTTAATTAGGATTTTTTAACATGTGTCATGAGGATAAATGTTACGAAAATTCAATTTAATTCAGTGGCAAATGCTAAAATGAAATTCAGGTAGACATGTTTTAGCGCAGACAACATTTAATAGTGATACAGGTTTAATAGTTAAATTTATTATAATTTTTTTCTGATTTCATAATTTTAATTTTTTTTTATTTTATTTGTCCACTGTACCTTTTTTTCTGTATGAATTTACATTAAGACAAATTGAACATTTAAGGAGATTCATCTATGTAAGAACCATGTAATATAGTATATAATAACTATGTTAGAGAATTTATGCCCTAAATTAGTAAGTAAAGATAAAATAAAAATTTATACGGTTAATTAAATCATTAAATTTTAATTTAGTGATCAAAAGCATTATTACTCATATTTAAATTGTCCATATCATTGTCTTAATAAGAGGTTTTCTTTAAACATATATTAAATAAATAGATTTTAAAATTTTTGAGAATATTCAATTTCACTCTCATGTTATTATTATTTTATTAGTTCTCATTTTCCTTATTTAGAGATAGATATTAGATAGGTCGGTAGATGGATAAATTTTGGAAGGACTATTTAAAATGGAGTTGTTTGCCTTGTTAGGTTTTTTTCTTGCTCAAACTCTTTTTATAACAGTCAACGAGCAAGAAATTTTAATTTCGCAAGATGTTTTTTTGAGTTTGATTGCTCCACTTTTATTCAGGCTATTAATTCTACTGAATTTTATCTATTAAAGATTGAAGGCTATGTACCCAGTATTACAAATCTTATAATTTTTTTTATGGATTGTTTCTTTGTTTATATTAAAAGGTCTTATAATTTTGTGACAACTTGAATAGGCAAGGTTTGATTGGGAAATTAATCATTCTTACTGTATACATATACTGTTGATGAATGGCCTTAAAAATCTATTCACCTTTTATTGATAAAAAAAATTAAAGGATTATTTTATATTCTATTCTATTTCGAAAAGATAATTTATTAACAAAAAATAGAGGACTATTTTAAATTGAATAATAATTGGCCTCTTTGCAAACTCATCTTTTCTGGTCACGCATCAACTTTGCAAAATCCAAATCCTTGTCATCAAAGGTGGTAGCTCCCCACCAACCACAACTTGCATGCCCATAGCGAACACCCACTGGCTATTACTAATTACTATTTTTATTATGTATTTTCATATTTGAGCTAGCTATTTTGAATATTTTTATGTCCTATATTATGAACATAGTTGTCTATCAAACCAGTAATATTAATTCAACTTAAAATGTGAAGCTAAATGAGTGGAAATATTGTTATAATTTGTATAATAGAATATATAATTTTTTTATTAACGAAAACTTAAATAATATTTAAGAAAAATGAAATTATAGATTTGCATATATTTGTTCTTCAAATATCATGAATAAATAAATTGATTTTTCATATTGAATTTATTCATTTAACCTAATAAAATATTGAATTTATTGACGTGACTTCAATTTTTAATAAATCCAAATTGTGATTATATTAATTTTTTACTGATTGATATAACAGAATTCATACATGAAAATTTTATATTGTATTGAAATATTCTCTTTCTTTTTTTTTAATACGACGGTGCTTCAGCTCATTTCCACGTCTTTTAGAAATATTAGGTCCAAAATTAACTTGCTTCTAGAAACGTAGCATTTTATTATTTAATAGTATATTTTTCTTTGATGGAAATACTGAAAACAGGACATATGGGACATGGTTTGCTAGTCTGGAAGAAAGCTATTTATGCGCTCTGGAACTTTCTATGACATAGGAACGTTGAATTTTCATTTGCTGATTCACCTCTGCTATCTAATATACTATTATTTATTCATTATTTTATTATTACTCGCTCTTCAATCTCTATATATGGTTTTAATTCATCCCCCTTCTTCTTAGTCCTTTCATTCACATCTTCAAAACAGAGTTACAGAGCAACACCCAACAAAACAAAAAACAGAGTAAATATGAGTACTGCAATGATTTCTACCACTGGAAGCCAAACCATCTTAAAACCCAATCTCTCAACTTCAAAATCTTTTCTTGCCCCATCTTCTCACCTTACTTTCAATACCCATTTCTCAAAATCAAGCTTTCCCCTCAAAAATTCTCATTTCAAATCAATTAAAACGAGCCCAATTAAAGCTGCCATGGCCAATACTCCCTATGTAAACACAGAGAGTTTCTACGATTTATTGGGTGTTTCTGAAAATGGAACACTCTCAGAAATCAAGAAAGCTTATAAGCAACTTGCAAGAAAATACCATCCAGACGTGTCACCGCCAGGCCATAAAGAAGAGTACACAAAGATGTTCATTAAAGTTCAGGAGGCTTATGAGACATTATCTGATCCTAAAAGCAGAGCTTTTTATGACAGAGATATGGCCAGAGGATCTGGATTAGACTTGGACATCATTTTCTCTGCTGGAAAGCGATCTCGGTCTCGTTCAGGATTAGATGATAGAAATGAGTGGGAACAGAGGTGGCAATCTCAGCTTTCAGAACTTATAAGAAAGAGTAATTCCAAAGAATTTAAAGACAGAACATGGTGAGATAAAATGAGAAGCCAAAGAAGTTATTGCCATCAATAAGCAATTCAAAAGGTCTTTGCATTTGTCAACATAGCAAAAATTAATCCTTTTCCCCCAAATTTAAAGAGGGGTAAATGGTGATAATCTGTCTATTAGAGCTAGATTTTCTTTTTCTTCTCGGGCCTATGTATATCATAAACTATTTTCTATATAACTACATTTATTTCTGTTTCCTATTGTCCATAGCAACTTTGATATCTCCATTCTGAGCTCCTTTTTTTTTTTCTCTTAATTAGTTTAGCGAAGTCATCCATGGAGGTAAAAATAGTGTATTTTGTCCATATAATATGATTAATTTGATGGACAAGAGATAATAGCAATAATTATTATATGTTATTCTAGTTTTAATAGATAATTTACTTTTTATAAAATTAAATATACATCTGATGCACAGCAGTATTTTTACATAATCGTAAGAGATGGTTTATGATTTTCAATAACGTCTCTAAAATAACAAAGCACTATTAAAATTAACTTGGAAGCGGGGGACTCCCATGTGATAATGGGAGCGTGTTACACTTACACAAATTAAATTGTCTTCATCAATTGCAATTTAATTTCATATATACTACCAATTAAGCTCGCTTCAATGTTCAATAGAAAAATTACAGATGTTGGAATTTTGTTAAAAGAGTTTTGAGAATGACTAAACCCCAATTAAATTTAAATGGGATCTGACAGATTATTTTAAAACCGTAGTATATCCTAAAAAGTTTGAAACGATGATCCAATCTGAAATATGAAGATTCCAGTTGTATGCTGTAGGAACCATGGGGGGCTCATGTGGGTTAAACCCAAATCCAACAAAACAAAGCCGCAGTTTTGAGAAGAGTTTTGAGAATGACCAAACCCCAATTAAATTTAAATGGGATCTGACAGATTATTCTAAAACCGTAGTATATCCTAGAAAGTTTGAAACGATGATCCAATCTGAAATATGAAGATTCCAGTTGTATGCTGTAGGAACCATGGGGGGCTCATGTGGGTTAAACCCAAATCCAACAAAACAAAGCCGCAGTTTTGGTTGCACATCTCAAAACATCTTTGTGTGTTAGGTTGCACAGTTTCACGACTTTTCGCATATTTCTAGAATCAAAACAAAAGCGGTGTTTGGCTAAAAAAAAAAAAAACAAAAAACAAAAGCGGTGTCAGTGTTAACAGCGGGTAGGTTGTCCACTTTTCAATTTCGCGATATTCATAGGATTGATTGCATAGGTCACTACAAACCCAACCGTCCAAATTGTTTCGAACCAACTCGATTCAACCATAAATTATGATTTTATACATGAGAGATAATTTAATTTATTTCAAATAATTTTACAAATCTAAAATTATTATCGATTTGGTTTTAAACAATTTTAAAATCGTTCCAACAAAATCATGTTCACCGTACATGCAATGATGATAGTTTATCCCCTTCCAACGACTCCTAAACCTTATCTTAAGCTTCACTCTGTTGCAATTATTGAATTTCTGAATACTTAAAATATTATATTTGTTGGGTTCTGATATTATATTAAACTAATAATTCTAGAAATCTTAAAGTATATTAATAATTAATTAACTGAATATAATTAAGTTATATATTATTTTATTTTTACATTTGTTAAAACACATAAAATTCATAATATATATTTATATACTAATCCTTATACTGACAAGTTTTATCAAATATCCACCAATATTAAATTTCTTCTCTAAGTTTTAATTTTGGTTTACACTCTCTGATATATGCCATGTTGTTTTTGGCTATTTACCTATCATGAAAATTGATTAACTAAATTTAGAATAAAAATAAGAGATGCCTAATTTAAAAATTGAAAGTAAAAAATAAAATGTGTCTAACTTAGATAAATAAAAATAAAAAATACATGTGTAATTTTCACCAACAATTTTTGAAGCCTATATAAATTCTTTAGCTCTCATTTAGAAATCATTCCAAAATTAAGTCTTCTCTCTTTCCTTTGTAATTCTTCTTTGATATTAGTAGAATTATTTCGGTAGTGTCCGAGGATGTAGACAAAATTGGTCGAACCTCGTTAAAGTTTGGTGTTCTCTTTATTAATTATTTAATAGCTATTTTTGGTATAGTTGTGGTTTCATTTTGTGCTAGTGATTATATGTCTAGAAAAATTCTGTCTAAGGAAAGACTTGATATTTAAGAGAGTCCATTGTGACCTAACTCTCTTTCCTGAGAATTTTTCTGGTATATTTGTTGGTGCAATTGTTCACACACAATATATATTATTGGTGAAAAATTAATCCAATTTTCACAATAATTGGTATCAAAGCCAAGGTTTTCTGGGTATGCTCTGTGGTTGCAGCCTAGTCTGATCTTACACATCAGAAAAGATTTTCTTGGATTATTTGTATTCCGCATTTGTTAGCTATTAAATAATTTTTTGAAGTAGAAATGACAGACAACTTAGACAAATCATCAACTCCAAAGGAGACAGCATCCACTTCGTCAATTTGGTCAAGAATTGCTGTGTCAAATGTTAGATTTGCAGTGAAAATTTTTGATGGTATGGGTCATTTTGGTATGTGGCAAAGTGAGGTTCTAGATGCTCTCTTTCAGCAAGGTCTAGATATTGCCATTGAAGAAGAGAAACCAAAAGACATATAATGAAAAAATTGAAAAGCCATCAATCATGTGGCTTGTGGTACAATTCGATCGTGCCTTTCTAGATAACAGAAGTATGCGTTCTCTAAGGAAGTTTTCGCAAATAAATTGTGGAAGGCATCGGAGGAAATTTTTTTGAAGAAAAGCAGTCAAGACAAGCTTTATATGAAGAAGAGATTGTTTCTCTTCACTTATGTTCCTAGTACCACTATGAATGAGCACATCATCAATTTTAATCAACTGGTAGCTGATTTGATAAATTTGGATGTGACTTTCAAAGATGAAGATTTGACTTTGATGTTGTTGGAGTCCCTTCCAGAGGAGTTTGAGTTTCTTGAAATAACTCTACTCCATGGGAAGGCTGAAGTGACTCTCTCTGAAGTAACTGCTGCATTATACAGTTATGAACTACAAAAAAAGGATAAGAAAGAGAGTTCAAGTGGAACAACAGAAGCATTGATGGTGAGAGGTCTCTCTCAAAGCAGGAAGAGAGAAAAGAATGGGAGATCAAAATCCAGACCAGCTAAAGATGAATGTGCCTTTTGCCGGGAGAAAGGGTATTGAAAGATAAATTGTCCCAAGCTGAGTAATAAAAGCAAATCTGATAAAGAAAAAACTGTCGTGAATTCAAATGTAGCTGAGTGTGATGATGAAGACTCAGACCTTTCATTAATTGTTATGTCATCAACAAGCTCTTCTAGTGTATGGCTACTTGATTTTGGTTGTAGTCATCATATGTGTCCCAATCGGGATTTGTTCTTTGACTTTAGACAACTAGAAGGAGCAACTGTTTACACAGCAAATGACGGTCCATTTATGATTAAAGGAATTAGTTTAATCCAATTGAGGAATCATGATGGATCAATTAGAATACTGTTAAATGTCCGATATGTATCAATTTTGAAGAAGAATCTCATCTCTATGGAAGTCCTAGAATCAAAGGGTTTCATTGTAAATGCAGCAGATAGAGTAATGAAAATCATCTCCGGTGCACTGGTAATAATAAAAGGATTAAGAAAGGCCAATTACTTGTATTACTATCAGGGTAATGAAATTATTGGGACAACAACAGTAGCTTCTAGTAATGATCAAGAGTTGGAAGCAATCAGATTATGACATATGCGCTTGAGATATGCTAGTGATAAATCCTTGAAACTGTTGTCAGATCAAGGATTACTGAAAGGAGTGCAGCCCCAAAAGTTAGATTTATGTGAGCATTGTGTTAAAGGCAAGCAGACTAGAGTGAAGTTTGGTGCTACTATCCATGATACCAAAGGTATTTTGGACTATGTTCACTCAGATGTGTGGGATCCTTCCAAGACAGCTTCAATGGGAGGAAAATACTACTTTGTAACATTTATTGATGACTTCTCTCGGAGAGTATGGGTGTATACTATGAAGAGAAATGATGAAGTATTGAGAGTTTTCCTCATATGGAAAAAGATGGTGGAAACTCAGACGAGCAGAAAAGTCAAATATCTCCTCACAGATAATAGTGGAGAGTATAAAAGTGATCCATTTTTGAAATTCTGCCAAGATGAAGGCTTTGTTAGACACTTCACAGTTAGAGATATACCACAACAGAATGAGGTGACAAAACGCATGAACCGGATATTGGTGGAGAAAGTTTGGTGTATGTTGTCCAATGCTGGATTGGGCAGACAATTTTAGGCTGAGGCAGTTACATATGCATCCCATCTCATTAATCGCTTACCATCAGCTGCTATTGGTGGTAAAATACCTTTGGAGATGTGGTTTGGAAAACCTGCTACTGATTATGATTCCTTACGTGTTTGGTTCCACTGCATGTTACCATGTTAAGGAATCAAAGTTAGATCCGAGGGCAAAGAAAGCACTCTTTATGGGGATCACCACTGGTGTGAAGGGACTTTGCCTTTGGTGTTCAGAAATAAAGAAGATAGTCTTTAGCAGAGATGTTACTTTTAATGAGTCTACCATGTTGAAAAAGGTAACAAATGAAATTGTTCAGCAAACAGATGGTACTTCGCAGCAGGCGGAGTTTGAAAGAAGAATTGTTGACCCAACAACAAATAAAATAGATAAAAATACTCCTATGGTAGAGGTGGAGTCAGATGAAGAAGGGGTTCCAACCCAAGAAACCCCACAGCAACAAAAATCTATTGCAACAAATAGGCCACGACGAGAGATTCGCAAACATGCTCGATTTGATGATATGGTGGCTTATGCATCCCTAATTGCAAATGATGGCATTCCTAGCACTTATAATGAAACCGTCCAAAGTTCAGAAAAAGGAAAAGTGGAGGAAGGCCATGGATGATGAAATGCAATCTCTTGGAAAGAATCAGACATGGAAGCTAGCTAATCTTCCAAAGGGAAAGAAGGCAATTGGATGCAAATGGGTATATACAAAGAAAAAATGATTTATTGACAAGAATGATGTTCACTACAAGACAAGATTGGTAGTTAAAGGCTATATTCAAATGAAGGGAATTGATTATAATGAAGTATTTTCTCAAGTTGTAAAATATTTCTCCATTAGAATTTTATTGGCCTTGGTAGTACAATTGGATTTGGATCTCATTCAACTTGATGTAAAAATTGCATTTCTATATGGAGACTTAGAAGAGAAAATCTATATGACTCAGCCAGAAGGGTTCAAGGTTGCTGGAGAATGAAAACTGGTATGCAAATTGAAAAAATCATTGTACGAATTAAAACAATCTTCGAGGCAGTGGTACAAATGATTTGACAATTTTATGATGAGGTAGAAGTACACAAGAAGCAAATACGACCATTGTGTATATTTGCGTAAGCTACAAGATGGATCTTTCATATATCTTCTCCTGTATGGTAATGATATGCTGATAGCTTCAAATAATCTAGAAGAAATTGAGAAGTTGAAGATTCAGCTGAATCAGGAATTTGAAATGAAAGACTTGGGAGAAGTAAAGAAAATTTTAGGCATGCAGATATGCAGAGATAAGAAGAGAGGGAAGCTTTGTTTGAATCAGAAACATTATCCGAAGAAGGTACTACAACGTTTTAGACTGAATGAAAAGTCAAAACCTGTAAGTACACCGCTTGCACCTCATATGAGACTCAGCTCATCTTCATCTCCTAAAAATGAAGTGGAATGAGAGTATATGTCTAAGGTTTCATATACAAATGCTGTTGGTAGCTTGATGTATGCTATGGTGTGTACAAGGCTAGACATTTCACAAGCAGTTGGAGTTGTGAGCAGGTACATGCATGATCCTGACAAGGAACATTGACAAGCTGTGAAATGGATTCTACGGTATATTCTGAACATCGTAAATGTTGGATTGAAGATGAGCGCTTTAGAGCGCAATTGGAGATACTACTGAAAATAGTTTATTTTGAGAGAAGATTTGTAGATTGTAATTAGAAAAATAGCCAAGGTAGAAAATTATTATTTTTGGCTATTTATCTATCATGGAAATTGATTAACCAAATTTAGAATCAAAATAGGAGGTGCCTAATTTAAGAATTGGAAGTCAAAAATATAAGGTAAATGGAAATAAAAAATGAAGGTGCCTAATTTTTACCAACCATTTTCGAAGCCTATATAAACCCTTTAGCTCTCATTTGAAAATCATCCCAAGATTAAAGTCTTCTCTCTTTCCTTTGTAATTCTTTTTTGATATTAGTAGAATTATTTTGGTGATGTCCGAAGACGTAGATAAAATTGGCTGAATCTCGTTAAAGTTTGGTGTTCTCTTTATTAATTATTTAATAACTATTTTTTGTATAATTGTGGTTGTATTTTGTGCTAGTGATTATATGTCTAGGAAAATTCTGTCTAAGAAAAGACTTAGGGGGTGTTTGGTTTAGCTGATTGAGGCAGCTGATAGCTGTTTCAAGTCAATCAGCTAAAGAATAGGTGTTTGGTTAACTTTTTTATCAGCAGCTGTTAGCTGTTTGAAGGCTCAAACAGCAGCTGTTTGAAAAAGCTCCTCCTCCTAGCTTTTTCTAAACAGCTGCTGATAATTTTTTTTATTTGACAATATTAACCCTGAATTATTAGATAATATTAATATTTGTAACCTTTAATATTAATACCCTTATTAGTCATTTTACACAATAACAACAACAACTTACTATATTTTTACCAAACGCTCATTATTCATCAGCTAACAGCTATCCGCAACAGCTACCAGCTACCAATTATCAGCAACAGCTATCAGCTGCATGAAACCGCTAAACCAAACAGGACCTTAGTATTTAAGAGTGTCCATTGTGACACACCTCTCTTTTTTAAAAATTTTTCTAATATAATTATTGGTGTAATTATTCATATATTATATATATTATTGATGAAAAATTAATTTAATTTTCATAATATGCCATACATGCACAGAGAACTTCAGACATGAACACCAATTACTAATTAAACAACTAATTGTATTATTCTTTTAAGTTAATTAATTTGATGAAGGTTAAAAACGTCTGCGGAAAGGGAGGTTTGCCAGCAATGCATTCCCATTTTATGTGGAAAACTGGCTCTACGTTCGAAAAAAAAAAAAGGAAAAATTGGTCTACAGTGTTATTTCTTTTGGTTAACAGTACTGACTCAG
Source organism: Garcia nutans (assembly GCA_947685225.1). Taxonomy (NCBI): domain Eukaryota; kingdom Viridiplantae; phylum Streptophyta; class Magnoliopsida; order Malpighiales; family Euphorbiaceae; genus Garcia; species Garcia nutans. The sequence goes on from CANTUV010000076.1 coordinate 1,941,512, forward strand.
CAAACCCAGAAACTCGATTAACCTAGCCTTTGAATCGGGGTCCATTTTTAAAGATCAAATCGGAATTCTAATTGCATTCACAGATTGGAATATATATATATATATATATTTTAATTTCTATTATTTTTTTAAATTTTTGTTCTCTATTTTGGGTTTATTGAAAGATAGGTTTTTTTTTTTTGAAGTGGAAAATATTTATTTGTATTTGGAATATATTCTTATAATGCAAGGTGAGATGCGACTGTGTCAGGATAGATGCTTTGATGAATTAGTTGGAAGTAATTTATATAATCAAATAACAACTAAAAGCAGTAATAAAATTATAACTTATGAGAGGAAAAATTAGTTATTAAATAATCTTTCATAGAATACGTTACAATAATTATGAGTTTCAGTTAATTTTTTTTATTAATAATAAAAATTAAAAAAATCGAAACACTAACTGCCAAATTTTTTATGCTTTCCTGAAGTGCCGGAGTCCTATACTCTTGACTTGCATCACTCCACTATGCAATAATACCTTAAAAATATTTTTATGAATTATGATGACATAATTTATTTGAGAGTATTATTGAAGAGGATTGACAAAACTATATGAACACACGTATTATTTATTTGTTGACTATTTTTTTCATAAAATTAATTAAATTATCCTTGGTAGTTGTTGAAGTTGATTGACTCTAAAATAACTCACCGTTAACTTAAATAAATTAATTGAATGAAAGTTTTGTGGATGAATTCTTTAATTTCTCTAATTATAAAATATAAAAAATATGTTATTATTTAATTAATTTACAATTCTAAATAAAATGCTTAATTGAAATTATAGTTCTATTATATAATTTTTCTAGTTTTCGTGTTGGAACCATATAATTAAGTGGATGAAGTGGAGGTTTGACATTGTTTTCACTATGTAAGAGGGCAAAGGACCTCAATTTCTGAATTAGTTTTTACGTAGAAATTTTTGTTGATTTAGGTTGATTTTATATGCCAAAAATAACTTATTTTTGAAAAACATTTGTTGTTTATACTTTGGCCTTTTTGAATTTATTTTTTCCGTATCAAACTCCTGTTTTAATAGTTGATTTAAACGTCGGTTTTTAAAAGCTTGAATAAATACGTTATCAAATATGTAGTTTGGAACTTTCGGTGATAAAGGTGCGTTGAATTTTCATTTGCTGATTCATCTCTTTGTCTATTCTCAATCACAGCTTGCATTGTGCTTCTATCATTTCTGCATTCTAATTATTTTTTATTATTTTATTATTAATTAATTTATTATTGCTGGCTCTCTATATACAGTTAGCGTTCATGCATCGTCTTCTCTCATAACATTAAAAACAGAGCAAAGAAAAACAGGAGAAAAAAAACAGAGCAAATATGAGTGCTGCAATGATTCCTACAACTGGAAATCAAACCATGTTAAAACCCAATCTCTCAACCTTAAAATCTTTTCTTGTCCCATCTTCTCACCTTAGATTCAATACCCATTTCTCAAAATCAAGCTTTCCGCTCAAAAATTCTCATTCCAAATCCATTAAAACCACTCCAATTAAAGCTGCCATGGCCAATACTGGCTATGTAAATACAGGGACTTTCTATGATTTATTGGGTATTTCAGAAAGTGGAACACTCTCAGAAATCAAGAAAGCTTATAAGCAACTGGCAAGAACATACCATCCAGACGTTTCACCTCCGGGCCGTAAAGAAGAGTACACAAAGATGTTCATTAGAGTTCAGGAGGCTTATGAGACGTTATCTGATCCTAAAAGCAGAGCTTTTTATGACAGAGATATGGCCAGAGGGTCTGAATTAGACTCCCGCTCAGGATTAGATGATAGAAATGAGTCGGAACAGAGATGGCAATCTCAGCTTGCAGAGCTAATAAGAAAGAGTAACTCTAAAGAATATGAGGACATAACATGGGGAGATAGAAGGAGAAACCAAAGAAGTTACTGCCATTAATTAGTAATTGCAAGTTTCTGTATTTGTTAATATAACAAAAAACAATCCTTTTTCCACAAATTTAAGAGGGTCATGGATGATCATCTCATAGATTTCCTCTTCTATTGTCAGAATTTAGAGCTTGATGATCTGTTTTATTCTGCTCTCAGTTATGTATAAATATTTCATTTTCAAGGTATTGCTCATTGGAATAGTATTTCCCGATTCACTTGCATTATTTTTTTTCTCTATATTTGAAATTTCGCAATCTAACTATTTTCTTTTTAATATTTTTACCCTTAGAAATTTAAATATAAAAAATTTATAGGAGTTGCATAAAAAAAATTATAGGACTGCTATTAAAAATTCACATCAAACTTTATTTATAGAACTTATTTACTTAATGTTGAATAGGCTAGATAACCCATTAGTTCACTGTTCACTTGTAGAATTTGAGCGTATAATGTACTCTAGGCTGGATTTAATAATGAGTATACATATAATTTAGATAATAAATTTGAGTTTAATTGCCTTTTGTAAATGTTAGAACATAAAATAACCATTTGTAAGTGCTATAAAAATTAGAAAGGAGAAATCATAGGATATAAAAAAAAATGTCATATATGCAGTATATTTTGAGATATTTTTAAAATTTGTAAAATTTATAAAAATATTTTTAAAAAGTGACATGTAATTCTTTTTTTTTTTACCTAAACTTATAGAAAATTATTATGTAAGATAAGATATATATGAAAGGGTTCCTTCACTTTCATGACCCTCGCTTTCTTCTAGAATCCCATGGCCATCACTTTCGTCTTACCAATTGCTGTTGTGTTAATGATAAGACAAAACGTTTTGATTTATCCAATTTATCTGCTTCCCACTTGACCTTATCTTAAGCTACGTCACATTGCACATAGTTGAATTTATTGATTATTTTTAAATTGTATTTGCTCTAAAATAAAGTTATTGCTTATAATAACAATTATTGAGTTTAATTGAAGAAATAAATATTATTGGATTAATTATGTGAATGTTTATCTATTTGATGTTAAGAAAGAATATTAAAGACAAAAGCTTAGTGTTAGTTAATTTATTTCCAGATATGAGAAAAAATAACTTCTATTTATGTTTATTTACAAAAGAATTATATTTTTAATTTATTTCATTCAAATAAGCCATACATAAGGTTGTAATTAACAAAAAGAATAAAAATCCATGACTTAATAAATAAAGAATGACAAATTCAAGAATTACAAAATACTTTATTTGATAATTATTGAGGTTATGTTCGTTTATAGACTGTAGATTTTAAGGTTTTTTTTTGTTTTTTAAAATAAAAAATTATTTTTAGTTTTTATTCTATATTTTTTATAAACTTATCCTAAGATTTCAAAAAAAATTTTAAAAAAAATCTATTTGGATGAATAATTGAAAACCGGTGCTTAAAAAAAAATTAAGCCACCGATTATTGATTTAGAGTGTTTGATTAAATATAATAATTGAATGACATTCATTATTCAATTATGAGGGATTAAACTAGTGAATTCTCCAAAAGAAAAGGAAACATAATCATCTATATCTAATAACAAAATTCATTGGTTATATAAATTAAATTAAGCTTATGAATTATTCTCCAAAAGAAAAAGGAATATAAATAATTTATGATATAATTAAATTAAGTTTAATGAGATTATTAATTAAACTTTTTAAATTTAATATTGGTTTGGCAGAATTCTGATAAAGGATGACCAAAACTGTAACCGACCCTCACGTTGCAGAGGCATCAGTTCCATTGACTATTGGCATTTGTTTATATTAATAGCCACATTGTTTATTCACATCAAGGAATTTTATTTTATTTTTAATTAATTTTGTTTAAACTTCAATTTAACGAAGCAACACCCAAGCCCACGTATTTACGCATGCTATTATTTTTAATACTTTGGAATCTTTTTTGTAATTTACAATAAAAATATATTTTTATCATTTAAAATACATAGATTAATTTTTATTTTTAATAAAAATAGGTGAAAATTTAAAATTTAACTTGAGTTCTAATTCAAAAAGAAAAGAAAAAGATATTACAGTATAGGAGGTTTTATAACTATATAATATATACAATGATATCTTTATTTTTTTTTTCTTTATTTATACAAAAAAAATTTACTATTTTATTAATAATAATAAATAAATGTCAGCAGATGTGAGTAATCATTTAACTTTTTTTTTAAAAATAAAAAATAAGAAATGAACATATTAATCAGATCAAATATGAGTGAGTAAATAGTAATATATTGTTTATTTTTAATCCATATCACATGCTATTAAAAGAGAAAAAACCCTAAGTAAGCAATTTTCATCAGATGGTATAATTGTAAACAATTTTATAATTGAAGTATAATAACTATTTTCAGAGTATATGTTACAATTATATTAAAAAAAATGTTAATGACTTCAAGATATTTTAAGCCAACAAACTTAAATAAATTTAAAAATAAATTGAAAGAGTGAAAAATAAAAATTTTCATTTATCATTTGAAATATTAGTGATTGCAAATAACGATTTTAATAAAATCTTATTTTTCTCATTGACTTATTTTAATTAAATAATTATTTTTAAATGCCTCCATTGACGGTATTTATCTAAATTAATTAATCAATGCTTTTTGAGTGTTAGTTAGAAAAATATTTATTTACACTATATTTAAAATGAATGAATTTATATTACATAATTTATTTATAAATAAATTTTATATAGAATTCATTTATAAATAAATTTTCATGTTTGATACGATGTAACTTAAAACAGTTAATTCAATTGAATTTCATATAATTTTATTTGAAATAAATTCTAAATTAAAAATTTATTTGCTTTTTTTTTCAAATATACTCTTATTATGATAATATTACATATAAAATTTATGTTCGATAAACTTCTCTTTTAAATTTATTACTATAAATTAATAATAATATATTTCTTGATTAGATAATTATTGTATATGAATATTTTATTTTTAAAATTAAAAAATATATTTTTTAGTTTATATAAATTTAATTGGTTGAAACTATTATAATTTTATTTTCATTAATTTTTTTTCAAAACAACCAATTTTTTTAACATAATTTTAGAAAAAAATATCAAATTTAAAATTTTTTATTTATTGGACTAATATTATTTTTATATTTATAGAAATATTTTTTATTTTGACAATCAATTTCATAACAGGGTTCATATATATAGTGAGTAATTTTTAAAAATTTTAAATTATTATTAAAAATAAAAATCTAATAAAATATTAAGATAAAAATATTAATGAAACTAAAAGGGCAAACATCCAAATTAGATATTTAGCTTTAAAAAATTAAAAATTCAATGGCATAATTTTATTAAAAATTAATTTAAAAATTTTAAAATAGGAGATAATAAATTTAATGAAATTGGTATAGTAAAAAAGAGAAATAATTAAAAGAACATATTGGGAGAAAAGGGTTAGAAGTATATTAAGAGTAATTTTATAAAGAAAAAATAAATTCATTAATCTATGAAATTTATTTGTAAATTTTACCTATTTTAATAAAATTTGATTTACACTGATTGAATTTTATAGATTTAAATTTATATAATTGGAATGAATAAAAAATTTTATTTCAAATAAATAATTTTTGAAATTTAAATGAATTTCATAAAATATTTAAAATTTTATTCTTTAATAACAACTCTATGTTGTGAAAAAAAAATGTTGACCTAGATTTAGGTCAATCTTGTTTTTGATCTTGGCAAACAAATTGAAGTGATCTAATGGCTTCAATGAGTGTTTATATGGCAGGAAAGCAACTTAGAATGAGCTGAAATGCAAAGAAATTTGAAGATTTCCTAAGTGCTGAAAATCTGTCTTTGAAGGGATGCGCGACCGCCCCAAGGCCTTGCGCGACCATCCAAACTGTCTTGGTTTGACAGTAAGGTTCGCGGTGACAAGAACGGTGAATGACTCGACGCAAGACAATGCGCGACCGCCCAATGTGGATGCCCGACCGCTACATTTATATAGCCGTTGGTGGGCTTCAACGGCTAGTTAAAGAATTAATAAGAAGATGCCATGTGTCAAGTAGCCGTTAGAGATTTGAATTGCGCGACCGCACCAGACTGCTGGGATGCCCGCACAAACAGATGCGCGACCGCCCCAAGGGGGTGCGCGACCATCCCAGGATGCGCGACCATCCAAAGGTGGTGCGCGACCATCCCAACAGTCTGACACAAAAATCCAAGAAGATTTTGTAGCTGTTGGAGTTTCACTTTTCTACCCACTTCACCAACGGGCAGAACTGGTTTGAGGCCTATAAATACCACCTCAAACAAGTCTTATAGCAAGAGAATAAATACTAATATTGTCCAAACTCTTGCAAGTTATTTACTTAAGCTTTCATCTATTTATCTCTTCATGCAAGGTTGAGTGTTAGCCATTAAAACACCAATTGTAAAGGTTGTGAGAGTGAGCCTGAGAAAAACTCTTGTAAAGGTTGTGAGAGTGAGCCTAGTAAAACTCTTGTAAGTGGTTTGAGTGTTAGCCTTAGTAAAACACTTGTCAAGTTAGGTGTGAGCTTGTAAAAACACCAAAGTTGGAAGTGAGCTTGTAAAACTTCAAGTATAGTGGAATACCCAATTGAGGTTGGGGAGTGGATGTAGGATTGTTGAATCCGAACCACTATAAATCTCTTGTGTTGATTTTTCTACTCTCTACTCAATCTTCTACATCTTCTACATTTCTTATTTGTTGAAGTTTTTCAATTTGCTATCATTTCCTGAAGAAACCAATTCACCCCCCCCTCTTGGTTGCCATCTTGGGACAACAATTGGTATCAGAGCTTTGAAATTTCTTAAACTTAATTGTGAAATTTGATCCTCAAAGGCAACCACACCCACTAATACCTCTACATCAACTTTCTCTTCCAATTCCATGGCTCATTATTATGGAAACTCAAAATCCCTTGTTATACCTCACTTTGATTATTCATATTGGAAACACAAGATGTTTTTGCTCCTAGATAGTGAAGGAATAGAGCTTTGGGATTATGTTGAAAATGAGTGGAAGATTCCTACAAGAATGGTTGATGGTGTAGAAAAAGAGATTCCACGAAAAGAGTGGAATGAAGAACAAAGAAGAAGCAATGGGAGAGATAAAAAGGCTTCTTTCATTCTCCTAAGCTCATTGCCAAAGGAAGAATGTGGAAGAATTCTTGGATGCTCAAGTGCCTATAGTATTTGGAAGACCTTGGAGAATTATCATGAAGGTACTAATCAAGTAAAATTCATGAAGGCCCAAATGCTTATTCAAGAGTATGAACTCTTCAAAATGAAGTCCTTTGAAGATGTCACGGAGATGACCAATCGACTTCTTGCCATTGTCAATGATTTGAGAAAATTTGGCAAAGTATACTCTTTGGAAGACATAAATTGCAAAATCCTTAGAATTCTTACAAAGAAGGAATTTGAAGCAAGAGTATCATCCATTGAGGAAGCACATGATTTGAGCAAGCTTCCAACGGATGTCCTCATTGGCAAATTACTCACACATGAGATGGCAATGGAAATGCAAGAAGAGCAAGAAGAAGAAGAAGAGCAAGCAATTGAAAATCTATGTCTCATGGCTATGGGAGATGATGAACACTCCAATGAGGTAGGTACCCAATCTTTAAACATGAATTTAAATTACAACAATATTGATGATGCTTTAGATGATAGTGATATAATTGAACATATGAACTTTAGAGTAGAAAAATATTTTTCTAAGATAAAATTTCATAAGGACAAATGCTCTAAACTAGAAGAGGATTTTGTATGTTTAAAAAATTCTACTTTAGAATTAAAAACCTCAAATGAACAAATATCTAAAAGCAAACATAGCTTAGAAAAGGTTATCAAGGAAAATCCCTTAATTGACAAGGGCAAATGGCATGAAGATGGAGGAGAATGAGTACTCCATCAAACCAAGTTCAAACAATGCTAAGAGTAAGGCAATTGGCATTGAAAAATTGGTAACAATTCTTGCCTTACAACATTTGAACTTTTATACTTTTAATTTTTACTTTACATGTTGTGTTTGACATTAAGGTTGAAAAATGATTTTATGGTTGACTAAATTATTTTTGTTACATTTTAAATTTGTTCATAATTAAGTCAATCACTTTCTTGAATTGTATTTAATTTTCTTTTTATATTCCTCTTGATTTGACTCCAACAAGAGAGGAGAAAACTTGAATATTTTGATAAAAATTGATCTCAATTGTTTCTAAGTTTTTCACTTCTTGAAGGGGAGATCATCAATTGAGGGGGAGTATAATCCAATCAATTGGTATCCTTAACATATTTTTCATTGATTTTGATATTTTCATTGATTGGTACTTTTATTTTTCCTAAGTATATGACTTAGATTTGTGTTAATTGTGAATTTTGTTTTTGGTGATTGACCATTGGCTTTGAATTCTATTATAAAGTCACACCAACAATGATTTTGATCTTGTCTTGTGTTTATATTTCCTTATTTCTTATATCATCTTTGAAGATTGCTTGATTGATCTTCATCTCTACCTCCTCTTTTTGAATTTTGGCAAAGGGGGAGAGAATTTGATGAATTTGAGAATTTTCTTATGTTTTTCCATAATGGGAAGTATTGCCTATTTTTGTTGATTATTTGTATTTCAAATTCAATTTGATTGCCAAAATCAAAAAGGGGGAGATTGTTGACCTAGATTTAGGTCAATCTTGTTTTTGATCTTGGCAAACAAATTGAAGTGATCTAATGGCTTCAATGAGTGTTTATATGGCAGGAAAGCAACTTAGAATGAGCTGAAATGCAAAGAAATTTGAAGATTTCCTAAGTGCTGAAAATCTGTCTTTGAAGGGATGCGCGACCGCCCCAAGGCCTTGCGCGACCATCCAAACTGTCTTGGTTTGACAGTAAGGTTCGCGGTGACAAGAACGGTGAATGACTCGACGCAAGACAATGCGCGACCGCCCAATGTGGATGCCCGACCGCTACATTTATATAGCCGTTGGTGGGCTTCAACGGCTAGTTAAAGAATTAATAAGAAGATGCCATGTGTCAAGTAGCCGTTAGAGATTTGAATTGCGCGACCGCACCAGACTGCTGGGATGCCCGCACAAACAGATGCGCGACCGCCCCAAGGGGGTGCGCGACCATCCCAGGATGCGCGACCATCCAAAGGTGGTGCGCGACCATCCCAACAGTCTGACACAAAAATCCAAGAAGATTTTGTAGCTGTTGGAGTTTCACTTTTCTACCCACTTCACCAACGGGCAGAACTGGTTTGAGGCCTATAAATACCACCTCAAACAAGTCTTATAGCAAGAGAATAAATACTAATATTGTCCAAACTCTTGCAAGTTATTTACTTAAGCTTTCATCTATTTATCTCTTCATGCAAGGTTGAGTGTTAGCCATTAAAACACCAATTGTAAAGGTTGTGAGAGTGAGCCTGAGAAAAACTCTTGTAAAGGTTGTGAGAGTGAGCCTAGTAAAACTCTTGTAAGTGGTTTGAGTGTTAGCCTTAGTAAAACACTTGTCAAGTTAGGTGTGAGCTTGTAAAAACACCAAAGTTGGAAGTGAGCTTGTAAAACTTCAAGTATAGTGGAATACCCAATTGAGGTTGGGGAGTGGATGTAGGATTGTTGAATCCGAACCACTATAAATCTCTTGTGTTGATTTTTCTACTCTCTACTCAATCTTCTACATCTTCTACATTTCTTATTTGTTGAAGTTTTTCAATTTGCTATCATTTCCTGAAGAAACCAATTCACCCCCCCCTCTTGGTTGCCATCTTGGGACAACAAAAAATATTGATAATCATTAATTGGAGTAACCACTTTATTCCCCTCCAATTTAATTGGGAAAATCAAATTAATAATACAAATTAAACTTTCCAAGAGAAGTGGAATATGCAATTAGCTTAATTAGTGGAATATGAAAATTGAATAAAAATCAAACCCAACTATTAATCAAGTATTAGAATTCGATTCAATGATTAATAACAAAACTATATACTAAGTCTTAAGTCATTCAGAAAATTATTGAGTAATGACAATGAGCTTGACCGGACCGACCCTCACGTTCTTGAGGCATCAAAATTAAGCATTTGTTTATAAATTATATTATTAATTAATAATCACTTGTATCAATGAATTTAATAATTTAATGATTAGTTTGTTTCAAATTTCAATGTAACTGTAAACTATAAAGCAGAATATGCAATAAGCCTTATTTTTTAGTAATATTTTGAGTCATAAGAACATTTGTTATTAAACAATTAAATTAGCCACTTAGGCTAATTAATTATATCTTTAGTTAATAGGTTTTGCTTAAATTAATCAAATGTTTGTCGATGCGGATGCATTGCCCCATGGCATTAGCATTATTGTTTAATAATTTATGTTGAAAACAGGCTCCTACTTCAAAACTTCCTACAACATATCATTTTGATAAATCACGTTATTAAGTCATCATCATATGTTGGATTATCGTATAAATGCTGAGGTGAAATGAGGTTTTAATCTGGTGATAATATCTGAATTAAGGTATATTAAACTTACTTATATCTATTATATTTTTTTTATTAAAGTTAAATTAAAAGAAATTTTTTTAAAAAAAATTTTAACCTTTCTCTTTTGATTAGTATTGTAATTATTTATCTCTATAATATTTTTTTTTTGCAAATTTTAGAATTAAAATTTATTAAGAAGAGTTATTAGTGACAAACTAATTTAGAGGACCAAAAAATTAATATTAATTATCAATTATTTAATTCAAGTTGGTAAAATTAATTAAGAGTACATAATTTTTTTTAAACCTTGTAACCAGCAAGTTCCTCCAATAAACGCCTGCAGTATGAAATAATACTGCCAAAATAGGATAGATCTTGGACAACTCCATGCAAGCTCTGCACTACAGATGAAGCATTAGGTTCTACCACCACTTCACTATGTGCCTCTTGTTTTAACCAGCTAAGAATCTCTCTTAAGCCAATAGCCTCTACAATTTTTGCATCTGCAGGTCCATAAGTGCTTTTCTGGTATGCAGCTAATACAACTCCTTGGTCATTTGTGATTAGGCCTTCATAGCCTATTCTGCCATGTGCCTCCATAATTGCTGCATCGATATTGCATTTCAGCATTCCTTGCCTTGCCTTGGCTTATGCCAGTTGCCTTCCACTGTCGCACTATTCTCGGGTAGAACCTTACTGTTTACCTGTGCAATCTGCCATTGCTTCAGATAGTCCATAGCATAATCCAACGTAGCCATGGCACTTCTATTTATGTTATGCCAAATTACATCATTCATGTTTTTCCATATTCCCCACATAGCAGCACAAAAAACTTTCAGATCTTCGTTAGGAATTAGAAAAGAGATCAAACAACCATTCCTGGATAGAATTACCATTTCTGCTAGTTATCATCAAGGCCAACATATTCCAGCAGTCAACAGCAAAAGGGCAAGAGACAAAGACATGGAAGATGGATTCAAAATGAAGACCACATACCTGACAACCACAGTTAATCTGTACCTGCCTTAGCTGGAGAAGGTCCTTTGTAGGAATAAAACCCTTTGTAACTCTCCATATCAGATTCTTTATTTTGGGCGGTATATGTAGCCTCCAAAGCTTCCTCCACACAAAACACATAGGGGAATCAGTAGAAATAACTTGGCTTAAGATTCTGTTGGTGCTTTTCGCCGTATAAAAACCCCTCCTCTCTCCATTCCATACCCATTTATCTTCTTGGGTGGTGAAGGTTAATGGAATGCTTAGGATTAGTCTTTGATCCCTCTCATTGAAACACTCAGTAATCAAGTTTCTGTTCCATTTTGTACCTCCTTCATCCATTTTGTTCCATTTTCTCGTCCCTCAATTCTACTAGATGTGACTTTTGGATTATTGTTATCAGGCAATTAAGGCTTAGGCCAGATGTTTATGTTCTGACCCTTCCCTATTATCCATCTACACCCATGCATGAGAAGATTCTGAGCTTTTATCAAACTGCACCAAATAAAGCTTGGGTTATAGCCTACTGTAGCTATAAAGAAATCACCTCTAGGATAATATCTTGCCTTATAAATCTTAGCAACCAACGAATCAGGGTTCGTAAGCAATCTCCAGCCCTGCTTGCCTAGAAGGGCCACATTGAAGTTATGCAATCTCCTGAACCCAAGCCCCCAAACTGTTTTGGAACTGCAAGTTTTTCCCAACAAGCCCAGTGAATGCCTTTTGAAACTTGCTTGTTTCCACCCCACCAAAATGCATTGAACATTTTTTCGATTTCTTCACAGAGTTCCAACGGAAGCAAGAATAAACTCATAGTATATGTGAGAACCGCTTGAGCTACTATCTTGAGTAGAATCTCTTTACCCGATCGAGATAAGGTCTTGCCTTTCCACCCTTTAATTATATTCCAGACCCATTCCTTTATAAAATTAAACCCCTCTTATAAATAATTTATCATTTATGGAAACTGTCCATATATAAATTAAAAATACATGCTGAGTTTTTTATATTTCTTATTATATTTTTCATAATTGGATTTTATATTTCAAGTTATGAGTATTATTTTTTATAAGGTGTAAATTTTATATTTTCTAATTGTTCATTACCTTATATTTGTTGTCATATGGTAATTTTTTAATATTAGTCATATTAATAACCACACGAACACATGTATAATAAATTTATCAGCTTTGATAATGATATATGTTTAAAATAAAAAATATTTTAATAAATTATTGAAAAGAAATTATGTTAAACATATTGGGCCATTTTTTTTTAATTTTATAGTAGTTAAAGTTTAATTAAAATAAAATTTTAATTCTAGAAGGAAAAACTCAAATCAATTTTTATAATTTAGAAATCAATTTAACACCATCATTTTATTTACTTTCAGATTGAAAATTGACCACCAAAATAAAAAATAAAATGTCAATTTCGTGACAAATTGGATATTAATTTTTTTTCCTACTTGCAGCCTGAAGTATTGCCCTGCATCTCAATCAATAACAAAAGGCGAAAAATCAAAATTATTTTAAATTCCAGATGGATTAGTGAAATATATATATAAATGCAATCTAATTACATTAAACCATTGACTATAACACATCAACTTTGTTGCAATTCGACTTTCCTCCTGGCCTGTGGCTACCAACTAAACCAGATGCTACCCCACAGAAAACAAATAAAATAATTTGATAATTTTTAATTTCAATTTGAATCTTCATTTTCTTATTAATTCTTAAGCTTTGCATGTCACCTTTTTCATTTCAAAATTAATTATTCATTCCACCAACAAAATAATATGAGTATGTTATTCATTATTTTTATTATAATTACTCTTTATAATTGATGGAGGGTGATATTGTCAAGACAATTTGACCTTAAATCTCAATTGGTCAAGTTCCCTATTTAAAATACATCTAGGCACAATTTTTGTTTAAAAATTAAAGTTATTGATTTACGTACTGACTTGATATAAAAGATGAGGAATTTTACATGATTTAATGCGTACAATCTCCTAAACAGTTCAACAGCAATAAAAATTTAAAAAAACACGTGTCATTCTCTCCAAATTTTTGGAAATAATGATATCATCAAATTTTCAATAATAAGATATTTTTCTTTATTAAAAGAAAGAGCAAAATGTTTTTTCTAAACTAATTCATTATTCAATATATTATTATTCTGTCAAAATTTTAAAATTTTCACTGGAATATCTCCTCTGTAATTTATTTTCTCTAATGTTATATGAAACCTTAAAGCGTAATTCTGTATTAGGAATTGAAATCTTAAATTTAATAATAGATCTTAGAATCTCAACTATATATTCAATTATTAATTGGATGGTATTATTGATTTCTTACATTCTAAACTCATATAAGAATTATTTCAAAACAAACACTCTGGATTACGATTATATTGGATATTCAATTAATAATTGTCTCTACGTTTGATGCTCTAAATTACATTTATTATAATTTGTTCATAAAATCAAATCTTATTGAACAAAATAAAACTAATTACACAACAGATTCTTTTCATATTAACAAAGATTTGTAGTTTAAAAAATTTTCATGTTATGAAGAAATTCTGTATTCATCAAGAACATTAAAAAAATTAAATAAATTAATAAATTTTTTATTTAATAATATTAAAATAATAAAAAGACTGAGATATGGGGAAGCTGTGATCTTATCCAACTCAACTTTTAAAGAATAATTTATAGTAAAAATTCTAATTATAACTAAATCACTTAATCATTAATCTTGTTATAGCCAATAATCTATAATTCTCAAATGCGGAAGGCTACTTTATATCAAGAATCCAAAAATGTAAAAGAAAATTGTGTTGTCAATTACGTGCATGTCACATGTTCACTTGTCAATTTCCCCTTATCATTTCTATTCATTTATACTCTCTGCTTGACCTTATTGTTAAGTTTTCTATTTTTTTTAATAGTAATATCCCTTGCCTAAAAGAATATTAGTGATTATTAACAAATGAAGATGTAATATTATAACCTCAGTTCAAATCAAATTGACGACAAAGATTTATTAAAACTTATAAATTATCCAAGAGAAATGCAATACAATGAAAGTAATTAATTACAACTTAAAAGCTTTTTAATTAATTATTTTTATTAATTTTTTTCTTTTAAATTAATAAGTCATCCATCTAATTTCTTTTTTTATTTATCTCAACTTATTCACTTAGTTTTTTTATTTGTTCTAAATTATATTTCAATTACCATTTTAATAAATTAATTAATATATTAAATTTTTATTATATTCATATTGAATATTACTTATTATAATAAAGCAAATTATAATAAAAAATGGCAATAAATTCATATTTCTAATTATAAAAGTTAATTTTTTTAATTTTTATGAAATAAAAAAATATATTATTAATTTAGAATAGAGGAAATATTATTATTATTTAATTAACTGTGCTTGCGTAAGCATTGCTTCACTTGCCATTACCATTACCTTTTCACATGGAAGACACTAGGCACAAGAAATTACTCAGTTTTTCATTTCGTTATTAATTTATCATTATCATATATTTGATTAACCAATTAACTTATATAAATATATACTAATTAGAAAAAAAAAAAGAACAATCTAAATAAAATATGAGGACAATGTAGCTTTGCCCCAACGACCAATGCTGACTTGTAGGTTTTGTGGGCAAAGAGATGGAATGATACAATTCAAAAAATTATTTTTTTTCTCAATTAATCAACTCTTTGCCCCAACTACCAGTGCTGACTTGTAGGTTTTGTGGGCAAAGAGATGAGATGATACAATTCAAGAAATTATATTTTTTTCTCAACTAATCAAATTTTTCTTCTTCTTTTTTTCCCTCATATTTTATTTAGATTTTTCTTTAGTTGCTAATTACTAATTAAGAAGAAGAAGAAGAAGAAGTCATCGCAAACAACAATCAACAAAAATTAAAAGAAGAAGAAGAAGAAGAAGAAGAAGATTAAAGAAACCAGTAATAAATCAACAAAGGAAGAAAAAATTTAAAAAGTCAACAGTAAATCAACGAAACAAAAGAAGAAAAAGAAGGGTAAAAATAGCATGAGAAAAAAAAATAAGAGAAAAATAACATGAGGAAAAAAAAAAGCGAAAGAAAAAAGAGATAGAAGTAAAAAATAAAAAATAAAAAATAAAGATGTAGTATAATTGAGAAACAAACTTCTGTTAAGTATAAACAATGTAATTTCCTCATTTTTCAATAGGCTGCCTTCAAGGGTAAAAATATTGGATCTTTAATTTTTGGGCTAGAGGTTCGCATTAGTATAATTAAAGTGGCCAGATAAAAGAGCTGCTTCTTTTAAGATTTAATAGCATTTGTGTCATTA
The DNA here is from genome assembly GCA_947685225.1 of Garcia nutans. NCBI lineage: Eukaryota > Viridiplantae > Streptophyta > Magnoliopsida > Malpighiales > Euphorbiaceae > Garcia > Garcia nutans. Next base: position 1,957,380 of record CANTUV010000076.1, read on the forward strand.
TACGAATTTAAGGGTACGTGACCGATACTGAGAAATGAAAAATTTGAGTTATCATATCTTATAATCAATCTGACAAAAAGTAATAGTAAAAATATTTAAACCGTCACATCATTCATTAAATTACATAATCAAATATAATAATTTAAAATTTAGAATTTACAAAATCTCCAAAATTAGAAATACATATTAAAATAAAAATAAATATAATTTTTAAATTAATTGATACATAAAATTCATTGTCGGGAAAGAAAAGCAGTATCTTTGGAAATTATCATAAATACTCACCCTGAGAATTTGAAAAAAAAGTAGTGAGACGGGGGTGAGCGTCTCGACTCAGTGAATAATACCGGCTAATATACCTACCTGGTGTCTTGCTTTGGATCTATACCAACATTATAAATGTCATGCCAATACATCATGCCAGTCATACATCCAATCATATAAACATCCAACGATAGAATGTAGTCCATGAAAAATCACTCTAAACCTCAAATGAGAGGAGCCGATTCCCCTGTCTGACACTCTTATTTCAACATGGTCCCTTAATTTCAATTCATATAAGGTCTGTCATCACAGTCTCAGCCAAGCAACACTACTCGACTGACGAGCAGCACTGAGTATAAAAATACTCCCGTCATCATGCCAGTTCTAAATTCATCATACTATCATCATTCATGCATTATCAAAATCTAATTATATCTTATGTGGTTCCATATCATTTCAATTCTATTCGAAAATCACAATTCAATCACATGTGTGCACAACCACATACAAATACGAAAATTCTAAAATTATAAATAGTGCATAATATTTATAATATTTATATGCATACATACATTAAATGTTAATGCATGAAATATATAAAGTATATTAGAAAATGTCACTCACAGTTCAGAAGAAAAGGCCCGATCAACTGCTCGATCTTGGAGTGTCGGAATATAGAACTGGACGGTCTGAATAAATTACCAAAAATTATTACAATAATACAATTAAAGACTATAGAACCAAGTATTTTATAATTTAAAATTACTTGGACACTTATAATTTTAATTTAGGTTCGGTTTCTGAATTTTTAATATTTATATAATTAATTTATTTAATAATTTAAATTTAATTATTAAAATTTAATTGTCATTCTGGCCAATACTATTTATTTAAAGCCTGATAAATTAATTAATTAATGCACGAAAAATTCTGTCAAAAATTAACACTGATCGGAGACGCTGGCGTCTTACTGAAAAATTTTTGACGAAAGAATTCAGTGGCAAATTTGGTACCCACGCGTTTGTCTCAATGAGATGATTCCAAAAATATATATCACTCTTCCTCACTCACCAAAATCTGGTTGAAAAAATTATCGAAATGCTCGGCCTTGGCCGGATTCTGATCAAATTAAACTTGCTCTAAATATTATAAATAATATACCCAAATGAAGCTCATGAGGAGTCGAATGGTACCTAAATCGATGAGAAAAAAGATCGAAAAATAGTCAAAAAGTCCGATCAAAGTTGTCGGTGACACATTGCCCAGGGGACTTCAAACGGTGCATGAGCCATCGTCCGGTGACAAGACTAGTGGCGTTGGAAGCGTCATCGAGTGGTGATTTTTCTAGTTCGACGCATGTCAAAATCCGAGCACCTGACGACGATAGACCTAAGATTTTCTCTGATCTCTTTTCTCTCTCTCTCTCTCTCTCCTTTTTCTTTTCTTTTCCTCTCTCCTCCTTTTTCCCTTCTTTCCCCGTACTTTAACTTTCCTTTTTCTTTATTATTATTATTATTATTATTATTATTATTATTATTATTATTATTATCTCCCTCCGTTAAATTAAATTTGTCCTCGAATTTAATAGAATGATCACTAAATCATTACAAGTCTAATCAATATGTAACCAAATGGATTCAATTACAAAACAAATAAGGATATTTTTCTCTCATCCTAGATTTTATTTCCCACGTACACTCCTTAGTGGTATTGTTGCACCACAACATTTTCACCAACGAAATTTCCTTAGATCATAGCCTTCGAATATGAGAATCCATAATTGCTACAAGAACATCTTCATAAGAAAGATCTTCACAGATCTGGACTTCTTGCTGTTGTAACACGTGCAAAGGATCCAGAATATACTTTCTCAACATCGATATGTGGAATACCAAATGAATGTGAGAAAGATCCAATGGCAAGTCCAAATGATATGTAACTGCTCCAACTCTCTCTATAATCATGTACGGTCCAATGTACCTCGGTGCTAACTTACCCTTCTTACCGAACTCCATTACTCCTCTCATTGGTGAAACTTTTAAAAGCACTAGATCACCCACATCGAAAGACACATCTCTACGTCTTGGGTCTACATAACTCTTCTGACGACTAGCTGTCATCTTTAGTCACTCTCTAATAATAAGAACTTTCTCAGAAGTAATCTAGACTAAATCAGGTCTTGTTAGCTGTCTTTCACCAACTTCTTTCCAACAAATTGAGAATCTACATTTTCTGCCATAAAGAATCTCATTAGGTGCCATCTCGATCCTAGTGTGGTAGTTATTATTATAAGCAAACTCAATTAACGACAAATGTCAATCTCGATGTCTCCCAAAATCCAGTACACATATTCGAAGCATATCCTCTAGAGTCTGAATGGTCCTCTTAGATTGTCCATCAGTTTGAGGATGAAAAGTTATACTGAAGTCTAATCTTGTACCCAAAGCATCCTGTAGTGACTTCTAAAATCTAGAAGTAAACTGGGGTCCTCTATCTGACACAATAAAAACTGGAACTCCATGTAGACAAACTATTTTTTTCACATACAGCTTAACATACTTAGCCACTAAATAGTTTACCTTTATCGAAATAAAATGTGTTGTCTTAGTCAATTGATCTAATATAACCCATATGGAATCTACTATAATCCATATAAAATCATAACAAAAAATGGTCTTAGACAATCCAGTCACAAAGTCTATGGTAATCTATTCCCAATTCCACTAAGGGATAGGGAGTGGCTGCAATAACCCAGAAGGCTTCTGGTGCTCCAACTTAACCTGCTGACAAGTGAGGCATCTAGAAATAAATTCTGCAATATCTTTCTTCATGTCATTCCACCAATATATAACCTTCAGATCTTGATACAATTTGGTGGAACTTGGATGTACATTGTAAACTGTAAAGTGTGCCTCTTCCATGAATTCTTTTCTTAAATTATCTACATCTAGTACACACAGTCGAGAACCATGTCGTAGTATACCCTTATCATCCATTACAAAGTCTTTAGAGTTACCATCCTATACTTCTTCTATAATTCTGCATAGTTATTGATCTCATCTCTCAACTACCTTGATTCATTCTACAAGAATTGAACGAACCTGGAAATGTTCCAATAATACACTTGAGTTGATCACTTCAAGCTACAGTCCCTCATCAAATAACTCCATCAACTCCTCAATAATGGGTCGTCTCTCCACCACAATGTGAGCTAGACTATTAGAAGATTTTCGACTCAAGGCATCAGCCACTACATTTGCCTTACCCGAATGATAAAGGATCGTGCAATCATAATCCTTCAGAAGTTCTATCCAACATTTCTACCTCATATTTAAATCCCCTTGATAAAAAATATACTTCAGACTTTTATAATCCGTGTATATCTTATAAGTTTTACCATATAAGTAGTGTCTCTAAATCTTCAATGTAAAAATTATAGTTGTCATCTCTAAGTCATGGGTAGGGTGATTTTGCTTATGTCTCTTCAACTGACGAGAAGCATAAGTAATTACTCTGTCATATTGTATTAGTACACACCCAAGACCCACTCTAGAAGCGTCACAATATATGGTGTAACCACCGGTTCCTGAAGACAATGACAACACTGGAGAAGAAATAAGGCAATCCTTTAACCCCTGAAAACTCTCCTCACATGCCTCAATCCAAACAAACCTGACATTCCTGTGGGTTAACCGAGATAAAAGAGCTGCTATCCTAAAAAAATCTTGGACGATGCGACGATAATATCCTGCTAGCCCTAGAAAACTTCAAACTTTGGTAATCGTTACAGGCTATGACTAATTGGTAACGACTTCAATCTTCTTAGAGTCTACCATGATGCCATCCTTCGTAACAACATGTCCCAAAAAGCTCATACTATCCATCCAAAATTCACACTTAGAAAACTTAACATACAACTGGTGACTTCTAAGAGTTTGTAAAACCATTCTCAAGTACTGTGAATGCTCTGCTGGTGACCTTAAATAAACTAGAATATCATCGATAAACACGATGGCAAAACCATATAAGAATGGCTTAAATACCCTATTCATCAAATCCATTAACGCAGCTGGTGCATTAGTGAGTCCGAAAGATATTACAAGAAACTCATAATGACCATACCAAGTTCTAAATACCGTCTTGGGTATATCTTCCTTCCTGATCCTCAACTGACGGTACTCTAAACATAGATCAATCTTAGAAAAACACTGAATGCCCTGAAGCTAGTCAAACAAGACATAAATTCTAGGAAGGGGATACTTATTATTCACTGTAACCTTGTTCAACTGTTTATAATCGATGCAGAGATGTATAGTACCATCCTTCTTATTTATAAATAACACAAAAGAGCCCCAAGGTGAGGTACTAGGCTAGAGGAATCTCTTATCTAAAAGATCTTACAACTGCTCTTTGATTTCCTTTAATTCATAGGGGCCATCTTATAAGGAGACACAGATATGAGATTCATACCAGGAACTATGTCGATACAAAACTCTATCTCTCTCTCAGGGGATAGTTCTAGAAGCTATTCAGAAAAAAAATCTGAAAATTTATTCACAACAGGCACATTTCTTAAGTTTCCAATATCCATAGAGACATCTTTAACAGCTGCTATATACCCTTAACAGCCACAGCACGACATCTTTCTAGTACTGATGACGAAAATGAGACTACATGGAGCAGTACTCTTGCTACCTTTAAAATAAAAATCTAAATCACCTGATATGGGGAAAATAACCTCTTTGGTGTGGCAATCAAGAGTGGCATAATGAGTTGAAAATCAATCCTTATCGAGAATTACATCGAAATCTATCACATCAAGAAAAATCAGATTAGCAGCTAAAACTATCCCCTTTATAAGAATCGGACATGACAGAAAAGTTGTATCTACTATTAAAGAATTGCTCATAGGAGTTGTAACATATAAGGGGCAATCCAAACTAGTTGACATTTTATCAAATTTTACTGCAAATCTAGGGGACACAAATGAATGCGTAACACCCGGGTCAAATAACATGTGTGCCATAAAAGAACATACAGAAAGGTTACCTGCTACCACTGCATTAGAAGCCTGAGCATCCTACTGGGTAAGGGTGAAAACTCGAGCTGGTCCCTGATTCTGATCTCTGCCAGAATACCCTGAGCTCTGACTCTAACTCTGTCCTCTGCCTCTACCCCCAAAACCATGACCATGCTGGCCACTCGTCCGTCCTCCAGACTGATATGAAAATGATGTCTGCAAAGCCTAGCCCACACTAGGTAAAGAACCGTGAGTATACCTTGACTATAAACTCTTTGTCCTCAAGATAAGGGGCAATATCTTGCAAAATGACCCGGTTGGCCGCATCCAAAGCAAACATTCGATTCCAGCATGCACTGACCCTGATGAGCTTTACCTCATCTAGCGTAAGTAGAAGTACCGAAACCCAAATCTAATCCAGTGTAAATAGAGCCCCCATTACTACCACTGTAATCTCGACCATGTCTGGAACCACCCTGACTCTTGCCCTTGCGTCTGAAAGAACTCTATGACTCTGAACTATAAGTGCTCATCTGAAAAGTATCACTGGAACTAGAAAAGCTGAGTGTCCTATCCTTCCTATCGTCCAGAACCCCTAGACCTCTTCTTCTTTTCTTCTTTAGCAAACTCTATATCCCTGGCATTATCAACCAACTCACTAAAAGGTCGGCCCTGGCGTCCACTGAGTAAAGAAATATAATCATCACCCAGAGCCCGAACATATCTGAACTTCTTAAGCTCATCATCAGCTACCATCGTGGGGACAAATCTGTATAATCCGAGAAACTTGGTGGTAAACTCTGCTATCGAAGTGTGCTCATCATTCCTCAAAATCTCAAGCTCTGCCATTTTTTGATGTACAAATCTCAAGGGAGCAAACCAAGCCAGAAAATCTCTCCTAAAATCATCTCAAGTCAACTCTTGATATCGGAATTGTATGTAGTCTTTATACCATACTTGTGCAGGATCTTTTAGTCTCTGACCAGCCAAATAAATGGATTTGGTATCTAAATAGCCCAACTCCTCACATATCTCCTGAATATTATCTAGAAAATCATAAGCCTACTCCTCATTACAAGAAAAAGTCGATGGATGCTGCTTAATGAAGCGCTCCAAAGATACTTGTGTCAGTGCTACAACTGGGGCCGTTTGAGGAACAACCTGGTAATATCAGCCATAATCCTCTGAAAACTGACTAACATAGCCTCCACACCCGTAGGGATCTCCTCTCCAGTCTGTCTATGCCTACCTTGACTACTAGGGCCAGCTTGGGTCAAAATAGTAGAACCATCCTCATCTAAAGCAGCTTGCTCTCCATCAGCTGCCTTGGCTCTAGCACCAACTCTAGTCTTATGTTTACTCATCTTCTGAAAAGAAATAAATAACTTTAATCAAATAGGATAAAATAATTTACATAATTGTACGATTATATGAATGAAATGACAAACACTGACTTGATTTCGAACAAAACGGTACCGCAGAAATAGAAAGCAAATATAATGCAAAATGAAGAATGAGGACCCTATACTCCATAATTCTAAATTTCAAAGGAAAAGAAACCAAATGATACCAACTTTGTCACAACCCGAACCCAAGGGCACGTGACAGGCACTGAGGGGCAAAAAATCAGAGTTACCAGACCTCACAGTCAGCCTGAAAAAAAATAACAATAAAAATATTCAAACTGTCACATCATTCATTAAATTACATAACCAAATATAATAATTTAACATTTAGGATTTACGGAATCTCTAAAATTAGAAATATAGACCAAAACAAAAATAAACAAAATTTCTAAATTAATTCATATATAAAATCCACTACCAAAAAAGAAAAACAGTGTCTCTGGACATTATTATAAATATTCACTCCAGTCTCTCAACTCAGTGAATTATATCGATCAATATATCTACATGATATCATGCTCTGATTGTGTACAAATATTATAAATGTCATGCTAATGCATCATGTCAGTCATACATCTAATCATACAACCATTCAAGGATAAAATATAGTCCATGAAAAATCACTCTAAACCTTAAATTAGAGGAGTTGATCCTTCTATCTGCCACTCTTATTCCAAATATAGTCCCTTAATTCTAATTCATATGGGGTCCGTCGTCATAGTCTTAGCCAAACAGCATTATCCGACTGACAAGCAGTGCTGAACATAAAAATATCTTCGTCGTCACGTCAGTTCTAAATTCATCATACTATCATTATTCATGCATTATCATAATCCAATCGTATCTTATGTGGTTCCATATCATTCCAATTTTATTTGACAATCACAATTTAATATTATTACATGTGTGCACAATTATATATAAATGTTAAAAGTTTAAAATTATAAATAATGTATAATATTTATATATGTATATATATTAAATGTTATTTATTAATAGTTATTTAATATAAATAAAGAGTAAAATTAATAGGCTATAGAAAAATTTTTATCTATTAACTAAAAAATTTAATTAAAATTATGATAGTTTTAAATATTATTTAATTTTTTGGTGAATAGATGGACCCATATTCCATAACAATGATTATTCGGGAACACTAAAAACTATAGCCATGATCCGGCTATACATGACAGGATTATGTGGAGTACTATATTTCCATGAATGCAATTTGATTGTTTTTTTAAACCTTTATCATAATTTGAAGGAAAGAACCATTCATATTTAATTTTTTAATGCTTTAAAAATAAACAATCAAATAATTGAATCATTAGTTTTTTTTTATCGGAAATTGAATCATTAGTTCAACAAATCTACATATTGCGATCTTTTCATAAAAAAGAAATCATTATTATTATTGAACAAATTAAATAATTTTATAAAAAAAGTATAAAAATTTTAGAGAGATCGTATTAATCCCTTTGTCATCTCTTGCAGATAGAATGGAATGGGCAAATATCCACCGACATTACGTCCCAGATAAGTTCAAAGGCAATAACTGTTAGTATATGTGACCATATGTTTATAATTATTGTTGTCATATATATATACATATTAGTTTGTGCACCCATTATGAATTTGTCTGTGAACTGAATATTTAGAATAAAAAAAATATCTAAAATATATTATATATATTCACTACTTAGAAATTCATGAAAAAAAAAAACTAAAAGCCTTTACCATGTTACTAAACCATTTTAAAAAAACCCAAAAAGTCTTTACAGTGTTACTTAAACTATTGGTTGAATTACCCACAACAAAAACTATTCTTATTATATATGTATATATTAAAAATGCCACAGAGATTATTATTCTTTATGGCAGTTGATTTTCAGTAAAATCATGCTTTTTTTTTTCCTTCCATTTTAACCATTTTTCTTTTTTTCTTTTCTTTTCTTAGCTGCCCTTCCTTTCTTTATCATTTTACACCTTTTCGTCACTGGGTGCAGCCACCTGCAGCTACTTTCCAATTTTACCTTTAATTTTAATTTTAATTTTCTTTTACTTTCACCTTTTTTTTGTTATTTTCTAGAGTGTCCATACATGTACAGATGTTTTACTCGCACATTAACAAATAATCTAAATCCCACATGGAGAAAACTATGGTCATCTCTATTATTTTTTAGTGAATTCTTTTCCCTTTAAAGTTTTTTTTTCTCCTTTTATGACTTTTTTTTTATTTTACTTCTCAAAATTTTATTTTTTATTTTTATTTTAACTTTTTGTAAAACCCTTGATTTTTTTGGAGAAATTGGAGTTAGGGGCAAAATGGTAATTTTACCTTCAATTCACATTTGGGTGAATTTTATAACGTTTAGTGCTTATTTTCATAATATGGGTGTTGAGATGTTTGTTTTGAGTATAATATTGTGTTTTTGGCTTCGGGGGTATTTTGGTCATTTTGGCGGTCGAAAAATTTTTGGGTTTCGTTTTGCTCTTTTTGATGTCATTTTGGTGACCGTGATGTCGTTACGGTTATTTTAAGTATAATTTTGCTAGGATTTGTGTTTCAGAAATTTTTCGGGTATTTATTAATTTTTAATTAAAATAAATTAAATTAATTAAATAAATTAAATAATTAATGAACTAATTTAAATAATTCTGAAAATAATTAAATTTGGGGTTAGTTGTGAATTTTTATAAGTTAGTTGGGTGTTTTTTTGAATTTTTAAAGAGTTTTAGGGTATTTTTAAATAAAATAAATTAATTTAGGGGTATATTGGTAATTTACCCATTTAAAATTGTATAAATAGGGGTGTTAGGGCACCCATTTGAGTGTCTAAAATTATTTACGCCGTCAGAGAGAGAAAGAGGCAGAAAATTAAATTTTTTCTTCAAAATCAGAGGCTTGTCGTTTCGGTTAGTGGGCGCGCGCGTAGCCAGTGTCGTTCGGCGTGCGGGCGTGTCATTTGGCGGGTGTCGTTCGGCGAGCGGACTGTGTCGTTCGGCGTGGCAGCGGGAAACTGCGGGCTGTCTTTTTTGGCTTCCAAATTCAGGCAGTTTCGAGATTTTGAGGTTTTTCAATTTTTTTCTTCAATTTCTTCCAACTTCTTGGCATGATTTGTGTTGTTGAATGTTTGTATAATGTTTAGGGTGTTAGAAAATAATATTTTTGATTTATTTCGATTTTTAATTAATTAAAAATAATTAAAAGTTGTAGGATGATTTTGGAGGTTCTTGATGTTTAATATTTGATTTTTGAGTTTGAGTTAATGATCTAGTTTTTTTGGCAATTGTAATCTGTTCTAGGGATGTTATACTTGATCTAGAAATTTATTTTTGAATTTTTATGTTTGATTTATATTTTTAATTCATTAATAAAGTGAAAAAAATTATTTCTGCTGTTGATTACTAATATTTCAGTAATTTTGTCGAATTTTTAAAAATTATTGGTAAATGATCTAGGTCTGAATTTTTGATATGTTTTAGCATATGATGTTAGGTGTTTATAAAAAATATTTTGAGGTCTAGTTCAAATGTTTGTGTTTTGAAATAAATTTATTTCTCAACTGCTGCCAGTATGGTAACTGGTTGTGTGAATCCGTTTTAAAAATTTAATTGAGGGACTTAGAAGTTTCTAAAAATTATGAAATTTTTATATGTTGTTTATTAGGATGTTTTAAATCTGTGAAAAATAATTTTGAGTTTGGTTATAATATTTAGGTTCCAAAATAAATTAAGAATTGACACTGCTGTTGGTTAAGGGTTTTCTGATGATGTCTGATTTGAAAATTATTTTGAAGGTCTTAGATGTCTTGCAAAATTATGAAATTTTTATATGTTGTCCATACTGATGTCTATAATATGAGAAAATTATTTGGATAATTTTGTGATAACGAAATGTGAGGGATTTATGATGATTTTTGCTGTACTGATTTTTATTGGTCCAAACAGAACCAGAATGTTGTAAAATATTTTTGGAGGATCAAATAAATTTGGATTAATCTGAAATTTTGCACACACATTATTTTGATGTTGGAGAAGCTACTGGAATTTTTCCAGAGTTTTTGAATGATGGAATTATTTTCTGAAAATATTTGAATTATAGAGACGACTTAAGAATTTTATCGGTTTTGGGTGTTGGTATGAATTATGACTTTTACATAGGGAATGATATGATATTATTTGATAAATGAGTTATAAAAAAAAAATTGAGTTGAGGTTCTGGTTCTAATAAATTTTAATTAATTAATTGATTTTGTATTTTGTGGTACGATCGGTTTAACCATTGGGTTGAACCATAATTTTGAGTTGAGCCGGGTTGATTTTTGATTTTGGATTATCTTGGTTAATTGTTGGTTGAGTATTGGTCTTTTTGCATTCATAACATGCATTGCATCCCTCATGATAGATGAGATAGTGGGTTTGACTATTGGATTATGTAATTATCTTTCTTTAGGCAATAATCCAGCTGAAGCTCGAGGTCAATAGGTTGTGAGGATTTGGCTAAGCTTTCTTTGGATACCAAGTAAGTTCATGGGTGTATGTGTATTGTTTGTGATGTGCTACTTGCTAACTAAACTATTATATCTATATAAACCCTTCGAATATACTATTCTTTCTAATTTCGATATATTATCCTTTCTTGCCCTAGCCTTGCATGTGAATAGGAGACAGAGAAACTTGTATGCTATTTGCTAAATGCCTTGATGTGATATTGAATATTTTTGTGATGTGCGATGGTGTGTCTAATGGGGATGGGGGATGCGGATTGTGATTATGGAGATTATTTTATATATCGATATCGATCTTGTTCTTGGGGCTTATGCCTACTTGCTTTTGGGGCCACGTGCCTACTTGTTCTTGGATATGGTTGGAAGAGGAGGATGTTATATTTTGTAGACCCCGATACACCATCATGTATGTGATTATTGTGGTTGTTACTTGATATATATTACTCTGATTGTTTTAGTGTTTCTCTGCCTCTCATGAGCTTACTGAGCGTATTTATATCGCTCACACCCTTATAGATTGACTTGCAGGTTGAAGTTATTTTTCTTAGTGAGCTCGGTCAATCTTTTTGTGGATCTTCTAGTTTGGTTGTGGATTTTGGTTCGTCCGCATATTTACTTCTCTTCATAGAGATTTCTGGATAATTTTGGGCGGACCGTGTCCGAACCCCTTTTTCTTGTATTAAGGAGTAAGATGTTTCTTTGTACCTAGTTTGAGTTTTAATTATTGAACTTGATTCTTTAATAGTATCATTTCTATTGATGACTTGATTTCGGAATGAATTTATTGAACTTAGTAATTTTGCACTTTAATAATAAATTTAAATTAGGCTTGTAAGGTTGTACTTAGGTATAGTCTTTCGCCGGTCCCGACTCCCCAGTTTGGGTCGTGACAAAAGTGGTATCAGAGCACTAGGTTTCGATTTTGTTTAAATACTATCCAGAAATCATTAGGATACTTCATTTCAAATCCTTTACTTCCTTTCTGCGTTAATCAACATGTTTCTCTGCTAGCAGGTGCAATGTCTCAACGAAACACTCGTTTTCCTTTAATTGGTGGGACCAGCAACGCTGGGGTCTCATTTGAAGCTGAGCATCAGCCAGCCACTTATGTTGAGGAGCCACCTCAGCCACGTAGACGTGGAAGACCTCGGAGAGTGGTAGATGAAAATGTGCAAGGGATGGAAGATCAGACTTTTGTACCGGAGGATGAGGGACTATTTGAAGTACCACTTAATGAAGATCAGGAGCCACCACCTCCAACTCCTGATAATGTGAATGTGCCAGGTTAAGTACCAGTTCAAGGAAACCCAGATGCATATTTAAACACACTTCTAACACTACAGAGGTCTATGGAAGCTCTCGCTGAGGGAGTGGTTCGGGTTGTTCAAGGCATGGGTAACAATATGAATGTTAATGCTCATGCTGCAGCTAGAGGAAATGGATTAACTGACGACCTGAATTTACACAAATTTATTAGAGTTGATCCACCTACATTCTCCAATCTTGCTACAGAAGACCCTCTAGCATTTCTTAATAAAGTTAAGAAGATCTGTGATGCCTTGAAATGTACTGAGAAGAGAGCCATAGAGTTAACTGGGCATCAAATGCAAAGATCAGCTGAAGAATGGTATAAGATCTCTGTCCAAGGCCAAGTTGAGGTATGGGAAGATTTCAGAAGAATGTTTATGCAAAATTTTATGCCTCGGAATGTGATGAAAGCGAAAGCAAGGGAGTTTGAAATGTTGACTCAGGGCAACAAATCTATAGCTGAGTACTGGGAGCAGTTTCAAGAGCTAAGGAAGTATGCTACACGTGTGTCTCAGGATGAAGAATCTATGACTGATAGATTTGTAGATGGCCTGAATGACAAATACTATGAGTTAATAGCCAGTCACAATTACAAGGAGATACATTTGGCTGTTAATGCTGCTCTGGGGTTAGAAAACAGAAAAAGGAATATTGATGCTGGAGAGTCAAGCAGAAAGAAGAACAAGCCAGGGAATCTGTCAGGTTATCAGGGGCAGTATAGTGGTCAGAGAGGCAATGATAATGGTGGGCGCTACCAGCAACAGGGTCCTAGAGCCCCTACTTGAGTCTTGTGGCTTACACCATACGGGAGAGTGCCGAAGGAAGACTGGAGCTTGTTTTAACTGTGGACAGATGGATCACCAAGTCAAAGATTGTCCAATTCCTAGGCGCAATCAGACTCAGGCAGGTCAGCATACTCAGTCCAGACCATTTGGCAATCAAGCATATAGGGGTAACTATCAGAATGGGAATGGTTATGGTAGAGGTAATGGTGGCCGTGGACAGTTTAATGGTAACGGATATCATGGTGGTCGAGGTTATAATGGAGGCAGAGGCCATCAGGGCCAGCAGGGCCGAGGATATCAGGGCCAGCAGGGCCGAGGATACCAGGGCCAGCAGGGTCGCGGTTATCAGGGCTACCAGGGTCAGCAGTATCAGCAGGGTCGTGGATACCAGGGTGCTGCAAATAATGGAAACCAACAGAATGGTAGAGCAGTTCAGCCAGTGGGACAAGGTAATGGTCAAAACCAGAATCAGAATCAGGGCCAAAACCAGAATTATGCTCGAGTGTTCAACCTAAATCATCAGCAGGCTCAAGTTGACAACAATGTGGTGCAAGGTACTCTTTCTATTTGTTCTCTAGATGCACACATATTGATAGATCCTGGAGCTACTCATTCATTCATATCACCTAGTTTTGCATCTAGGCTGAGTATTACATCTGAACCTATGGAAATGCCATTAGTTGTTCATACACCTTTAGGAGAGGAGGTAGAATCTTTAAAAGTATACAAGAATTACGTTGTTAAAGTTGAAAATGTTGAACTTCTTGCGGATCTAGTGGCGTTAGATGTGTTAGAGTTTGATGTCATCTTGGGTATGGATTGGTTAGCTCGGCATGGAGCTAATTTGAACTGTAAAGATAAGGTAGTGGTGTTTGCATATGAGGCCGACAAGACCGTGACATTTTATGGCTCTAAAATCAATGGGACCAGTCAGCTAATTTCAGCTATGAGAGCTAGAAGATTGTTGCGAAAGGGTTGTAATGCCTACCTTATTTCTATTCGGGATGTGAACAAGAAAGAAGCGAAACTTGAAGATATCCCGACAGTACGAGATTACATGGACGTGTTTCCAAACGATTTACCGGGGTTACCCTCGGAACGAGAGATTGAATTCTCCATTGATCTTGTACCTGGAACCAATCCTATTTCTATGCCTCCATATAGGATGGCTCCAGCAGAGCTTAAGGAGTTGAGAGAGCAATTGAATGACTTATTGCATAAGGGATATATCAGACCGAGTACTTCACCGTGGGGTGCTCCAGTTCTTTTTGTGAAAAAGAAAGATGGATCAATGAGACTATGTATCGATTATCGATAGCTGAATAAGGTGACTGTGAAGAACAGATATCCATTGCCCAGGATTGATGATTTGTTTGATCAGTTGCAGGGAGCAAAGTTTTTCTCCAAGATTGATCTATGGTCGGGTTATCATCAGTTGAGGGTGAAAAAGAGTGACATACCTAAGACTGCTTTTCGCACGAGGTATGGGCATTATGAATTTTTAGTGATGTCCTTTGGACTTACTAATGCTCCTGCTGCTTTTATGAACATGATGAACAGGGTGTTTAGCCCTTATCTCGATCGGTTTGTTGTCGTATTCATTGATGACATTCTAATATATTCGAAATCCAAGGAAGAGCATGAGCATCATTTGCAATTGGTGTTGCAGACTTTAAGAGAACATCAGCTTTACGCTAAGTTCTCCAAATGTGAGTTTTGGTTGGACAGGGTTGTCTTTCTAGGACATGTTATATCCGCAGAGGGTATTCAGGTTGATTCACAGAAGATTAAGGCAGTGATGGATTGGCAGAGACCGAAAACTGTTACTGAGATTCGGAGTTTTCTGGGGTTAGCAGGATATTACAGAAGGTTTGTCAAAGATTTCTCCAGAATAGCCACACCTTTAACAAAACTCACTCGTAAAGGTGTTAAGTTCATTTGGGATGATGCTTGCGAGGAGAGTTTTGCTACTCTTAAAGAAAGATTAACTACTGCACCGATACTTGTGTTGCCAGAAGGCACTGAGGGGTATTCTGTTTATTGTGATGCATCAGGCGTTGGTCTGGGTTGTGTGTTGATGCAACATGGTAAGGTAGTCGCTTATGCTTCTAGATAGCTGAAGAAGCATGAGGTAAACTATCCTACCCATGATTTAGAAATGGCTGCAGTTGTGTTTGCACTCAAGATATGGAGACATTATCTTTATGGAGTTACTTGTGAGATCTTCACTGATCATAAGAATCTTAAGTATGTATACTCCCAAAAAGACTTGAATTTGAGACAACGAAGGTGGGTAGAATTTCTTGAAGACTACGACTATAGCATCCAGTATCATCCGGGTAAAGCAAATGTTGTCGCTGATGCTCTAAGTCGTAAGTCTGTGGGTAGTCTGTCCCACATTTCAGTTTCCAGAAGACCGTTGATACGGGAGATACATCAACTGCTAGGTGATGGTTTAACTTTTCATATGTCTGGTAAAGAAATTGAAGGTGATAGAGGTCTGTTGTTGGCTAATATGACAGTCAAACCTGATTTCCTTGATGAGATAATTTCAGCGCAGAATATGGATGAGGACTTGTCAACGATCCGCCAGAAAGTCTTGTCAGGTGAATCCACAGAATTCTTGATTGATGAAAAAGGAGTTTTGCGGTTCGGTTCAAGGTTGTGTGTACCTTCAGTGGATGATTTAAAGAAAAAGATCTTGAAAGAGGCTCACTCTACCAAGTATACTATACATCCTGGTTCTACTAAGATGTATCGAGATTTAAAGCAGATGTATTGGTGGAAAGGAATGAAGAATGATGTTGCAGAGTTTGTTTCTCAATGTTTACCTTGCCAGCAAGTTAAGTATGAGCATCATAAACCAGCCGGTTTACTGAGAGAGTTACCACTACCCGAGTGGAAGTGGGAGAGAATCACTATGGATTTTGTTGTCGGGTTGCCAAAGACTCATGGCGGCTATGATTCGATCTGGGTGATTATAGATCGATTGACCAAGTCAGCGCATTTTCTTCCGGTTAATACCAAGTACACAGTATCTCAGTATGCAAAGTTGTATATTAATCGGATTGTGAGTCTGCATGGGGTGCCAGTTTCCATTGTATCTGACAGAGGTGCTCAATTTACATCCATGTTTTGGCAGAAGCTTCAGAAAGGGTTAGGTACAGATCTTCATTATAGCACGGCTTTTCATCCTCAAACAGATGGACAGTCGGAGAGAACCATTCAGACCTTGGAGGATATGCTGCGATTGTGTGTTCTGGATTTTAAGGGAAGTTGGGCAGATCATCTTCCATTGGTAGAGTTTGCCTATAATAATAGTTATCAAGCTAGCATTGGTATGGCTCCTTTTGAAGCATTGTATGGTAGACGGTGCAGAACCCCATTGTATTGGGAGGAGGTCGGTGAGCGTCGTATTGAGGGTCCCGATCTTTTGCAGTATAATGCCCAAGTTGTACCGGTAATTCAGGATCGGATCCTTACTGCTTTTAGTAGACAGAAGAATTATGCTGATCTTAAGCGAAGGCATCTTGAGTTTGCAGTTGGTGATAGGGTGTTTCTGAAAGTTTCACCTTTTAAAGGTGTTATGCGGTTTGGTAAGAAAGGAAAATTGGCTCCCAGATTTATCGGTCCTTATGAGATCCTAGAACGTGTCGGTGATGTTGCTTACAGACTAGATTTGCCACCCGAGTTGGCAGCTGTGCATCCAACTTTTCATGTTTCGATGTTGAGGAAATATGTATCGAACCCCAATCATGTTCTGGCTTCAGAGACCATTGAGATTACTGATGATTGTACTTATGAGGAGCAGCCTGTAGCTATTTTGGACCGTCAGGTCAAGCGATTGCGTTCAAAGGATGTGGCTTCAGTAAAGGTTCTTTGGCGTAATCATTCTGTTGAGGAATGCACCTGGGAAGCAGAGGAACTCATGCTAGCAAAATACCCTCATTTGTTTGAGTCTTCAGGTGCGTTATTGATTTCGTGGGCAAAATCATTTTAAGGGGGTTAGAGTGTAGTTTATTAATAGTCTTGATATAGCACCATATGCATGCATATCATTACATCATTATTACATCATTATATCTTTTGTACATCATAAATGTATATGTGTTTTGTCTGGTATTATTTATGATAGTTTGCTATTAAATTGGTTATTGGAAGATGTTTTTGAAAATCTTGATTTGTTGAGATCGGATGTTATTCTTGAATAAGTCTGGATTGTTAGTAAAATGATGAGTATTATATGAATAAGTGTTATATTAGTAATGGTTTTGGTTGATTTGGGTTTGACTTGAACACTTGAGTTTTGACTTTTTGTGATGGTTGTTGATGAGTGTTAGTTGAAAAGAAAATGATTCTGTTTGATTTTATAATAAACATAACCTGGAGCAAAACTGGAATAGTCTATAGCGCTTAGTATTGTGGGGTTATGACCTGATCAACCATAACAACATGTACTAAGTGAGCTATGTTTTCCGGAATTGTGTATAACTTGAAATATAAAGGTGTTTTGATGATTAGTATGTTATTGGGTAAAATTTCGAGGACGAAATTTGTTTAAGGGGGTTAGATTGTAAAACCCTTGATTTTTTTGGAGAAATTGGAGTTAGGGGCAAAATGGTAATTTTACCTTCAATTCACATTTGGGTGAATTTTATAACGTTTAGTGCTTATTTTCATAATATGGGTGTTGAGATGTTTGTTTTGAGTATAATATTGTGTTTTTGGCTTCGGGGGGTATTTTGGTCATTTTGGCAGTCGGAAAATTTTTGGGTTTCGTTTTGCTCTTTTTGATGTCATTTTGGTGACCGTGATGTCGTTACGGTTATTTTAAGTATAATTTTGCTAGGATTTGTGTTTCGGAAATTTTTCGGGTATTTATTAATTTTTAATTAAAATAAATTAAATTAATTAAATAAATTAAATAATTAATGAACTAATTTAAATAATTCTGAAAATAATTAAATTTGGGGTTAGTTGTGAATTTTTATAAGTTAGTTGGGTGTTTTTTTGAATTTTTAAAGAGTTTTAGGGTATTTTTAAATAAAATAAATTAATTTAGGGGTATATTGGTAATTTACCCATTTAAAATTGTATAAATAGGGGTGTTAGGGCACCCATTTGAGTGTCTAAAATTATTTACGCCGTCAGAGAGAGAAAGAGGCAGAAAATTAAATTTTTTCTTCAAAATCAGAGGCTTGTCGTTTCGGTTAGTGGGCGCGCGCGTAGCCAGTGTCGTTCGGCGTGCGGGCGTGTCGTTCGGCGGGGAACTGCGGGCTGGTGGCGTTGTCGTTCGGCGAGCGGACTGTCTTTTTTGGCTTCCAAATTCAGGCAGTTTCGAGATTTTGAGGTTTTTCAATTTTTTTTTCAATTTCTTCCAACTTCTTGGCATGATTTGTGTTGTTGAATGTTTGTATAATGTTTAGGGTGTTAGAAAATAATATTTTTGATTTATTTCGATTTTTAATTAATTAAAAATAATTAAAAGTTGTAGGATGATTTTGGAGGTTCTTGATGTTTAATATTTGATTTTTGAGTTTGAGTTAATGATCTAGTTTTTTTGGCAATTGTAATCTGTTCTAGGGATGTTATACTTGATCTAGAAATTTATTTTTGAATTTTTATGTTTGATTTATATTTTTAATTCATTAATAAAGTGAAAAAAATTATTTCTGCTGTTGATTACTAATATTTCAGTAACTTTGTCGAATTTTTAAAAATTATTGGTAAATGATCTAGGTCTGAATTTTTGATATGTTTTAGCATATGATGTTAGGTGTTTATAAAAAATATTTTGAGGTCTAGTTCAAATGTTTGTGTTTTGAAATAAATTTATTTCTCAATTGCTGCCAGTATGGTAACTGGTTGTGTGAATCCGTTTTAAAAATTTAATTGAGGGACTTAGAAGTTTCTAAAAATTATGAAATTTTTATATGTTGTTTATTAGGATGTTTTGAATCTGTGAAAAATAATTTTGAGTTTGGTTATAATATTTAGGTTCCAAAATAAATTAAGAATTGACACTGCTGTTGGTTAAGGGTTTTCTGATGATGTCTGATTTGAAAATTATTTTGAAGGTCTTAGATGTCTTGAAAAATTATGAAATTTTTATATGTTGTCCATACTGATGTCTATAATATGAGAAAATTATTTGGATAATTTTGTGATAACGAAATGTGAGGGATTTATGATGATTTTTGCTGTACTGATTTTTATTGGTCCAAACAGAACCAGAATGTTGTAAAATATTTTTGGAGGATCAAATAAATTTGGATTAATCTGAAATTTTGTACATACATTATTTTGATGTTGGAGAAGCTACTGAAATTTTTTCAGAGTTTTTGAATGATGGAATTATTTTCTGAAAATATTTGAATTATAAAGACGACTTAAGAATTTTATCGGTTTTGGGTGTTGGTATGAATTATGACTTTTACATAGGGAATGATATGATATTATTTGATAAATGAGTTATAAAAAAAAAATTGAGTTGAGGTTCTGGTTCTAATAAATTTTAATTAATTAATTGATTTTGTATTTTGTGGTACGATCGGTTTAACCATTGGGTTGAACCATAATTTTGAGTTGAGCCGGGTTGATTTTTGATTTTTGATTATCTTGGTTAATTGTTGGTTGAGTATTGGTCTTTTTGCATTCATAACATGCATTGCATCCCTCATGATAGATGAGATAGTGGGTTTGACTATTGGATTATGTAATTATCTTTCTTTAGGCAATAATCCAGCTGAAGCTCGAGGTCAATAGGTTGTGAGGATTTGGCTAAGCTTTCTTTGGATACCAAGTAAGTTCATGGGTGTATGTGTATTGTTTGTGATGTGCTACTTGCTAACTAAACTATTATATCTATATAAACCCTTCGAATATACTATTCTTTCTAATTTCGATATATTATCCTTTCTTGCCCTAGCCTTGCATGTGAATAGGAGACAGAGAAACTTGTATGCTATTTGCTAAATGCCTTGATGTGATATTGAATATTTTTGTGATGTGCGATGGTGTGTCTAATGGGGACGGGGGATGCGGATTGTGATTATGGAGATTATTTTATATATCGATATCGATCTTGTTCTTGGGGCTTATGCCTACTTGCTTTTGGGGCCACGTGCCTACTTGTTCTTGGATATGGTTGGAAGAGGAGGATGTTATATTTTGTAGACCCCGATACACCATCATGTATGTGATTATTGTGGTTGTTACTTGATATATATTACTCTGATTGTTTTAGTGTTTCTCTGCCTCTCATGAGCTTACTGAGCGTATTTATATCGCTCACACCCTTATAGATTGACTTGCAGGTTGAAGTTATTTTTCTTAGTGAGCTCGGTCAATCTTTTTGTGGATCTTCTAGTTTGGTTGTGGATTTTGGTTCGTCCGCATATTTACTTCTCTTCATAGAGATTTCTGGATAATTTTGGGCGGACCGTGTCCGAACCCCTTTTTCTTGTATTAAGGAGTAAGCTGTTTCTTTGCACCTAGTTTGAGTTTTAATTATTGAACTTGATTCTTTAATAGTATCATTTCTATTGATGACTTGATTTCGGAATGAATTTATTGAACTTAGTAATTTTGCACTTTAATAATAAATTTAAATTAGGCTTGTAAGGTTGTACTTAGGTATAGTCTTACGCCGGTCCCGACTCCCCAGTTTGGGTCGTGACACTTTTAATAAATTTCGAGTCATAATTTTTAAAATAATGATTATTTATTATTTATTATTTTATTTTAAAATTTAAATTAATAATATAAATTTAATTATCTTAAAAATAAGTTAAAATAAACATGTTATTAATTATATTTAAATTTAAAATTTTATATTATTTGATTTTATTTTGATAGATTTTTTTATTAACTTTTTAAGTTGAATTCTATATTTGAAATAAATGATAATTTAAACTTATTTAGAAATAAATAATAATTCAAATCATCTCAATATTAAAATTTTTACTCTTAATGCTTGAAAAAAAAATTAAAATTACATTGTATAAGATGAATTTTTAAAAATTATACTATTTTTAATAAATAACATAAATTTCAAAAACAGTTTAATTAAATTTCTATTAATAACACTTCGATTTAATAATAAAAAATAAAAATAAAAAAATTATGGATTTAATTATTTATTTTCTTCTTATATTAGACATTATTTTTACTAATTGTATATGTACTATATTGTACATACATTATCTAAAAAATGTAACACAATTTAATTTTTAATTAGAATCACTTTGGTTTATTTTTTAAATAAATTGTTGTTTTTTTAGTTTTGCATGTTTCATTTATGAATTTTAAATATATATTTTTAAATATGTTGTTGGTATATTTTGTATATAAACATATATTTTATATATTGCTATATATGCAAATAAATATTTTATATTTTATATTTATTATATATATTATTGTTTATCTTTCTAGTTGTTGATATAATAATATTAATTATCGCAACATCGTGCGAGCCCATTTAGCTTGTTTATTTGCTAATTACTAAGATAGCATCAACCTTTTTACATGTTACTTCTTTTCTTGTTCATTATCACCGTGTCTCTTAATTCCCTCTATATATACACCATCATATGCATTATTACACAATTAACCAGTAGCAAAATCAGGAGAGAAAAAAGAGAGAGCAAATATGATTAGTTCAATGATCTCTGCCTCTGGAATCCATACCAGCTCAGAAACCAATCTCTCAACTCCAAAATATAATTTTGTCCCATCTTCTCACCGTAGCTTCAGTACCCATTTCTCAAAATCAAGCATTCTCCTGAAAAATTCTCATTCCAAATCCATTAAAACCACTCCAATCAAAGCCGCCATGGCTAATCCTGTCTATGTGAACACAGGCAGCTTCTATGATTTATTGGGTATCTCAGAAAGTGGAACGCTCTCAGAAATCAAGAAAGCTTATAAGAAACTTGCAAGAAAGTATCATCCAGACGTGTCACCGCCGGGCTGCAAAGAAGAGTACACAAAGATGTTCATTAAAGTTCAGGAGGCTTATGAGATTTTATCTGATCCCAAAAGCAGAGCTTTTTATAACAGAGATAAGGTCAGTGGTAGAATACGATCCTGCTCGAATGAGTTGCAGATTTTGAATAAATTGGTTTCTGTTTAGATTTTAATTAAGTTTGAAACTTGTATGAATAGGGATTGGAAGATAGTAGCAAATCGGAAGAGAAATGGCAATCTCAGCTTGTAGAACTAATGAGGAGAAGAAATACTAAATATGATGGAAACATGAGTTGGGGAGCTAGAATGCGTAGCCAAAGAATAGTTAATTACAGTAATTAGAAAGTGATTAGTGATATATATCATGCATTATAAAACTAACAGTTGTACTTTGAGTACTTGATAATTGTAATAACTTCAAACGTTATTTAGCAAAACGTTAATTAGCAACCTTTATTTCCTTCTGAAATTTTCCGACCAACTAGCTATCTGTTTTAATTTAATGATATTAAAATTTTCTTTATTCTAACATTACGAATTTAAAACTTCAATAAATAATAGAACTCGACGCGCTAAAAGAAATTTACATAAACTGATCATGTAACAAAAGGGGACTGAGCTCCATAAATTGCCCATGATTTCCTTTTTTTTTTTTTGTGTTCTTTCTTCTTTTAGAAGTATAAATAATATTCTTTTCTTGTAATATTGATTGATGCTGATGAAGGGTATACTAAGGAAAAAGAAATTTGATTACAAAAGAAATCATTGTTTATAAATTATTATTGAAGTATTATATACTATTGAAGTTGATGCAGTAAGAAATCGTATGTTTAAAAATATTTCATATGTTTAAAAATTTTATTGCTACATAATTTTATAATGATAATAAAAAATATATATCATATGAAAATTTATTTAAGACGCAAAATTCATAAATTGATTTAAGTTTAGTGTAACAAAATAAAACAAGGTATTCTTTATTCCTTTGTAAACTCTTCTTTGTAATATTTTCTCTCTTCTTCTACTTGAAAATCAGTAAGCAAGTAATGCAACCATTGAAGTTCACACACTTTTGTCCCCATACTTCTATACGACTCTGCCTCACAAGAACTTCGTGACACTGTATTTTGTTTTTTAGTTTTCCATGAAATCAAACAATTACCAAGGAAAACATGCCTTTCTTGTAATTGGACAAGAAGCCCAGTTACTATCACAGAATGCAATAATATCAGTAGAAGAATTAGACCTAAGAAAGAGCCCCTGGTCAGAAGTCTTCTTAAAATAACGTACAACATGAGTAGCTGCTGCCTCATGTGTTTCACATGGATTAGAAACAAATTGAGAAAGTTGTGTACTATATGTAATGCCAGATCTTGTCATATTCAAATACAAGAGTCGTCCAACTAACCTCCTGTAAACCTCTGGATTATACAGTGTGGGAACAAAAAATTTTATTCCCACTTTTGGTGAAATAATTTTTATGACTTCGATATTTTTATACTCTGAGCTTTAGAAAATACGAATCTAAATTTAAAAAAATAGAATCCTCATCCGAACGAACCTAAAAAAAAAGAGGTGGATAACTCGATTCCTAAGAAATCTCCAACCTCCTATTGAATTCGAAAAGTTGAGTATGCATGAAGAATGTAAAAATGACCCAACACTCTCATAGCGTCCTGTTCATTAGAATCGGCCTCCTTTTCAAGTTTAAATATTATTAAAATTTTAAATTTTTATAGTATCATTCATATTACATACAATTGTGAAAAATAAATAACCATATTATAAATTAATTAAATAAATAAATTAACAAATAAAATTGACATTCATACGAAGATGAAAACATACCATTCATACAAGTAAATAAAATAGGACACCTCCCAAATGGTGAAAATATATCATTTATAATGATCCAAAATTCTTAAATTAAGATAAGATAAAAGAAATAAATTAAATAAATTAGACACCCACAGAGTGAAAACATATATTTTACAATCTCTTAAAAATACAATCAATAAATACTTATTAATTATCCATTATAAAGCAAGTAATCAAATAAATAATCAATCATTGTACAAATAATTATAAATTATGACTAAACTAGTGAAGTTAAAGTTAATTATAAAAATTACAATTTATAAATAGATCTTAATATTAACATATTAATGAAATATCAGGCACAATGACGCAGGTCACGCCTACAACGGTTCCTAAAAGTAAATGACTTACAAGATAAGTTTTGTTGTGAAATTAGAATTTTTTTAATACAAATTAGGGGTTTGAGAAATAAATTAGGGTTTGGTTCAAATTAAGATTGAAAGCATGTAATTAAGGTTTAGATCAAACTAAGTTTTGGAATTTAGGATGAAAGTTAAGATTTCATATGCTCACAATAAATTTATAAAACTAAACGCAAGAGATAGTAAGTCTAATGAATCGATCCGATGTTGCAATTTAAAAAGAATGAAAGAACCAAATAAAATTAAACTAAGCAATGAAGAAAATTAACTTTAAATTATGGAATTAAACTTGCAGTGTTGGCCCCTTCAAAGTAGGTTTACTAGACCAAGTTTAATTGCACAATTGCTAACTGGGCAACCTGGATTAAGTGAAGTCTTGGATGGTGTCTTTGGTAATCCGAGAGTCAAGCTACTGCCTCTCCTTCCCCCTTGCTTCTGTATGTTTTGCTTTATTTTAATGGTTGTTATTTTTTCTCAAGGTTCTACTACCCTTCTGTATTTTTAATTATCATTTTCTATCTTAATCCTAGCCGCCTCCTTTTGTATTTTTAATAGTATATTTTATATGCAACATTAGGGTTTTCTCCGGCTTATTAAGCCTAATCCAATTGAAAGACTTGCTGCTTATCCCAATCCTTTCTGAATTCAAAACTAATTAGGATACCGAATTAAATCGTGTTCTAGGACTCATATTGAATTTGAACATGTCTAATTCGCTCATGTCGAATTTGGCATTCCAATTCGACATGAGCTCCAATTTAATATGAGTATAGCCCAAACCGATTTAAACCAAAACCGAATCAATTTTGAGTAGGACTTAATTCTAAGAATTAGATTGGGTATAATTTAGGCCTTTTAAAATTGAACGGAGCTCAATTTAAGCTTTTAAAAATTTAATAAGACTAGGTTTAAACTTCTAAAAATATACCAGACTAGATTTAAGCTTCTTAGACTTGACTTGACCCTTTTAATTAGGACTGAATTTAATCTGTGTCAAAATTAAAAGTCTATACAGTGGTTTAGACCTTTCTGCAAATTTGTGTCCTTTAGGCAAAGGAGAAAGAGCTTCTTTATATTAATAGTACTCCTCCTATCTCAAAGGTGCAACACGTTAGTATTGGGAATGATAAGGTTGCCCTCAAAATATGGACTCTCAAAAATTTGAAAGAGATATGTGATAAAGATAAGGATAGTCATTGAGTAGCTAATTTCTATATAATCGGTAGTTATCTGTTTTTTATTATTTTTCCTCTATTTAAATCATTCTGCTCATTGTTTTTTTGTAATTGATTAGTAAGGCTTATGACCTTTATCATATAATAAAAGATAGTATTATTTTGTTTCTTTTTATTATTCTACTCTTTTCTTCTTGGTATCAGAGCTTGAAGGACCTAAGCATGTCCTTAAACTGCAACAATCCAAAACTTTGCCTTTATTAATAATTTCCTCTTTAGTTCATCCAAGCCATTTAAGATATTCAATCGTTTCCGTTTCTCTTAATCATTAGAAAACCAAAATCCCTAATCGACAGAGCTTCAAATCATCTATCCATATCCCAAATCGCAGAAACTCAACTCTTCAAACTGCAGATGATCAATTGTTGATAGTAATCTCAAAATTGGAAAAAAACCTTGCGCAAATTGAATGTTTCTTCCAATATGTAAATCATAAGGGTTTTCTTTCTAGACTTTCAAATGCCTTTTATCTCCTTCCAGACTTCTAAATCGCTGCAATTTTTCTTTTTCTTTTGTGTTATATATATATATATATATTGGTTCAGTTCTATTTGTTTCTATTGTTTCATAAATCCAAATGCTTCTTCATACTTCAATCGACAGAATTGCAAGTCATATTTCAGAAAAATAAAAAAGGTTCCATTTTCAATCTCACACAACACAGTTTCATTGTGTTGAGAACAAACAAAAACCCTAATCTCGCACAACACATTTTCGTTGTGTAGAGAACAAACAAAAATTCCAATATCACACAACACAATTTCGTTGTGTAGAGAACAACCAATTCAAAGAAAAACCACACAAATGGCAAACGCCTGGTCATTTTCAAGAAAGTTACAGAATTGTCAGTGGGATTTAAATTTTCATTTTTCATTTATTTTATTTTATTTTTCAAGTGGTTTGGAGGCATTAAGAATCAGAAGAAACTCGCATACTTGTCAATGGATTGAAAAAAAAAACTTCCCATGCAGTTTGAGAAGCATAGAGAATCACAAGAACACCAAACTGAGCCTTCAAACCTCGGCTCAGTTTGCAGGAGGATATTAACAGTACTCCTCCTATCTCAAAGGTGCAACACGTTAGTATTGGGAATGATAAGGTTGCCCTCAAAATATGGACTCTCAAAAATTTGAAGGAGATATGTGATAAAGATAAAGATAGTCATTGAATAGCTAATTCCTATATAATCGGTAGTTATCTGTTTTTTATTAATTTTCCTCTATTTAAATCATTCTGCTCATTATTTTTTTGTAATTGATTAGTAAGGCTTATGACCTTCATCATATAATAAAAGATAGTATTATTTTGTTTCTTTTTATTATTCTACTCTTTTCTTCTCTTTACAGTTATCCAAACCCGCATCTTTAACAATATCATATTTCTGCTGACTAACATATATGCCATCTGAATTTTGAAAAATTTCAATACCAAGAAAGTATCTTGCTGGTCAAGATCTTTAATAGTGAATTTTGCATGTAGAAATTGTTTCACCTGCGTAATCTCTTGTTCATCCTCATATGCTACCAACACATCATCTACATATACTAGCAAAGCCAAGAAATAACTAGTGCTTGTAATCTTGGTAAAAAGACAAGGATCATTATTAGACTGACAGAATCCATAAAGGAGCTGCTGAGTCAATTCTGAATTCCACTCTCTTAAAGCTTGTTTTAAGCCATATAGAGAGCGTTTAAGTTTGCAAACTCACCTGGTTTAGCTTTCAAGTAGCCTTTTGGTGGTAAAAGATAGACTCCTTCTTTCAAATATCCATGTAAGAAGGCATTGTTAATATCCATTTGATGAATGAACCAGCCCTTCACAGCAGACAAAGCTAAAAAAACTCATACTATAACCATCTTTGCTACATGTGAAAAACTATCGAAAAAATCAACTCCAGCCCTTTGATTGTAACCTTTAGTTACTAATCTAGCCTTATAGCGTTCCCCACTTCCATCTGAATTGAACTTCACTTTGTATACCTACTTTGAACCTATGACCTTCTTACCTTTAGGTAAAGTGGTGAGGTCCCAGGTCTGATTATCTTCTAAAGCTTGAAGCTCTTTATCCATAGCATCAACCCATTCTTGATGTTGTGAAGCTTGCTTATAATTTGTTGGTTCATGCACAAATGTTACATTGGCCATGAAAGCTTTATAAGCAGGTGAAATTAATTTTGTAGTCTGTGAGTAATTACAGACATAACCATTCAGCCATCCTAGCCTTTTTTTAGCTCTAGTACGTGTTCTTGTTCTAGTAGAATACTTATTTCTAGAGGTGATCTTTTATGAAGATATTTTTCCCTATAGCACATCTGCAACTTCTCTTGAGTCATATGACTACTCCATATCAAACACCTTAAATGCCTTTTGACTTCGCACATACCCTAGAAAAACTTCTTTAAAAGCCCTTGGATTGAACTTGTCCTTATAGGGCATTGTGTTTGTGACATAACACAAACATCCAAAAGTTCTAAGATTTGTATAATTTGGTGTAGAACCAAACAAGACCTCAAATGGAGACCTCCGTTGTAAAAAAGCAGTAGGTAGCCTGTTGATTATATAAGTTGCCATTAAAATAGCTTCTCCCTAAAATCTTTTAGGCAATTGTGATTGAAACATAAGTGACCTAGCCACCTGAAGTAAATGTTTGTGCTTCCTCTTAACCACCCCATTTTGTTGTGGAGCATGAGGACAAGATTTTTGATGAAGAATCTCAAATGAATTAAACAATTGTCTACAATCATCATTAACAAATTCTGTTCCATTATCTGATCTTATTTGTTTCACCTTGCTATTGAATTGATTCTGTATCAGAAGAAGAAAGTCTCTTAAGTAAAACAGACTTGCTTCTTATTCTACAATAAAAAAGTCCAGCAAGTTCTTGTATAATCATCAACTATAGTTAGAACATAAGTAGCAGAAGTCAAGCTTTTCTGTTTATATGAACCCCACAAATCAACATGTATCAACTCAAAAGCCTTAGACGTGTGAATAGTACTTGATGCAAAAGAAAGCCTCTGCTGCTTAGCTAAATGGCACACATCACAAGCATCAGAAGCATCAAACGAACTAGACTTTATTTCAGTTATGTGATTCAAGACACTAGATGAAGCATGTCCCAGCCTCTTGTGCCATAGACTAGTTAAATCACTAGTGCTCATACATGCAAAAAATGAATCATTATAGGTATTGTTTACAACTGTGGTTGAATCAACATGCTGATTAGGTATAAAAGGTCTGATATTTACAATGGCATTGTTTATTACAAAAGTTTCAAAAGAGCTAGTATCAAGAATATAGAAGGAATCAATGAGTTGCCCTACTGCCAAGACTTCATTAGTCTTCTGGTCCTGTATGAGGCAATTTTGAGATGAAAAAGTGAAAAACACATTAGTATGTTCGATTACTTTATGGACAGAAAGCAAGTTGTAATGAAATGAAGGTAACAAAAGCACATCAATAAGAGTAATGTTTGGTGATAAGGTAATTGTGCCTTTATGAGTAACTAATTTTGTAGTTGAATCAGGCAAATGGACTGGTATAGGTATGGATAAAGGTAAAATATTATTCATCAATGCAAGATTTGAACACATGTGACTAGTAGCTCCAGTATCTGTTATCCAAATGCTAGAATTTTGGGTATGTTGAGCTATACCTGCAAAATTCAGTGGTGAATTGGATGCCACTCTAGCAAAATTAGCAAAACCATTGACAGATGCCTTCCCTTTAACAAATTTTGCCATCTCTTGCTTAATCATAGCAGAAAGTATGGAACTCAGATCTGGAAGCTTGTTACTTAGGTCTGCAACTTCGTCAAGTTGGACTATCTGGAACCTCTAACTTCTTAGAATCTACCAAATTTGCCTTTTCTATGTGAAAGCCTTTTCTTCTCTTGCAAATCTTTAAACTAGTCTGGATATCCATTAAGTTTAAAATAAGCCTCCTTCACATGACTTGTTCTATGACAGTAAGTACACAGCCTATCCTTTTTATCAATCTCTGACCTCTTCTTGCTATTCCTTGCATCTGTGGGAAACCTTGTGCCAACATTTCTAGCTAATAAAGCAATACCAATCGCTGCGCTCCGTGTAAAGTAATTGTTGCCGTTCAACGGTGTTTTTTACCAAAATCATCCCAGGATGATCAAAATTATGCAGAAATAAAGGATCTATTACAGATCCATTAGCAGTCTGTGTTCTTCGTCCCTGATATCTAGTGTTCATAAATCTGCAGCTTCAATAGTAACTTCAGCCATGAATTGATCGAAGAAAGAAAATGAAAAATTAGAAGTAGATTGTGATATAAGGTAATGAATTATCTAATAACCTAGCTTAATTTGCGAAGGCTCTGATACCATGCTCAAGTGAATCACATCAAAAAGAGCAAAAGTAAAGTAGAAGAAGAGATGAAGAAATACTTCAGTATATTGATATTCTATACAGTACAATAACAATCTGATACTTTATATACAAGTAAGGAAACTTCTATAATACTCTACTAACTAAACTTTGACTTTTATCCCACGTGAATAATTTACTTCCAGCTCAGATAACTAACAGAAAGTAACATATTATTGAATTTTACTTAAATAGTCTTAGTTAGATTCATGAGATTCTTGGACCTGTTAGATCACAATCTTCAAGTTCAGAATGCTTGCTAGCTGCAAACTAATTTAGTACAGAAAACTATTTATTATTAAAAGAGATTATTAAAATTCACGTTGATCACAATCAATATCAAGTGGTCTTAATGTTGATTATTATTTATATTAGGGATAGACAAGTTGATTCATAAATCAAATAGTAATTTAATTTGTAGAGAAATTGATTTATATTTTAAAATTTTAAATATATAAATTGAGAAACATGCAAATTATTTCACTATCTTATTAAGGAAAAATTTGAAAATAGGTTTATGCAAAATTTCAAATACATGAAGCAGCAATTGCTCAACAGGTGGGCCGAGTAAAGTAGAAATTTTGAAAAATTAAATGATAAATCATCTCATTAATTTTTTGAGATATTTTATAATTTTTATTAAATTCAAAAATATCTCTTTTAAATTTAACAAGAAACAATGGAAGTGTTTCTCTAAACCGGAGTTTTTCAACTTATTGTAAATAAGTGATTTTTAGATTATAATCAGATTAAAAATAAGCAGTTAAGCGTTTCTGTAAACTAGTTAATAATCAGCTAATAATCAGTTTATAATTAGTTAAGTGTTTCTGTAAAATCAGCTTATAATCAGTTTTTAATTGCAGAAACTGTCAAAATAACTAAAATGTCCCTGAATTTATTTATTGTATAAAAATAATTTTTTAAATGTCAATTTAAAATTTATTTTGAAATAATAATAATAATAAAATTTATTTAATAATAATAATTGTGTTATTAATAAATTATACAAATAAAAAATTACAATGTAAATATTACCAAATTAATTATAATCCTAAAAATATTAATTAGAATCCTAAAAATACAAGAATTTTGATGGGAACTAAAGTGTATAGGGTGGACAAATTTGAAATATTGAAGATTAAGTAGGGATAGTATGGTCTTTTACTTGGTCAAAACTGCTTAAAAAATAAGTGCTTAAAAAAAGTAGCAAAATCCAACTTTTAAAAAACTGATTAAAATCAGATTATAATCTACTATTTAAGTTTTCAGAAACACTTAAATAAACAACTTATAATTTAAAAACTACTTATAATCAGTTTTGACGAGCTTTTAAATTCTGAGAAACATTCTCAATATATTAAATATATCAATGTGAATTATTATTTCTAAAATTAAAAATTAATTTTTTTAAAAAAAATAAATATGTTTAAAAATATTTTTTTATTCAAAAGATAAGAAATTTTTCATTAAAAATCAAACTTCGTTTACTTAGTTTGATGAGTTAGGTCACTTTTTTGCAAAATTCAAAGTTGGGTCAAATTTCTTTCCTTATCGTAGGCTTGTTCACTTTCGTCTTTAACTCTTATTTCTAAGATAACTAAAGACAAACTAAAAAAAGATAACTTTATGTCTTATCGTAGTTATAACTGGATTGACATTAGGCTACAATATTATTAACAACTTTAATTGCAAGTGGAGCCTATGCTGCAATCACGCTTTGCAGCATCAGGGGCCAAATTTTTTATCTTGAATTACGTCAAAATACTGCGTATATATTTAGTAAAATTTAAATAAAAATAAAAATTAATATTTTAATAATAAAGATCAAATCTCATTTTAATAAATTTTATTGTTATATTTATTATATTTATTAATTTATTTTTAATAATTAAATTTTAAATATTAATTTATTTTATAATAAATAATAAAATTATTTAGTTATGTAAATAATTTATATATAAAAATTATTATTTTATTAAAAAATTTATTATTCTTATTATAAAGTTATTATTTTTATTTATAAAAATTATTATTTTTATTAATAAATTATTATTTTTATTAAAAAAATTTCATTTAAAAATTATTACTTTCATATAATAAATTATTATTTTATTAAAAATTATTATTTTTATTAAAAAAATATTAAAATTATTTTATTTTATTTTTTTAAAGACAGTCCCTTATTGAAGTTCAACCTTGGTGAAATGTGAGACTTATCTCATTCTCATCTCATAAAAAAAATTGAGATTAAAAAAGTACGACACCAATAATGACCTTTATGGATATATTCTTTAGTTTTGGATTAGATTTTAAAACAAAATTATAATTCATTTTGAATCATATCAAAAATACATATATATATTATACATAATAAAATTTAAAAATTTTAATAAATTTTAAATTCAAAATCAAGTCATAAATAGGTTTAGATTTTAAATATTGCAAGATCCTATAACTTGAGAAGGAATAATAATATAGCATTTTTTCCCATTATAGAATGTTGAGTTAAAATATATATATATATATATATATAATTTGTTGGGGTTAGTCCAGCAGACTAGCGACCCAATCCACTTGAAGAAGGTCGCGAATTCGAACTCCAAAAAAATATATTTCCGGGAAGTTTAAACTTTTTATATAAATAAATATATATATATAGACTCAAGGAAAATTACATTATATATCATTTTTATTTTTTTTTGAAATTTTTTTATATTTTTAATATATTAACTAGATATTAGATGCTTTTGATATATTAAATTCATATAATTTTTTAAAGTTGGAACTTAAAAAGTAGGTATTTTTTAAATAAAATTAAATATTTTTAAAAAATAATTGTAATTTTAAGATTTTTTTGAAAAAATCTCATTAAGATACTGTAAGCCTAAGGAGGTCATATCAGCCCAATAATCTCTAGAATCCCAAGTCCATAGGGCCATAATCGGGTCAGGCTCACCTTAGGGAAAATTTCACCGTACATGCTATTTTAGTTTATTTTCAAAACTATGCGTCTGAAAGATTTTTTTCATTCGCATAACATCGGCGGACTTTTTCTTAAAAAAAAATTTCAAACTTTCCAACAGTGAATTTTATTTTTTTTATTTTTTATTTATATATATATTTTTTTATTTATAAAAATTTTTTTGAGATGATATTTTTAATGTACATATAAAAAATAAATATATATTTAACATATACTTCATCTGTTTTTTTACTTTAGAAAATTTTTTATTTGAAGTATTCTTTTTATATAAAGAAAGATTCTTAGAATGAAAATTATTGAGGAGTATTCTTTAAGAAAATTTTAAAATTATTTTTACAATTAACTGTATTTTTGCACATAAAATGAGACTATTGACAGATAAATTTAAGTTGTATAATTAATATGCATTGTTCTCTAATACATTAATTAATATTATGGTTATTGGAGATTTCGTTAAGTTGTGCTCTATTTACTAATTATGATCCAACTATGACTTAGTTATTCTCTTGTATCACAATATGACCATAAATTTTAACTATCGAACCCTAATTAAAATTATCAAAGATTGTGGTCAAGTCTACAAGAAATTTATTTAGGTTAATGGAATGGTGATGATTCATAATTTCAGGTATAGAGATCAACCCTGTGAGTTTAGAATTAGGAGTCATTTCTTCAGAAATTGCTATTTGGTATTTCAATGAGGTCAATTGAATAAGATAAGTTTATAATATTAGGAGCCAAGTTTTTCTTACAATGGTGCCTTTTTTTTATGAAATGGTTTTGATTAATGTTTTATGCATTATTTGTAGTAGAATGAGTTCTTATAGTGCCCTTATTGTGAAAGTTGAAGAGACTCTTTCAATCTTCAAAATATTAGGAGATAAATTTCTATACAAAATGACTGTATATTCAGAAAACAGTCCAAAACTTTGCACATTGGAGGGAAAGTTAAATTTTCGTTTCACAAAATTTTAAATTTTAATTAAATTAAGAGCACAATCCCTCATTCTCTCCATTTGCTTTTTGCACTTTTAGTGTTCTGAATGAGTCCTGTCGTCTTATTTGAATGATGTGCAATTATATGCCTTAATTGTACATTTAATATTAATTAAGGGTATTTTAGACAATTTTATAGGTAAAATAGTGATCAATGATAACGGATATTTGTACTCGAATTTATAAATTTATACACGATCAATATATATTTTTCTTCCTTCTTTACTATTTTGTGCACAATTTTTAATAAGTGTTGCACCCTACTTTTTAAAGTTGTGTCATTTTATATTAAACTGTGTCTAACTATTTTCGAATCTCCTTTGCATTAATTAAATATCGATATCAAAGATCAAGTTTTATTTTAAGTAGTGTCATATTTACGAAAATGATTTACTTTGCGAGCTAAATTTCATTCATAAATGCTCTATAGATTATTGTGATAATGAGTTGTCTGTCTCTTAACATTAATTATAGAGTTATGCTTATTTAAGGCTAATTAAAAACTAATAACTCTCAATAAATTCATTAATTACCTTCTTAATTTTTGTGTTTTTTCTATTTTCTATAAAATAAGAGAATAAAGGGAGTATAAAATAAACATATAATAAATAATACTCTCTCCATTCTCTTACTTTAGAGAAAATTTCTTTTTAGGGTATTCTTTTTATACAAAGAAATGTACTTAGAATATAAATTATTGAGGGGTGTTCTTTAAAAAAATTTAAATATTGTCATTGTAAATAACTGTATTTTGCACATCATATAAGATTATTGGCAGATAAATTTAAGATGTATAATTAATATGTATTGTTCTCCAATATATTAATTAATATTATGATTATGAGAGATTTCATTAAGTTGCATTCTGCTTTACTAATTAGGACACAATTATAAATTGGTTATTGTCATGTATTATAATATGACCACTAATTTTAACTATTAAACTCTAGTTAAAATTATTATATTGATAATTGGGGTATATTTTTAAATTATCATACTAATTTTAACTATTATAGCCTATACAAAATGCATCGTTTCTTTTTTACACATATGCTCATTTTTAAATAGTCAAATGACAGAAAAATGTGTTTAATATTTTTCTTCTTTCTTTTTATTCTTGTGAAATATTTCACACTTACTAAATATATTTTTTTTCGTTGAATGGCGGCTTATTAATTTATCAAAAATAATTACTTATTACTCATATGAGTTAAGTATCACCTTTCAATCCTCGTGGTCTATCCTTCACTCTGATAATTGAGCTAGAACTTATATTCATTACAAACCCTTTTTCTCTTAAAAAATCAATTGATTACGAGCTCGCCAGAGACGCTAGCATATGGCCACAATAAGTATATACCATGAGACACCATATAAAATGTTTTTGATCATTTTTCTATTCTTAATTTTGTTTTGGTTTTTCATTTTAGAAATTTTTCTTCTTACCATTTCCTTAATTTTAGAGGTTTTTGTATTACAGATCAACATTGTGGTGACTAGAAAAATAATTAAAAACATTTATAAAAAATCTAAAATGGTAAGAAGAAAGGGAGAGTTGAAACTTAAGTTCTGTTGATTTAGGATGTAAGTTTTTCGTTTTTCAAAATAAAAAATTATTTTTAGGTTTTTTTAATATTTTTTAAAAACTTGTTTTATATTTTTTCAAAATCCATT
This sequence comes from Garcia nutans, assembly GCA_947685225.1. NCBI lineage: Eukaryota > Viridiplantae > Streptophyta > Magnoliopsida > Malpighiales > Euphorbiaceae > Garcia > Garcia nutans. The sequence continues at coordinate 1,993,168 of CANTUV010000076.1, forward strand.
TTATATTTTTAAAAATTATAACATAATTTTTTTATTATACATATGCAAATACATATTTTATTCGCCTATTAAAAAAATTTATATTATTTATTCCAATGATATATCATAATATTAATTATATATTATAGATAATTATTAAAATAAAATAAAATAATTAAAATAAAATAAATTTATTAAAAATTAAAAAAAGACAAACTTATCATTTTATAATTGAATTTACAAAAAAATAAAAAGCAAAAATATATATGATAAAAATAACAAATAGTAGAGTTAGAAATTTTTTTTACTTATATATATATTTCTTTACAAAATCAAAACGTTAAAAATTATATTTTATAAATTTTATATTTATTTAAAATTATTTTTTATTTAATAAAAAAATTTAGAACTTAATAATATTAACAAATACAATTTTGTATTTCACTGATCAGAAAACAAATATTTATATTATTTTAAAAAGTTGAAAAACTTATCTGCCAAAAAGAAATTGTCAAATGTCGATATATTAAAATTAAAAATAAAATTTAAAAAGTTCATATATTAATAGTGTAGTTTTTCAAAATTCATATACTTCTACAATTTATAAAAATCATATCAGAATATCAAAAATCACAAGAATATATACACAAAATTTAGTGAATAGTTTGCTTATCTTCTTCCTAACATGGTATCAGAGACCTAGGTTGCGACTTTGGATCTGTGATTTTTTTTCCTTGATTAGTTCTTTGTAAGCGATTTACTGTTTCTTTTGTACATCTTTGCCCTATTTTTTGATTTTTCATCCACGGCGGAAGAAATTGTTGAACCTACTTATCAAACTACACAGATGAATTCATATCGTTCTTCTCCAGGAGTAATAAGCATACATAATGTAGCTAATTCTGCTTTTTCTTTGGTTACTGCACCTCTCACTGGTGTGAATTATCTCACATTGAGCACATCTGTTCAGATTTCACTTTGAGCGAAGGATAAATTAGGGTTTATTTATGGATCTGTAATCAAACCTAATGAGGGATCACGAGAGTATCTGAAATGGTGGAAAAATGATTATATGGTCCGATCTTGGATTTTGAGCTCATTGACAAAGGAATTAGCAGAGAATTTCTTGTATTGCTCTACTGCGAAGATACTTTGGGATCAATTAGAGGAACGGTTTGGAGTCAGTAATGGTCCAAGAATCTATCATGTGCAAAGGCAAATTAATGTTGTGGTACAAGGTAACAATGACATTGCTGCTTATTTTACAAAAATTTTAAAGTTGTGGGATGATCTTAATAGGTTTAAGCCTCTGCCTTATTGTGATTGTGGTGGATGTAAGTGTGGTGTGAATAAGAGAATGGTTGATATGGATGCACAAAATAAATTAACACAGTTTCTCATGGGTTTGAATGAAAATTATGATTCTGTAAAGAGCCAGATCTTAATGTTAGAACCTATACCTATTGTTAACAAGGCATTCTCAATGATGCAAACTTTTGAATCACAGAGGGAAGTGCAGAAGAACTATCTAGAACTAGTTGAGAATGTTATGCTAGTCAAAGGTACTGATAATTATAGAGGTAACACGAGGAGAAAGGATGGAAGGAAAGAAGACAAGTACTGTGAGTATTGCAAAACTACTGGACATCTTAGGGAGACTTGCTTTAAACTCCATGGATATCCAGATTGGTATAAAGATTTGAAGAATCGTAAACAAAATGGGTTAAAAAAGACTCAAGTTCATAATGTGGCTGCTGAAACTTCAGTAAGTGATATGCTTAACGTGGATGGAAAGCAACAACAATGGATTTCGAAATTCATTAAAGAAGAGATGATGAAGATTATGAAGGGCAAACAACCAGCAGACAACTATGTAAATTTTATCCAGATACCAGATTTTGCAGGTATGACAGATGTTTGGCTTATAGATTCTAATAAACCTGATTATTGGATCCTTGATACAGGTGCATCAAATCACATATGTGCTAATCCAAAATTGTTTATTAAACTGTACGATATGGCGTTGGCTATTGCTATGCATTTGCCTAGTGGTACTATCAAGAAAGTTACTCAAATGGGACAAGTTAATCTTCCTAATGGTTTTGTACTGCAAGAATTTTTGTTTTTGCTATTTTTTAATCACAATTTGCTCTCAGTTCATAAGTTATGTGAGAAGAATCAAGTTTTTGTCTCTTTCTTTACTGACAAGTGCCTGCTGCATGACTAGAAGAGTAATGAAGTTTTAGCTGCTGGACATGTTTCTGGAAATCTGTATTACTTGGAGGCTTGCTTTTTTGATACTAATTTTTTGAATTCTGTTAGTAGGAACAATAAGTCATCTCAAGCAACTCACAACTTGTTTTGTAATGGCTCTCGTATAGCCATGTGTACAGTTGATGCTACTAGCAATAAGACTCCAGATTTAGCTTCTGTTTGGCATTACAGACTTAGGCATCCAAGTGATTTGGTTCTTTAGCATCTTCCTTTCCTTCATTCTTCTGTGAATGTTCATGACAATTGTAGAGTTTGTCCAATAGCTAAACAAGCTAGAGTTCCGTTTTCTTTGAGTCAAAGACATACTGCAGCTATTTTTGAAGTTTTTCATATGGATGTTTGGGGCCCCTACAAATTACCATCAATCACTGGAGCTTATTACTTTCTCACATTAGTGGATGATTACAGTAGATCGGTTTGGGTTTTTCTTAAATAGCATAAAACACAAACTGCTACCTTGCTCCAGCATTGTTTCAAAATGGTGGTAACACAATTTAATATATCAGTTAAAGTAGTTCGATCAGATAATAGGACTAAGTTCACTAATCATCAGATGCAGACTGTTTTAGCTGAACATGGTATCTTGCATCAGCGTAGCTGTCCTCATACACCTCAGCAAAATAGAGCAGTGGAAAGAAAACATCACCATTTACTCCAAATTGCAAGGTCTCTGTTGTTCTAATCAGGTTTGTCAATAAAATTTTGGGGAGAGGCTTTGCTGCATGCAACATTTTTCATAAATAAATTACCTACTAAGTTGCTTGCTTGGAAGACTCCTTTTGAGTTGTTGTATGGTAGGCAACCAGATTATGAGTTGCTGAAATCTTTTGGCTCTCTTTGCTATATTACAAACACACTTCCTCACAAAGATAAGTTTGGAGCTAAAGCTCTAAAATGTATTTTCTTGGGTTATAACCCTGGGATGAAGGCTTACAAGGTTTATAGTATTGCTGATAACAAAATTTTATCCAGCAGAGATGTGGTTTTTAAAGAGTCAGTATATCCCTTCTTACAACCTCAACATCAGTTTAATTCCTTGGATTATGGTCAAATAATTTCTTTACCTCAACCTTTTTCCACAACTGAGTTTAGTGATCCTTTTGATAATTTCATTATCGTTCTTATACCAACTCACCTCTCCCAAACACAAATTTGTCCATACCACAACCTGAACATCATATTCCTGAACTTGCTACTGATTCATTTGTTAATCCATCAACTACACCTACATCAACTACAGATTCATCTACCTCACAACAAATAATACCAATTGCACCTGTTATTTCAAACCAATCTGAAACTAGACATAGTTGTAGAGTTAATAGACCTCCCACTTGGTTAAATGATTTTGTCTCTTTCACTGCAACATCCAGTTCCATTAATTCTGACACTATCATACCTAATTCAGATATCACATCACCTTCTCCTTTTGTAACTCCACCTCCTTATTCACCCACCTATACAACTTTCCTAGCTTATGTTGATCAACTTGTCGAACCAAGGAATTATCATTAGGTTAAACATTCTCAGTAGTTGATTGATGTTGTGAATGCTGAGTTATCTGCTCTAGAGGTTAATAATACATGGATTCTGACTGAATTGCCTGCTGGTAAGCAAGCTATAGGATTAAGTGGGTTTATAAAGTCAAGCTTAAGCAAGATGGATCTATTGATCGTTTCAAAGCTAGACTTGTAGCCAAAGGGTGTAGTCAAATTGAAGGGATAGATTTTACTGACTGTTTCTCACCTATGGCTAGAAATGCGTCTGTTAGATTGTTTATAGCTTTGGCAGCCTTGAAGACTTAGCCTATTTTCCAATTAGATGTTAATAAGGTTTTTTTGCACGGGTTTATAAATGAAGAAATTTATATGACACCTCCTGAGGGTTATCTTAAAGCTGCACTAGGTCAATTTTGCAAGCTTACTAAGTCTCTCTATGGACTTAAATAAGCATCAAGGCAATGAAATGCAGAGTTTACTTCTCATCTACAGTCTCTTGGTTTTCTTCAGTCACATGCAGACAATTTCTTATTCATTTATGCTAAAGATGATGTTTTCATGGCTCTCATTGTATATGTTGATGATGTGTTGCTCACAGGTAATTCTGAAGTGCTGATTAATAATGCCAAGTAGTCACTACACAAGGCCTTTACTATCAAAGATCTTGGTTTAGCCAAGTATTTTTTGGGTTTTGGAATTGCCAGATCAGAAGAAGTCATTTACATTAGTCAAAGGAAATATATCCTTGACTTAATGAAGGATACTAGTCTCTTGAGAGCAAAATCCGTTGCTACTCCTTTGCCAAAAGGTTTAGCACTCACAACAGATCAAGGACAACTACTTTCTGATCCTACATCTTATAGGTAGCTGGTAGGATGTCTCCTATATCTCAATTTTTCCAGACCAGACATTACTCATTCAGTCCATCTTCTAAGCCAATTTGTTCAGAATCCTAGGGATTCTCATTGGGCTGCTGCTATGCATGTCTTAAGATATATCAAGGGAACTCCAGTTGCTGGTTTATTTTATCCCAGTCAGAATCAAGTCTCCATTGAAGAATATGGTGATGCAGATTGGGCTTCATTGTTAAGATTCTCAAAGGTCTATTAGTGGTTTTTGTATGTTCTTTGGCAAGAGTTTGATTTCCTGGAAATAAAAAAAGCAGAACATTGTTTCTAAGTCTTCGAGTGAGGCAGAATACAGAAGCTTAGCTTCTGCTTGTTGTGAGGTGCAATGGATTTCTTACTTGCTGTGAGATTTTTGTATTTAGGTGCCTCATCCGATTCTTCTTTATTGTGATAACCAAGCAACCCTCTACCTTACTCAAAATCCTGTTTTCCATGAGAGAACAAAGCATGCTGAGATTGATTGTCATGTTGTGAGGAAAAAATTCAAAGCTGGATTCATTTTGCCAAAGCATATTCCATCTCATTCTCAGCTAGCTGACATTTTCACCAAATCTCTAGCAGCTCCAGCCTTCGGAAGAATGGTTTCCAAGTTAGGCTTGTTTCAAATTCCACAAGCTCAACTTGAGGGGGATGTAGAAATATCTAGATATTTATTTTAGTTACTTCAGTCAATTAGAACAAGTTGTATGATGAATTGGATTATAGAGTTAGTTGTATAGTGAGCTGGAAAATTAGTAGTAAGTTACACAAGCTTCTGCTGTATATAAAACGTTTTTCTATAGCTAATCAAGTATATACACAATTATTTATTTTTACATCTTTCTAGTTTCCTTATCTTCTTCCTAACACGAGCTGTAATAAAATAAATTATATTTTCATAATTTAATTTTGATATTATTGTGATCTAGTTGGAAAAAAAATATAAGAATGAATATATTGTTTTAGTAATTATTATTACATATTTTTAATTTCGTTTTATTGTTTATTTTAACAAAAAATTCTTCAAATGAATTATTGATTAACTATTTTTATTTTATATAAGTAAAAATTTTATCCCAAAGTCATGAGGTTAGATTTTCCCTTATCATATATACCCATGTACTTGTATAATATCAATTGTATCAATTGTTTATTTTCTTATATGTAACCATGACAACGGTTCGGTTAATCGAAAATGTCGGTTTCGATTCATAATTTTCGTGAATTTTAATCTTAACCGGTAAGAGCCGGTTCAGTTACGGTTCAGACCCTTAAAAATCGATCCGGTTTCGGTTTGAACCACCGGTTCAAATTAATTTTTTTAAAAAATTATATTTAAAAGAAAATAGTATTATTGATACATGATAATATTTTTTATGAGATTAAACACTACTTATAAAATTAATAATATTATTTAAGTTAAATCAAATAATATTATTTATAAATATTTAATATTACAATTAAAATATAAAGAAAAAATTAAAAAAAATGTTTGAACATAATTATTAAAAATTAATTAACTATATAAATTATAATTATAATTATAAATATTTAATATTACATTTGAAATATTCAATAAATATAAATAATGTGCCTTGCACTTATCAATTTACTTATTTACTCATTATCCAAAATATTAATATATTGTTGTGAAATTTACTCATCATCACTTATATTATAAAAATAATTAGAACTTGTCATTTTAATAAAAATTGATAATAATAATAATAATAATATTTTTTAACAATGATAACAATAACAATTACTAATAATAATAATAACAAAATAATAATAATTAACAAACAATAAATATTACTAGCAATACTAATAAATACTAATACTAATAATAAAATAATAATAATTAACAATAAACAATAAATATTACTAACAATAATAACAAATAATAATAAGAATAAATAATAAATAATAAATATTACTAATAATAATAAATAACAGTAATAAATAATAATAATAATAATTTAAGAGAGTAGAAATTAGAGAATTGAGGGTTGAAGAATATAGAGTTAAATTAGAAAATTAAAATTTGATTATTGAGAGAAATTATGTAGAAATTAGAAAATGAATTAAAAAATAGTGTATTTATAGATTTTTTAAATTTTTTTATTTTCATAAAATATTTTTAAATATTTTTTTATTTTTTTTATTTTTTGATTTTGAATCGGAATCGCCGGTTCGGTTTCGGTTTAAATATTTTGAAACCTGAACCGGAACCTTAAAGAAATATTATGATTTTGATTCTGAATCTTTAATTATGATTACAGTTTAATTTATTAAATTGAACCGTAATTATCACAGTGGCCATACTTACTTATAAGTTAAAATAATAATAATAAAAAAAACTTACCACGTAAGATAAAAACAATCAGCAACCGTAATAATTGTCGTATCTGAGTATCTGACAGAGTAGAAAGCAATAAAATGCGGCGTACGATTATGTAACAAATCAATACAAAACAACTCCTGACGATATTATACATATATGTTTATATATATGTATATTTCATATATTATAATATATATTATAAAAAATATCCCAAAACCAACCTCCAAAAAAAATTAAAATAATTAGTGATAAAATATAAATATTATCCTAAAATTTGACACCTTTTCAATTTATATATATATATATATATTTATTTTAATCATCTAGTATCTTAAAATTTACATGTTATAATTAATCTAAATTTATAATGAGCATACTTATTAAAAAAATAAAATAATTTCTCTCAAAATTTAAAAGTAATTTATATTTAAAATTTAAACTCGAAATATCTAGTTAAACGAAAAGACATTCATATTATTAAGAGAAAAAGAAATTCTTAGCATTTCATCTTAAGAGACTTTTAAGGGTGATTTATATTTTCTTTTAACTCATAAATGTATATAAACTGAGAATTGGGTTGGTACAGGGAAGAAATGAACAAGGAAACTGCCGGTGGTAGCATTGAAATTAGGAGAGGTGCCTATCGACAAAAACTTGAGTGAAACAGAAGGTGGGCTTCTATTCTTGTGCGTTGTAGAACATATTATAACAAGTGTTATAGACGTGTTAATGAATGTATAACAAGTGTTACAGATGTGTTAACAGGAGGAAGTGTGATTTATAACAGGTGGCATTGGCTTTGATTCTTTCTATATATAATGTACAAAATATTTGAGACTGTATTCTCATATTTATCATTAACATTCACCAAGTAGAGTTGATTATTTTAGAGCATTCAAAGAAAATTAGGTGAATATACTTATTTTTATTTTTATGATGAATTTCTTTTTTTTTTCTTTTTAATTGATTCTTATGATTGCTATTAGTTTGTGTTTTGAAGCTTATAATATATGAATTAAATGGAAGAGTAGCTTTGACTTCAAATTTACTTGGATGCATTTTGATTTGGTAATTCTTGATCAGTTTTTAAGGGTGTGAAATTTTTGTGGAAATTAAATTACCTTTTATTTTTTTTTCTTTTATGAAAAATTTTCATTAATTAAGTTTATTATAAAACTAACAAAGTTCTGATTTTAGGTCCCAAATTTTTTTTTTAAAAAAAAAGTTTTGGTAGGGAAAAGAGTAGATCATGTTTCAGTAGTCCTGAAACATACCTCAAGTTCAAATTTGATTTTAAGCTATTAGAATTATTGAGCTGCAACTTTAGTCTCTGCACATAAATATTTATTGTCATGCATCATCTAGCGTTAGAAACCTTTGTATTTTAAAGTGTAAAAAAGATAAATTGCCCTTAAGGAAAGAAAATGGAAGTGGCAATATGTGTAATGGAGGAAAGAAAAAAGTGAATATATAAATGGAAAATTAGTTTACGAATTTTTAAATTTATTATTTTAATGTTTAAATAATAATTTTTTTAGCACGGGAGACATATTCTAACGATAATTAGCAGTAATCCTCTCTATATCTATACTAAAAAAATAATTTTTATCTGACAGAGTTTTTTAATTTTTAAAAATAATTTTATATTAATATTTTAACCTTTTTTTTGTCATAGGAGTGCTTATCTGTAATTTTTATATTCATTGAATTTTTTAATTTCATTTAAAATCTTGTTTTAATATTCAATAACTTAATTTTTTTATTTTTATTTTTTAAATCTTAAAAATTTTAATGTTGTAAATCAGCATTTCGATTGATTTTTAAAAGACGTTAAAAAATACTTATATATGATATTATTTTTAAAAATTTAAAATCCATTAGCTTAAAGAAATTGTAATTTTTTCTTATATATATATATATATATTTTATAAACATACTTTTGAAAATTTTATATTATATATAATATTTATTTTGATTGTCATTGATTTTTTCATTAATCAATTGATTATTCTATAATAATATTACATTTTAAAGGATAAAAATCAATTAAACACAATGCTATAAAACTTTTTATTTCAACAAAAATTTAAATTTATTATTTTTCATAATCTTTTGAAAATTGTAATTTATATTTTGTACTTGGTATTTTAATTGAATATTAATGATATTTGTTTATATTATGTGAATTTTTTGTTACTTTTATAAATATGTATTATAGTTATTATGACAATTAGATTTGATAATATTAAGTGCTAATGATGAAATTTATTTAGAAAAATAAGGAGAAATTATTATTTTGGCATATATTTTGTAGAAAAGTGTAGTTTTGCATATATTTTATTTGTTGAGTCAATTTTCTAATTCATTTTAACTTTATTGATTGTTTTTCTAATTATGCCCCCAATTATTCATTGGCAAATATGCAGAAAATTGATCAGTAGTCAAATGATTCTGCCTTAATTAGCCTGTTAAGAAAGGTGCGTATTGCTTCTTTAACTAGTACGAATTTTGAATTTTAGATTTTTTTTATATCACATTAAATAAATTTATTTTTCAAAGGTAATAGTTTCTTTTTAATTTATTACTTTGAATTTTTAATTGTATTACGTTGAATTATTTGATTCATCCCACTGGTCTAATGTCTATACTATTGCACTGAAAAAAATATTTTTTTTGTTTAATCAATAATTTTATTTAATTGCTTTAGTAATAATTTATATTTTATTGGCTAAAGAATATGGAAGTTTAAATTAAAAACAAATCGTTGAAACTAAAAACCAATCATTCGAACATTTATTAAAATTTGGAACATTAAGTGGACTTGTAATGTAAAAAACTTTAATTTAAATTTTATAATTTTTTTAAAAAATACAAGGAATATGTAGAATTTTTTTTAAATATTTAGAAGGATTCATTTTAGAAAAAGAAAACACTTATAATGCAAAAACCTTAAACACTAATCTATTATTTTCGGATAAAATTATTAATATAATTAATACAGTTTTAGAAGGATCCTTCTCACAATATCAAAATAAAAATAAAAGAAATTAAAAAAATTACTCAGCCTTTATAAAATTATGAACACATTTAGACTATGTTTTAATGAGGTGAAATACTGGTGGATAGAGTTAATTAAAAATGAAGAGAATAACTTGTGTTGTCTGTGAAGAGGATAGATTGAGGTAAAAGATTTTGTAAGGCTAATAGAAGGTTAAAAAGTATCATTTTGTTTTTTTTTTCAAAAATTTTAACACCTCACCTCATTCCTCATTTTAAGGAGTTAGCAAATGTAATAATTTTTATTTTCCACTTATATCATTCTAATAAATACTTATATCCTGATATATATTCACTTTTTTCTCAGAAAAGAAAATAGAAGATTTTAGCAACTTTAGAAAATATTATTATGATTATGTTATTTTCAAAATAATATTATAATTAAAAATAATTTTAATCACTTATATAACTATAATAATTAATTTCACATATAAAAAAGTGTTTTAAATTAATTAATATTTAACCTTACCTATCGTCCAATTAAACAATATAAGAATGTAGACTCTTTGTTTATTTATTTTTAAATATAAATAAAAATATTCTACTTTATTTTACTTTATGTTATCTTACTTTGCTTTTATTTAACTCCCTTGCACTCTCCTCACCTTCCATCCAACACAGTGTTAATGAACAATAAAAGCATAGTGTTACGTCACTTTAGCTATTTCTTCATAATTAATTCCATGAAGGCATGAAGCATGAAAGACATCCTCATGCCAACATATTTATTGATTTTATATCAAATTATTTTTAAAAAATAAAATAATTAATAGCATATTCGATATTTATTTTAATTTGTATATTATAAGAATTATTGATAAAAAAAATTAAATGTTTTATCTTTTATTTTTAAAGTTAAGATTATTGATTTAATAGTTTAAATGTTATATTAGTGGTATACATATCCAGAAACTTATCTTAAAACCAAAATAGATAGGCTTTCATCTTCATTTGCATACAATTATTAATTTCATAATCGAATCATTGACCTAATTCTATTAATAAGCTCATATATAAAGCCATATATGGGTGGAGTTCGAGATTTTTATTTTTATTTTTTTATGATTATTATTTGGAAAGTTGGAGTTTGGTTTTAAATTTTAATTTTGTTCTTAAATGGATCGGTACAGATAAAGACCATGGAGGATTGCAGTCATATTTTAATTTTAATGGATTAAGAAAAGTTAATAAATAAATTTACCATTGATTTTGCATATTTTTGCAATTATACCAGACCCTTTTATTTTTTTTTTTTGTCAATGTTACTTCAATTTTCCAATTTTGTTGCAATTTTACTTAATTGTAATAAAAGTTTTACTAATTAAATTTCAAATTGGATAAAATCTTAAAAAAAAAAAAAGAATAGGATTCAATGCTAAAATATGTAAAAGTTAGGGTAAATTTAGTAAATTATCAATTAAGAAAAACAATAAAAAGAAAGAAAGGTCACGCAACGTATAGCTGGAATGCACATGCATGAAGTTAACCACATGCAGCGGATGAATTTCTTCTTTATTTATGCAAGTAATTTAATTTTTTATTTCTTTGAACGAAACTATTGTTATAATTTTCTTATAATTAATATCTTGACGTGAGAAATTAAGTGTAGGTTTTGAAAATTAAGGTTATGAATTTAATTATTTAATTTTATTTTTTATAAAGTTTTAAATTAAAAAAATGAATGAATTACCAAAAAATTATAATAGAAAGAATTCTCATAATCATAAGCAGTTCATACACCCCCTTGTTTGGATGATAGTTTTTGATGGTTTAATATAATATGGTATTGTTTTATTTTATGTTTATTTTGATTTCTAATTTGATGGTCATGGTTTTGTTATTGTTTCAAAATCATCTTTTTTTAACATTTTTTAAAACTACCAATTTGGTAGTTTCTTGTGATTTAAAATTTTTTTTATTCCAAGAATAACCTTTACAGATATTCCAAATTTCAAAATTAACATTTTATTTCTTTGATTGTTATTTTCTTTATCCATTAATTTTATTATATTTTTCTCAATTTAGATTATTAGAAAATAATTTATTATATAATTTTTTATTTTAATTTTTTATTCCTTTAATTAAAATTAATTATTAATTATAAAAAATAAAAAATAAAATTAATTATTGACTATAAAAAAATAAAAATAAAAATTAATTATTAAATATAAAAAATAAAAATTAAAATCTTATAGCTTTTAATTAAAGTTAATATCAATTTTAATTTAAGAATATTTTGACTATTTTATTATTTTTATAACTATATCATACTATTAAAATAAATAAAAATAATTTAATTAATTAATTATATTATATTATCTATCCAAATATTATAAATAGTCTATTATATAAATATTACGTGAATGTTATATATTGTCTTATGTCTTAATTATTTGTTAATATTAGACTTATATTTTTTGGATCTAGCGATAACACCTGGCAAGTCTCCTCTCCACGGCGGCGTTGCCTCTAATATATATATATGAATTAGCCAATCGTTGATTGCTTTCATATTTTCATGACAAAATAATTATGAATGGCATATACTTATAAGTTGAGAAGACAGAATTAAATTTAAAAATTTGATGCATTGATGATTTTATATTTTCGGACAATTTGCTAAAGTTTAGACTCTTGAAATCTAGAAGGCACATTTGTGGAAGATATTACAAAGAGAATAGAAGGATATATTAAGGTTAGCCGATTGATTTCTTTTCTTTATAAGTTTACCTATTAATTTATTTTGATTTCCAGCATTTTACACAATATTTTTTTTATTAATAAAAAGCTCATTTAATTCAATGAAAAAGTCAAAGTGGTGATTAAGAGTAATTAATGATATTATTCATGAGTTAATAACATTCAATTAACTAATATTTTGCTATTATTTTTTTATATGAGCCGATTTGCTATGGTCTGGGATTTAAATATCAATTAATGAAAAAAATTGTGAACTGACCGGCTGAGTTTTTGAAAAATTTAGCATTTTTTAAATGTCAACGCTCGATTTGTGGCTAGGTCCAATTTGAATCTATTATTGAGAATATATACATTACTAAATTGTGTCTAGGTGTGCAGTATCCTGCTATTAAATAATTGTTAGAATAAAAAATAAAAAGAATTGAAAAAGAATAGAATTGATCAAATGGATCAAGCAATTGCTAGCAATTTAAGTTGTGGCGTGTGTTTTTCTTAATTAGAGTCAGACAATGGGCACCTTATTATTTGAAGAGATGCCAGAGATTAACGAAGTAAAAGTGATGAATGGCGTTGAAGAAGAAGAAGTAGAAGCAGAGAATAATATCATTATTTTAGAAATTGAAAATGCAGTGAAAGTTCTGTTGCAAGGTCTTGGCGAGGATATCAATAGAGAAGGTCTTACCAACACTCCCCTTCGTGTTGCCAAGGCCCTTCTCTATTCTACCAAAGGTACATATACCAACATTCCCAATTTTATTTTTATTTTGCTTAGCTTTAATTCTTCTCTTTGTTTTGTTTTATTTTATTTTTTATTCATGATAAGTGGTCAAATAAATCAAAATAACATGGCACAATGTAATATTTTATTAACTTTAGCATAACATATAGAGGACTTGAATCCAACATCTTCTACTTCCACACTTAAGAGGATGGATTATCATATTTGAATCTGTCTTGAAATATCGCAAGTTTGATACCCTTTTAGTGGTTAGTAGTGGATCTATTTATACTTTAAGCAATGGTAGCTCTAGTATCATAATTTTGGGGAGCGAGAATACTTTTGCCCTATATAAACCTACACCAACGGAGTTCAAAACTCTATATATTTTCTATCCGTACAATATATTGAATATACTAAAATAGCTTGTCAATAATATATATATATATATATATATACACTTCTGGAGTTCTGTATATAGGATGCATAATCTCAACAATAAGTTTTTGAGAAGGAATGAATCGATTCTGAATTTATTATCTAGAAAAATTGCACTTATTATTATATTGTATCTTAATATTCATCTCAATAATAATTATTCATATGTAATTACTTTTGGTATATCAAGACACTTGTGTTTTTTTCTTTTTTTCTACAATTAAAGTTTAAACTTAATAACTTAATCTTCTTGAAAATGATTTTAATTAATATCCTTTTGTTTTAGTAATGCTAAGTTGTTTAGGATGAGCTCCTCAAGCTAAAAAAATATAACTATTTTTGTATAAAAAGTTATAAACACATATGTCTTCTTTTAAATTTAATGTATAAATGAAAGTTGTTGTATTTACCAAAGAGGAAAATAAACTTTAGTATTGCAGTACTTTTTTTTTGAGGAACACAATAGATAAATCTTTATATCCTTGAATGCAATATATAAATAAATTGCTATTTTTATTTTCATAATCTTTTGAATAAATAAAATGAAAAGTTATATTAAAATAATTTTCATAATATTTTTATTTGGACACACAATCACATCTATCAATACCTCTACAAATTTTCTGTATATCAGTAAAATATAATTCTAATTACAATTAGACTAATAATTCAATAAAGAAAATATCTATCTTGCAACATAAATTTTCATATTCCAAGAGGGAAAAAAAAGGAAAAAAATGAAATGATTGTAAATTGATTGGTTAGTGATTCAAATCTCTTGAAGAAGAAAGAGTAAAATGGGTTTCCTGCATAGACTATTGTTTGGCTGAAGTAATCGTACATTGACCAAATTTCTTGGATTCAACACTTTCTTCTTCACCAACTTAGTTGGTACAACAACTGTCTTGTGCCTTTATTTTTCAACCTTTTCCAATCAATAATCAATTCTATGAATCTTTGCAATCACAATCTACTTTACAAAAACCAAAGCACAATTTAATTGGTCATTGAGTAGCATATTTTCCCATAACTCCCACTATTTTTTTTTTCTGAAATAAAAAATCTGTCATTACGATTCTTCACAAGTTAAATATTCCTTTATTGAACCACATTCTCAAATCCAACCTTTATTGCTCTATAGCCTCCGGTTAAAGTATATTTTGACTTAGATTATAAATTAATTAAACTGATTTATAAATTTTAAATTTAAACTGATAAATTCAATTATAAATTTAATTTATAAACTAAAAAATAGTTAAAAAAATATTTTATTATTTTAATATTAATTTATAAATTAAAAATAATTAAAAAAATATATTTTATTATTTTAGTGCTTATAAACGTATGAATTATAAGATAGTTTGACCAAATAAATTATTATATTATTTTTATTTAATTTTAATAGATGATCTTAATAATATAATTTTATATATTTTTAATTATTTTATTAATAAATATACTTATAAATTATTTTTATTAAATATATTAAAAATTTATTAATAATATTCAAAATAAATATACAGATATTTAAAACTTTAAATTACCAAAAACGTCCTTCCATTTTTTCCTTATTTATTAAACAAAGATTTTGGAATTCGGCATTTCGCACGCAGAAGAGATAATGGAAAGAGAAAGAGACTGGAAAGAATTCAGATATTGCGCTCGCAAAAGTGCTAACTTTCAAGTGGTAATTTGGGTCCTATTTTTCGATCACCCAAACCTAAAATGAAATAAACCGTCCACATATTTCATTGATCAACGCTTACGCCACGTTCTTCTTCTTCTTCTTCAACCTCTTTTTTCTCAGCCTGCCTCGCTCTCTCTAACCCATGCTCTCTTTTGCTTCTTCTAATAGCATTTACTGACCTGTTCTTTTTCTTTATTTGGGTGTCTTAGAATACTTGCCAAATTTTATTTTCCTTTTTTGCCTTTTCCCCCTATCGTTATAAATATTTGACCAGTTTCTCTGTTACCCATGATTGCTTTTTCTGTTTTTCTTCACCGAATGAGCCCAGATTTTGAATTTTCTTATTGATTCATTGTTGGGTTTCGCTTCTTTTTAGTAGTGGATTGATTTTTTTATAACCCTTTATTGTTCTAGCATCTGGGTACCTTTAAATTTTTGAAATTTCTTCTCGATTTATATCTAAATTTTAATCTTTTTAAGAGCGTTAGGTTATTTTTGTCACTTTGCGACCTATATCTCTTCTTTCCTTGTTGGGTTTTGTTAATAAAGGGCCATTTGATTAGACAAGTTGTGTTTCGCTCTGTTCTTTGGGATCTGTGCTGCTATTGACGGTGGGATCCGTGCTCTGTCAATGGGTGCCTTGGATGAGGGGCATTTCAATGCGGAGCTCGAGAATGGAGTGAAACTTGATTGCCTTGAGCTGGGATTAGAAGAAAAACCAGAGACTTTGGCAATTGAGAACGCTGTTAGAGTTCTATTACAAGGTCTCAATGAGGATATCAGTAGAGAAGGTCTGAAAAAGACCCCTCAACGTGTTGCCAGGGCCTTACTCTATGGAACCAAAGGTACTGGCCTTTCAGTTTTTTCGATTAAACCGTTGTTCTTGTGACAACGACCTTATTTTAGGATCTCCTTTTTTTTAATAAAAAATATATTTTCTTTCCCTCTTCATATTAGTTAGCTTGTTTTTATGGGGTCTACTATGGTGATCGTTTACTAGTTCAAGCTTTTTTTCTTTGGTGTGGAATTACTAGTTCAAACTTACTTGGGTGGTAGGTTGGTATTTATTAGCGTAGATGTTTATTTATAATGATATAATTTAGCATATATTGGTAATAAATTGCTAGAATTTTTACTAGTGATGTTTGTGTATGTTATTTCTTGCCTGCATTAATGTTCTTAAAGATAATTGCTATGTATTAAATGGTTGTAGATTCCTTTTTGGCTTGTGTATTGTTTTTGTTTTGCTCCCCGACCCCTAGTAGGTTGTTTGGTAGGATGCTAATCAAATTATATTTCCTTAAGGAGTTCCATTGACACTGCTTTTTTTTTTTTGGATAGGCTCCTCAGTAACTTCTCTTATGTTTACTCATGAAATATTCACATTTAATACATGGGAATTTTTGAGCTCCATTCATGACACCACTTTGTCTTGTTTCCTAGTATTTGCTTCGCTCAATAAAAACTTTAATAGTGTGTCTTTATGCTCCAGAGTGTGTTAGTTTAGCTTAAAGAGTCACCTTGGAGAGTGGGAGAATGTAGTGAACCATCATATGCTGAAAATTTCTCTTCCATATGTGTTTTTGATGTGGAGGTTGTGCAATGTAACTGTTCCATTTTTAAATGAATTATTGTTGCAAACAATTGCAGAGCAATTGCAGATATTGCCAATTTGTGTTAAGTGTGTAGAAATATCGCTATCCTATGAATGCTAGTTGAATAAGCCCTTTTGTAATGGCTGTTCAGTAGGCCAAATGTAATATTTTTTGTCACTTTTAAAAAAAATGTTCCTTTCAAATTGTTACTTTTGCAAAAAAAAAAAAAAAAAAATTATTCCTTTCAAACTGTCACTTTATACAATCAAGAAAAAATAATTAGCTTAATTAGCTTTTTTTTAACTATAACCTTGTTATTAATGACTTAATTAATGATGTTAGAATATAATATTAATAAATTAATAGAGAGTATTTTAATCCATTTAAAATAATTTTATATAATATCTAGAGAATTTAATGACTTTCTAAATAGGTGTGAATGAAGTGAATGCGACAATTTTAGCGGAACTTTAGCAAAACGAAGAGAGTAATTCTCTACCTATCCCATCATAATTCATAAACTGATAAAGAGTCATGTATTGAAAGGTTATCTGTGTGGTCTGATAATCCATGTTTACTCTCCCTTTGATAGAAATGATCAAGAAAACTTGAATTTCTGATGGAATCATCATGTGGATATGGTATTGATGTTGATTGTTTCTGTAGACATGGAATCGGAGGTGTGATCTGCTGATTAACCATTAGTACATGATTGTCACCTTTTTTCAGGTTATAAACAGAAGGCAAATGACATTGTTCACAATGCATTATTCCCTGAAGCTGGTTTGGATAATGCAGTAGGTCATGCTGGAGGAGCAGGTGGGCTTGTGATTGTTCGAGATCTCGACCTTTTCTCATATTGTGAGGCTTGCTTGCTACCCTTTCAAATTAAGTGTCATATTGGTTATGTCCCATCTGGCCAGAGGGTTGTAGGATTAAGCAAGCTATCTAGAGTTGCTGATGTCTTTGCCAGACGACTCCAGGATCCACAGCGTTTGGCAGATGAAATCTGTTCAGCGCTGCACCATGGGGTCAAACCAGCAGGAGTTGCCGTCATACTCCAATGTTTACACATCCATGTCCCGGATTCAGAGTCATTTTTACTTGACTCCAATCACCCAGGATGGGTAAAGGCACTGTTCAGATCAGGTTCTGGTGTTTTTGAAAATGAAAATGCTGACTTTTGGTGTGATTTTTTGAGTCTTCTGAAGTTTAGAGGTGTAGACGTGGATAAAATTGAGTTGAGAGACTCTACAGAGCAATATTGGTGTCCTTCCCAATCTTCTTCAAGTGCAAAACTTTCATCCAAGATTGGACCACCCAACTCGGGAATGGTCAATGCTGCTTCATCGATTCTCAGGTCTTTGGGAGAAGACCCACTAAGGAAAGAGCTTGTTGGAACTCCAACTCGATTTGTGAAGTGGTTGATGAACTTCCAGAACACTAAACTGGAGAATGGCTTTGGTTGTGATGGGACAGGTCCTCTTAAAGCCAATGGAGACATTAGCCGCAACAAAGAACAGATGCATTCTGAGCTGAACTTGTCGTTCTGGTCTCAGTGCGAGCATCATTTACTGCCTTTTTATGGCGTCGTGCATATTGGTTACTTCTGTGCTGAAGGATTCAACCCTATAGGGAAATCTCTTCTACAGTCTATAGTACATTCATATGGTCTCAAGCTCCAAGTGCAGGAAAGACTTACCCGGCAGATTGCAGAGACTGTTTCATTGTATCTAGGTGGAGATGTGATGGTAGTTGTGGAGGCCAACCATACTTGTATGATTTCTAGAGGTATCGAGAAGTTCGGAAGCAACACGGCTACTATTGCTGTACTCGGTCGATTTTCAACAGATGCTGCTGCAAGGGCAATGTTCTTGCAGAGCATTCCCCATACTACTATCACTTAAAAATCATGGCAGTTTAAATCAGTTTTCAGAAATAGTTGGTCATTTGTTGGTGTTCTCTTGGGTTTTTTTTTTTTTTAATTTTTTTTTTCTGTGGGGATAACAGAATCGTTGTAACAAATAATATCTCGGATGCTGGAATAGGTTTTCATGTATTTTGCCAAGTGCGGGAATTATGACAACGATGAGTAACAAGAAAAATTTTTATCTCCTTATTCCAAGTGCTCTCATCTCATCATTTTTCCAGTATTCCTTGTTCTTCTTGAGACTCAATTTTTGGAAATTACCAAAGAATTTATACCGGCTCTTCTTCACATGAAAAATAAGAAACGCCAATATTCACTTCTCTCAATTACAAAACCGATAAATGATTTTTTTTCTATACCCTTGATGATATAATAAATATATTTAAATTAAAAAATATAGTAATCTTTTTAAAACAGAAATATTTTTTTTATCTACAATTATGTCAGAATTTAGAAATCTCACTGGTAAGAAAAATGTCTAAACGACGAAATGAAATTTTAGAGGTGGGGATGGAAAGAGGGGAGATGTGTCCATCTAAGCATTTGATTGGACTGGAAAAACGCAGTGCACCTGTTGTTTTTTTTTTTAAATACAAGAAAAACTTATACAATTTTTAAATTTATTATATTTATAAAAAATTTAATAAAATATTAAAATTTATAAATCATTTACTAAAATATCTTATTTTTATTAGTTTATAATAAATTTATAATAAATTTATATATTTTATAATAAATTTATAATAAAATATTTAAAATATTCCTGATAAAAAAATAAAAATTTTTAAAAAATATAATAGAAAGGTATATTTTTTTTTTCAAGGAAATAATGTTCCTGTCCTGTTTATTAGCTTGTAGTTTAAAATTTCAGCACATTCAGTTGGCAATTTCTTTTCACAAATATGCTAATCCATGAATATATTAAGAAAATTACACTAATTATTTTTTTAGAGTAAAAAACAGAGATAATTTTTAGTCTAAAATGTAAATGCTTAACTTAGATGATTCTTAGTTCAAAATAGAGGTGTTTAACTTAAGTAATAGAGGTAAAAAATAAATGTGTCTAACTTAGATAAAAGAAGTACCTAATCTTTAACAAAATTTCATCAATTCAAATTTTAAAGTTTATATAAACTTTTTAGCTTTCATTTGAAAGACATTCCAAAAATTAAAGAGTTTGTGAGAAAAGTTTAAGAGAAAAAATTTGTAAAAGAATTTTTTGTGAGGAAAAATTATTGAGTCTAATTGGGTGTGAGTTGTAAGTATTGTAAACACTTTATATATTTTCTCTCTCCAATACAATAATCTATAGCAGATCTGGAGATGTAGGCATAATTAGTCGAACTTCATTATTAAATTTGTGTGTTTATTATGATTTATAGAAAAATCTATATAATTTTTTCAACAACTGGTATTAGAGCTGCTGGTTATGAATTTTATCAATTTTTGTGAGATTACTATTCATATAAATAGTAAATTTTGTGAATAGTAAAATTTTATATCTGTCAGACATTAATTTTAAATTCTTTTAATTATTAAATTAAAAATATTAACATTAATTTTTAAGTTTCAAATTAACTATCTTCAATATAAGAATGCTGATATTTCTTGAGCATGAGATTAAATCAGGTTGCAGAAAATGAAAATCTGGTTTCATTGGCTATCCACTTGTTACGGCAAATATGGAAGAGTCGAATTGTTCCCATTTTTCAAAAGAGCATATGCACTCACCAGATCATTATCAAACTCTAGTTTTTACACATTTGCATTCTTTTGCTACTCCCCCGTGAAGATATAAAATCCTTTCCATGTTCAGAGAGATGGAAACAAACTTTCAACTCCTCGTACCAATCTAATTCAATCTATTAATTTCTCCAATACTAATTCTATCGATTTTTTCATCATTTTAAATCATAAGAAATGTATAAAAAACTTTTCATAATGTGAAAAAATTTACCTCCGCATATCGATTCAAATAAACTTTCCATAATGATTATTCATTTTTCGAGTTACAGAAATTTTTGCAACATTACGAAAACGGCTTTAAATGTCAAAATACATTATTCCAAAACTTCTCAGAACATACATTTTCTTTTTTTCTTTTCTTTTTTGAAAATATGGCGCTAAACGAAGTGCAAACTTCCAATAAAAAATAAAAATAAAAATAAAAAAACTGTACCATGAAGGTCTAGGTGTTCGAGAAAACCTGCACAATAAGTTTTCTTACTGACAAATTTTCCCAGGACATGTATTCTGATTTCTCAAGACAAATGAAACCCATACGAGTGTTAAAAGAACTTTACAAAAACCAAATAGTACAATAAATTACAGATTATTACAACTCCTTATTCGACAATACTGGGAGAATCAATCAAAGGTAATGGCTCTGCTGACGCGGGGTAGACATTGCCAACAATGGCCAATCTAAGATGTTAGGCTGTAGTGATGTAATCTCGAACCCAGATGACCGTGGAACTGAAGGATGTTGCAATGAACTGCCAAGCAAAGAAGCATCTATCAAGCATTCACTAACCGTTGCTTTTCATCGCAAAGATTATCCTATTTACCTTTCAGGCGAATAATAATAGAGACGTGTCTAAGGAAGAAAATATGCACAGAAAAAAAAGTAGATTTGGGCCACTTAACAAGTATAGGGAAAAATGACCCTAAAGCACGATGATAAATCATCTACATGATTGTTTTGGCAAGAAAGATAACCACAAAGACTCAAGCAATGAAGGTTATAACCCGGAAAAGCATAACTGTTACAACTAGCAAGTTAATTCTCTATACGCTTACCTGAATGACAATGACAATGATGACTCAACTGGAGGGTCGATTCCATTTTCATCAGAAGCTAGTAGAGACCAGAACACTGGAACACAAATTCAATAGCATTTTATTAAAGAAACTGAAAGAATGTTACCAACTTCAATTTTTATTGCTGGCTATGTTCATTTATTGTGAAAAAAAAAAAAGTTCCCACGCTAAAACTTTTCTTCTCTGGAAGCTCAATGAAATAGACAAAATAGCTACCAAAGTAGATAAACAAAAAATTGAGAAAGTTCAGGATTATTTCCTGTGCAACAAAAATGGAATGCTAAATAAAACTTATTCCCTTCCAGGAAGGCCCACTTAATCAGGTAGGAGAAATGACCAAACAACTACCTGACTGATCTTGATGATCTCTGTAATCAGAGCAAAACAGAATACTCTGCAAGGAAAAATTTACAAAGCATCAGTATAATGGCAATTTAAGTTTCATCATACACAAATTGTGTTTTGAAAGTCGAGGATTAAAAATATGTAACAGCATCAAAACCTTGAATGCGATCCTACAAACTCACCTCTTTCATACCTTGAGAAACAGTATGAACTGCCTCTGCAGGAAATAATGATGTCAGTTAGTAAATATTCTAGTTAGTGCTCAGAAAGTGCAGAGCATAAATCAATCATGGACATCATCAAATTGTAAAAAATACCCATAAAGTAACTTAAGCAAGCTACTGGAAAGGTCATACAATATCATTTTACAAGGGTAACTGCAAATATGATTCCATCTTCACTCAGCCACACAGGATATAAATGACGAGAGAGGAACATTCACTTTGCCAGCCAGAAAAAAGTAGGTTGGATATCTAAAGCCCTTAAAATGAGAGAAATAAGAATATTCCCATTATCCATATCTATGTTATTCAAGCGAGAAAAGAGAGATGCAGAACAAAACCAACAACTTTAGAACTTCCTGTTAGTATCCCTATGTTAGCCATTGTATACGAGTAAGAAGTTTTCTTTAATTATTTACCAAAGTTTGAAATACTGGGCTTCACGGCCAATGTCAAGCCAAGAAAACAGTCATCAGGTTCAGCACCAAAATCCCACAGATTTAGCTCAAGATTTGGCTTTGCTCCTGCTGGAATAATACATGAGGAAAATGGTTCAGACACTCATCCAAATTTAGTATACAGAACTCATAAAAACTCACCTATATCGTTTAGCTTCAGCTCAAGTGGATCTTGAATTGGATGAGGAACCCACATACCCACCTGTCCAAGACGCGTTAGTAAATTTATCTATAATATAAAACAAAGCACAAAATCAGAAAAGAAAGAACATAATTACATGGAAAAATGGATGTTGCAATGACTGCTCAGCAGTTGGTCTCTTTAGTGGGTCCCATGAACATAATCGCTTTGCCAAAGCAAAAGCATACAAGAAAATAAATCTAGAAAAATCAATAACCAAAAAAGGCACCTGACCAAATAGTAATTGGCATTGAAAACTGCTGAAAGCATATTATATCAATACCCACCAGGATCAAGTCAATGGCTTCCAAGCTAGCATTAGGAATGATTTCAGATGGGTTGGTAGGCAACATCTAACCAAGAATAAGAATGAAAAAAATTAGCAGCAGCAACATTAAGTGCAAAATCTAAGCATAAAAAACACCTAGAAAACTAGCTTGCCTCTGAATAACAAATATTTATCAATCGAGAGATGTTTGTTGCTCCAGGGAATGTAGTCCAATCAGGCGTACCAAGAACACAGCATATCTTGTACAATTGATCTATTTCACTGCCAGGCAGGCATTCGTGTCACAGGATGAAATTCAATTAGTACTTCCATGCATATGAGCAGATGGACCAATAAATTCAGATCCATATAATGGAACTTTCCCAAAATTCCAAGCATACATAGGTTATTAAAGATTAATTTAGAGATATGGCAAGTTAGTGATTCCAGTTTACTTGCGCAAAAGAAAAAAGTAATTTCAAGTTCTAGAACATTACTACACAAAATTTGACATTGAAAATCTTCCTAGCCATGGAGTGCCATGTAACTATGACAGCATAAAAAATCTGCGTGTGGTAATTGGTATTGTTGATTGAGGCATAGGGAGCAGTGGATTTCTGAAGAATCAGAATTAAATTTATCTGTCTTTCATACAAAGGACATGCAACTTAAGGTAATAAAAAATCACCTTTCACCAGGGAAAATAGGGGACAGCGTGAATAACTCTGCTAGTATTGCACCAACTGCCCACATATCTACATTTAATTTCCGTTTCCAATTTTAGAAATCAATCAATGAAGAAATAAACTATAAAAATGGTCTGTGAGATCAATGCATAAAATAGAGTGGCATTACAGATTAACCAAAATCAACTTTTTTGCACCTTGCAGGAATGAGAAGCATCATTATACACATCATATCACATTCATTTAACTTGTATGTGAATCCTAATTTTACAATTTCACTAGAAACCATAAATATAAGCTTTTTTTCCAAGAACATATTGTGGATTTTGAAAATATGATCTGTCATCTCTTTGACAGAAGAAGGCAAAGACTTCTGCTTATTAATCAAATTCAGCTTAGAGTTCATGGTTACATAAACCGTTCATTGTTGTATAAACCAAGAAGAAAAGAAGCTCGAAATCCTTAAGCAGACCCATTGGCATATACAATCCTTTTTTTTTCCAATTGAGGGTATGTGATGGCTTCATATTAAGCCAGTTCTTATTAGGAAAAACCAAATTGGAGGGCCAGGTTCTGCCAATTTGTTCAGAGGAAAAATAAACAAACTTTAGCTAGGGAAATGATGGGAAGAAGGGAACACACCAATTGCAGGAGTGTATGTTGAGGACTGCAACAAAACTTCAGGAGCTCGGTACCTGGCAACATGCTCAACCAAGATACAGCATGAGATAAACAGTATTGACAAAGGTATTAAAAAATAATTACATAAATGTAAGCACACACTGGCCACAAAAGAAAAAAAAAGTCAGCATTTAAAGATTGCTTACCACCGTGTGGAAACATATTCTGTGTAAGGAGGCAATGATGAAACTTCTCTAGCCAGTCCAAAGTCAGCAATTTTAAGAACATCATTTGTCACCAGCAAATTCTCTAAGGTCAAAAGGTCTTTAGTCCATAATTTTCCATGAAGATGAAAACAGCAATTTAAACCACAAAATGCATAAAATGTAGATGATAAATGAACTAATTTTACCAGGTTTTAGATCTCGATGAAAATATCCATTCCTGTGCATGTGAACAAGACCTTGCAACAAGTGAGACAAAAAATTTCGTATCTGCTCTTCTGTAAAAGGTCTTTCTCGTTCTCTCATAATTTGGTACAGATTATATTCCTGGTTAGATAAAGTCCAGAATCAAGAATTAGCCATTAATGAACAATCAATTATTCAGCTGTCAGTTTCAAAGCATGATATTCCTATGTATGTAAGAAGAACGAGAACTAGCATTTATAACAGTGGCGATTGTCAGAGATGCATCTAAACATCTCATGGAATATATGACCCGAGGAGAAGGATTCACACAGTAACCCTCACCTAGTTTGGGATTAAGGATTATTTGAACATCAATCAAGGTTCATTTCAAAATAATGCCATATAGCAACCATATATCATGCTTCAGTGCCACTTGTCAGTAATCATGATTCATGACATTCTATCATTATAAGATTACAATTCCCTGTATGGATTTCAAATAAAACATAAAGCATCCATCAAAAGTAGTTAAACTGGGGAGACAAGAATCCCTCACCATATATTCAAAAATGAAGAATAGCTCATTGTTTTCCCTTACAACTTCCTTCAACTTTATGATATTGGGATGGTTCAGTTTACGAAGGGCCTGCAGAAGATAACATAAGCTTGGTATTTTATTCACCATATACAAGAACATTGTGACAAACATACAAAATCAATAAACAATCATACCTTTACTTCTCTCAAGTTCATGCATTCTTCCCAGAAATAGAACTTTCTTTTCATTTTCTTCACAGCAACCTAAAAGCATAGGGCGAAATTATAATTTAAATGACCCAACTAGAGTCATGAATAAACCAAATTTTCCATAATTATGTAAAACACTGTCAATTTTCTGTAAGCAATATTATCGCAACTCAACTCAACTAAACAAAGTCTTAATTCCAAGTCAATTGGAGTCGGCTATATGGATTCTTCTTTTCCACTCGATACGATTTAGGATTATCTTCTCTGATAGATGTAACATCATAAGATCATTTTAGACCACCTTTGACCAAGTCAGTTTAGGCCTACCTCTGACTCTCTTAGCTATATCTACTCTAACTTGTTTGGTTTTTCTAACCGGCGCATCGCTAGGTCTTTATTTCACACGACCAAACCATCTCAATCTATGCTCTTTTATCTTATCCTCAATAAGTGCTATCCCTACTTTTTCTATAATGCACTCATTGCGGATTCTATCCATCCTAGTATAACCACACATCCATCTTATCATTCTCTTTTCTGCAACATGCATTTTACTCATGTGCTGTCCTTTTATTGCCCAACACTCACTACCATACATCATCGCAGGCCGTATTGCAGTGCTGTAAAATTTTTCTTTTAATTTAATTGGCATCTTTCGATCACATAAAACTCTTGTAGCACCCCTCCACTTCATCTAACCAGCTTTAATCTTATAATTTACATCTTCACAACTCTCATCTTCTTGAAGAATGGAGCCAAGATATTTAAAATAAGTACTATGAGATACTGCTATTCTGTCTAAAATAATTTTGCCTCTTTCTCTATTCTCGCTATTAAATCAACAATGCATATACTCAGTCTTAGTCCTACTTAGCTTAAAATCTTTAGATTCCAAAATGTTTCTCCATAACTCCAACTTTTGACTTACTCTTGCTTGAGTCTCATCTATTAATATAATATCATCTGCAAACATCATACACCAAGAAATGTCATCTTGTATATGTCTTGTTAGCTCATACATGACTAAGACAAAAAGATAAGGGCTCAAAACTGAATCTTGGTGTAATCTAATAGAAACGAAAAAATTCTTAGTATCCCCTTCCACAGTGCGGACACTAGTGATGACTCCCTCATACATATCCTTCAAAACTCGGATATATCGTATAGATATTCCCTTATGCTTAAGGACCTACCATAAAACTTCTCTAGGGACTCTATCATACATATTTTCCAAGTCAATAAAACTATATATAAGTCCTTCATCTCTTTGTACTTTTCCATCAAATCTATTATAAGAAAAATAACTTCCATAGTTGATCGACCAGGCATAAAGCCAAACTGATTTGAGGAGATACAAGTATCTAACAATAAACGGTGTTCCACAACTCTCTCCTACAATTTTATAGTATGACTCGTAAGCTTTATACCTCTATAATTTGTGCAATTCTGAATATCTCCTTTACTCTTAAAAATAGGTATCAAATTACTTTGTCTCTATTCATTGGGCATTTTCTTTATGCTTAAGATCTTATTGAACAAAGATGTCAACCATGCAACTCATGTATCTCTCAAACATTTTCAAACCTCAATAGGTATCCCATCTGGTCCAAGGCTTTACCAACTTTCATCCTCTTCAAAGTTTCCTTAACTTTCGAAAACCTAATTCGTCTAGTGTATTTAACATTTTTCTTTAGCCTAACGTCTAAACCCTCAATGTTACCACTATGGTTACCATTAAGAAGTTCCTCAAAATAGCTTCTCCATCGTTTCTTAATATCCTTTTCTTGAACCAGAACCTTATTCTCTTTATCTTTAATGCACTTAACTTGGTTTAAATTACGACATTTTTTTCCCTTATCTTAGCCAATTTATAGATAGTTTTTTCCCTTTCTTTGTTCCAAGTTTCTCATACAAACTCTCTAAAGATTATGCTCTTGCTTAACTAACTGCCTTTTTAGTATTTTTTTTTCGCTTGTTTGTACTGTTCAAAAGCATCATTGTTATTTCACTTGGGCAAACTCTTATACCATTCCCTTTTACTTCTTACAACTTTTTGCACTTCCTCATTCCACCACCAAGATTCCTTCGAGGAATGTCCACACCCTTTAGATTCTCCAAGAATCTTTCTAGCTACTCCTTTAATTTTTGTAGACATGCCTATCCACACATCATTTGATGATATACTCACATCTTCCTCTCACCCTCCAGCTTTGGCTAACTCATTCTTGAACAACAATTGTTTTCCACCTTTTAAAGTTCACTATTTAATCTAAGGAATATTGTTCCTCCTTGGCCTACTAGTCAACCTCTTAAACTTGATATCCAAAACCACTAACCTATGTTGAGTGGTCAAAGCCTCACCTAGAATAACCTTACAATCCTTGCATTGAGTTCGATTGGTTTTTCTTGTGAGTATGAAGTCAATCTGACTTCTATTTTGCCCACTTTTAAGGTCACTAGATGGGATTCTCTTTTTATAAAATAATGTGTTTGTCAGAATCAAACCATAGGCTAAAGCAAAATCAATGATACTCTTACCTTCTTCATTTCTAATTCCAAAACTATACCCTCCATGTACCTCCTCAAAATCTACTTTGTCTTTTCCTACATGTCCATTTAAGTCTCCTCCTATAAAAATGTTTTCATCATTTGGAATCCCTCGCATAAGTTCATCCATATTATCCCAAAATTTTTGCTTGCTCTCATCCTCTAATCAAAATTGAGGGGCATATGCAATAACTATGTTGATGGTCTCATTCTGGAGCACAAATTTAATTGAAATAATCTTATTACTTACTCTTTTCACCGCTGCAACCATCTCCTTTAGGTTCGTCCAAAATTATACCTACTCAGTTTTTATTTCTATCTGTACCTGTATACCACACTTTATACCCAGTATTTTCAACTTCTTTA
This sequence comes from Garcia nutans, assembly GCA_947685225.1. NCBI lineage: Eukaryota > Viridiplantae > Streptophyta > Magnoliopsida > Malpighiales > Euphorbiaceae > Garcia > Garcia nutans. The sequence continues at coordinate 2,021,946 of CANTUV010000076.1, forward strand.
CTTTTTTTCTCCAACCCATTTAGTCTCTTGAATACAAGCAATACTAATTTTCTCTCTCCATAGTATCAACAAGTTCTCTCAGTTTACCTGTAAGAGATCCAATATTCCAAGTTCCTATTCTGATCTTACTCCCTACTTGTTCTTTCATATGCTTCTTCCTATAGAATCTTTTACCATTATCTGAACATGTATCTGTCGTATTACTCGTATTTTAGACTAACTTCTTTACCCACACCCGTCTATGATGTGAGAATCCTTGTTTATTATGTACCACATCCGGGTGCCGACATGACGCGTCGCATTCGGGGAACGCCCTACACCCTTGCTTATTCTTCACTGCATTCGGGCTCTGAGGTAGCGCATCGCAAGTAAAGAACGCCCTAACGATATTATTATTAGAATCCATATCATGAAATGTGTCAAAAATTTTACGCTGGCTGTTACCTACCGCAACCCTCCTCATTTATCCAGACTTGCGACCGGCTATACACAAAAAACTCATGTATAGGCAGAGAAAGAAAAAAAAAATACATGAGTAACGGTACGGAAGAGAGAGAGTTCTTGATAATTGGACCAGAATACTAGCTAGTTCAGTTAATAGGCCTCAACAACAACAACAACAACAACTAAGCCTTAGTCCCAAACAAGTTGGGGTCGGCTGTATGGATCCTCAACAAAATAAGCTCAAAAGAAACCAAAAAAGATATTCCAGCCTTAGGCCCCTTCCAAGACACGGATTTTACGTCTCCATTCAAGTCTGTCATTAATCAAATTCGCATCAAGATCTAAGGCACGTAAGTCTCTTGCTATCACCTCATTCCACACAGTTCTAGGTCTTCCACGACCTCTAGCCCCCTCAATCAACAAATTCTCACACTTACGAACCGCAGCATTAGGAGGTCTTCTTAAAACATGCTTATACCATCTAAGTCTTCCTTCCCTCACCTTATCTCCGACATCCGCTACTTGGACTTTTTGTTGAATATGAACATTCTTAATTTTGTCCAGTCTGGTATGTCCACACATCCATTTTAGCATCCTCATTTTTGCCACACTCATCTTATGCAAATGTTGTCCCGTTGGTGCCCAACGCTCACTACCATAGAGCATCGCAGGTCTAACAACCGTCCTATAGAATTTACCTTTCACTTTCAGAGGTATTTTCTTATCACATAAAACCTCAGTCGCACCCTTCCACTTCAACCACCCTACCTGTATTCTGTGAGCCGCATCTTCATCTATACGGCCATCATTCTGGAACACCGAACCCAAATATTTGAACTGCTTGGTTTTAGGAACCAAAACTCCATCCAACTTAACCTCATGTTCCTGCTTCTTCCTTAGACTGAACTCACAGTGCATATATTCCGTTTTACTCCTACTTAACTTAAAACCCTTGTCCTCAAGGGTTTTTCTCCACACTTCCAACTTACGGTTTACACCAGCACTAGTCTCATCAATTAAAATAATGTCATCAGCAAACAACATACACCAAGGAACATCGTCTTGTATGCTTCTGGTTAGCTCGTCCATAACCAGGGTAAATAAATATGGACTCATGGCCGAACCTTGATACAATCCGGTAGTAATGGGGAAAGCCTCAGTGTCTCCACCAGGTGTTTTCACATTAGTGGATGCATTCTCATACATGTCCTTGATGATGTTAATATATTTGCCGCTGACTCCTTTTCTCTTCAAAACCCACCATAACACTTCTCTTAGTACTCTATCATAGGCTTTCTCCAAGTCAATAAATACCATGTGGAGATCTTTCTTCTTCTATTGATACAATTCCATTAGTCTTCTTAGAAGAGAAATAGCCTCCATGGTAGATCTCCCTGGCATAAACCCAAACTGATTCTCCGAAACTCTTGTAAGCTTCCTCAATCTGTATTCAATAATCCTTTCCCATAATTTCATAGTATGACTCATAAGTTTGATACCCCGATAATTTGTACAGCATTGAATGTCTCCCTTATTTTTATATATGGGTATCAGGATACTCTTCCTCCAGGCATTCGGCATCTTACGTCCTTTCACAATAGCATTAAAGAGTTTAGTTAACCAGGCAACTCCTACCTCTCCAAGATTCTTCCAAACCTTTATAGGAATACCATCCGGGCCACAAGCTTTACCAACTTTCATATACTTCAAGGCTTCTCTTACTTCACTATGCAAGATCCTCCTAGACCAGCTGATATAACCATTTGTTGCAACTCCTACCTCTCCAAGGTTCTTCCAAACCTCTATAGGAATACCATCCGGGCCACAAGCTTTACCAACTTTCATATACTTCAAGGCTTCTCTTACTTCACTATGCAAGATCCTCCTAGACCAGCTGATATAACAATTTGTTGCAAGAAGACCTTGAAAATCTTGTTCATGTTCAGGGTTGAATAACTGCTCAAAATAAGCCTTCCACCTCTCCTTAATCTCAACATCTCCTGTCAACACCAGTTAATAGGCCTCAAGAAACCAAAAAATAAAAATTCTCCTTTTACTACAACTATCTACGATTTGCCTTAACCTTGTTATAATTCTTTAAAGAAATAACTGTTAACCTCATTTTTCATGAGAATGAGATATCTCACATATTTATAAACTAGATGCTAAAGTTTGAACATGTCAGACATGGACGTGTCTGTAAAATAGAATGCTATCTTGATATCATAAAACCATTAGCAATGTTAAATATTAGTCAAAACCCTTCTCTTTCTTTTGACATGTAATTTGCAACCAAAGTTAGATTAGATGTAAATTCTTTCCTTTCTCATTTTATTTTCGCATTTTGAATGCTTTGTTATATATCTCTATTTGTTAGCTAATTTTATGATTCCCACTCTAGAAAGTCAAATTGGAAAACACGAGTCTCTTACAGTCTCTTATCTTAGACCTGTTATATGTGCCTGGAATTTCTCACATTAAATTGCAGTCGATTATTTGGTCAGGTTTTGAATAATTGCACATAATTTGATAATCCGAGTTTATATAGTTATCATGGTATGGCAAGCAAGGCTATTTTTGACCTGAATTAGAAACTAAAAAGTTAATCATACTGCAAACACTATCTAAATGATAACCTTCTAGGCAATGAATTTTCAAGTGATAAATATGAACCAATAAAAAATAATAAGCAGAAATAAACAATTAAATATTCTATGTACAATAAAAGCTAAACAAGTTACCACTGTAAAGCGATCCTTACAATTTCATATGTTTCCGTATTGATAGCCTTGAACACACTACCACAAGTACCATCACCAAGCTCCTCCAAAATTTTATATCTCGTGTAGAGAAGAATAAGAAGTGAAATTTTATTCCAGGAGCACACAAGCATTAGAGAAGAAGAGAAATCTTATACAATCAAGTGAACTGACAAGCTACTTACCTTTCCATTGTTAGAATTGTAGAAGATGACAAACAAAAAATTTGTCAATGAACTTCTAAGAACCTCCTAATAGAGGTGTCTACTCTGCCAACAGAGCATGAACTACCAATTTCAATATACGGTCTAGCGCTGAACTGTAGCTTGTTATATACAACATCGGAAGAAACCTGATTCTCATTGTAGGAGTAATTAAATATTGGCCAAAATATTATCAACATACTTAAATGCAGCTTCTACAAGCTGCAACAAGCTGGTATCATCTAAAATCACCAGTCTTCGATCTCTGTTAAACCTCTATACAAGCAATATGTGTCAAGTTAATATGTGAACCTATATCTTTTCAGTTTACTTCCAGCAATGCCCATCTGTCAAAAACTTGTGCTGCGCCGCCAACAAATAAGAAAAGGAGAAAACAAACTTAATAGAAAGTCAAGAAAAGCAAACCTTCCAAATGAAAACTGAAAAAACAAAATGAGCAGTACACTAGACAAATCATGAAAATAGATCCAGCTCTTTTCCTGTTTATTTGATTGCTCATATTACAAAAGATCCACCTCCATTATTTCAAAGTTACAAGAAATATATCAGCGATGAATAATGTTTACCTATTACATATTTACATTAACACCATCAAAAAAGAATAATAAAACCTGTTTGAATCCTAAATGGAAAATCATTCCTCTAACCGAAACAATAAACCCGTAATGAACATCCAGATAATATCATTTAGTAATAATAATTAAAGCAATAATATGGATTAATAAACAGCTTAAAAGGTTAATTATTTTCAGTTGGTTGCTGAAAATTTGCGAAAGCTACAAAAGAAAAATCTTAAGGTATAAGCTGCCAATCAAACCTCTTCAAGTAAAGCCTAATTCAGCTAATAAGTTAATCTAATAAAGCTTTATTTCCTCTTTGTTTCACTAAATAAACAAAAGAACAAAATGACTTCAATTTTCATATTTGCATTATGTTTCTTCTCATCTTCTTGGGCTTTCTCGGCAGCCAAAAAGAGCTCAGGATCAAAATCAAACTACATTTTAACTTGCACGAAAAGTTACAGCTCCAGAAAAGAAAAATAAAGCCGGAAACTCAAAATTCATAAAATCATACACTAAAAATTGGAAAATGAAGGATCAAGAAAGAAGCAAAAACTCACCATTTGAAGCCAATTAGAAAGCAATTAAAAACACACAGAGATCTAAGAACTGGTATTCATCACCAATGCCTAGGCGGTTTCGTTAAAAACAAAGAAAAAAGAAATTTCAGAGAGAGAGAGAGAGAGAGAGGAGAGAACTAGATTACTGGCCAAACCATTACACAAGGGATTCCGCAGAAGAAGCAAAAGAGAAGAAACCAAAGAAATATTAAAATATTGGGTATATTTATTTATTATTTAAGAAATTTATTTTTTCAAATAATTAAAAAATTTTAATTTTTTTTTAATTGAGAAAAATGGGAAACGAAGAAAATGCTTGGTTGTGGTGGGGAAGGGATGTGGTCCCCATATTGATATGGTAGTGGCACTATTTTTTTTCTCAAGTTGAATTACTAAAATCTCCCTTAACGACTTGTATATTTTGGGAATATCCTTTTCAAAATGACGAATATTACCCCCGAGAGTGGATAGGGCCTCTTGGGGACGGTGACGTTGACGTTGTGGGACTCAGGCGTCCTTAAGAAAAAGAGCTTGGGCTTTTGGAAAATTTGAATCTGCCCTTGGTTTTTAGGGTTTGGCTTGTTGTGTGATGGATGCGGTTGGATATTACAGCCCGATCCGCAAACCGGTTTATTTATGTTTTGGGATTTGCTTTTTTGTTTTGCAAGAACACAGAACATTAGTGCTTTCCTGGTAGAATAATGACACGTGTATGAGATCAAGAGGATGAGGATGACTTTCTATTTTCACATATGATACGATATGACGTGGATAACCATGCTAAGAAAAAAGGTGTACATTTTTTTTTCTTAAGTTGATTTATTTGGCTGACTTCGTCCTCAAGTCATGGGATTCTATATTTTAATTTAATTTATTATTTATTATCAATCATGCCAAGTTGTTATATTAGGATATTTTGAAATTCGTTAAAATAAAAAAAATATATTCCTAATTCACAGAAATTAAATTTTAAAAAATCAACAATTATCATTTTTTTCCTGATTAATATGAATATTAGTTTCTAATTCTCTTTAAAAATAAATATTATTATGTAATTAATTTAAAAAAATACACCCTCAATCAAATTTTTTTAAAATTTTTATTTTTTATTAAAAATATTTTAATTATTTTATTATAAACTTATGATAAATTTATTATAAATTATATAAAATTTATAAACTTATAATAAATTTATGATAAATTCATTATAAATTTATTATAAACTTATTTTAAACTAATAAAAATATGATATTTTGATAAATATTTTATAAATTTTAATATTTTGATAAATAATTTATAAATATGATAAAATTAAAATTATTTTTAATTATTTTTATATTTTTATCAAAAATCTATTAATTTATGGTATTTTGGATCTCCAATTTCTTAGAGTAGGTCGTTTTTATTACTGGTAGTAATTTTTATATGTAATTTTATAAAGTATTCACTTTTTCTGAATTTGTGTTTCCCAAATCAATGATAAACCAAACCTATTCAGTTGCGATTAATCCTATTTCCTTTTCTTTTTTGGCATGCATTAAGAGTATATACAATAATGTACCTTACAATTTATTTTATTATTTATGAAAAAATTTAAGTAAAAATAATTAAACTCAGAAATAATAAAAATCAATACAATAAATTAAAATTTTACATTGTTGTATTATTAATAAAATTAAAATTTACAATATTTAAGAATCAATTATATTTTTAACCAAAAAAAAGTTTTTTAAATGTAAGATTTATTTATCAATAATTTAAATGTTAATTATATAAATAAATATAATCTGAAAATTTGTTAAATTATTTATTAATGCAAATTATTAAAAACTAATTAAATCAATATTTGCATAATGTATGGGCTATTAAGGATAATGTCACATTGATTGAGAATAAAAAATTATAAAGGTTAACATAAAGTGATAATATATAATTTGAGCGTTTAGTACTAGAATTTTGAGTTAATAATAATATTCAAATATACTAATATATATTGTGTTTATTTGTATTTCGATTTTCTAATACTTCATTCATAATAATAAATAATTAATAATAAAAAAATAAGATGGCCATAAGAGTAGTAATAAATAAAAACTTTAACAAAAATTTCTTCTAATATTTTATAAACATTTTTTCAGATAATATATTCTGTAAACATTTTTATTGTAAGGAAAACAATATGTGCAACTCAATTTTTTTGCATCTTTAAGGAAAAACAATGTAATATTAATTTATTCAAAACATGAAAAATACAATACAAGATACACAAATCGTCAAATGCTTATTCTACTCTACCATCCACCTTTACATATATATACAAAATTGAATCTGTAAAATCCACCTAATTAGAATATATACTTCTCGAAATCTTATAAAAATGCTTATGTAACACAATTTCATAGTAGTAAGCAGTGTCAGGAAAATATTTTCAATCTAAGGCTCTATAATGACCTTTCCAGTAGCATGACTTTCAATGCTCTTAGCCCAACCATCTTCAGCCTCGCTCAAAGGATGCTTTGAGTCAATAACTGTTATAAGTTTTCCTTCCTTCACCAATTTAACAAGAAAATTCAGCCTCTTCTTGTCTACAGTAGACCAAACCAGTGGCAGCATCTGCTTCTTGGAGAAAGTAAGTTTCTTTAGAGCAAAATTGAACATAGTGCTAGGGCCTGGAGTAATATCAACAACTTTCCCAATTTCACTCAAATTAGGCTCAAAAGTGCTCAAAGATATACCACTTACACAGTGAATAACAACATCGTATTTCCTACCAGATGGGCTCTTTAGAGCTGCCCCTCCACTGTCTTGTAATCAAGAACCTCATCAGCCCCTAAACTCTTAACAAGTTCAATGTTGCGAGCTCCGCAAGTGGCTGTCACATGAGCATTTGCAAGCTTTGCAAGCTGAACTGCATAATGACCCACACCACCTGCTGCACCAGTTACCAGAATGTTTATCTTGTCGCCACTTCCATCAAGCTTGATCCCTGCAGACTGCGTGAGAGCATGGTAAGCTGTAACACCAGCAACTGGTAAGGCTGCGGCTTCAGCTGCTGAAACTTCAGGTGGCCTTGCTACTGTCAAGCTTTCCTTAGCCACTGCATACTCAGCTAGTCCACCTCCATTCTGTCATTAATATTAAATAACATGATTACTCATTGGAAAATGAAAAGATGGATATATTGAAAAACAAACATAAAAATTTGCCATAATTGTGACTTTTATCCCATCCAAATCTATGTTTAGAAGCAACTACAGCTATGATTGTAAATAGTGAAGAGGAGGTAAACAAGGCCGACTATGATTGGTCAAAGATAGAGCACTTACAACATGACCAAGAAAAGCAGCTACTTTATCACCAGTTCTGTAATTCTTAACTTCTGCTCCAACCTCTACAACTTCTCCTGCTACATCAGTGCCTGTTGGAAAAAAAAAAAAAAGGAAATTAGACATATGGGTTTATTTGGGTTCATGAAATATATCAATACATGACAAAGAATATGTTTATAAATTTGAAGAACCTATTTATCTATAATAAATCTATGAAGGATCGATCATATGATAGCAGAATTTAAAAGGGCAAATATACTTGAACTAAATTGCCAACAACGAAGATTCAATTACCAGGAATGTGAGGGAATCTACGAGGCAAAAACAAAGGCCGCAGAATGCCTTTTTGAATCTTCCAATCAACTGGATTTATAGAGGTTGCTTCTAATTTTATCAAAATCTCATCTTTCTTTGGTGTGGGGATTGGAACTTCAACATTCTGCAACAACCCAAAATTGCATATATATATATATATATATATAAAGTCAGGTATTACTGAATTAAGCTTTTTAGACTAATAAAACCATTAATAAAGAAATATAACAAAAATTAAAAGGTGAACTTCAAACCGGCTGCTTCTCCACCATAACTATCGTATCGAACGACGTCCATTAACTTCCCAGGCATTTTCAGCAGAACCGACGCCGTTTAGACAGAGAGAGGCTAGACCCGACGGCAACGCTTGCAAGAAGAGAAGATACAGAGAGAAAATTCAAATTTTAAAATAGATTAAAAGCCAACCTCACAAAAAGTCATAATTGGTTTTTTCTTTTTTTGTTGGACTTTTTTTTGGCCGGGTTTGATGACCAATGACTATTCGCAGCTACTGACCACGTGAATGACTAAAACTTCTGCAATCAAATGCATTTCAATTTATATATAAAAAAAAGCATTTCAATTTTATTATAATTAACATTTTCTATCTTAATTATTCAGAATTTTAATAACCCTTTTAATTTCTCAATTAATTTAATTATCATGGTTAAAAATATTAATTTAATTTCAGTTATATAATGTTTCCCAAAAAATCGAAGTATTTTGTTATAGATAATAGCTCAAATGTTTTTCACCTAATATTTTTTAAAATGCAATAAATATTGTTAAGCCATTAAGAATAATATCAAATCTAATGTAAATTACACTTTTATAATCATACAGATTAATATATAACATAATAATAATAATACTAATTAAAGATGATATTAAATTTTTTATGGACAACCCATAAATCTAATTAAATTAATGAAAATAAACACAATCACGACAACATGCGTGGAGATTTTAGAAAAGATTTTAAAAACTACGACATGATAAATTAATAATTAAGATTAAATTTTTCAAAAGGTATAGATGTAATTAATCTCGCAAAATAAATACCCCTTTCATTTGAAATACATCATTATTGATGTTCAAAATATTCAAGAATTATTCTTTATGTAACTATCTAACTGATAATTATACATAAAAATATATATGAAATTATTCGAAAATTATAAAAAATAGAAAAAACTTCAGACTATTTACAAATGTAAAACGACTTTGGATTATTTGCAGATGCAGTCTACAGGGCTCATATATCACACCTGCATACAGTTTATTAATTCAACAACATCATGTTTATCTAAGGCTCCACAATGATTTTACCAGTTGCATGGCCATCAATACTCTTAGCCCAAGCTCAAGGGATGCTTTGAGTCAATAATGGTCTTAAGCTTCCCTTCACCAGATTAACAAGATAATCCAAGTTCTCTCTCTTGGCAGACACAGCTAGCGGCACCAGCTGTTTCTTGGAGAAGGTAATTTTCTTTAGAGCAAAAGTCATCAAGGCACTGGGGCTAGGAGTAATATCTATCACCTTCCCATTTTCACTCAAATTAGGTTCAAAAGTACTCCAGGGAATCCCAGAGGCACACTGGATTACAGCATCATACTTCCGACCAGATGGGCTCTTTAGAGCTGCCCCCTCCGAGGTCTTGTAGTCGAGAATCTCATCAGCCCCTAAACTCTTTACAAGTTCAATGTTGCGAGCCCCACAAGTGGCTGTCACATGTGTGTTCCCGAGCTTTGCTAGTTGAACTGCATATTGACCCACACCACCAGATGCAGCAGTGATCAGAATGTTTTTCTGGTCACCACTTCCATCAAGCTTGATTCCAGAAGCCTGAGTGAGAGCTTGGTGAGCTGCGATACCAGCAACTGGCAATCCTGCAGCTTCAGCTGCAGAAACTTCAGGTGGCATTGCAACTGTCATGCTCTCCTGAGATACTGCAAACTCAGCTAGTCCACCTCCACTCTGTCATTAGCATAACATAGCATAGAAACTAAGGGGTAGAAAAGATAGATATAGAAGAAATAAAATATTTTAATATATAACAAAATATAACATGTTCATCAATATGCTACAGTAGTATTTTCAGCCTATCCACAATTATTTTAGAAGCAACAAAAGATGCAAACTGCAATGAGCATATCATATTCCATAAAGAAATGATTCAGATGAGTCCGCCATATGAAAGTTATTGGTACTAAAAGTAGACATATTATACAATTGCTGGAATGGGCAACGATCTGGACAATATAAAGAGCAGGAAAAGAAGGAAAAAAAAACCTTGAATTCCATCCCTCAAACAAGAAAGGAAAAATACTTCAGGAAAACATAGAGAGCGTAACTTTTGATGATGGTCAAATTGCTTAAATCATTGCATTATTTGTTCCCATAATCGATAGTCAGAGAAGATTTGAAAAAAACTTACTCAATTTGGCTCCATCAACTAACTAGTCAACCAGATCAAAAATCAATTGTGGTCAATAGTGCAATGAAATCTAAAAACTCCCTCAACAGCATGTTGCTCCAAGTTCAACGCCCATGATAAGTAGTGCATGGTTTACAAGATCTAAAAGCAAGGCGACGAAGCAAATTATTTTGTAAAATGCTATCATTCTCTGCAACTTTGCAGCATATAAAATCTCATGAAAACTAGAAGGATTTTGACCCTGTTGAATATCCAAAGGGCATAATTGACTAACACCATTAAGCATATGCTTCTCTGATACGAGGAAGCTGAGGTTACATTCAAAGAAGAAATATGTAACTTCCTAGGAGGACTGAGTTGCCCTTTGATGAAAATTTATTTCACGATGAAGGTCATTGATTTCACTGGTTCCCTTGCTAGAGTCCCAAAGGTTTGCTACTTAGAGGACAGAACATTTAGCTATAAGAAGTGCGGACACTTGCAAAAGGTTCATTTCAATTATAGGAAAAGTGACAATGAGATTCAGAACATCTTAACTTTTTTACATCAATGTGCCCCCCTTTGTTTCTCATCCACAGCGATTAACTTAAGACATTTACAATTTCAATATAGTAATTTTGATACTTCTAACTCAATCATGGATACCTTACACCCTCAAGAACTGAGAGTAGATTTCAGAAATAGTGAAATACTTGAAAGACTTAATAGTGAAAAGTAGGGGAAACAACACCAATAAATTAGTTGATGATTTAGCACTTACAGCATGGCTAAGCTTAGCTACAACTTTATCACCAGTTTTGAGATTTTTGACTTCAGGTCCAACCTCTACAATCTCTCCTGCCACATCAGTACCTGTTGCACCAAACAACTTCCTCATCAGAAAAAATAATGTCATCACAAATCACTCCTTTCCCATTTTCAGATCACATGTATGAACACAATTACATGTCAATTTAACATAAAAGGCTAACCACAGAGATTAGATTTTCCCCCAAACAACAATAGCAAAGCTATAGCATCACAGGCAAGTATTTAAAAAGATGAGCAAACGAACATATTGATTTAGATCATGTGATATACATCCAAGAAGACGGAAAAATCAAATAAATCCCGTATAAATTATTTCAATCTCCAATCATCTCATCCTAAAATGAGACGCATCAAATAGAAAATTAAGAAAAAAAAATGTAACCTATAAAAAGATCTTTCATTTTGCGTGACCTTGCATTGTTTAATAACTTGAATAATATTCATGCAAACCCTCCTGATCCTGAAGGATTGCACACATGAATGGTGGATCCTGCAGACGGGGATGGCAGCTGCCCATCAAGTTTTTTTGAAAACACTTAATATTTATTGAAAAATGAAGTAAATTTTTTTTGAAAAATGAAGTAATTTTTTTTGAAAAATGAAGTAAATTTTTTTGAAAAATGACTTCTCTTCCCTCCTCTTCAAAACTAAGATGTTATATCCGACAATAGTGAACATAAAGACACATATGACAAATTAAGATTCATTTACCAGGAATTTGCGAGGAATAAAAGGCCGAAGCATGCCCTTTTGAATTTTCCAATCAACTGGATTTAAACTAGTTGCTTCCAACTTGATCAAAACCTCATCTTTCTTTGGAGTAGGAATGGGAACTTCAACATGCTACAACAGCCAAAAAGTACATATTGTACTAAATTAAAATACTTAGCTTCCACATGTAATTCAAGTTCAAGAATCTACCAAAGATGAAAGAGACCAATAAAATTCACAAATAGATCAAACATTCACAACATTAATAAAATCAAGAAATTATCAAATAACAAAGACTAACTTAAATTCATCTAAAAACTCAAATTATTTGGAGCTCTTTCATTACAATAACAACAGAAAATATATAATAACAAAGAAGAACAAGTAATTAATCATCTAATATAAAGATAATAGGTAAGATCAAATTAAAAAAGGACCTTTAAAACAGCTGCTCCACCACCATAACTATCGTACTGAACTGCGTGCATTAGCTTCGCTGCCATATCGTATTGAACAGCAACGGAATTAGCGACTATATAAGAGTGGGTAAAATTTTCATAAATACAGTTAGCGGATGGCCAGAGAAAAGGGGGTCGCGCTTCCTCATTTACGTATATTAGCTTACGATCGGCTGATCAGGGGTCGTACGCACGACCCTCTGATTTCGCCACTGATACTGAAAGATCCGGCGCCGTTTGAAAACAGAGTAGAAGTCAAAAGTGGAACATCAGACTCAACTCTGATGCTTTTTGATGTTGCTTTGCTACGAAACTGACTGTTACAGACACTGTAATTGACTAAAATGTCCCTAATATCTAACAAAATATATCTTCTTTTGCCTCGTGTCTATCGTGAACGTCCACGCCATTATCCACATACCGCTGCTATCTCATATATTTATATATATATATATATATAATTTAAAAGTCAAATTGTAATCGCTGGTGAACAGTGATATCAATTTCAAGCTCACTTTTTAATTTGTCTCTTATATATATATACACTTTAAGTTCTTTTATTTATTTTTTTCAATTTTTTAGTATATTTTGAATACAATATTTATTTTAGTTCAAGCATTAAAAATAATAATTAATATCGATTTAATAATAAATTTTTTATTTTTTTAATTTTTTAGTATAATTTGAAGACAACATTTATTTTAGTTCAAATATTAAAGAAAATAATTAATATTGATTTAATAATAAATTTTTTAATTATTCACATGTCATATATATAAATAAAAAAATTTTAAATTTTGATTAAAATTTTAATTAATCACATTTTATTTTATAAAATTAATATTAAAATTTTAATTGATTGAAGTATATTGTATATATATATATGTAAAAAATTTATTTTAAAATATTAAACTTGTTATATATATATTTTTTATTAATTATACATAGAAATAAAAAGTATCTAAAAGACTCAAATCAAAAACTTAAATAAAAATAACACATATTTTTAATCACTAAACTATATTTTAAGCCTGTTATATATTAATACCATTAAAAATAAAAATTTATCTATTAAATTTTTAATATCATTTTATTTATATTTTTTATTTTACTATTTATATATATTTGTCAATTCATTTAAAAAGTGATTATTTTCAATATACGGTTTACTTTAAATAAAGTTATAATAATTTTTTTATTAAGTATATATTTTTGAAAATATTTAAATTTTTTCACTAACCATAATTTTTTAAAATTTAATAATATTAAAAATTTATTTAAAAATAAATATAAAAAATAAGAAATTTCTTAATAATATTTCTAATATGACATTATTTTTAAGATTTACGTTAAAATGTCATAATAATATTAAAATTATATACATATTAGAATAACACATTCGTTGTATTTAGAAATATATATATTTTATTTTTTTAAAATAATATTAGTAATTTAATTATATAGAAAAAATATTTAAAATATATTATAACAGTAAAGATCAATTACTAATTTATTTTAATTAATATTGTTTATTTTTAATTCTTACTCTTATCATTAATTATTATTTTATTTTAATTAGTATTAATTCTTTTTAGCTTATACTCTTAAAATTAATTACTGTTTTATTTTAATTCATATTATTTTTTTTAGTTTTGGCTTTTGTCATTAATTACTTTTTTAATTAGTTTTTTCCTTATGTATTTATATTTTATTGTTATTTATTTTTTAAAAAAATTTATATATTTAATTTCCATTCAAATAATAATAGAATTACATATAATTTTAGCATCCATTTTTTATATATTTTATTTACTCTTTAATTTTACTTTTAACTATTATAATATATTTTAAATTTTTTTATATAATTAAATGACTAAAATTATTTATAAAATAAATAAATTATATATATTCTCTCTGCAACATAAAGACATTATGCCAGTATATATATTTTTTTGCTCTCCATCTATAACTTGAATATAGGGAATTTTACATATACATTAATAAATTCAATAACTATGTATTTTCAAAAATTGAATTCATGAATCTCTAATTTTTCTTTAATTATTTACAAATTTTATTAAAATTTATATTAATTAAAAATAAAAAAATAAATAGACTTTTATAACGTCTGACTAAAATAGTCAAAATTTCGCATAATGCCTGGTTGAAATAGTTAACATTTCTAGAAGTTTTTCTATACAAAGGTGCACTCCATTTATCCTAAATTGATATTCACGCCCTTTTTCTATCTTAAATTATAATTTTATTATTATTTTAATAAATTAATTAACATATTAAATATTTATAATATTTTTATTTAATATTATTTATTAAATATATATTATATTAAAATAAATTTATGATAAAAATATATAAATTTATATTTTTAATAAAAATAATTAATTTTTTTAATCCATATAAAAAAGAAATGATTTATTAATTTATTAATTTTATTTTTTTAATATTAATTTATTAATTATTTTAATAAATTTATATTTTTATTAATTTTTATTTTTTTAATAAAAATAATTGGTAGCAGTTTTTTAGCAGTTTATCAAATTTAGAATAGAGTGAATATTTTTTTTTATTTAATAAGAGTTGTGTGATTTGCCTATTATACTTGGACACATGTAATAAATTTATGATTTATATATCTGTTGGCAAAAAATTTGAAAAAAAAACAGGGTTGGAAGAGTAAAGGCATATAAACAGAACTAATGGTTTGGCAAATTACCAAGGAGCTGCTACTGCTTTCCAAATTTACATAATCATAAACAAATGTATATTCTACTACGCAATCCATGTCTGTGAAGATAAAAGGCTCATACACCGTCTGACAAAAGTAAACACTTGAGCAATTCAATTCAAGGACACCATATCTATCTAAGGCTCCACAAAGACCTTCCCAGTAGCATGGCCATTAATAATCTTAGCCCAAGCATCTTCAGCCTTGCTCAAGGGGTGTTTTGAGTCGATAACTGTTTTAAGCTTCCCTTCTTTCACCAGTTTAACAAGATAATTCAGGTTCTCAGCCTTGGGAAACAATAACAGTGGCACCAGCTGCTTCTTGGAGAAGGTAAGCTTCTTTAGAGCAAAAGTCATCATGGCACTAGCGCCTGGAGTAATATCTATAACCTTTCCAGTTTCACTCAAATTAGGCTCAAATGTACTCCAGGGAATCCCAGTGGTACAGTGGATCACTGCATCATACTTCCGACCAGAAGGGGACTTTAGAGCCACACCCTCTGGGGTCTTGTAATTAGTAACCTCATCAGCCCCTAAACTCTTTACTAATTTAATGTTGCCAGCTCCACAGGTCGCTGTCACGTGTGTTTCCGAGCTTTGCTAGTTGAACTGCATAGTGACCCACACCACCAGAGGCAGCAGTGATCAGAATGTTTTTCTGGTTGCCGCTTCCATCAAGCTTGATCCCAGCAGCTTGAGTGAGAACCTGGTGAGCTGTGAGACCAGCAACTGGCAATCCCGCACCTTCAGCTGCTGAAACTTCGGGTGGGTGGCCCTGCCACTGTCGAGCTCTCCTTGGAAACTGCAAACTGAGCTAATCCATCTCCTTGCTGTCATTAACATAACATGATTACTACATGATGGATATAGAAGAAAAAAAATGAACAATATATGAAATATAATCAATTTGCCAAAAAATTCTGCTTTCAGCATGCTTATAGAATTGTTTCTGGAACCAACCAAAAGATGTAAGCTACACTGACCAGGCCAGTACAGAAAGAATGATAGCCTCGCACGCGCACAGAAGACTTCAAGAAACCTAATTAAAGAATGTAAAAATTGATAATGGGCGAATTGCATAGATCCCCACATTCTTTGTTTCCATGATTAACAAATGCACCACAAAAGAGAGTGAGAGAAAGCTTGGAAAACCATGTCTAATTTGGCTCCATCAACAAACTGGTGTGATCAGATCAAATTTCAAGGTAAAATGTACATGAAAAACTAAACCACCACCATTCATGTCTATGCAACTATCTCAATCACACGTTACTCCCAAGTCCTATACTCATACTAAGTATTACATGGTTTACAATACTCATATTTGTGCTTTCGATTAAAGCAAACATGATACTTCCAACATCTTACCTTTCTTATCTCAATGATTTCTTTCCCTGAACCTCCTTCCCCTCCTTGTTTCTCATACACACTAACTGACTTAATACGCTGGCAATTTCAATATAATGATTTTGATACTTCCAATCAATCATTCCTGCCTAACAACCCCAAGGACTAAGGTGAACTTCTGATATGGTAAATTCCTAGAAATATTTTAATAGTGAAAAGAAGGAGAAAGAGCACAAATCACAATTAGTCAATATTTGATACTAAGCATAGCAACAACTTTATCACCAGTTCTGATATTTTTCATTCCTGATCCCACCTCTACAACCTCTCCTGCCACATCAGTACCTGTTGGACCAAAGGGGAAAATATAATGTCACCTCTCATCACTTTTTTTTTTCCTTTTTTTCCTCACGTTCAGGTCATCAGCATAATTCCACAAGTCAACGAAACCAAAAAGGTTAATCATATATTCCATCAAAACCAAAGAGATCAGGCAAGCATTTGAAACGGGCAGTAAAAGAAAATATCAGTTTAGACAGTGTCATAATCAAATTACACCGCACAAATGATTTCAATAGCCAATTTCGCCATTCCGAATGAATATATGTCCACTCATGTTACAAACAGCCACATCAAAAGCAGAACAACTGGATGTATCTGAGAGACACCTTGTTAGTGCAATAGTGCTTAGAATTCCAACTTGGAGAACCCAAACTCCCAGATCACTAAGGTAATAAGGAGGTTCTTTGGGGATCCAGACAGATCAAGTAAATAAATAAATGTAAATCAACCACATCACATTTCAAAGCAAACAAGTACAATGGCTGAAACAATATTCATGTACACCCTATTGAGAAATAATCTGCTAAAGGATTGAATAAATTACAAAAACATAAGAAAAAAACATATCTCCTAAGTAAATAGCATCTCTCATAGGTTATAGTAACATAGCCAACAAGAAAGATTCATTTACCAGGAATATGAGGGAATCTACGAGGAAGAAAAGGCCCCAACATGCCCTCTTGAATTTTCCAATCAACTGGATTCAGACTAGTTGCTTCTATCTTTAGCAAAACCTCACCTTGCTTTGGAGGGGGGACTGGAACTTCAACATGCTGTAACAAGCAAAAACAGTACCTACTAAACAATTAAATTTTAATCTGCTTACAAACATTTAATTTGCTTTGATTAAATTCGTTTCTATATAATATCTCCTCACAAAAAAAAAAAGTAAAATAAATGAATATGCAAGTCAAGTTCAAAAATTAACCAAAGATCACATCAATGGACAAGCCAATAAATTACACACAGGTCAAAAGTTCAAGGTTAAACATTACTAAAGTTTACTTTTTTCGTGGATGGGGCCATTGCCCATGGGGATTCAAAGACATCATTCACAATAAAACACCAGTAAGCTTTGGTTCAATTTTACTGGGTTTCTACCCAGGGGCCAGGGCTAAGTAGTTACAAGTTTAAACTTGAAGTTGAGCCTAATTAACTAGAACCAACATCAACAATTGTACAACTTCATAATGAATTACCAAATTATCAAACCTTTAACACCAAGTCTCCGTTTGGAAAAACTTAGTTAAATTACGAGCAAGAAATTAGTTCAAACACTGTCCACATGAACTCAATTTATTTAATTTTATTAATTATCTTTATTTATTTAAAATTAATGAATAAGAAACTGTAAGAGGTGACCATATATATTGTATAATTTAATTATAATTTTAATTTTAACTAAATTAAATTTTTACAAAATAATATAATTTTTATTTATTTTAAAATTATTTTTTATACTGAACGAATCAAAATTTATGAACTACCTCCAAACATAAAAATTAATAAGAGAAATTCAAATTAGATTAAAAGTGACCTTTAAAGCGGCTGCTCCTTCACCATAACTATCGTACTGAACAGCATGCATTAGCTTCCCAGCCATATTCAGAAGAAACGACGCCGTTTGAACACAAAGAGAATGATATCAGCAAAGGAGAAGTAGAAGGCAAGCTGAGAATTGCTTGTTCAGGCAGGATGAAGAGTGGATTATAATATAAAATGACTAAAATGTCCCTACTCTCAATCATATCGCTTTTTTTTTTGCTCATGCCTCGAGTTGTTCGCATTCTTTTTCGCCGTTTAGTCTGTACGGGGACCGACCTCTTACTCCCAGTTGCCGTTTTTGTCTTTCATTTAATAATAATTTTTGTATTGTAAAATATAATTCTATTAAAATTTTCAATAAAAATTTTCAGTAAGTTATTTGCAATTAGATTTCATTTGTTAAAAAGATATTTTAATTTATTCTTTTTGAAATGAGATAATTTACAAAATTTAATTTTTATATGAAAAGAAAATAATTCAAAATAAATAAAAATATACTATCCAATGAAAATTCAATTTAATTGCGGATTGATTACATATACATCCAACAATAAAAATTAAATAAAATTAATTATTTTTCTTATTATCATTTTCTCAATAGTTTATTATTGCCTGCCACACAATACGTGTTAGAACTTTTTATCAATTAAAACTTATGCGATAATCAAACAGAATAAATATATATCTAATCTTAAAAAAATTTAAGATTATTATTTAATTTTAAAAAATAAAAGTGATTAAAAATATTAAAAATAATAATAAATTTATTAATTGAGAATAATTCTAATCCAAGAAGTCAATTTTTTTTTCAAATAGAGCCTAAAATTGAAATGCCTCTTCTTTCAGAGTAGCACTAGAACGAAGCTGACAAGTTGAGGATTTGTAAGAAAGCATCATCCTGCTAATTAGAAAACAGCCCTTAAAATCATTATTTAAGCCTCCAAAACAATCTTACCAGTGGCATGGCCTTCCATACTTTGAGACCAAGCATCTTCAGCCTTGCTCAGGGAATATTTGGAGTCTATCACTGTTTTCAACTTCCCTTCCTTTAACAACTTAACAAGATAGTTCAGGTTCTCACCCTTAGGAGCCATAAGAAGTGGCACCAGTTGTTTCTTAGAGAATGTAACTTTCTTTAAAGCATAAGTCCACATTGCACTAGGACTTGGGGTTATATCTATAACCTTTCCCCCACTTTCACTTAAATTAGGCTCAAATGTTCTCCATGGAATGCCTGTTGCACAATGTATCACTGCATCATATTTCCTACCAGATGGGCTCTTTAGAGCTTCCCCGTCTGAGGTCCTGTAATCAAGAACCTCATCAGCTCCTAAGCTCTTGACAAATTCCAAGTTGCGCGCGCCACAAGTAGCTGTTACATGTGTGTTTCCAAGCTTTGCTAGTTGAACTGCATAGTGACCCACCCCACCTGAGGCAGCAGTGATCAGTATGTTTTTCTGGTCGCCACTTCCATCAAGCTTGATACCAGCAGCTTGGGTAATAGCCTGGTGAGCCGTGAGACCAGCAACTGGCAACCCTGCACCTTCAGCTGCTGAAACTTCAGGTGGCCTTGCAACTGTTAGGCTCTCATTAGCCACAACAAACTCAGCTAAACCACCTCCATGCTGTATGAAATGGAAGACATTTTCAATTGATGTATGACATCATGCATGATTAACATCCAATAGACCAACAAATGGTGCAGCTGTGTCAACTCTAAGCAATGATTGTCTACTCATTTGAGACAGAATTTTAATAGAAAAAAAAAAAAGAGTTTCAAATGAAGGCAACCTTGCATTAAGTCTAAATCATTCTGAGAATTTTTTCATAATTAAATAATTAAAATAGAAATTATTATTTTCCAATGGGTCTCAAAATGAGGAAGCATTCTAAGCATGTTGGAATGAAACTATAATCTGGCCTGACAAGAAGGCAGGGGAAAGACTTGAAATATGAGTTTAAAGATGAAAAAGAATATGGCAACAATAGATAAAAGCAACAAAAGAGAACTCAAGAATCCACCATCTAACTCAAAATGAAACCTAACTTCTAAATAGCAGAGAACTCACCATCATCCTTGCAGAAGCATGAAATAATTTCCAAGATCCCACATAATATAATGAGCATATTATTTACACATGGTTCGTGCTTGTTACTCTTGACATAGCATCATAGAAGTTGGCAGTTGCTGAAATCACCAAAGCTTAAATTTACTTGCTTTATCCAAACAGGCAAGTTAATGCAAATCTATTAGGTCGTTCTGCTTCTGTTTAACCGGATCCAGGAAATGATATAGACAGACATGAAAACTCATTCTGGAAAAGATAGATTATCTGCTCTGGAGCAACTAAGTAAAGCGCTCCTCCAAGATATTTTAATTTCACCATGGTCGTCTATACAAATTAACTTCATGCAGGATTTTAAGAGTGATGATGTTGGCACCTTTGAATTGCAATCATGTTGCTATATGTTAAATGCTTTACAGAATATGTTTGTCCTCGCAAACCTAGCTAATTATGAAGTTCGGCTTTCTCCATTTCATAATTTTATTGAATACAAAACTTGAGTTTTCTCACTTCTTTGATAAGTTCATTTATCATTGTCTCTTCTCTGGCACCCTATAATTTATACTTTATCATTTGCGTGAATGATAAAAGACATGCAGTAAATTCGAAATGCTTCCATAACTAGAGGAGTTTAAACTAGAAATATTCAATTCATTTAAGAGAGAGATCAACACTTACTAAGTGGGTAAGCAGAGCTACGACTTTATCTCCGACTTTGAAATTGGCAACCCGTTCACCAACCTCCACAACCTCTCCAGCCACATCAGTACCTGTTCCAGCAAAAGTGTTGCCAATCCAAAAAGGGGAATAACTATTAAGTAATATTAGTAATTTAGAATTATCACTTAGAGAAAAGGAATCTAACAAGTACGTTAAAAAAAAGGAGCAAAACTTCAAGAAATGATCCTTTATAGCTAAAACCAACAATAAGCAGACAGGCTTGTGATGCAGATACGTTCAACAAATTAATTACATGGATCAATCATTCCCGTTGAATAACTTTTTTTTACAAAGCTGTCAGTAAACCAGTTAGCAACTAATAAATAATATTTTTGATATTTATTTGCTCTTTGTGATCTTAAATAGAGATCTGTCTTTGATTGTGTACACATTGGTTCTGATATTATTACTACACCTTAAAGAATGACACTTATCTGATCACAAAATTTTTCCTTCAAAAAAAAAAAGAAGAAGAAGAAGAAGAAAATATAACTCTTCCCTTTCAAGTTTAGATTACCAGAAACATCTAAATTTTCTCCATATCAAACACCCAAATAAATATGATACATGTTTTAGGTCAATGAGGAGAGAAAGGTAGCACTAATAAAGACTCGCTTTCCCAACAGCTCTAATAAGTTCCTTTAGTGAGATCATTAGCTCATTCTTCAGCAAGCATGTGATCAGAATTATAAACTTGAGGTCTCATACTGATAGCATCTCTTCTAAATTCCAGCTCTAACCATCATAACATAAATTCAATTTGTGTATCCTTTTGTACATAACTAGCATACCACTCAACATTTCACAAAGCAATGCAATTCCATATGTATTAGCCAACAAACAACTAAATCATAACAGCAAAAAAAAAAGGGAGTTCAGTTATTATCAACTTTCAATGATATGAATTCACAAAAGAAACGCTAAACGTGAATAGGTCAAATTAGCTAGCCGCCTATAATGAGATCGAGTTAAAAGTGAATTACACCATCCCTTTTAACTACAAATACATTTGAGTAATAACTATTCAATTATAATGTAATCAAATGCATTTCTGAAAAAATGCATTTGATGAAACGAATCGTTAGAGATGGAAAGCAAAGCAAAATTGAATTACCTGGAATATAAGGTAATTTGCGAGGAAGAAGAGGGCGCAACAAGCCCTTTTGAATTTTCCAATCAATTGGATTTATAGAAACAGCTTCCAATTTTATTAAAATTTCTTCTCTCTTTGGAAGGGGTACAGGAACTTCAACACGCTGAAACAAAATTCATGTATTTAGCAATATCCCATTAATCACAGTTAAACAATAATACTATTCATTGGATCCCAAATGGCCATTAAAAGGATGCATTGCCATAACCACCAATTCACCAACCCTCAACTTAAATTATCTAATATACATCTTTAAAAAATTATTTAAGATCTGTAATTAAACTACATAAATATATAATCCTTTTCATGGTGTGTTTGGATCATATATAGCTTTTAATTCAAATAACAAAATCATGAGAAATAACATCAAATCAATGTACAAAATTTTGTTTATTCATGAAATTGGAATACAAATAAACAACCATCAATCCAGCTGCCCCTCCGCCATAGCTTTCATACTGAAATGCATACATGAGCTTCCCAGCCATATCTATACAAAGCAACAGCGAATTTTGATAGATTAGCTTAGTCGTTTGGAGAGAAATGGAGGTCGAATTTATTGAAGGGACATTTACAAAATTACTTAGAAAAGCCAATTTTCAAAAATACCAGGCCTTCTTATTTTTTTATTTTTTATTTATCTTTTTTTAAAATATCTCACTCCTCATTAAAATATCATTCTTCTCATTTCAAGCAAAATTCTACTACAATTTTATAAATTTTATAATTAAATAAATATATTTCAATAAAATAATAAAATTAATATTTTAATATATATTTTCAACCAATAAAATATATTATTTTTATAAATAATTTAATTTTAATTACAAATAAAAAATAACACTAAAAAAATATAAAAAAATAAAATATATTAATAAAAATTTTTAAATTTATTTTTAAATAAATTTTATATATTATGCACATAAAAAATTTTAAAATATATTAATTTTATTATATAGGTATTATATGTAAATTGTGTGTATGGGTACTTGGAGAGTTAGGAGTAAAGACATGTCCTAAGTTAGCAAGTGACTTTAAACTGAGATGGTTCAATAGCTGATTAAGATAAAATAGATAAAGGACAGATTTATCCCCTGTGTATATAACATAGATATTATGTAGATGATATATTTATATTATATATTTATTATATGTGTAATATATATATTGTATGGATATTATGTATATGCTGCATCTATATAAAATTAAAAATATAAAGTTAAAAATATTTTAAAAAATTATATAAATATTATGTAGATAATATGTGTATATTTAATTTATGTTGTTTATATGTTACTATTTATTTTATGTGTATTTTGTATAAGTTATATATATATAATGTTTTTTATGTATTTGTTGAGAATATTAAAAAAATATTTATGAATAAAAATACATAAATATAAACAAAAAAATAAAAAAAATAACTTTGAAAAAGTATATAATTGAAAAAAAAAAAAAGCAACAGCGTAATTTTAGAAAAAAAATAATCGGACATATTTTTGAAAAAGGTAACATCAAAACACAGTATATTGTATAAATTCCTCTATGTTAAATCCATTTCACATTTAAAACTTACAAAAAAAAAATATAATGGGCTTATAACTAGAAAGATAATCCAACCAAAATAATTTAGGTTATTTTGTATTGCAAACCAAACTTATTATAAAACTAATATATCCTACTTTACCAAAATTACTACCTATTTTTACTGAAATTACTATTTAATTTACTATGACTTTTAAAATTTAACATGATATTAAAGTTTTAGGGCCTGTTTGGTTTAGCTGTTCATAGCAGCTGGTAGCTGATAGCGGTTGCTGATAGCTGATAGCTGGTGGCGGATAGCTGGTAGCTGATTCGGGTTAGTGTTTGGTAAAAATACAATAGCTGTTGCAGTTTGAATGTAAAATTACCAATAAGCATATCATTATCTAATAAATATTAATTTTTATTTTATTTTAATAGGGTTAATATAGTCTTAATATGAATCAGCTATCAGCTGATATGAAAAAGCTCCGAGTAGGAGCTTATTGAAACAGCAGCTGTTTGGGGTTCCTAACAGCTATCAGCTGCTGTTTTAAAATTTTACCAAACATCAAATTTTACCAAACAGCTGCTGTTTGGGGTTCAAACATCTATCAGCTGCATCAAACAGCTAAACCAAACACCCCCTTAATATCCTTATCTATATGGTTTGGACATTGACCATTATTCTTTAAATATAGGATTGTATTACTAAGTGGCTTGAAGAGTGGCTGCTAAAATACTTGATAATTGTCAACAGAGTAATTAATACTTAAGGGTGAGTGTTAAATCTATCTCATATCTAAAAATTATAAAAAATATAATGGGCTTGAAACTA
Source organism: Garcia nutans (assembly GCA_947685225.1). Taxonomy (NCBI): domain Eukaryota; kingdom Viridiplantae; phylum Streptophyta; class Magnoliopsida; order Malpighiales; family Euphorbiaceae; genus Garcia; species Garcia nutans. The sequence continues at coordinate 2,046,834 of CANTUV010000076.1, forward strand.
AAAAAGATAATCCAACAAAAATAACTTAAATTATTAAGGTAAAATTATATGAAATATGATGTTTTGCTTTAAAATTACATTTATACAGTTGTAAGTCTCTTTTTATATTTGTACGTTATCTCTTGCACTTTTATACAGTATCTTACATTTTCTTTTGCAATTTTATGTTATGCTATGAACTTTTCTTTCAAAGCTACAATCCAACTTTTTAATACCTGCAAGCATATTCATTATTTCTTTGTGCCCATATTCCCTTTAGAATAATTTTGAAAGCCCAAAATTATAAAATTCTATGAAGAAATTCAGCGAAATTGAAATTTCCCAAAATCGACGGATAACAAACAATTTTAATGATGGAGTAGCATTGCCATGAAACTCTAAGTCATTTTTTATGTTGAATCTGTTGTTTGATTATAAACGAGATAGTGTTAGGCTGTTCTAAATTAGCTAACGTGAATCAAAATATTATCATATTATTGCTAAAGTTTGTGTTGCTTACCATATTTCGCTTATTATTTGATAAAATGTCCAAATGAAGTTTATTGTCACAGTTGTTGCTTTTTATTTTTATTTCTTTTGCTTTTCTAACTTGACGGTTTATTTTGCTTTCTTTATATAATGTTAATATTTATTTTTTCATATTTGTAATTTGTATATACAATATTGGATAAGCTATATGCATTTATACATATAATGTAATTCCATGCCATGGATAAGCATCAACTTGTTAGAGCATGTGTTGTCATATTCTGGTTTTTGCATTCTTTATATAATGTTAAATATTTATTTTTTATATTTGCAATATGTATATATAAAAATGGTTGAATATACTAAAAATATACTTAATATATACCATTTCCTGAGAGTTGTTCTTTTTTCTTTGTTTTTTCAAATCTTTCTAAAATATAATGACATATATGTAAAGTAGATGTTTAATAAATTTACTAAATAAACTTTGTTATATTGAATAACATTACTTGGATTTGATATATTACTATTTTTTAGAACATGTATTACACATATACTAGATTTTTTAAATTTATACTGAACATATACCATATTTTTTTGTTTTGAGAATATCTTTATTTTCAAGTTGTACATATATCAAATATATATTCAATATATACTAGATTTTTGGATTTTAAGTTTATATATCTTTTTTTTCATATTTAAAATTTAAAAATTAACTATAAATATATCAAATATATACTCAGTATATATTAGATTTTTGAGTTTTAAGATTTTTTCTGTTTATCAAATTTGAAATTTGAAAGTCAACTTTAAATATACTCAAAACATATTAGATTTTATGAAATATGTACTGAACATATACTATATTTTTTTATTTTGAGAATGCCTTTATTTTTCAAGCTATAAATAAGCTAAATATATATTCAATATATACCAGTTTTTGGATTTTAAGATTGCCTCTTTTTTCATTTTAAAATTCAAAAAAACTATAAATATATTAAACATATACTCAATGCATACTAGATTTTTAAGTTTTAGGATTACCTCTATTCAACAAATCTAAAATTCAAAAATTAACTATAAATATATCAAATTCATACTTAACATATGTCGCTCCCGGGGTAATGGGGAGCCGGCGGAATATATAAAATTTTTTTTATTTAATTTTTATCGGCTTATGTTTAATTATTTTTTCGTGTGTATTAGGAGTTATCATCAATTAATTATGATATTTAACTGAATACTTAATAATAGTCTGCATTTCTAGGTTCAAGAGATTAATTATGGACAGAAAAAGAAAAATACCTAACAACATCCAAAAATTAGTACTATAATTATTATAATATTTTATTATATTTTTTATTTGAAAGATAAATTATATTCACTGTATAAATATAAATCTTAATTATATTTTTTTATTTTTTTATCTTTTGACTATTATATTCACTTTCTAGAAACAAATATGTTTTTATTAAATTTTACATTTTTATTACCTTTGTAAATACATATTTTATTTTTAAATTGGTAATTTACTTCTTATATTCATTACCTAAATATAAAAATTTTATGATATTAAATAGTTTAATATTTTTTTAATTTTATTATTATATTTTTTAAATTATGTTCACTTTCTAGACATGATTATTCTAACTTTAATATTTTTATTTATATTTTTATAATTTACTAATAAATATTTTTCTAAAAGCTATTTTTAATTAAAATGAACTTAAATTTAAAATTTGATTTCTATTACCTACCTACGTATCTATTTGACCGAATCAAAATCTCCATACTTTGACAGTTTTTTTTGTTGAATTGTTATTGTGGTCGTTGTTATTATGCCCACTTTGTGGACATAAACCCTTTTTATTTTAGTTTTTATTCTTTTTTTGTATTCATCTTTTTTTATTTATTTGCAAATTATTTTAAATCTCTTTTTATATAATATTTTTTATTATATTCATTTACTGAATATAATTATTAAATTTGTCCGTTTGATACTTTTTATTATATATACTAATTTTTATCAATAAATTTAAATTTATTCAATAATCATGATACTTATGATCTAAGTATAATAATTTTTATTTTTATCACATTTTTTGTTATTATTAGTGAGAAAAATAAAATATACTAAATAAGATATTTTAGTTAGGATTGATATTTTAATTATGATTAATTGGACAATTGATAATAAGACTAGAAAATTTGAGTATTATAAAAAAATTTAAAATAATCTAATAACATCAATGTTATAAAAAGAAAATCAATATAAAATAAAAAAAAATCCACTGCGATGTATGATGTTACAGTGGCCCATATTTGACTTCACAAAGAAGACAAGAAACGAAAAAAAAAAAGGATATAAAATTGATTATATATATATATATATATATATAATAAAGAGAGGTGCCTGAAAAGAGGTAGAATTATGTAAGGCTACTGCATCCTTTTAAATAAAAATAAAAAAATGATAGAGATAAATTAATAATTTAAAACGTATACTGAAACTTACTGTTTTCATTTTTTCCTTTTATTATTTTATATATAAAAAAAAAACCTCTAAACTTAAACTTCTCTCATATATATATATATATATATATATATACGTATCATTCTAATACTTTCCCTTTCTTTCTCTTTTGCCGTCAATCCTTTTTTTTTCAGCTTCTTTCTTTCTTTCTCATTCTTATTTCCCCTCTTCTTTTTCAAAAAAATAAGTTCTTTCTTGTTTTGTATATACACAAGTTTAAAGTTATATATTGATAATGCGTTTGAAGTGTCTTGGAAATATTTTCTCCTTTTTTTTATTATATATATATTTATATATTTATATATATTCTTTTTATCAATCTTTCAATATGTACACCATATTTTGATGGTTTGGTGATTCTTTTTTTAGAATATCAAATATTTCTGAGAATATTTTTTTGTTTTCATAAAATTATTATCACCATATTTAGAGCTTGTTTTCTCCCTTATTTATTTTATTATTACTATTTTCTACAACATGAATCGTGCCTTTTTTAAGTCTTTTTTTTAAATTTACTTTGTTTATCATTTGATATTATTATTATCTCCTGTTACTGAATTTATTCCATATCATATTTTGGCACAATATTTATGATGGGTGTGGCAGACAAAACATGTATTGAAACAAAGTTTGTATTTTTTTATTTATACATATCATTTCTCCAGCCCCTTATTATTATTATTATTATTATTATTATTATTATTATTATTATTAAATGGTAGCATTTGACTTTATTTTTAAATGCTTTATGTTGATATTAAATTTGTGTATTTATGAATGTTGTAGATTAATTTAGAATTTGCGTACATGCATGTGGCTATTTGCATATTTTTCATAAATTAATCAAGTAGAATGCAATTAATACTTCACTTTAAAAGAAAAATTCATATAATAAAAAAATACAGTAACAAATCAAAATATACAATATGAAGATTAAGGCTTAGAGGATATTCACCTGATATTGAGCATTGATGGTTGAGGATTTAATGTAAATTTTTCTAACGTTTACTGGTTACACCATGTACTCTGTAAATTTATGATGTCTTATATTTAGAATTTTTGGTCAATTTTCTCTTACCAGAAAATTATTTTATATTTCTCCTTGTTATATTTCTATATATTTTTCAATCTCTAAATTTTTTTTGATCAATACTCTCTCTAATTTTCATTTTTTTTTATCCTTTTTTTCTTCCCATCCTCCTTTCCTTCTCTGTGCGTTCTTCTTTTGTAGTAGATTTTAACTAACATTTTTTTTATTTCTATTTTAATTATTGCAGGAAACATGACAAGCAAACAGGAGTTATTTTTTCTTGTTTTAATTTAATTTATTTTATATATTTGGTGTAATATTATAAATATTTTATTAATAATTATATTTATTTATTTTTAATTACTGCCTTCTTTTTTCAAAAGAGAATGGATTACTGCAGTTGTATTATGGCCTGAAAATTTTTTCTTGTTTTAAATTATTCTTGTCTTAATATATTTGCTGGAATAATGAATAAAATAATCAATATTTTATTAATAATTTTTATTTATTTTTAATTACTATCTTAATTTTTTATTATTATTAATCTATTTTTTAAAAAAGTAGATTACTACAGTTGTTCCTCATTTTGCATACTTTAATTAATTAAAATTATACAAAAGGTCAGTAATAAATTATTTTCTAAGATTTAATTTTTTTAAAAAATTATAACTTGAGACTTGATCTCAGTAACGCTTATGGTAAAAAAAATAAACTATGATAAATAATCCAAGGCTTGACAGTGAGAGTAGCAAAAATTTAACTTTAGGACTTTTAATTAAAGAGAAACGGAAATATGACTTTAGGATTTTAGGAATTCTGAAGAAAGAAAGAAAACTTAAGGCTTGACATTGCAAATCCCAAAAGTTAGAAAAAAAAATATTAAAAAATGAAGGAAACAAAACTAAGGCTTAACTTTAAGAACGCCTTTAATTTTGGGGAATTTTAGAAAAAGATTAGGAGAACATAAGGTTTAAAAATTTGTAGAAATAGAACTTAAAGCTTGATCTTAGGAATACCTAACGCTTGGCGTTATAGATTTTTTTTTAAAAAAAAAAAGAGTCTGAGGCTTGACCTTAGAAGTATTTAATGTTTGACATTAGGGATCTTTTTTTAATGAAAAAAAAATTAAGGCTCGTCTGTAGGAGTACTAAATGCTCGATATTAGGATCTTTTAGAAAAAGAAAAATGAAACCTAAGGCTTGACCCTAGGAGCATCTAATGCTCGACATTAAGAATATTTTCTTTAAAAAAAATATATAAGACTCGATCTTAGAAATATCTAAAGTTTGACTTAAAAAAAATATTTAATTGAAAGAACCCAAGACTTGACCCTAAGTATATATAATACTTGACGTTAGGAACTTTTTAGATAAAACAAGAAAATTTAGAGCTTGTCTCTTGAAAATCAATTATTATATACAGACTTTTTATTATGATTGAGAATTTGAAAAACCCCCCTTTTTAAAAAAAAATGCTTAAAATTTATATGTCATGTTTGCTTGCATGTATCTAAATGCTCAAGCAAAGCGATAATTTAAAAAAAAATCCTCTTGTATTAAGAATTTTTTTCTTTTCGAATATATATATATATATATATAACATTGGAATGACAACAATCCCTGAATCTAGAATAAATCTAGTACCTTACTTTAGTTACGTTACTCTTAAAATGTCTTCTTAGATTTTGTTAAAGCAACAACTCTGGATTTTATAAATATTGTCTATCATTACCTCTATAGATATCTTATTAGCAATTATTTCATCCATTAAGGCGTGTCATTTTCATCTCAAATTTATAATTTTACGCCTCATATATAGATCTGCTAAGCTTTATTTTACCATCTTTTAACATTGTGCTCCCTTTTTTTAAATATTTCAAGAATATTTTTTAATAAAATATATGCTTTGAAGAATGGGTTGGATAGAAATATTAGTTTATCGAGTCTCTGGATAGTTATTTTATCCATATTTTCTACGATCTCTTAAAAGGTGGAAATATGTACAAGGAAAAAGAAAATTTTACTAAGAAAAGCCAATGAATCATACAATTCTAACAATCACAAGTCTAAAACGACTTTGAATAATCCCTAACTATGCTTCTCGCATCTTCTTTTTTTCTCCTCACAGCAACTTCAGGCATAATACCTTTTCACAACATCTGAGTTTACCAGATTCAACAAATCTTTTTCATTCATATTGGTTTAAGTGAGAGCTCCTCCAGAAAATACTCTCTTCACGACATATGGACCTTCATATTTAGGAGTTCATTTTCTCCGTGGGTCTTGATGCCTAAGAATTATCTTTTTGAGCACCAAGTCTCCTTATTGAAACTTCCTTACTTTCATCTTTTTTGCATGGCCCCTGATAAGCCGTCTCTGATGTAATTGACTATGATACAAGGTTGTCAATATTTTTTCTTCAATAAAGTTTAACTAATCATAATAACTCTGCATCCACTTAGTATCATCAAGCTTGACTTCTATAATAATTCTAAGAGAAGGGATCTCAACTTCAATGGGTAATACTACATCCATGCCATATACTAAAGAGAATGGAGTTGCTCCAGTAGATGTCCTAACTATAGTTCTATATCCATGAAGAGCATAAGGAAGCATCTCGTGCCAATCTTTGTACGTTATTACCATTTTTTTGAATTATCTTCTTAATATTCTTATTAGCTGCTTCAACTGCAACATTCATCCTTGAACGGTATGAGAAGAAATTATGGTACTTAATTTTGAATTTTGAACACATCTCTATCATATTTTTATTCCTGAAATTCTTTGCATTATTAGTGATAATATACTCAGAAAAACCATATCGACATATAATATTCTGCTTAAGGAAGTTCAAGACCATATTCTTTGTCACATTGGCGTAAGAAGTTGTCTCTACCCATTTAGTAAAATAATCAATTACTACCAAAATGAATTGATAACCATTAGAAGCTTTAGGTTCTATTAGACTAATCATATCCATTCCCCATATTGAAAAAGGCCATGGGGAAATCATTACATGCAAGAGTGCTGGAGGTGCATTAATATCATCGGTATATATTTGATACTTATAATATTTTCGGACATAGTTAATGCAATCTGATTCGATTTTCAGCAAGAAATAACTTATTCTAGGAATTTTACGAGCTAACACATGCCTGCTTGAATGTGTATCACAAAATCCTTCATTAAATTCTTCTATCAATCTTTGAGCCTCCCTTTTATCTACACATCTAATTACCATTGTCATAATTCTTTTTGTATAAGACATTGCCACTCGAAAAGGAATTTATTTTTACCAGTGTCTGAGGCTTCTAGAGGGTATGTCCTATTTTTAAGATACTGCTTGATATCATGAAACCATGGCTTACCATCACATTTTTCTTCAAGGTTCGTACAGTAAGCATTGACCCCTCTGGTTTCAATCTTGATGGGAGGCATCTTTTCACAAGCATCTAGTTGAAACATTGCAGCTAATATGGCTAATGCATCTGCATTTTTGTTCTTAATTCGGAAAACATGATCGAAACTTATGAATTTGAAGCTTTGAGTTGAATTAAGAATATAATCTTGATAAGTCACCAATTTTGAAGCTCTAGTTTCTCATTCTCCTCTTCACCGGTTAATTATCAATGCTGAATTGACATACACTTTCAACCTTTTGATCTTCATGTCAATAGCGGCTTGTATTCCTAAAGCACATGCCTCATATCCAATCATATTATTAGTACATTAAAAATATAATTTGGTTGTCCAAGGAAAATATTTTTCTTCTAGAGAGATTAGAATCACTCCTATCCCGCTTTCCAAGGCATTTGAATCTCCATTAAATTTCATAATTCAGTTTCTTTTTTATCCTTGTTCTTTTTCCACCAACATAATTCCTTCATCAGAAAACTCATAACTTATTGGTCAATAGCTTGTAATAACTCGATCTGCCATATAATCAGCTATAATACTCCATTTTATCGCCTTTTAGGTGATATATATAATCTTATACTTAGTTAATAAAAACTATCATCGAGCAACTCTCCCAGTTAAAGCTGGCTTTTCAAAAATGTACTTAATGAGATCCATTCGAGATATCAAAAAGGTGATATAATATAGAATATAGTGCCTTAATTGATGTGCAGCCTATGCTAATGTAGCACAAGTTCTTTCTAACATAGATATTTTACTTCATGTTTGGTGAAATTTTTACTTATATAATATATGACTTGTTCCTTCTTTCTTGAGTCATCATATTGCCTAAGAACACCAGACTGGCAAATACAAAAGAAAAGGACGGTCGGGTATAGGCTATTACAGAATTGGAGGATTATACAAATAATGCTTGATCTTATCAAAAGCCATTTGACATTCCTCATTACATTTCTCTGGATTATTTTTTCTCAAAAGCTTGAAGATAGGCTCAATCATAGCTGTCAATTGTGATATGAATCAAGCTATATAATTAAACCTTCCTAAAAAGCTCCGGACTTCCTTTTCAATTTTAGGGACTGGCATTTTAGCTATATTCCTAATGTTATCAAGATCAATCTCAATTCCCCTCCTACTGGCTATAAACCCTAATTATTTTTTCGATAAAACCCCAAATATGTACTTTGCAGGATTTAATTGAAGTTGATATCTCCTTAACCGCTTAAACAATCTTTCCCAAATTACAACATGGTCTTCATCATGTTGAGATTCTGCTATCATGTCATCGACAAATACTTCTATTTCTTTATACATCATATTATGAAATAGGGTAATCATTGCTCTCTAGTAAGTTGTCCCACATCCTTCAGTCCAAAAGGCATCACTTTATAATAAAATATTCCCCAGAGAGTAATAAAAGTTATTTTTTTCCTTGTCATTAGGATTCATTTTAATTTGGTTTTTTACCCTAAGAATCCATTCATTAACGAGAATATATGAAATCAAGTTGTATTATCTACTATCACATCCATGTGCGGCAGATGGAAATCATCTTTTGGACTTGCTCTATTAAGATCCCGATAATCAACACACATCCTGACCTTTTTATCATTCTTAGGGACAGGAACAATGTTAGCCACTCATTCTCGATACTTAGCCACTTTTAAGAAACCTGCCTCAAACTATTTTTTTATTACTTTTTTATTTTCAGCAAAACATCAGGTTTTATTTTTCTCAACTTTTATTTTATGGGTTTACATTTTGGCCTTAATGGTAAACGATGTACAACTATATTTGTACTTAGCCCCGACATATCCTGACATCACCATGCAAAGACATTGATAAACTTTATTAGCAATTTGATCGTGCTTTCTTTGAGTTCTAGAGGTAATGATGCACTAATCCTTATTTCTTTCTTATTTTCTTCAATTCCTATGTTTACTGTTTCTACTGCTTCTTATGAAGATTGTACAATTTTTTCATCATGTTCCATCATCCTAATTATTTCAAAAGAAAAATTCTCTTCATCTCTTCATCAGATGTGATTTCAAGTATAGGATTATCAAAATCATATCCAAACTTAATTTCATCAAGATTTAATTCAGCATTGACATATCTGGGTAAAATAAGTATAAAGGAAAAAATTATCAAAATATAAAAATTAAGCAGAAAGTAAATGAATGAAAATAATAAGGTGAGTTGAAGAATGGAGATGAAACATGCACTTTATTTTATTAAAAATTATTTTAAAATATTTGAAAAAGGAAGCCTATGCTAACATTTTCAAAGATATTGGGCAAAATCATAGGAAAATAATTATTTTGATTATTTTGATTGAGATGGCAATTCATAAGCTTTTTAATTTTTCAGATCTTATCCTGGTAACAAGGGTGTAACCCATAAAGTTACTTCATCATGAGGCTCATTTTCATTCACTATAGTCACCAATAAATTTTTAGATATTGCCTTCATATCTCGTAGATCTCCTTCCATCTCTGTTTTTTTATGAAAAAAATCAGTACTTCTAAAGATTTGCCTTAGGGGTGGGAATGTCATTTTTTTTTACTAAAGCTTCTTAATTTGTCAATCATGTCAGTCGACGGTCCTTTTTCTCTTTCTGATTCTTTTTCTATCTTTTCTAATAATCTTGTATCCCAATCTAGGTCTATTGTCCATATTGAGAGGAAGCAAAAAGACATTAATTCTTTATTCATGTCTTCTTAAACCTTTTCCTAGAGAATAACTTACCCTTAATATTTCTCTTGCTACTATCATAGCTGCAGCTGATAATCGAGGCATTGGTATGATCAATCCTTCTCCAACATATGAAATGTTTGCTATTTCAAAGGATTAGAAAGAACTTTCAAAGGCTTCTTCTACTACTTCAAAATATGGGGTTGAAACTGGTTTAGTGATTAAAATATCTTCTTCTACCAAAATTTTAATCATTTTTCCTTCAATGATGAATTTGACTTTCTGATGTAAAGATGATGGTACTGCTCATGCCGAGTGTATCCATAGTCATCCTAATAACATATTGTAAGTTGGTACCATTTTCATCAGTTGAAATGTGATATTAAATGTGACTGGATCCACTTGGATAAGTATTTCGATATCCCCTAAAACCTCTTTTCTAGTCTCATTAAAGGCTCGAACTATCATAAAACTAGGTTGTATCTATCTCTCATCAATTGGTAGCTTTGAGAGTCATTTTAGGAAAGATATTCAGAAATGACACATTGTCCACTAGAACCTTTACAACCGAGTATCTTTTACATTGAACTGATATGTAAAACTTTTGTATGCCCAGTCCCAGTCCCTTCTCTAGATATTTCATCATCAGTGAAGGATATGTAATTAGCTTTCATTACACTCCCAATTATGTTGTTCAAGCTATCTATAGAAATATCGTGGCAAAACATATGCTTGATTTAAAACCCTAAGTGGTGTATTTCGATGAGATTATGAATTCAAGATCAAAGATAGTAGTGAGACTCTAGCCAGGGCTCTATTCAACTGTTCAATCACCTTGTATTCACTTTGCTTTATCAACTTCAAGAATTCACATGCCTCATGCTCAGATATAGGCTTCTTTACTTCTAATTGTTGGTCATTTTTAGCAACCACGTCTTGGAACTCTCTAGTCTCAATATTTTTTTTAACAATTCTCCTTCTTTAGCTTTCCCTTTCCTATGCCTTTCTAGTTCTTATTTTCGGTGATTTTCTACTTCTTCTGGCATATAGCAATGCCCACTTCTCATTATCCCACCTATACTAGAGATATTAGCCACTGATTCAATTTCATTGCTTGCTTGGTATATACCATGATTTTGGCTCACTCCTCACACCCATACTTCTAAGGTACTGCTTTTGAATCCTTATATTCAAAAGGAATTTGTGCTTTGATTATAAGTTTTGAGATTTGTGAAGACATATCTAATTTTTTCTTTTCATTTCTCCCAACGAGCATGATATTATAATGGGAGCTGAAATAAAAAGATTAGTAAACACCATATTCACATCCTCCCTTTCCTTCTTTCTATTCCAAAAATTAAAATTTTAGCATTCATTAATTCTTAAACATTCATGTTGAACTGTGAACACTCATTGATTTTATGACCTAATGTCTCACTATGGTAATCACAAAAAGGTTCTTCGAATATGTGTTTGATCTAAACTCATCTACCACCTCATTGCCGGTCCTATACGACTTTTCTTAAAAAACATGAATCAGTAATTTCTTATTACTGATGTATGTTGTCATTCTACTACAAAACATTAATAGATAACTTTGAGGACAAGATAGTCCATTATATTTTTCAAAGTCTAGAGTTTTAAACTTCAGTGGTATGGTCACATCAGGCACCGGGCACAATTGAGATGTGTCAGTGATTCCATATACATTAACCCCTTCAATTGCCTTTAAATGCTCTTTTATACATTCTATCTTTTTCGAAACAGGTTCAGGACTAGCTCTTTTGAAATTTCTTTGCACCTTTAGGTCATCCAAGTCTGAGATTATTATAGGTTTTTTAAGAAAAATAGGAGACCTTGGATTTATTTGAGCTTCTCTTGCTTGCCCCCCTTGTGGCATTCCTTGAAAAGGTTGAGATGCACCCATATTTTCTACTGGATGAGTATTTGGCTCCCTTCTGCTGGCTTATATTGTGGGATAAAACCTGGTGGATATGCAGGATCTCCCATGATACCTATAAAAGGACGGGCTATCAGGGTTCATGATCCTGAGGCATTAAGTACGGTTTCAATATACCTTTGAGTAATTCTATGAGTTGTGCTAATTGATTTCTCATTTCTGAAACTTCTTCCAACCTATCCTTTATTTGGTCGATAACTCACCTCATTTTTTCTTAGGCTTAGTTTTTCATAAATCTGGTCTTTGAACAAGTCCCGTAATGGTGAATTTATTTTTCAAAAGCTAGTCTATATTGACATTCCTAATAGTATATTTATTTTGCATTAAAAAATATTTTTATTTAACAATTTTCTTTTGAATCATAATGAAACAAATATGCAAACTCTTTTTTTAATAGTAATAAAATAAAATAACATAAATAATTGATCATTCTTCAATATATTACAAAAAAAATGCTTATCAAATTACATAAGGAATCAAATAATGTTAACTCTTTATGCTACTAAGATGCCCGGTTTTACTTCTCCCCTTTTTCTAAATCTTCCATAATAGGAAAGCTCTTGATGCATATTTTTTAGCAAATTATAAAGCTCTTGTCCATATGGTCCCACTAGCATATAAATTATCTTCATATAGTTCACTTCTTGGGCCATGAAGCTTACTTGGTGAGCTAGTTCTTTCAATTTTTCACTGTGATGATCAGCCTGGGTGCATACCCTGATAAAATTATCTTGATAAAAGACACAATTTTCCTTATATTCTCTCAGTCGTGTGGCTAAATTATTTTTCTCATCCAAAATTTAATCTATAGAAGCAGTCAATTGATCTATCTGGTCCTGATATGCTTGACTTTTTCATACTAAATTTTGAACATTATTTTGTTGCTGGTATGATTCCTCTATTAGAGCTTTTATCTCGCTCTTCATGGTGTCTTCCCTTTCTTTATACCCATCTAACAACTGTTGGAGTATAAATATTTCTCTTTTTAACTTATTATTTTCTTGCTCTTTTTCAAAAGCTCATCTTTCGATTTTCAAGATTGTCATCTTCCTTTTTATTATGTTAGATTCTTGCATCTGAATTTTTTCTATTTCATATTTAAGCTTTTAATTTTCCCTATGGAGCTCAAAATTTTTTTTAGCCTCTGCGGTCTCTCGAATCTAGTATGCTACATCTCTATCATTTGTGGAAGATAGTTTTCCCATGACGGTTTTATCAATAAGAACATGCTCATTTGATATGGACGGTTCATTGTGCATCCTTACTATCGAATAGATGAACCCTTTTCCTCTTTTTCAGTGCCATTCTAAGTAACCCTAAGTTACTGAGTCTCTATAAGCTCTGAATCTTATCTTTCTCATAATTTGTCATGCATCCAAGACTTTGCCAAGCTTAGCAGATGTCTCCTTATCCCCACAAACAAAGTCTATGTAATCCAACCTTGTTGTTTGAGGAATGGATTATGAAGATCTCAACTGTCTTCTTTTCATTACAGGTGCACATGCGGTGGCCTCCCCATATTCCTATTAAAGACACTAATGAAAAATCGCTACAACTGAACGTTAATGATTGTATATCCTTCCAAAAGGCTAACCAGGATATATCTTCTTCTTTTATCTGTTGTAGAAATCTTAACTATTACTTTTTATTTGGGGCTGTCTTAGGTCATTCTGCCAATCCAAACTTTACCAGATAATTTTTTGTAGCATTGTATCTTAGCTCTTACTCAATAGTAGGAAACTGAAATTGAGGAGGGCACTTCAAATGTGTTAGTGCCCACGTAGTCAACAAAATGACATAACCTGTTAATCGTCCGCTTTCTTATTTTCTGCAATGATTCAAAAACCTCAAAATTTCTGCCACTATACTAATGATTGGATATGTCCCTCTTATTATACTGGTAAAGAGGGTGATCACTTTGGGGTCTATAGAGTTTAATTCTTTCAGAAATAGGACTATTTCATAAATGAGAAGAGCCAAAATTTGAAATCTTTCCTTTCAATCCAAATTATTTTTCACAAATTCTAGTAAGGATTCCACTCAAATGATATTAGATTGTGGACTTTTCCATCCTTCTACCACACTTGCATGCACATCCATGATCTTGACCAATTGTCTTTTACCTAATTCCCACTTATTGTGTGCATACGACTTAACATCTTTCTTTTTTAATATGTTAGTTATGATCCGATACTCTTCTATTGTAGACATTAAGTCTAATTGCCCAAAGGTGAAACAACGTTAGCACGAGTCCCTGTAATTTAACATGACTTTTAGCATGGACAAGAATACCAGAGTGTACATAAGGTATGCAATCCATCCAAACTGCTCATTAAATTAAATCATTTGTTGTGGTCTCATACTATCCCAAATTTCTTTTAAAGCCCTTAAATCATTTTGTTGAAAGTTTACTTCTCCTAATGTTGGAAGTTGGACCATAAATCCTGCAAGAACACAATCTCCTTCTATTTTTTGTGCTGAATCTGATTATTTTATGGCATCTGCTTCAGATATATCTAAAACAACCTTATTACAGTGATTCATTTTGGATAGTCACAAGAGTACAAAAATGTTCCTTTTGCAATAAAAAAAATATGCTTATTAGTTATTTGATTATGCAAAATCTGTTTATAATAAATGTTAAAATGTTATGTCATGCAAAGCTACAGTGCTATAAGATCATAATGCTATGTGATATAAAAATTACACGATATTTATTAAAAAGACGTTTTATCATTGACCACGAAAAAGGTTTATAAGACAAAAAAATACACCGTGACTTAAAAAATAGCGAGCAAATAGAGAATCTTGAATATAAATTTCTTCATTTATTGATCCTAAACGAGTTTAAAAGAGCTCACAACAGATTTATCTAAAGGTGTGAATGATTGAGTTATATTTCTAACAGTAAAGATCCACCTTATTTTACTGAGTTTAAGGTTTTCAAACTGTGTATAATCCCACTGTCGTCCATAACTTGGACTAGCAAGCTCTCTTAACCAGCACATAACTAAAAGATAGTCTGAGTGAGGATTTTTTGGAGGCCTTACCAGGTTTTCTCTGCTACATCCTCTTATTAAGCCTATTAGGATAATATGTCACTTCCTAACCTTTTAAGTGAGTGTGATAAGATATTCATAGGTTGAAATACATATATAATAATATATACGTAATTAAATATTTCAGAAATATATATAAAAAAATATTAAATAGATCTTAAGACACAATCAATAAATAAAACATAAACATCACAATATATATAATTTAACTCCTCTATTTAGTAACTAGCTAGTCTCCAGTGGAGTGGCTAGCTGTCGCTTCCGGGGCGACGGGGAGCCGGCATGATGTATAAATTTTATTTATTTATTTTTTATCGGCTTATGTTTAATTATTAATTTTTTTTTCATGTATATTAAGAGTAGCCACTAATCAATTATGAGGTTTAATTGAATACCTAGTAATGGATTGTATTTTTATATTCGGAGGATTGATTATTTATAGGGAAGAAGACAAAGAAGACAAGAAATACATATATATAAACAAAAAAAAAGAGTACCCACATTTGTCTTCACAAAGAAGACAAGAAATAAAAAAAAAGATATAAAATTGATTATATATATATAAACAAAGAGAGGTGCCTAAAAAGAGGTAGATTTATGTAAGGCTACTGCATTGTTTTAAATAAAAATAAAAAAAATAATAAAGATAAATCAATAATTTAAAACGTATACTGAAACTTATTGTTTTCATTTTTTTTATTATTTTTTATATAAAAAAAGAACCTTAAACCTAAACTTCTCATATATATATATATATATATATATATATATCATTCTAATACTTTCCCGTTTTTTCTCTTTTGCCGTCAATCTTTTTTTTTTTTCCAGCTTCTTTCTTTCTTTCTCATTCTCATTGTTATTTCCCCTCTTCTTTTTCAAAACAATTAGTTCTTTAAAAAAGAAGATAATTTCTTTCTTGTTTTGTATATACACAAGCTTAAAGCTATATATTGATAGTGCGTTTAAAGTGTATTGGTTTGTATACTAAGGTAATGAATTTTTTTCTCTTTTTATTATATATATATTCTTTTTATCAATCTTCCAATATGTACACCGTATTTTGATGGTTTGGCTTGATTACTTTTTTAAAATATCAAATATTTCTGAGAACATTTTTTTTTTATTTTTATAAAATTACTATCACCATATTTAGAGCTTGTTTTCTCCCTTGATTATTTTATTTTTATTATTTTCTAGGACATGAATCAGTCATTTTTTTAATTCTTTTTTTAATTTATTTTGTTTATAATTTGACATTATTATTATCTCCTTTTACTAAATTTATTCCATATCATATTTTGGAACTATATTTATGATGGGTGTGGCAGACAAAACATGTATTGAAACAGAGTTTGTATTTTTTATTTATACATATCATTTCTCCAGCCCCTTATTATTATTATTATTATTATTATTATTAAATGGTAGCATTTGACTTTAGTTTTAAATGCTTTATGTTGATATTAAATTTGTGTATTTATGAATGTTATAGATTAATTTAAAATTTGTGTACATGCATGTGGCTATTTGCATATTTTTCATAAATTAATCAAGTAGAATGCAGTTGCTACTTCACTACATAATCTTTAAAAGAAAAATTCATACAATAAAAAAAATAAAGTAACAAATCAAAATATACAATATGGAGATTAAGTCTTAGAGGATATTCACATGATATTGAGCATTGATGGTTGAGGATTTGATATAAATTTCTCTAATATTTACTGATTACATTATTTGTACTTAATAAATTTACGATGTCTTGTATTTAAAATTTTCGGTTAATTTTCTCTTATCAAAAAATTATTTTATATTTCTCCTTGTTGTATTTTCTATATATTTTTCAACCTCTAAAAACTTTTTTGATCAATAATTTTTCTAATTTTCATTTTTTTATCCTTTTTTTCTTCTCATCCTCCTTTCCTTCTTTATGTGTTATTCTTTTATAGTAGATTTTAACTAACTCTTTTTTTTTATTTCTCCCTTAATTATTACAGGAAACATGACAAGAAAGCTGAAGTTGTTCTTCCTTATTTTAATTTTTTTATTTTATATATTGGGTGTAATATTATAAATATTTTATTAATAATTATGTTTATTTATTTTTAATTACTGCCCTCTTTTTTTAAAAGTGAATGGATTACTACAGTATTATGGCATGGAAATTTTTCATTATTTTAAGTTATTATTGTCTTAATGTATTTGTTGGATTAATGAATAAAATAATTAATATTTTATTAATAATTTTTATTTATTTTTAATTACTATCTTAATTATTATTATTATTAATCTATTTTTTTAAAAAAAATAGATTACTACAACATATATCATATTTTCAAAATATATACTAAACATTTATCTTTTTTTTTTTTTTTTTGAGAATACCTTTTTTTCAAGTTGTAAATATACCAAATATATACTCAATATATCTCATATTTTTTAGTTTAAAATTAGTTCTTTTTTCATATTTGAAATTCAAAAATCAATAATAAATATAGCAAACATATATTCAATATATACTAGATTTTTTAGTTTTAGGATTACCCCTATTTATCAAATCTGAAATTCAAAAATCAAATATAAATATATTAAATACATACTCAACATATATCAAATTTATGGATTTGGGGATTACCTTTACTTTTCATATCTGAAATTAAGTAAAATATGTCAAACATATATACAGTACCCAATATATTATAGGTTTTGGTATTACCTTTGTTTTTTATCTGAAATTTGAAAATCGACTATAAAATATACAAAACATGTTTTCAATATATAAATAAAATATATATAATAAAATTAAATTTTGGAAGTAAAATATATAAAATAATTAAGATTTTAATAAAAGATACCAAACTTGTATCTAACATATCATTGTTTTAAATTAAATTTTACTTCTACTGCATATTTGCAAAATATATATATATATATATATATATATATCTAGTTTTTCAAATTTTGCTAAAATATAAATAATATATACCCATCAACCATAGCGGAACTAAGGATCTACTAAAGGGAGAAGCAAAATTTTCATAGTCAACGCAAAGTTATCGATCGGTTGGTTGTCTGAGACGAAATTGATAGTTGGTCGAAGGCGCTGGTCTTCTTCTAACATACACAGTCAGCCCCCCTTTTATCTGCAATACCTTATTTAAGGGGGGCTATGCAGTGGTGAAGCCACCGACGGCCAAGAAAACCTCCTCCTACAAATACTCTAGTCTCCAATGAGGAAGGGTTATCAGTCCTCACTTGATCCCAACTAATTTTGATCCCATTCAAAATCATCATGTCTAAAATTGGTGTCCATTGAACAACCATCCTCTTTGAATATAAAAAATATATATTAGCCAAATGCCATTAGAGGCAACGCATTGATGCGGTGGTTTTTTTGGACAAACCGTATAAATGTAAATATCTATCAACAAGGTCGTATTTTTGTAAATTTATTTTTTAGATAGTATTTTTATAATTTTTTTTTCTTCTTAAGCTATTTTGTAAATTTCTCTAAATTAATTTGTATTATAAAGTTCAACTTATTATAAGCCCGATATATATTACCTTACTTGAATTACTATTTATCTTTGCTGAAATTACTATTTGATCAACTATGACCCTTAAAATATGACTATATATATATATGCATATTTGATTTATTGTATAAATTTTGATATAATTGTGTGTGCATATATATATATGTATGTATGTATGTATGTATGTTCATGCATGTATATGAATCTATATTTCAATTTCTTGACTCCCGTTGAAAAATTTATTTGAACTAATTTAATTTAATTGTTATATAAATGTTCTTTTAAATATTATGTAGACAAATAACTTATTTAATAAATTTTATTTTTAATTTTTATATTAGTTATTTAATAATAATTAGTAGTATTAAAAAATTATGAAATTGAGATATATATTTGCAAAAGGACATGATTTATATTTTATTTTAAAATTATTTATCTTTTATATGAAAAAGTATTGAATGCTATAAGTTAATTTCTTCTAAATATAAAAATTAAAAAAATAAAATTTGAATTTTTATAAAATTTCAGTTTTCATGTAATAGTTATATACTTCATACAATATAGCTTTGTATAATTCTAATATTGTTTTAATTTAAACTTGATGAAAGCAATGGTGGAAGCATGAGAGTTAAAAATAAAATAAAATAAATGGCATGAAGCAAGGGCATGGAAGAATTTGGAAGCCTTTTACAAGAGATATCCAAGTTGAAGAAGCAATCTTTCTTATGTTCTAAGTATTAATTTGATATCATCATGGTAAGGAGTTGATTTTAAATTAAAAATAACGATTAATTTTCTTAAATCAATGGATAATAATTAATTATCACTTGATTTAAAAAAACTAAATTTTTTTAAAACAAAGTTTATATTTGAAAACATAAAATTGAATTTTAGGTTGCACAAAAATTAAATAATAAATTATTATGAATTTAATCTATTAATCAGAGAACTCCCTCTTCGTTTAAATTTAATTTTTAAAAATATAATTTAATAAGATTGCATTTTCAATTAGATAATAAATGCAAATTTTAATGCTTTTGCCAAAGGTAATTTTTGGCGCAAATGATACCAAATTGACTTCAGAATTTGAATGTATGGCTAAAAAAAATTCCAGAAGTTTGAAACATAACTTCTAAGCGAATTTGTCAAACTAAGACGAAGTCGTACGCGAAACAATATCCGCCACCACAAAATATTACTACGTTTCGTAATTGCTTACATGCACTTTTCACTTTCCTTTTCCACCTTGTTTTGTCTCCTTAAAAATTAACATGAATTTAGTTTCTCAAAGATTCTTAAAAGAAGAACAAGTCATGAAATATACGTTTAGCTTGCAAGTCTTTTAATTTTAATGTACATATATTGTGTGTTTAAATCGAGTTAACTCAAGATATTTGTGATGTTATAAAACAAAAAAAGAGGGTGATGCCCAAGACAAAAGAGAAATCAAAATAAGAAACATGTCATTTTTTTTTTCTCCTAAACATCTTCTAGAAATTGTAGATTAAGCTGTAAGTTTGAAGAAATCTATTTACAAAATTCATTGCCACAAGATTTTTTAAAAAAAGATAGAAAAATCTCTAACAAAAACAGGATAATTATATAATCGACTAAGCATTTTCTGTGACATATCCGAGAGCTTCTTTATAATTGTTCCATAAATCATTAACCATAGTTGAAATCATTTCTGAAAATTCCTCAGCAAGTTCAGGCAAATTGTCTTTCAAAAACCCATCAAGAGAAGTTCTTGCCTTTTCAATTAAACCTCCAATAGCTGATCCTGCACCAGCAGCTGACCCTGTAATAGCATCGATAAGTAGATCAAAAGCACTTGACAATAAAGCACTTATTGCCTCCATAACAAGCTCCAATATGTACTCGAAACATGTTTTTATAGCCTCTGCAATTTGTTGTAATGCCCCTTGAGCAGCTTGCCCTGGTACTCTTAACGCTTGAATTATTATCACTAGAAGATAAACTGGTACTGTGAAGATTAACCGAAAAAGTAGATTTGATAATGAATTTAGAGCAAAGAAAATCAATTTAAATATTACAACTATCATATCTTTATGCTTGAATTCAAGAGAAATTAATAAGATTAGTGAAGAAATTTAAAACTTGAGAGAGAAACAAAAGAAAAGGCAAAGACGACCAAAGAGAATTTTGTATTATTAATTTGTTGTAGAAGTAATATATATATATATATATATGAAATCAACTCTTGTCTTGAAAAGTTCAATTCTTTGAAAAGTTCAATTCTTTGAAATTTCCCATTTCTATATATATATATATTAGTTTATATAGTTAAAACAGTTGAATTTCTTATAGATGATCTGTTTCCGTGTTTACGCGCAGTATGAGATAGGGTAGTTGTTGTCCTTACTCGTCATCACTTATTCTAGGAAATTCAAGCCACCTATTCTTATTGCTTTAAAGGCTTTTCAATTAGATGATTCTAACTAATACTTTTAAAAAATATATTATATATGAGATATAGACTACATAGTCTAATACATTAAATTGGGGAAGACAGAGACCTTCACTAATGAGTTAAGAAGTAGTTTAGCTTACATAATATTTACTTAGTTATTAAGACCTAAAGTTGATCATCACATTAATCATATGATAAAGCAAGAAGAGCTAAATCCATACATGTAGAAACTAAAATGTGGTTGGTTGGTTAAACCAACCTATTAGATTGATTTGTTTTTGCCAATAAAGCGAATAATTATATAATGAAACCGTTTAAACCAACCTATTAGATTGATTTGTTTTTGCCAATAAAGCCTTCATTCAATGCAATGGTAATACTAAAACAAAGGCTCTCATCTAGGGAGGGCTATGCACTGCCGGATTAAGCAATATTTTAGTCCAGCCTGAGTGTATTTGGATCACTCGGGCTGCTTGGATAATCGGATCATGTTTCAGATCGACCGATTTTTTTATCCTATCTTTAGGCTTAGGTTAGATAAAATGTTGTTTTATCCGTTGGCTCGGCTTGCCTGCTTAGCTCAATATAACTTGACCCATTCAAATTTAAGACCAGACTACGAGCCAAGCGTAAATCCTTAGTCTGGCCTAGATACACCTCTAAAAGTTTCACTTTGCCCATATTGGGTTTCAATTGTTCGCTTTGAATGTTATAACTAAATTTATAGTAACCAGGGGCTGAACAATATAGGTCATGTAGGGTCGTTCAACCCCCCACCCCCCCTTCCTGCTTGAAGTTATATATTAAGAATAACAATTTTAATATATATATATAATTTAAATTAAAATTATATTTAAATCATATAAAATTAAAATTATATATATAACATTATACCCTTTTTTACAAAATTATATATACTTTTAATATATCCTTTTCAATTATAAATATATATATATAATTATATATATTAATAATTTTTTAGATATTAGTTTTTGATTTTTAATAAAATTTTATAAATAAATTATTAAATCTAAAAATTAAATAAAAATACATATAAAAAATTTAATAAATAATAGAAAATTTTTATAAAATTTATAATAAGAACCTAAATTTTACCATAATATAAAATATTTAATTTTATCTTCAATTCATCCATATTTTTTTAAAAAAAATTATTCTTCTTCATCCCGTTATTGATAATAACTCTTTATAATATGTGATGTATTGTGTATATAATATCTTTATGACTATGACTATTATCTTTGCATAAACGGTTGAAGTCTAATTAAGGATTTAATCACTCCCACCATCTGCATGCATTGTTGTCAAATGATATTTGCTAATATTATGGGGTAAATTCAGAGGGGATAATATCTGTTTAATTTTAGAAAGGAAAAACATACATTTTTGGATTTATAATTTCAAAAATTTAGACTGCTCCTCGCCCGTGAGATAGAAATTTGAAGGCGTACCTCTAGAGAAAGCAATGTCTGACCAAAATTAAGAAGTTGCTTCTAGTAGCCGTCTTTTTATATTCTAAACCCACGTACGGTTACTGTCTCATCATAGGAAGAATTTATTTTAAAAAAGAAAATAAACCAAATAAAACCCATTTTTTTCCCAATTCTAATTTTCTAAAATTTTAAAAAAGAAATCCCCTTCCCCATTTTAAAATTCGCGTTCCCTTCTTTATTTAATTTCTTTCTTCTTCCTCAGTATCCAAACAAAGTGCCCAACTCTCAAGATATATCCTAAGCAGTAAGCAAAATCGGCTATTCTTCAATGGCTTCAAAGGAGCTCCAAAATATATAAGAAAAATACTCGCTTATTAATACTCTAGTTATTCTTCCATTAAATATAACTAGTTGCTCAACAGTGCGATGAGCGTGAATAAAAATAATAAAATATAAATTAATAAATTAATAATAAATTTTATTATAAAAATATAAAATAATATATTTATTCTAATTTCTATGACAATTTTATTGAATTAATATAGATAAATAAATATAATCTTTTTATTTCATAATTTGATACTTTTATTAATCAAAAATAAAATTTATATAATTTTTTTTTGCTATAAAATATTATAAATTTTATAAATATAATAGAAAAAATAGAAATTTAAGCAAAATTTTCTAAATAGGATAAAAATGTGAGTAAAATGATTTATAATTATAATTGATATTGAAATTATTATTATTATTATTATTATTACATAAATTTTTAATATATCACTAATTGGTTAGAAATAATAAAGTCATATTTTTCATTATTTGAATTTTAAAATTTATAAAAAGAAACAAATTAATTATTAATATATAATCAATTTATTCGAAATATCAAAAGTCTAGTATTTTATTATTATATAATTTTTAAATTTCTAAAAATATATAAATTAATCATGACTATAAATTAATTAATATATAATTATTTCAAAAAAAATATTTATTAGAAATGTTAAGAATCATGTATTTTTTAACTTTTTAATTTTTTTAAAAAATATATAAATCAATTAATATTATTTAATTATATTAATGTGTAATTAATTTATATAATTTAAAAGTCACAAATATTATCATGACCCAACCAGAGAGCATGTGACTAGTATTAGAAAACAGAAAAAATACGTGGCTTTCAGAACCCGTAGTAAGTCTAACAATACGATTTTCGATAAATATAGAAGGTGACAACAGTAACTATCTCGATCTGGACCCACTAGTCTACTAATATTATACTTTAATATATGATTACATCGCCATCATCAGATATTTGTTAATAAATATATTTAGCAAAATCGTGGAACTAAATAAATAAGATGGACAAAAAAAGAATATCATATGGAATTCTAGGAAATAATTATACAATAAAATATATACAATTTAACACTCATGCCGAGAAATAAGAAGGCATGATGACCTGAATAAGCAGCATTCTATGCTCAACTTGTAACCTGGAGAAAAATGGTGAACAAGAATGAGTATTCGACTCAGTAAGTTATATAGTATTTAATATAACACAGCGATCCCATGCAATTAATGCTCATGCGAATGACAACCAAACAAATCAAAATCACATATTCAAATAAGGATATGGGTAAGTTAATGGGGTCATACTAAATCTCAAACTGGTGAGCCTATCCCCATATCTGACTTTCTTAGTTCATATATTTCTCTTAGAATCTAATACATAGGGTTCGCCGTCACAGTCGTGGCCAAGCAGTGCTACTCAAATAACAAGCAGCGCTGAGCACAAAAATGCTCCCGCTGTCACGTCAGTCTTAATTTCATCATATAATATCCTCATATCATAATCCTTATCTCCGATCGTGTGTAGTCTCACATCATCCTAACTCTATCTGGCATCCCATATTATATGCATTAAGCACAACTAACTCATATTCAACACACATTATACTTATAACAATAACAATTGTACATATATTGCACAAACAGTCGATGCATTATACAAATGTAATTATAAACATAAATTAGGAAAGCGGATATTATATTATTTTATATAACTTATTGTGGATGAAACTTGATAATCTTTCTTATAGCGTCTCACTGAAGGTGGAATAATACCTGCCTTGCCAAGAAAGAAGACCGGAAGCTCTTTGTCGGCGGTACCTTCAGGGGCGGGTGCGGCGTGACCACGCGGCGGCCAGCGACAATCCATCTCTCCTCGGGCTCGCCGTCAGCTGGGGGTCCATCC
The DNA here is from genome assembly GCA_947685225.1 of Garcia nutans. Taxonomy (NCBI): domain Eukaryota; kingdom Viridiplantae; phylum Streptophyta; class Magnoliopsida; order Malpighiales; family Euphorbiaceae; genus Garcia; species Garcia nutans. The sequence goes on from CANTUV010000076.1 coordinate 2,071,678, forward strand.
TGGCCGACGCGTGTAGTCGGATGGAGGTTGGTCGGCGGTAGATCTGTCAAAACGTCTAACGCCTCTCTCTCTCTCCCATGCTCTCTCTCTCCTCTGTCTCTCTCTTCTCTCTCTCTCCCCTGCTATTAATTATTTTCTTCTTCATTCTTTATTTCAAATACATATTTATATATATATTATTTATTTCTTATTTTTCTTTCTTATTTTATTTATATTTAATTATTATTATTATCCTTATTTTATTTTATTTTATTTTATAAAAAAAATTTAAAATTTTGGTTATTACAATCTTCTTTCCTTCTAAAAATTCATCCTCGAATTTTTAAACTAAGGAAAACACTCAAATAAAAAGTCTAACTATTCATACTTCCCTGCGCACTTTGATATATTATTCTTAAGAATCACGTTTAATATTCTTAATTCAATTAATCTGCTATCCCAAAATCTTACCTAGCTATATCCACTATGGACCTCAAAACGATCAATTAGTCATTTTAAACATAATTCTTAGATTATTGATTGATCATGTCATTACTTTACAATTCAAATGAGGTTATGTTTAAAGATAATACAAATATACTAACGTCATTTATTTATTTCTGTATTTTCAATTCTTGTAACTTAATCTAAATATCTTTTTAAATAGATTTCTTTTAAATAATGCCTTATACTAATCACCTTTAAATTTTCTCATTTTAAAACATATCATTTTAGTTACACTTCAAATTCATATACTCAAATTATTCTAAAAATTTCAACAATTCGTATAGCCTCTAAATCACAATTTATTATCACCAACTCATCAAAGTCAAAACTCCAAATTTTAATTCATTAATTTATTCAATTAATCCTTAGAATAGAAATCACTCTTTTTTTTTACTAAAGATATCCTTATACTCCACATTATTTTCAACATCACAACTCTTGCTACATTATAGACATACATTCTTTAATCATTAAAAAAAAAACAGATTTTACATCAACTAATATTTGTATATTTTAATATTACATATATTTTCATACCTAAACTCATCATACACTATCCATTATCAAAATTTAAGTTTACTCTATCTTTATAATTCACAAACATATTATGTCATCTTGTCCAATGTCAAGTCCTAATACTATTATGGATTTACAATTCCAAAACTACTATCCATGCATTTTACGATTATTGTTATTTATTAATCTAAATATGCCTAACTGTCCACTAACACTAAAAGTGTATTAAACTCCCCATAAGATTTCAATTATGGATTTCAAGCTCCTAACATAACTTAAATATTCTAAATCCTTCATTATCCTTGACCATTTAGATTTCACAATTAAAATTAAATACGATGCAATTGAATGCATCATTCATAACCCAATTATCTCACATGCTATACTTCACATTTGATTTCCATCATCTTAGATTCTATTTTCTCACCCAATCATAGTTTAAGTAATTTTTTTTAAATCCATCTTGAATTAATTATCTTATTTCTTAATTTACTATTTCACATGTCCGAGGAAAAAAACATAATGTTACGATACACAATATCTAATTCAATTCACACTTTAGAAGCATATAAGTAGCAAAACGCATGCCTTGTATTTATCAAACACATATAACATTCACATGCTTATGCCACCAATTGAATCATAACCCACGGATAATATTAAATTTGAGGCAATTGAGACTCAATCAAAACAAAAAGAAAATCTATACTCCGCACGAAACAAGAACTTAAACAAACTAAAATTCTTACAACCATAGATATACTATAGGCTATAAAATCTTCGCTTTGATACCAATTTGTCACGACCCAACCCGAGAGCAAGTGACCGGCACTAGGGAAAGAAAAAAGTGTGTGGCTTCCAGAACCAACAGTAAGCCTGACAACTCAATTTCTGATAAATATAGATGGTGACAGCAGTCACTATCTCGAAATGGGCCCACTAGCCTATTAATATTATATTTTAATATAATATTGCATCATAATCATCAAACATTTGTTAATAAATATATTTAGCAAAATCATAAAACTAAATAAATAAGAAGATGGACAAGAAAAGAATATCATGTGGAGTTCTAGAAAAATAATTATATAATAAAACATATATAATTTAGCACTCATGCTGAGAAATAAGAAGGTATGATGATCTGAATAAACAATACTCCTATGCTTAACCTGCAACCTAAAAAAAATGGTGAACAAGAATGAGCTTTCGACTCAATGAGTTATATAATATTTAATATAACACAGTGATCCCATGCAATTAATGCTCATACGAATGACAATCCAATAAATCAAAATCACATATTCAAACAAGAATACGAGTAAGTCAATGGGGCTACACTAAACCTCAAACTGGAGAGTCTATCCCCTTATCTGGCTCTCTTAGTCTATACATTTCTCTTAGAATTCAATATACAGGGTCCGTCGTCACTCGGTTAGCCACAGCCATACCCAAGTACCACTACTCGAGTGACAAGCAGCACTGAGCATGAAAATGCTCCCGCCGTCACGCTAGTCCTAATCTCATCATATAATATCATCATATCATAACTCGTATCTCCGATCATGTATGGTCTCACATCATCCCAACTTTATTCGGTATCACATATTATATTTATTAAGCACAACTAACTCATACTCAACACACATTATGCTTATAACAATAATAATTGTACATATATTACATAAACAGTCGATGCATTATGCAAATGTATTTATAAATATAAATTAGGGAAATGTGTATTATATTATTCTATATAATCCACTGTGGATGAAACCTGATGATTGCATTTAACTGAATGTAACTAGAGTTTCTTTATAAGCAGAGTTTCTTATAGCATCTAACCGAATGTAGAATAATATCTACCTTACCGGTAAATAAGACTAGAACGTGATCGAAAAAGCCGTTGGAAACTCTCTGCCGTAGTAGCTTTGGGGCGCGTGTGGCGTGACCACGCTGCAGCAGGCGACGATCCACCTCTCCCCGGAGTCATCGTCGGCTGGTGCTCTATCCTGGCCGGCATGTGTATTCGAAAAGAGGCTGATCGATTATAGATAGGCCAAAACGTCCTGCTCTCTCTCTCTCCTCTGTCTATCTCTTCTTTCTCTCTCTCCCCTGCTATTAATTATTTTCTTCTTCATTCTTTATTTCAAATACATATATATATTATTGATTAATTTATTATTTTTCTTTCTTTTTTATTTATATTTAATTAATATTAATGTTAATATTATTATCCTTATTTTATTAAAAAAATTTAAAATTTTAGATTATTACAAATATAATTTATTTAATTAATATTATAAAATTATATTAATGTGTAATTATTTAATAGAATATTAAATGTCACAAATATAATAATTATTAAAATTTTATTTTGTATAAATTATTAAAATTAAATAAAAAATTATTAAAAAATTAAAAAAGAGATAATATTATTTAAAAAAATAATGATGCATCACTCTTAAAATACTTTTTTCATCTTTGGCTTATATATAAATAATATAGATATATTTCCTTCAAATAATTTCTATTGAATAAAATTTCAATTTGAAATAATTAACTTTTAAAATTTTCACTTTTCATATATTTAAAAGAATAAACTATTAATTAGCTTAAAAAATAGTTTGTATTGAAATTTATTTTTACTAGTTTTATGTCACATTTTGCGTATTTTTTTTAATTTTTATTTAATTAATATGTTTTAAAAATACTTTAACATGTAATAAAAAATTATTTTAAATTATTTCTAACATATGACATAATTCACATTTTTATACATTAAAAGTTAAATATTAACTAGAAATGAAAAAAAATTTAACTTTTAAATGCTAGACATTAAGAAAAAAAATTGAATATTAAATGCTAAAATGAAATATATGTACAAGAAAATATGAAATATAAAAAATGCACAAAATATGACAAAACCAATTAATATAAATCTGAAATTAAGCTATATATTAAGTTCAGTAACTATGATTTCATTAAAAGTCAAAAATCTAATTAAGGATAATTAAGAAATTTTTTTTTTGAGCTCAAATGAGAAATATATAAAATCGAGAAGAGTCAAAGTACAAAAGGTGATCTAAAACAATTGGTCGATCAGCTAATCGATTAAGACTATAATGAGCTGTAGATTTAGCAATTACCAACAGAATATAACAATACAAGCTCAAAGATTTAGCAGGCTTAACATATTTTAAGAAAATATTATTGACTAAATTAATTAATAGAGAAAGATAGAAGGTGAGTTGCCAGAAGCAGAAAAGCAATAACTCAATTTTATACAACCTTCATCCCACTTAAATAACCATCTTTAATTCCATGTACATTTATTAAAAAAATATTAAATTTTCTTAATAATATATAAAAATAATTTGAATAGATTAAAATATTTTTTTTATTATCTCATAAATATAAAAAATAATAAATTCTCGCTTTATTAATTCATTAATAACAAAAATATGGTTAAAAAATTAATTTTCTTAATTATACAAAATAATAATTTTACTGAAATAATTTCTCTTACAAAAGTAATATTTCAAGTGAAACGGAAATAATTACATTCTACAGCATCAGAATCATTTTCATAATCATAGGCAATGCTCTATTGAAGTAAACAGTATGATCAAACTTGCCATTCTCTTCCTTGAAACTAACACCAAAACTCAACGATAGTGTAGAAAACGAAACCAATATCAAAACTCAATTATATTGAAGAAAACAAAAGTTCATGAAACAGTTTATAGGCTGTACATTATTTATACTTCAAATGTATGGTACTATTACTATACAACAAACTACTGAGTTCTTACAAATATTCGTATGAGGAGAAATCAAGCTCATTTGTACAAAGGCTGAAACTCGAACGACAATCCTTTCATAATTAACAACTTCTCTCTCTCTTCCTATTAGTTCTCATTAAGCTTAAAAACAGAATTGACATACTCTTCTGTGTCCCAGAGAAAAGAACCAAAAGCAACTGCCTCCAAAATTAATCTCTTCAGGCTTGAAAAAGATGTCAAAATTACCTCATCGTTCTGCAATGAACCAGTCTTGTCGTCCCCAAAAAGTGCACAGCTATGCTTCTCAATCAAATTCACAGCCTCTTTAGATTTCACTTTTGCACATCTTTGCAATGTCTCAGCATCAAAACCCATCACATAGCACCTCAACTTTTCCCGTCTCCAATCCTGCTTACTTGACCCTCGACTTGATGAAACAGAATGCATGTTGCTGAATAGCCCAACAAGATTCGGTAGTTCTTGAGGTAAGGACTCTGGAAACTTAAGGGCAGTCCTATGACTAAGATGAACATCATCATGGGGCACAGCTATACACCGTTCCAGACAATGCCTTAAGGAGGCAGACTTCAAGAAGTAACCATATAGGATTGAGGCAACATACAATCTACCAAGCTGAAGTCGCTGGATCTCAGTTGTTGCCCAATTGTCTGTAACACTAGAATTTGCTCTCAAGCCAATTACAGTAGAAACATGTTCCCTTATCATCTCTAAAGCCTCAAAGTTATGAATAGACTCTAGCTCCCAGTCCTTCGAACGCCCTATCTCTAGTCTTCCATTGTAAATGCACCTAGCAAGCTTTGGAACCAAGGGAACTCTGATCTCAGAGAAATTGAAAAATATTATCATGTACATAACATCTTCAACAGAAATTTGACACTCCTCTTCTTTCAGTTGAGCAATTCTCCTGGCATTCAGAAATTATAATTTAATGAGTTGAGCCAAAGGGTTCAGAACAACACACTCATGCACGTAAGCTTACTCAAGACAGCAAAACTGATGCACAGGTAGCACTTATTACATCAGTTGGTTTCTAGTTGCCTGCTGCAAGGTGCTGTCCATGTTAGCATTACCTAGGTACCAAACTGCTGGCTATTAGCAGACACAATCGCCTTCTCTCTCTCTCCCTCTCTCTTTTCTAAGACAATTAGAAATGTTTTGTGTAATTTGTATTAAAAACTGTCCATGAAGTAAACCATCTGTCAGATGACGGAAGGGTGAAATTTGTAGTTTCAATTCTCAAAATATGAAATCAAATTAATACATTTGCACTTCAGATGACTCGTATTTGCAGTTAAGATTCAAAAAATTAGTTTTTCTGGGGTATTCAAAAGGCTCCTCATCAAATGTGTCTCATTCTCCATAGTTATCAATAGTTATCAATTGAAACATGACTACCCTTTCAATCATCTAATTCAACAAATAGCTAACTGCTAGCCATCGTCTGCACCAATTAAACATGGTTCTCCTAAATGATCAGTTCTCCTGTAGATGACAAATACTAAGTTGCATCCTAGTTTCAGTGTTAAGAATTGTGAAATAGAACTTATTGTTGACACCAATTGTTACAAGTTAACGTCAGGAATGCTCACGTTACTTTAAAATAATGAGGGAAGATCCAGAATGGCTTATTCAATGCATATAAATGAACCAAGCCCAATTTTTAAATCTTGGCTCAGTTCACTGTTGTCAAAAATAGCAGAAGGTGCAAAGGCACAAGATTGATGCATTTTGAAGCTGATAGCTGAGGTGTGTTCGCCACTTCACCCAGCCACACATGCAGTAGAAAGGTGGTGTGCCTAGGGTTGAAGATTTTAAGATGCTAAAACACACTTCTCTTGAGAAGAATAAATCCATGGTATTCACCAACTGAGATTGTTTTCTAATATTTCTATAGCAGCTGAACAATTTAGAAGTCTTTAATATGAAAAGAATAAAAAAGGAAAGTTCTGTAGAACATGTAGAATTGCTACTATTACCATGCTTTTGTCATTTGCTTATTGAATCAGGGTATGATTAGATCGGACTCAATGTTAATAAGCTTCAAGCAGAAAGCTTGAGCCGAGCTAGGACTTAAACCACACAAAATCTGATAACTGCAGCATTCGTAATATATTCTGTAGTCTAATATAAAATTAAATAGACATATGTCAATATATCGGTAAAAATTCCAAAGCAGACGAGTTAAAACTCTCATTAAAAGAATCAAACTGAAATGAGCCTATACTCGACCTTAGCATAAAAACTTCAAATAAAGGTACAATTTCTGAATATTCATTCTGGTAACTATTGATATGCTAAATAAGAGCATATAGTGACAAATAAGAATCCAATTTTGCGTTGGTTAATCTCTACATCACCTATAACAAAAACTTAAATATGAAGTTAAATGAGGATTAATAGAATAAACATTGGCACCAGCAACAATAAATTGGAATCACATATATACATACCATTATGTTTGATTGTTCACTTTACGAACATGAATTTAACAAAATTAGTTGTCTAAATCTATATTTCAATTCAAATTCCATAAAGAGTATTTGATTGAAATTATGTAGCGATTTTGTTAAACATGATCTACTAAATCAAATAATTAAACTAAAATTATATGAGAACAAACAAACTTGAAGAACACAACAAACTGGAGAATTGTGTGTTAGTAACAAGGAAATGAACAGAAACACCAATTTGCAAAAACTTAAAATGCAGAAACTAACCTGTGAAGGGAGGCTTCATTGGAGCCAGAGCTAAGGAACATACGAGAAACGGCCCCATCTCTATCATCCGCCAACAGCTTCAATTCATCAGCAACTGCAACATGAAATAGTTGTCTCTGATTCTGAAACACACTACTCAAAAACTTGCCAGCCGCTGAATGCGGTTCAAGCGGCGTGTTCAAGCTAAAGCTACTACTGCTGCTACTACTAGGTTCACAGTGGCTAGACCCTGCTCTGGCTACAACCACCACCGATGGACGTACTTCCCGGTGAAAGAAAGTACGTTTAGAAGGAAGCCTCCGATCGGTGAAAATAGGCGAGACAATTGACGGTAAGTTGCCAGAATTTACCGTGGATGGTAAAAAATGTAGAGAAAAGATCCTGTGTGTAGAGGGGCTATAGTCCATCAACAGGTCATAAAATCCCTAAACTAATGGCTATGGAGTTTTTCGAGTACAGATTAAAAGAAGAAAAAAAAAAGTAGAGATTATTATCACAAGATATGGATAGGATATAGAAAAAAGAAAAAACATTTTTTTAAGCATTATTTTATTTTTTTTATATGAAATGACAAATCTTATGTGGCCATTTTCAGGATAGTTTCCACGTGGCAAAAATCAGGTGGCATTTTTGGCCACATATGATGGGTGATAATAATTGAGATGGTAAGCAAATAGAAATTGGACAAGTTAAATGATTGCACAACTTTCTTATTTAATTATTATTTATAAGCCAATACACAACTAACACATATTATTAATAAATATTTGTATTTAAAATAAATAAAATAAATACTTACATTTGTTAGCCTTATCCAATTCACCAATGAGTGTCCAAGTTTTTTTTTTTTTTTTTGAGAAACAATGTGTGTACAAGTTGGAAACTAGTGGAAAGAAGATAAGGATGGGGAATCTAATTTTCTTTTTTTCTTTTTTTAAGTTAAGATAACACATCATTTTCACTTATAAAATAGTCTTGTCTTACTATTTTTTAGATAATAAATTTTAAGTATTTTTTTTATTTAAATAGTAGCGTTGATTTTTAGGTATTACAAGCAAGCAACTTCGCGCTACACTGTTCTGATTTATAATATTTTATAATATTTAAAATAAAAAATAATTAATATTTTAATATAATTAATACATAAAAATTAGCATTATATAAATAAATATATATAGTATTAAAACATTCATATTTACATATCATAAAAGTATTTATAATAATCTGTCATCTACATATTAATTATTATTATTAATTACTGAAAGAGTTAATTATAAATATTAAAAAGATAAACTATTAATTAATAGTAAACTAGTAATTTTATTTAGTTTCTTCACATGAATAAAATTTGTTAAGATATTATTTAAATTGAATAAGAAAAAATATTATATTATTGCTAAAAATTATATTTAATATATTAATATATGAAATTTAATTATTTCAATTAATTCAGTTACTAATATTAAAATAATGGAATCGAAAATATAAAATTTTTGAAATTAAAAACTGAAGCAAAGAAAAAATTAAATAACTAAATTTTATCCATTTGATTTGATTTTTGGTTAAATTCGACTAATACATATTCTTATATATTTCACATTAAAATAAAAATATAATAGAAAAAATATATATTTTAATTAAAATAAATATTTTTTTGATTTTTATAAAATAAAAATATTATCTATTAATTTCACGAATATTTCATCTATCATTTCAAATATTTATTGGATTTAATAAGAATCTCTTAATTATAATTTGAAATTTTATTCATTGCTAGGACTAAATACTTATGAGAACCAATGATGGTGAAAACTTTTTTTCTTTGAGAAATTATTAAAGTTCTTCATGCTTATATAATAGCTCCATCATGAATTAATTGATGAGAACATAGACCTTTAATGTCTTATAATCTCTAATAAAGTCAAAGAAAATTTGATTTAGAGTGTTGTCTCTGTGTACCATGTGAGAAGAAAAACAATGGAATTAATTATAGCTTCAATCTATATTTATTGCAATCCTTTTTTTTTTTTTGACAAAATTTGTTTTATTATTTCTATACATTCATTTAAAAATTCTCTTATTTTAGTATTTTTTATTTAATAATTATTTTATTAAACTTTTAGTAAAATTTATAATAATAATAATAATAATAATAATAATAATAATAATAAATTATTTCGGTTGTAACAATGGATAGCATTGGCATTCCAATACGGAGGACACATTCTAATTTCTAAGGGAAAAATTAAAGTTTACTTATCAAATCTGCTGGGAAAATATTTTTTTTTTCAAAAAAAAGGCCAAAGAAAACTTAAAATGGGTTTTCTCTTTTATTGGGACTCTCATTCACAAGTTGATCAAGTTTTTCAATGAGACTATTTTATTACGTATATGATTTTTAAATTTAGGCTAAATAATTATTAATTTTATGAAATTTTATATATTATATTAGTCAGTTTTTGTATTTTTAATCTCTAATTTTTGTATTCTTTAATTTTTAAAAATTAAACTATTTAATCATTCTGTTAATATTTTCATTCTAAAAATATTAGTCAATTACTTTGATATTATAAAATAATTTATTTATTTTTCCTTTATATATATATATTTTTATTATTTATTAAGTCATACTTATTTTTAATTTTATTTATATTTCTTACACATAATTTATTTTAACTTTATAAATATTTTAATAAGTTATTTTAATTTATATATATTTTTATAAAGATAAATATATTATTAATTTATATATATTCTTACAAAGATAAATATATTATAAAATAATTTTTTTGTTTTTCATTTATATATATTTATTTTTATTATTTATTTATTTTATTTTATTTTTAATTTTATTTTATATATATATCATCTGTAAAATAATAAAAGATATTATTTGTATTATTTAAAATTATTATTTTTTTAAAATAACTCAAAATAGTTGAAAATTTTTCAAATGAAGACACTCATCAATCTCAAATTAATCAAATGAGTCAACTCAGTTCAATTTAAATTAAAAAATATTATTAAAAACTAATATGAAATATAAAATTTATTTAAAATTTATAAATTTCAATAACTCCATCAAACTCGTAAGTCACTGAAGAAAAAACTATAATATTTAAATTTGATTGGATCTATCACTTCATTCAAATTAATTGGCTCATAGCCTCATATACTTCTACTTTATGTCGATCAAAAACTTTTCACAGAATAAGATGATTAATTCCTAGAAAAAAAAAAAGCGATAATAATTTGTTTATTTATATTTTACTGTTATAAGAAAATATTTTTATTAATTAATAAACAATATTATAAAAAAAGAATAATTATTTTATTTGAGAATTGCAATCCGGGAAGAGAAAAATTATTTTAAAACAAAATACATTTTTGCTCTAGATTATATCTAGACACAACTATATTTAGTTACGTGAATCATAATATTATATCCACTTATTCAATCTACCGTTCATCTCCACCTATAGGTCAAAAAGAAAAAATAATAACAGATTGGCATATGTAAACAGCCAAAGATTTACTGATGACATTTGAATATTTTAAAAAATATTATTTTAGCGTATGATTGTTTAATAGTGTCTCAACTTTCTATATAAGTGTTCTTTTATATATATATATATATATATATATATATGTATAAAGAAAAAGCCACAAAACTCAAAATCTAACTGTTCTAGAATAAGAAACTCCATAAACATCATGTTGGATCCAAGGTGCGGCCTCAATTGGAGGAGTGGAGTAGCCATTTCATGAACACCAAGAGAGAGTGAGCAAGCAGAAGAAGCCAAACAGTCAACTAGCATATTAGTCTCTTTGTAGACGTGTGATAAATGTATCTCCTAATCCTTGTACAAAAATTCCATGGTCTTATGTATAAGGCTAGCGTTTTTGTCATTGTTAACCGTAGCAGCTAGTAGGAGATGAGCTACACTCTCGCTGTCTACCTCGACTTTCATCTTTCTTATTTCTTTCTGCCAAGCAATTTTAAGGCCTTCATAGACACCCCATAATTCAGCTTGTGTTATGGTGCAAAATCCGAGATTTATAGCAAAACTCACTACCCAACCTCTGGTGTCATCTCTAATAGCTCCACCTGCTTAGGCTCTTCTAGTAGTAACTTTGAAGGCACCATCCGAGTTAAGCTTAAACCAACCCATTGATGGTAAGCTCCGCCCAATACGGATAATATTTGTGCACAGAGTCCTTAGCCAAAAAGGTTCTTTTCCTTATTAGCATTGCATATTTGCACAACTAACTTTTGGATTTCTAGCATAGTAGTCACTACATTTTTATGAGTACCTGCAAAAAGCGTTTCATTTCTTACATTCCACAAAAACCAGCACGTCACACCAAAGGTAATATGACCGTTCTCTTGGATATTTCCAATATTGTGTTGAGTAAGGTTGTCGAGAAACCAACACTTCAGTTCCTTAGTGAAGAACTGATCAGTCCATGTAATTCCAAGGACCAAGTACCATACCTGCTGTGAAAAAGGACAATCTCGCAGCACGTGGATAGTTGATTCTATTTGAGCTCCGCATCGTGCACATTTTCCCTCGGTCGTCAGTCGTCTACAAACTCGTTCTTAGTTTGTTAGAAGTCTTCCTTTGTAGGCTAACCATAGAAACATGCAAATCCTATATTGCCCGGACCATTTTCAGATGATATCCCATCTGCCACTGTGCTCTTGCCAGTGATGTTCCATTTGAGCTTTGTAAGCTGATCGAATAGAGAAGTTGCCACTTGGGTCATGGGCCCAAAAAAATTCATCATATATATTGTTGTAGCATGGGGTGGATGTGCAACGATGGAGAGAAGAGTATTGCTGAGCAAAATGTTTTCAATTAATCCTCATTTCCAGCAGTCGGTGTCTGTAACCATCTCTTCCAATACACAATTCATCAATTCATTGGGGATGGAGTTTACTGCAAGTTCTTGTAGAGAGTGCAACCCACTGACCCACTTATCCAGCCAAAATCTCACTGTCTTTCCATTATTCACTACCTATTGAACGCCCTTAGTCATATTGTTCCATTGGTTGCTTAAAGCTCTCCATAAAGGAGAGCATTTGGTTGTCTTCAAAGTTGTAGGGAAACTCACTGACCTTGTGCCATACTTGGTGAGAAGAACTTGTGCCCATAATTGGTTTCGATGGCAAATCATATTCCAACCAATCGTCTGAATAAATGCAATGTTCATGGTTGCAAGACTCTTCAGGCCCAATCCTCCATTCTCCTTTGGTTGGCAAATCTCATCCCATCTAACCAAATTGATCTTTTTCTGCTTGCTATTACCTCTCCAAATGAAACTCCTGCAAACTTGTTACAATTTATCTCAAATCCCTCTAGGGATAGTTATGGTTTGCATGGCATAATTTGGAATTGTTGCCTGCTAATAATAAAATCTTTGAGTTCCAGACATTAGTTTGTTCTGCACTTTTTCGAGGATGTAATTGTAACAGCTTTGCTTCATTCTTCTATGTTGGATGGGTACTCCAAGATGGATGCCTAGATCATCTGTGCTTTTAAACTCCATAGTTTGACATAATTGTGATTTTATATCTGCTTTGACATTGCTAGAGAAGAAAATCTTTGTTTTTCCTTTGCTGATTTTTCCTCCCAAGGCTGAGCAAAAATCATCAAGAATCTTCATCATGTGTTTTCCTTGTTCTAGGTTGGCTTCTGCAAAAAAAAAAAAAGGATATCATCCGCAAAAAATAAGTGGGAGATCCGATTGCTTGACTTGGCCTTTTAAGACACAACAAATAAGGTGACAAAGGGTCACGTTATCTAATTTCCCTTGTAGGCTTGAATGGCTCTGTGAGACTATCATTCTAGAGGATTTGCATTGAACTGATAGTAACTATGCTTATGATGCCTTCTCTAATCCAATCCGGCAGCTTCAAAGTCATAAGAGTCTCGTTGATGAAACTCTATTTAAATTTATCGTAAACTTTTTCAATATCTATTTTGATTGCCATCAAACCCTTCTTGCTTTTTATATGTCGCATAGAGTAAATTATTTCTTGGGTAATGATGTGATATCTTTGATAAGCCGAATACTAAATTATAATTATAAAATTTCTTAATTGGAAACTCTAAAATTATATATTTTTTTTAAAAAAATATTATTTTGATATTTAACATATAAATTTTTCTTTCAATAAATTTAAGCATTTTAAATTTATAAATCAGTATTAATTTCAACAACTAAAAATCAATTAAAAACTTTTTACATGAAATTATTTAAAAATTTGAGCATCTACTTTATGCAATATTATATTATTAAACCCCAAATAAAAGTATATAACAGAATTTTAAAAGGCGTAATTTTTTCCAAGTTGAGGACACGCACATGTCCCTTTCCAATGTTTAACGTGGCATCAGATTAGATAGAGAGAATCTTGCAACAGCACTCTTAAATGCCTGAAGTTGGTCCCAACAACAAAAGCCTGTCTCTCCATGCCGATGGTGGAGGACCACTTCTGATTAGAATTACAAAATAGCCGTTTGGGTGTCTGCAACATTTATATAAACTTAAGATAATTAAAATACTAACAAAAGCACCCATTTGCTTGCGTATCTGTATGTGTTCAGCAACAACACATTACATTAGCCGTTACAATCCTTTTACTAAACTATGCCATAATTAGCATATAATTTAATCAAATACCCCTTTTCATTGAAAAAAAGTTTCATATCATAACCAAAAAAAAAAACTGCTGCAAAGTCATTTAGGAGCCCATTTTGTGTAATCATAATAATAACTCCTAAAAAAATTGATTAATTTATTTTATCACTCTCAAGCGTCTAAAAATAGAAAGCAGACTTGAAAAAATGGGGCAACCAAATCACTTCACCTTCGTGTCATCCGATGCCCCCATGCCTCAAAGAGTCACACTTGGGAATTTACAGTGTCCAAAACCTAAAAAAAAAAATTACTGTATTGTGTAAGAATAAATTTTTGCTTTCGCTAAATAAAACAAATCTATTATCTAATTAAATATTTATTTTATTTAATTAAAATATAAAAATATTTATATTAATACTCCCTCCGTCCACATTTAGGTGTCCATTTTATAATTTTTATTTGTCCACAAATAAATATCCATTTAGGATAACTAAAAATATTTATTCATTTTATGTTAATATTATCCATATTTAATTATCAAAATATTTAAAACTTTTTATTTTCAAGACATGACTATTTTCATTTTCAAGGTAGTAATTATTTTTCATTTCCAATATTTATCCATTTTAATCAGCCCACTAATTACTCTTGTAGTTTCTCCATAAATTTCAACATTTAAAATAAATTGTAGTCAATTTAAAAAAATAAATTTTTGGCTCCAAACATTTAAAATTTTCATTCTCATAAATATTGTAGTCGATTTGAAAAATAAAATAAAAATTTTTTATTAAATTGAATTTTGTGAATTTTAAATTCTCAATAATTGAAAAGTAAACAATAATATTATTAAATAAATTTTCTTAAGTATGAAAATGACAAAATGAACACTTAAATCTGAATAGAGAGAGTATTTTGGGAATGCTAATGCAATGAGACTCTCTCTATTCAGATTTAAGTGTTCATTTTGTCATTTTCATACTTAAGAAAATTTATTTTGGGAATGCTAATGCAATGAGAGTTTAGAAAGAGTATTTTAAAAATAAAAATACCTACTTCTATTTTTATATTTCAAAAATATTTTTTTTTAATTTTCAATTTTAACAATATTCTTTTGCAGAAATAATTTTTTTATATATTTAAAATATTAAAAATATACTCTATTTTTAAATATATTAAATATTTAGTATATTAATAATATACTAACTTTGTACATTATATATTTTTAAATATTTTAAATTATAGTTCACTTATTATTAATAAAATTATCATTTTACTATTATATTCTTATTTAATATACATTTTCTTAAACATTGTAAATAACATTAAAAATAATTTAAAAATATATTATATTTTAAAAAATATATTAAAAAAATTAATTATAAATTAATTTAATTATATTTTATTACTATATGTATAAATAAATATGCAACTATAAAAATATGAGTATAATATTTTAAAAAAATGTGTTTTAAAGTCTCTGACGGAAAATGAACTCACTTACTTGGATCCATAGGCGTTTTGGTTGCAAGGCCATTGAATTCACAGGTCCCACCAATCTTCTTAAATTGGGCCCAGTAAGAACTGAAAGCGTAGCTGGCATGCCAAACCAAAGAGTTCGGTTTAAAACACTGTTTTCCGGGTCGGATCGGGTCACAAGTTTTATTCCCCTGCGAACACGCATACGATAATGCGTCGCCCAAAGCTGTCCTATTGGCTCCTTTACTCGCCACACACCATACCCTTCCTTTATACGGTTGATTATTTGTCGGTGCCGGCAACGGCTTTGTAAACTCCGATTCCGGCGTCTTCCCACTAAGATCGATCTCGTATACATTCGTACCGTTAGGATATAGCAACCCGAAATGCCGCTCCGTACCAGGACCCGGTTTCATATTCTCATTAAACAATGCGAAGATGAAAGAAGGTAATACAGATCCGGGTCGCGCCGGAGTGCCAATGGCTGGTTTGGCTGTGAGTTTTTTCACGACGTTGCGATTGTAAGTGGCAGCATTGTAAATATTAGCTCCGATTTGATCTATATCTCCATTATTGGGCCAACCCGTTTCGGCAATGAAAATCCGGATATCAGGGTACCCGAGTCGCTTCATAGCGAAGATTACAGCATCTATCATTTGGTCAAAAAGATTGGTGTAAGTGAGGTTGGTGACTGGGTCCGTGTAGGTTATATTTTTGGCCTTAAAAATGGCATAATCAAGATTGATGTTTACCGAATCATCGGCCCAGGGAAAATAAGTATAGACATCAAGGAAAAAGAACGATTTGGTTCGGTTTAAGAACTGCAACATCGGTTTGATTATCGGATCCGAAATATCCGGCCGAAAAGTGCCATTTGATGGTGGGAATGATGATTCTAAGACATTTATCGCCGATGTTGTCCCAACTTTTATCTTGTGCATTTTATGGGTTTTCAATGAACTCTTGATTCGACGCATGGCTGGTACAAGATTGTACCATGTTCCGACATCAGGATTTGTAAGGATTTCATTTCCGATAAGGAGATATCGGATTTTGACATCGGAGTAGTAAGGGACGACATTGGTTTTTACCCAGTGATCGGAGAGATATTGGCTTTTAGAAATATTGGGAATAAGCTCATTGGGTACCATGATTGAGACTTGAAAGTCGGTATTTCTAAGAGCATTAAGGATATGTGGATTGGAATCGTATATTTTGATGCGTTTTGCGTTGAGAGATTTGGCTAGCTCCACTGTCCGCGACGGAGATGGGAGGTTGTTTCCAAGCGTACCCCAGTTTACTCCGATCTTGTTCGAGATCTCTGCGCCTGCAAATAACAACAAACCACGGAAAATAAGATTAGATACTCAGAACACAAAAACACAAAACCCATATTGCCATTTTAGATTTTTAAGAATAAATAGTAAAATTTAAGAAAAAATAGTAAAAAAACAAACTTACTGCAATTAGAAACTAATAGGAGAGCAAAAATGAAGAGAGAAACAACACCCATCCCCATGATTACTCTATTCTTCACTAAGCTTGTTTTTAAGTGGGTGGGAGACTGTGATTCCAAGACGCGTGTTGTGAATGAAGAATATGACTATTATCTGTCAAGGAGTAGCAGGGTGAGAAATATGGCAAAAATATATATATAACCTTTTTCTTTTATCTTTAACTTTGTGAAAAGAAAAAAGAAAAGAAAAGAATAAAAGAGGTAGATACGCAGAGAAAATCAGAGAGGTGAAGAGTGATGTTTAGACAAAGAAAAGTCAATAAATTTTTTGCTTGGTTTCTAGGAAGGGGGGAGGAGATGGAAAAGTGTCTGAGAAGAGAAAGAAGTACTCTGCAGAAGATTAAAGGCTAAAAAAAAAGTGTTTGTCGACAACAAATGAAATTAGCCGTTGGATTATAACCGGCCCTGATGATAGCGGGTCTGGTGGCTCCTGACCGTACTGTTTGTCGTTGTATGCTCTGTGCGCTAAAAGCAAGAAGAAGAGTTGCTGAGGGGGCAAAGGAATAGTTAATAAACTACCAGAAATATATTACTCCTTTCCTTTTTATTCTAACTGTTACATAAAAAAAATTCACTTTAAATATAATTTTTAAAAATTTATTAAAATATTAATTAAAAAATTATAATATTACTCATTTTTAATTAATGAAAAAAATAACTATAAAGAAGGATAAAAAATAATATTTAAATAAATTATAATAAAATTTTTATAAAATTTACAATAATTAATTATTTTTTTATATGTACATATTATTTTTATTCAAAATTTAAAATAAAATTAAAAAAGTAATATATAGTGAATGAGGTTCGACAATGATATTATTTCTTTTTTTTTAATTAATTAAATATTTTCTTAAATTTTATTTTTTTAATAAAACATATAAAAACTAAAATACCCTAATTTATACCAAAATTTTCATTTCTACCTTTTTTTATTAAAAAAGAACCTTCCTGGCTTCCCATCCTCTATAATCTCATTCATAATGAGAAACCATTTTAAAATTTCTACGAACTAAAACAAAAGACGTAAAAAAGAACAACAATAACAACCCTCATATAATGGAAAACCTTATTTTAAAAAAAATATTAAAATAACAAAAAGAACAAAGTCAAATTCAATTCTGCCTCACTTAAGGTCAATTTTGTCATTCTGATCACCAGTAGTAGTTGCTGTAGCGCAATAAAGACAACTTCAATTTTAAGTACATTGGACAAATTTCAAGTTTTAATAAAATGTAAGTCTAATTCCCGTGAAAAATAACATTGTCGTCAATTTTTTGATATTTCAATCATGCGAATATATCTAAAAGTTAAAAAAAAAGAGTTTTGTATCATTTGAAAAATTGATATGAGAAAGACATAAGGGGGAGAAGAATGTTATTTAGAAAATGAAATAATGATTGTTTTTCAAAATTATATTACTAAAATGTCGAAAATGATAATAGAAAATTTATAAATAAATTCCTATTATTTGTTAATAATAATTAACAATGAGATGAGACAAAAAAAGTCGAAGCCATAAATTTGTTAATATTTATCATTTCTGTTGCCTATGATGAGATGAGACAAAAAAAAAGTCGAAGCTACTTTCCTTTTTATGATTTGGGATTCGGCTATCCCAATTAAGTTTTCAGTTCTTGCATGGCGTATTTTACACAAGGCTTTGTCTCTGCCCTCTAGATTGCAGCATATGGGTTTTTCCCTTGCCTCTTGTTGTCCCTTCTGCCCCTCCGACTCAGCTTCTGCTTCTTATATTTTTTATTCTTGCCGGGAAGTTAACAAAATTTGGATATTTTTCAGATCAGCTTTCTTGTCTTGCTTGAATCCTCAACCAGGTTTGAAGCAAGAATTAATGCTTTGGTGGCTGGACAAATCTCCTAATTCTGGTGCTGGAAAGCTTATGAAACTTGTTCCTTTAATTATTGTTTATAATGTTTGGCTGGCCTTCTGCAATCTCACTTGGGGAGAGAGAGGTTTCTATGCTCCTAGTACCATACAGGCTATACGGAATACCATTTACAATTGGGGTTGTTGTCATGCTGCAGACAAGAAGGCTAAGCCTTTGCCGGATTTCTGTGATTTTCTTCCTTCAAACTTCGGCTATGGGCGTGGTCTTAAACCCATACTTGTTCGTTGGTTCCCTCCGTGTCGTCACTTTAAGCTCAATGTCGATGCCTCATTTACCACTTCAGCTTCTGCTGGAGGTGCGATTGTTAGAGATTCCCGAGGACATTTTATGGCGGCTTATAGTTTTGGATTGGATGCTCACTCGTCGGAGATAGCGGAGCTTCAAGCTATTCGGGTCAACCTCCAATGGTGTCTCCAGCAACGGTTTTTCCCATTAATTGTTGAAACTGACTCTGCGTGGGCAGTTCAACAGATTGGTTCATCTTCCAGTGCTGGTCACACGGCATATTCTGTCAAGAGGCTCCTTCTGGATACTGCTTCCTCGATCACTCATATATTTCGGGAGGCTAATAGTGCTGCTAATTATCTTGCCACTAGTTGCAGATTTTATTCTCACGCTTCTTCTTTCTTTACATTTGCTTCTTTGCCTAAGATGTTGAAAGGTTTTGTTTTATCCGATTGTTTAAAAACTCCTTATTTGAGATTTAGATAGTTTCTTCCATGTCTTATAAGGATTTTGTACGGATCTTATATGGGTTTTTCCCATCTTTGTGATATTTATAAAAATCTCGGTGGTGCCGCCCACCTTTACCAAAAAAAAAAAAAGAGCGATTAGTTGCAGTAGTTTTGTGTTTATGTTGTACTATGAGTGGAGATCTAAATGTATTTTCTAGGTTTGATGTAGTTTCGTTGTTCTGCTCTGTTATTTTGTTGTTTTTGAAGTTTTTTTTGCTTTGTAATTCTTATCGTACAATTGTTCTTTCTTTCTAATGAAATTTCACTATTTCCGGCCAAAAAAAAGACAATGGTTGGCGATTGGTGGTTTAAAGTATAAATTCTATTCTCATTGAGCTCTTGGAAAGGGAATTTCCTACAGACAAATGTTGCAAGTGTTTTTCAATCGTTTCATTATCAAAAGCTGACTTAAAAATATATGGAGTTTGTTACGCAGTACAATTCCAATTACCAATTAGTCCATGATTTGCATTGTGCATAAACACAAACCACAGCATTTAGTAAAGAAGAGTACAATTAGAATTGTTAGTCTCAAACTATTTACAAGAAACCATTGCTTGCTTTGAATTTTCCTCAATAATTTTTCAGTAAGATTGGCAGCAGGAAAGATTTAAGAAGTTGCACATATTTGTTTACAAGTTAGTTATTCTCATAATACAACAGAATAAAAAAAAAAAAGAATTCCAAGAGGAAGTAGCTCGCCATTATGAATGATTCAGAGCCATAAAAGCTGCTTAATTTCGATTGAATTGGTTTATTTTCTCCAGAACTTGTTCCAATCTTTTGCCTTCATCTTCCTTGCATGCTAGCATCCTCTTATGACGTTTTAGAATAACTTCCACGTACTCTTGTTCTAATGCAGCACATGGAAGGTTATTTGGCTCTCCCTGGCCATTATATTGGTTTTCTTGCAGCTTATTCACTTGCCCAGGCAGCATTTCATTCTCTAGTGCTCTTTTCTCTATATGCCTTTCTCCTTTATCCATTTCTGATTCTTTTTCCTTCTTTCTGGCCAAATCTAGCAGTTCTTTCTCTAAATTTACAGTTCTTTTTGCAATCACATTTCTTTCTGCCAACATAATTTCTTGCTGCTGCTTCATCATGTTTCCTACCACTAACATTTCAGACCTCATGAATCTACAATCAAAACCTTGTATCTCCAAAGTTTTTATCACCTTGCCTAGTGACTCCACATAGTCTGGGGAGACACGACAATCCATCAAAACTATATTCCTTACCTCAAAGAGAAAAAGCCAGTAGTGGCAATATAATAATTCAGCTTGCTTTGATTTGTCAGAGAACTGCGAAAACACCTTTGGATTTTGTGGAAACACTCTAAAAATATGTGGATAACACTTCTCCATCCACTCTTTTACTGACATCTCTTCACTTCTTTGCAATGGTCCTATCTCCAATTGATTGTCTTCCTTTAGCTTCATCAGATAGGCATGCACTTCTATGGGGTTCTCCGGATCTATTTGGATATGTATTTTTTCTTTCTTTGCAGGTGGACTTGTTATAATTTCCCTTTCTTCCTTAACCTGTAGCACAGTAAAATATAAAACCTTCAATCACAATTGTATAATACTTTTGATCAACCTTATTATGCAGAAAGGCAGTTCTTCATTTACGCTCTTTTCAGAATTCTGCACAATATACTGTGTAATCGTGCATTATGTAGAAAATTAACAAGACATTAGATTCTCCTCTCCATGGGAGATAAGAAAAATAGTATTTACTATTTATTCAACTTACCTCCAAACTCTGATGTCCGAACTGTCTTTTGAAAGTCAACCATCGGAATAAATCATCATGTCTAATATTATCATAAAAAATTACCTCCAAAGAATAGTATCTCTGTTTCACACAGGATAACAGATGTTACTCAACCAATTTATTAAATCAGACAATTCTAAGAAGACCCTTTTTTCAGTTCTTGTGGGAAGATAATGGACCAATTGGCCAAGTCAATTCCCTAATGCAGAAGCAAAAGATCACAAAACTACGCGGCAAGTTATTGCAGTCAGAAAAGCAAAGAAATAACAACCATTAAACTCATACTAAGGTTATTCTAATGTTCTAAGATGCTTTTAGAGTTTTTAAGGACCCATTCCCTTCTTTTCCTTTGCCATTCCTCCTCCTTCCAACCCTACACAACCAACTATTAAGCAATAGCTCAGCAGATCCATTCAATATTTTATAGTTATTTGGCAATTATGCATTGAGGCATGCATTTAACCAGAGAAGAATAAATTTGGGGAAAACCACTAAAACAATTCAGTCCCATCTAATGATGCAGGCACATAAGTAAAGATAATGAAGAGGAGGGAATTACTATAATATTGTAATATCTACGCAACAAGCGAATTCTTAAAACAAACCATTCTTACTTCAACTGGTCTGTTGAGAGCAATGGAAGGAATATGAAGCATGTTGGCAGGTCCAACAATATGCTCAGGATTTTTGAGAGCATTTCCATCTGGAATGTTTCGGAGTGGAACCAATAAGGAACTTCTTCCAGCAAAACCTGTTCTATCTCACCAATGTTAAATCGAAGGCAAAATTATCTCAAGAGTGAACAATATCATAAACAATATCCTAAAAACAAATTTATGAGCATAAAGACAACTATTTTATGGGCGTACCACACATATTATCACAATACCAAGTGAACAACATTATAAAGACAAGAAAACAAATCAAGGACATAGCAACTAATATACATCTACTTTACGAGTATGACTGCCAGTATGACTGCCACTTTTGGTCAACTGAAAGGAGCACTTCATAATTTTGTAATAGGCAGAGTTATAGTTAAGTATACCATTGCAACGTCCTTTGAGTTTGCGCCTTCTTATACTCACCATTGCAACATCCAGTCCTCCTATAAGAAGAGATAATGGTCCAGTTAATGGCCTAAAACTTAAACCTTCAACCACAACCACCTTCCTTCTTAAATTAATAAGGGGGCGATCCACTTAGGACAGAGGTAAATTAAATCCGTTGCAAAAGAAATAAAAGGCTATAAACACTACAATGACACGCGAAAACTACATGCCAAAAATAATCCAATAGAAAACTTGTTTCATGAAAAAAAGAAAAAAAGAGAAAGCAATAAGAAATGTTGTAGTACAAGATTACAAGTACAAGCTACAGAAATTAAAAATTCAAAACAGAAATGAATTGGCACTAAAAATAAACATCAAAACATTACGAGCCAGAAAGTAGACAGTTCCCTTTGTGAAGAAATAACAGATAATTAATCTGGTCAATCATATGATTGAAGACCTCATCTAGACAACAGAAACCTAAAAGCATTCATCAGTTATATTTTATGCTCATGAAAGCAGCCTACAACAGTAGCCACTGGCCAAACAATCGACCATTTGCAATCCATTAAAATAGGACTGCACAACTTTAGCGTATCATATTATGATACCTTGTTCTACAAGCTTTCACAGGAGGTGATATTCTCGTATTCATTGAGAACTCATCAGTAGATCACCAAGTAGAATCTACATGAACAAAAAAAAAACAAAAAAAACAGAAAAAGAAAAAGAACATACAAGAAGAAAAATGCCAATGGCATGCTGCGATAATGCATGATAAAAGCAAGAAAAATGAAAATAAACAAGAACAGAGGATAACTATCCCATTTATATTAAAGATCCAAGAACACAATTGTAGAGAGTGATAACAGAGAAATTAAAGAAACCCACATAAGCAAAACCAGGTAAGAACTTCACTTGTTCAAAAATCGTTAAGAAAGAGAAGTCACCCACAACTAGGTAGCAAAAAACAGCAGCCAAGCATGCGCCGGCCCAAGAAGGCAAAACATGCAAGTATCAACAAAAAAAGCAATTTGGTTCAAACCTGAGAAAAGAAGAATGTATATGACAATGTAATTGTGGTGGCGCAGAAACCGAGGACCATCACTCTGGTATTGTGTGACTGGGGAAGCAACATCTTGAATTTGATTTGTTTTTGAAACTGAAAATTTTATCCAACTCAAACCTCATCAGGGTTTCATTTATTTCGGTGGCCCAACCTCCATTAAAATAAACTGGTGTAGCCCATGTATTTTTTGATAGACCCGATCAGAATTTTCTTCTTTGGGCTTTAGTTTCCTGGAATAAGCCCATGAGTTCTGTTGCTGTTCTAAAGTCTCAACCTTTTCTTCTAGCTCTTCTCTGTGCGGCTGTGTCGCTCTCCTCTTTGATGATGCCTGTGACTATGACCGTACAGCGCCGGGTCATCTCAATTGTAAGAAGCTCTAAACTTTACTCTTCTCCATTCTCACATTTCTATTCTCCCCGTATTACCAGCCCGCCATTTTGTGTCAATCTGTTCTCCTCCTCGCCGTCTACCCAAAACATTGAATCTTTACCAACTGATGATAATGATCTCTCAATCCCTCCAATTCGAAGAACACGAACGCGAACACCGCTCGAGACCCAATTCGAAACCTGGACTCAAAGCCTCAAACCCGGGTTTACTCCCACCGATGTTGACGCTGCTCTCCGTGCACAATCAGACGCAGATCTCGCTCTTGATATCTTTCGCTGGACCGCACAGCAACGCAATTACAAGCACAACCATGTTACTTACCTCACCATGATCAAAACTCTCATCGATGGCAGACGATACCGCCATGCCGAAACACTAGTGGAAGAGGTAATCGCCGGCGCTTGCGATATGAGCGTCCCTCTATACAATTCCACGATTCGTTTCTGTAGCGGGCGTAAGTTTTTGTTTAATCGCGCATTTGATGTGTACAAAAAAATGCTGAAATAATAAGCTAAACGTTTGTTATGTCTATTTACATGCGGTTAAGTCTCTGACAAAACAGATGAAAGCCTCTGGTGTAATACCTGACACTTTTGCTTTGAATATGATCATTAAGGCTTATTCAACATGTCGAGAAGTTGACCAGGCAATTAGGATTTTTCGTGAAATGGGATTGTATGGTTGTGAACCAAATGTATATTCTTATAGCTATATAGTGAAGGGGTTGTGTGAGAAAGGAAGAGTAAGGCAGGGTTTAGGGTTTTATAAAGAAATGAGGGGTAAAGGGTTGGTACCGAGAGGGAGTAGTTATATGATTTTGATTTATAGTCTTGCCATGGAAAGGAGTTTTAAGGAGGCAATTGAGGTTGTTTTTGATATGTTGGGCAATTCAATGTCGCCAGATATGTTGACTTATAAGACTGTTTTGGAAGGTTTGTGTCGGGAAGGCAAGATTGATGAAACTTTTGAGTTACTTGAGGAGTTCAGAAAGAGGGATGGATTGATGAGCCACAAGACTTGAAAAATTTTACTGAATGCGTTCCATATTTTTAATCAAGACTAGATTCCCAGACTCTGTTGATTATATTAAAATTGTTTGTTAACTCTAATCTTATCGGTCTTGAAATACTGGAGCAAGCCGAGTGTCTTGACACTGTTAAATCAGATGCCATATGCCTGATTTAATGTGGGATTAGCAGCTTGGCTAATCTATACTGATGAAATGAAGACTGGATACAGTATTGGGATTATGCCAGAATCACTGTTGCCGTTACTGGACTAACAAGGAGGCTGGTAGTGCTGCAACTTGGTGCTAGATGGATGGACATGGTGCAGCAGAGGAGATGATAGCTTACTGGCTGTTGCTTCAGCCTTTTATGTATTAGTTGAATGCACATGGACTGCTTGTGGATGGAGACAATAGCAGTGTAAATGACTTATCATTTTAGGATCAGGGCATTGCTTATGCCCATAAAAGTGGTCTGAAACATTGACGGGGATGGTGGTTTTTGTTTAGCCTGGATATCACATATCATCAGGTATCTTTCATCAATGAAATTTGAGGAAGGTTAAGAAGAAAAATTCTTGCTAAGAAATCAAAACTTGAACATTATAGAAAGGTTCGTTGCATAATTCATGGATTGGAAGGCATTGAAAGAGAAAGAATCCTTCCTCTACAACACAACACTGGCTGATC
The DNA here is from genome assembly GCA_947685225.1 of Garcia nutans. Classification (NCBI taxonomy): domain Eukaryota; kingdom Viridiplantae; phylum Streptophyta; class Magnoliopsida; order Malpighiales; family Euphorbiaceae; genus Garcia; species Garcia nutans. Next base: position 2,097,466 of record CANTUV010000076.1, read on the forward strand.
CATTGGTTATTTTTTGTCACCTCATCTGTTTTTCTTTTTTTTCCTGGTTGCCTTGTGTGTGTATATATATATATATGCTCAGCGGAATTATAATTTTAACTTTCATTATCATATGCTGGCTTATGATTTTGCTCCAAGACTTGCATATTTCAAACAGGAAGAATCAATATAGCAAAAAGAAACAGTTTAGCAGCGGCTTCAAATTTTGTTTGGAAAAAAATAGGGAGAAATTCCTTTGATTGTGAAAAAAAAGTCTTCCTTCATCCAAAATCCTTTTTAAATTCCTCATCTTAATCCCATCTTAAAGATGGAGACAGAATTATGACAAATTTTCATTTTTTAATGAATTTGAGATTTGAATGAAGTTTATTGTTAAGAAAATAAAACTAATTGAATATGCATGTATATGGACGATCCTTTCACGAGAAGAATTAGATTAAATTCTTTAACTTTCAAATTCATGAATGAATTAAACTACTATGCTAAATATAAAAAAATGTTGAATAAATTCATAGAATTAAAAACTTATTAGTATTATTGATTGGAAAATCTATAGATTTCCATAAACTATCAATTTAAATGTTCCCTGTTTTTATAAATTTCTTTGACCACATCATCATATATATTAGGGTATACGTGCTTAGCATGTTAAAATTAATCCTTAGGATTCATATGCAAATTCACTACAAATTATTTAACATAGTTTCAATAAAATTTATCATTATATTATTTTATTATTATTTGACATAAATTAATAAAAATAAATTATTTGTTTACTTTTTAAAAATTCTCTTGCAAAACTTATATTGACTAGAGATGATAATTTTGTCTGTTTTAATAGGCATCTGATTATATCCTAATTCGACCGCATAAGATTATATTTGTTATATTTATAGTTATGATATAATATGGATTAGACAAAATATATCCGAAATAGATTTAGATCGAATATGGATTATGCATAATTTTGTCCGAATTAGATTCTATATACATATATTCAGATATTTATATAATATTTAGTTTAAAATATTATTTCACAAATTTTATGCAATTTTATGATCTTACTCTACTTATTACTTGGCTCTATTTGTTTTAACATGGTATGTGGCAATAGCATTACTCATATTTAATCTTATTCAATTTGAGGTGGGTCGGATAATAAATAGATTATGTTATTTCACTTATAGAGTAGGATAGTAATTTTTAGAAACCCAATTCATGTCTAATATTGACAACAACAAATCATTCGCAACACTTTATAATGCTAAAATTAAAAATACATCCATCATTTCATGCATATTATTATTATTATTATTATTATTATTATTATTATTATTATTATTATTATTTTGATAAATTACATATACGAAGATGAAGAACATCTAAAAAATTTAAATTTAAAATCTAAGTCAGAGTAACATATGCTCTTAGCCACTAAGTTATGCCTTGGTAGTTCATGCATATTAGTTTATATTTTCTATTTTTTGAAAAAAGTTTCTCTAAATTATTTATATTTTAATATCATTTTTACTAAGATTTTATTTTATAAATAATATTTTAATTGACTATGTAAGAATATAGTATTATTTTAGATCATAATATTACACAAATTAAATGAGGTTTTAGTCATATTAAGTTTTAGATGTTGTATATAATTTAGCTGTATATAATTTATCCGCTTAAATTCCACAGCTTGTTAAATTTTAAATATGAATGAGTTACACATTGATTTTGATTCTAATAGTTTCATCAGAACAAATCAATAAATATTAGAGTTTTTGATAAAAATGTAAGATAATAATTTTAAATTTATCATATTTATAAATTATTTATCAAAATATCAGAAATTATAAAATATTTATTAACATATCAAATTTTTATTAGTTTATAATAGGTTTATAATAAGTTTATTATTAATTTATAATAAAATAATTATAATATATCTGATAAAAAAATAAAATTTTAAAAAATTATGATAGAGCATGTTATTTTTCTAATACTATCATGCTTATGATTATAATGTTGTCTTGGCCATGGGCTTGGCCTGTGAAAACAAAGAGGCTCAGGTGGCCTAGTATTAGTAAAAATAATGCACTGGACCCAAGAGCCCTCAAGCCTGATCCATCATCCATGCTCCTTTAACGCTATTTATGATGTATAATTTGCGCAAAATCTTTTCACTCTCTGACTAACAATATCTGCGAAGATGAATGTCAGCTGTGGATCGAGGGCGGCAACAATTTTCCTCTTCCTGGTGCTATTTGCCTTGGGTAATTTGTATATTAGTTGATATTGCCTTCTCATTTCATTCATCTAATTCTGATCTAGTACTAGTATTATTGACTTATGGTTAATGGGTCCTTTGCTCTGTGCATTTTCTCAGTTTCGGCGAACAAATCAGGCGATGTAACTGAGTTACAGATCGGCGTAAAGGTGATCACTATTTGATCTTCTTTTGTGGTTTTTGTTTTGTAACTGACTATTTTTCTTTCTTTTTCTATTTCTATTGCCACGAGTTCAATTGATTCTCTCGTTTTTGGCTAACTCATCTATTGCTTCTTAAATTACTTGCCTGAACTTATATATGTCTGGTGTTGGGTTGATGGCGTACTGCTTTAGCTATAGTTGGCTGTTATTAGGTTCCAAACCCCAAATTTTGGAGAGAGAGGACATTGAAAAAATTTGAGTTTTGTTTTGTGCTGTACTATTAGTTATCAACAGGTGCATGTCATCCTTTGAGTGATTCATTTTCACTATGGTTGTCTTTTTGCTATTTTACTAAGATTTATCGGAATCCTTAGTGAATCCTACTTATTTATATTTTCATATATGATGCAAATGCATTTAGCTGAGATTTGATTATTTATTTTAGTTTGTAGTTGACTTGTGATGATGGTTAATTTGGGTTGAACTTTAGTTTTCAGTGTCATTTCCTTGGTTCACAGAATTGACAGACAGAGCTCACTTTTTTTTCCCTGCATTCTTTGATGGTTACTGTTTTTCACTTACCTGTCTCTGGATGTTATTGTTACAGCACAAGCCCAAATCCTGTGAAATCCAGTCTCACAAGGGAGATAGAATCAAAGTACATTACCGCGTAAGTAGGATTATTGCTTTGGGTGGATCTTTAATTTTTGCAATGTATGGAATTATTCTAAAGCTGGTGAATGCCTATGTGCATTAAAATCTTCGAATTATGTAGAAGCAGTGTAACAACATAAAAGTTAAATGTTACCTCATATCATAGCCTGTCTATATTTTGTTGGTTTAAAGTCTAGGACTTCAAAATCAACTATTCTTGTCACTATATTCTTTGGAATGGAAATTTGCTTCAGCTCAAAGCATTTATGTAGTTAGCGAAATACATTCTTGTGGAATGGTCTGATGATCAGAAGCATGCAAATTATTGGATATCATTGAATTAGCTTAATGACATTTTTAAAGAGCAATCTGTAGTCTCATAAATTATAAGCCTTGTAGAGCCATGAATGTTCAATTTATTCTTATTTTTCCTTTTATCTATAATATGAATGAATTTGTTGTGGTTCATACAATTATATGGAGCCTGGGATGAAGGACACATTTCACATCCAAGCTTTTATTGAAACTTCATATCTGTGTGCAGCTATTTTTTTTTAAAAAAATTCATGTTTACAACCCTAGGCATGATTAGTTTACTTGGTTTAAACATGTTTCAGATGTCATATGTTTACTTACATCATAAATTGCTAAATGTTTACAGGGAAAACTCACAGATGGAACTGTTTTCGATTCCAGCTTTGAAAGGGGTGATCCAATTGAATTTGAGCTTGGTAGCGGACAAGTTATCAAAGGTATGTGGTGCACTAATTAATATTTTTATCTTTCCCAAACTCATGATCTCTTTATACATGTACAAAAATAAACTTATGGACTACAGGTAAAGTCCACTACCCAATTTGAAGAGGAGTACTATTAGGAGTGGATTATCAAATTGTTGTCTTAAAGACTGTTGACACTTGGAGTAATTCCTTGTTGCAGGATGGGACCAAGGACTATTAGGAATGTGTGTAGGTGAGAAACGTAAGTTGAAAATACCTGCAAAACTTGGTTATGGAGATCAGGGTTCCCCACCTAAGATCCCAGGTAATGTCTAAACTTCTTAGGCAATCCAATCAGTATATTAATGTAGTGAGTAGAATAATGTGGTGAGTAGTAACTAGCTTAGTCTTAATGATAGGTGAAGCAGTATAATCTTTTGCACACTGAAGATTATATGTATTTTGTCCTCAACTTATGTAACTTCATGTCAATTCATGTATAAAGCAATCATTGAACTTGAAATGTTGAGTTGATGATCTTGGGTTTGTGACTCCTCATGACATCCCTTGTTTGTCAGATTATCACCTATATTTCTAGATGTGGGTGGATGAGACTTGCTTAGTTGTAAACCATTATTACTTGCAGACTTTGAATATCTTTAATTGTATTCTATTTTGCTATCAGTCATATCACATTAGCTGCATTGGATAATATATCAAGTTCGGTTCGGTTGTTGAACTTATTAAACATTGAAATCCTCTTACATCAGAAAAGATATATTTGCAATAGAAAGTAACATTGGGTTCCTTGATCATTTCAGGCGGAGCAACACTGATATTTGACACGGAGCTTGTTGCAGTGAATGGGAAACCATCAAGTGGAGGGGAATCAGATAACAGTGAGCTATAGTCACTTGTCAAAGGCAGAGGTTCTTGTCCTTTTTTACTTAGTTTTTCCTGGTAGCTTGTGGGGGTCAGTTGAAGTCATTATTTTTTGGATGATAAAAGAACGAAGATATTTCAATGTTTCAGTTTGCAATATGGGATGCTGCTTCTAACAGGATTAACTAGGCCTTTGTTTGTTGATCAGAATCTTTATGCGGTTCAGAACTAAAGTGATGGGTTTAGTTTCTTGTACCTTTTCGTTACCCTCTTGAATAAGAAGCTTAAATGCTGGAACAATTTAATTCATCAAGAAAAGTGTACTAACAATTCAAATTTAAAATAATTCAAATCCAAAATGGTTTGGTTTTGAATTTGGTACAACTCAATTGGGATTAATTACACAAGGGAAAGTTAAGTTCCATGGTAGGTTTATTCATGGCATTCTTATACGATCTCTAAAACTGATGAAGTTTCTTAACTTTTAGGTCTAGAAGATAGCAATGGTAAAATTTATGAAAATTTTGCTAATAAAAATTGAAAAATGGCTTAAAATGTATTTATTTTTTATTTTTTTTAAAAAAAATAGAAACAGAAAATTGAGGTTGCCATTTTGTAATATATCTAGCAAATGGTTATGATGAAAAATACTGTAATTTTTAAATCGTTATTAATAAATTTTTTATGATTTTTATTTTGAAAAAAAAAAAAGCCTTCTTCATTTGCACGAGAGTTTGAAGTTTGAAAATCTTGAAAAGTTCATTGATTGTTTTTGACATACGAGGAAAAAACAAACATAAAAAGAACAGAAGTTGCAAATTCCTTTAATAGCAAGTGAATGTTCATTTTAAGATGTCGTGACGCCACAACGCTTCTACACGCCGTTTAACGCCTTTTTTGGAGTTTTACACTTTTACTAAAGTTAAATACTAAAGTTAAATCAAGCATTGATAATTTCATCAAACGTGCCTCTTTGAGTTAAAAAAAAAACGTGCCTTTCGCATTTACCGAACAATTTCTTTTAACAATCTCAGCCGTCTGACTGGCATACAAATTCATTTTTAGCAATCTCAAATGTATTAACATCCAATCACGTACGACCTTTACACAAAAGTCGATGCAAGTAATTTTGGAGCAATCCTAGCCGTTGGATAAAATCAAACCTCAGAATCTAAACCCTTAACCCTCTAACGCACAGAAGAAGTCTCTAGAAACTAGTATCAGTCACACTATAAAGGCCTCTCTTCTGTGTTTTCAATCTCAAAAATACCAGAACCTTCACTCTTTTTCTCTCTACAATTTGCCAGTACTTTCTCTCTGTTTGAATCATTCATTCGAAATGGAAGAGGATTTTGATCTTCCGGCTGGAGATGATATGATGATGAATGAGGACCTCGATCTTCCAGATGAGACTCCTGTTCTCAAGGTCGGAGAAGAGAAGGAGATCGGGAAGCAAGGATTGAAGAAGAAGCTTGTTAAGGCAGGTGACGGATGGGAAACTCCTCAAAATGGCGATGAAGTTCAAGGTGAACTTTGACTTGCTTGCTTGTTTGTTCGCTATTTTTTTAATTCTCTGATTAATTTCTTTTTTTTTGTGCGTGTTTGTTTCAGTTCACTACACGGGGACTTTGTTGGATGGGACTCTGTTTGATTCTAGCAGGGATAGAGGAACTCCCTTCAAATTCACACTTGGTCAAGGTAAGGAAATTTTACTATTTCTATTTAAATGTAGAAGGTGCATTGTATGGTTTTAAATTTCACCTAATGGGAAATTGGGGTTGGCCCCTATTTATTGAATGGTACTTCATTTTCATTTGCTGTTTGTTTATTGAGCCAGTGACATTATTCATTAAGTTTATTAAATGAATGTAATGGTTGAATCTTTCTGTATTTTATTATCTGTTTTTTGTGGATTGTGTTCTATTAGAAGTTAGCTTATTAATGTGCAATGGACTTTGAAACCAATTGGCGATGTATATCTTTTGTCTGGTGGTGAACATGAATATTTATTTTTTATTTTCAAAAATTCGTTGAAAGAGGTAAAGATATGCTTTGGGTTTAAATTATTTATAATGTTTATAGCAAATTGTTTACCATTTCTTATTTTCTTGATGGACATTTTGGCTTTTCAGTTTACTTGATGAAGAGCATGTGTTGTTTTCTGATTTCTTTTTTAAGAATGACAAGAATATTATTGCTTCGAAGTTGGAGAATGATTTTGTGTTAAGCATTTGTTCTTCCTCCACTGCAGGCCAAGTGATTAAAGGATGGGATCAAGGTATCAAAACAATGAAGAAGGGTGAAAATGCTATTTTCACCATTCCTCCCGAGCTGGCTTATGGTCCTTCGGGTTCACCGCCAACTATTCCTCCTAATGCTACGCTTCAGTTTGATGTTGAATTGTTGTCTTGGTCTAGTGTCAAGGACATCTGCAAGGATGGCGGGGTGTTCAAGAAGATTCTTGTCGAAGGAGAGAAATGGGAGAATCCCAAGGACCCTGATGAAGTATTAGGTATATTGGTGGTTCAAGTTTGCAGTTCTTTGGCACCAACAGTTGCAAATTTGAAATACAATTTCTTAACTGCATTCGACATTTATTATTGTTGCAGTCAAATATGAGGCTCAGCTTGAGGATGGTACAGTTGTTGCCGAGTCCGATGGTGTAGAGTTCACTGTCAGAGAGGGTTAGTATTATAGGTTCTTGTCTGATGATGGTATGAGGACTTGACTCTTGTGAGGTTCCTAATGTACAGTTCTTATATATGCAGGTCATTTCTGTCCTGCACTGTCAAAGGCTGTCAAGACAATGAAGAAGGGAGAGAAGGTTCTTCTAACAGTGAAGCCATCATGTAAATTGCCTTACTTGCAACTGGTTCTACTTATAGAAACATTATAAATTGTGTTCTTATCTTATTTGATATTTGTTGTATTTAGATGGATTTGGGGAGAAGGGTAAACCAGCATCTGCTGGTGAAGGTGCTGTCCCACCCAATGCCACACTTCAAATAACATTGCAGTTGGTTTCATGGAAGACTGTGTCAGAGGTTACTGATGACAAGAAGGTGATAAAGAAAATCTTGAAGGAGGGCGAGGGATATGAGCGTCCAAATGATGGGGCTATTGTCAAATGTTAGTATTGCATCAGCTGAACTTCCTTTGATAACGTAGTTGAAGACTAATGGCTTTTGCTATTTTGCTTCATGCAGTAAAGTTGATTGGGAAGCTGCAGGATGGTACAATATTTTTTAAGAAGGACCATGATAATGAAGAGGAGCTTTTTGAGTTCAAGACAGATGAGGGTAACAAACGATTGATTTCCCCCTCTATTTTCCTGTTTTGTGACTGCTGAACATGTCTTTAATGCACTTTTTTTACTTATTTTTCTTAATATAGAACAAGTGATTGATGGGCTTGATAGAGCTGTGATGTCCATGAAGAAGGGTGAGGTGGCACTGTTAACAATTGCACCAGAGTATGCATTTGGTTCAACTGAGTCACAGCAGGAGTTGGCTGTTGTTCCTCCTAACTCAACATTATACTATGAGGTTGAGCTGGTTTCCTTTGTCAAAGAGAAGGAATCCTGGGATATGAACACCCAGGAAAAAATTGAAGCTGCAGGTAAGAAAAAGGAGGAGGGCAATGTTTTATTCAAGGCTGGAAAATATGCAAGGGCTTCCAAGAGATACGAGAAGGTAATTTTTGCTTATACCTTGCTTTTTGAAAATCTCATGGCTCTGGTTTGTTGTAGTAGGTTAATGCCACTTTGGCTTTTTTATAACAGGCTGTTAAATACATAGAATACGATTCCTCTTTTAGTGAGGAGGAAAAAAAGCAGGCCAAGGCATTAAAGATTGCCTCTAACCTAAATAATGCTGCTTGCAAGCTAAAATTGAAAGATTACAAAGAGGCAGAGAAGTTGTGCACTAAGGTAACAAACTGGAATTATTTCTTATCTCTATTTTGATATTAAGTGGCTCTGGATATGGGTTCGTAAAACTGCAGTGTTGGTACTTGGTAATGTGCAGGTGTTAGAGACGGAGGGTAGAAATGTGAAGGCTCTCTACAGGCGAGCACAGGCATACATTCAGTTGGCAGATTTAGATCTGGCCGAGTTTGATATTAAAAAAGCCCTAGAGATTGACCCTGATAATAGGTATGCAGTTATGACTTTACATTGACAGTTTGTTGCTCTGAAAGATGCAGTATATGATTCCATGAAGGTGTACTAACATTTAGTAAAACCAGGGATGTCAAGCTCGAATATAAAACTTTGAAGGGGAAGATGAGGGAGTACAATAAGAAAGAAGCCAAGTTTTATGGAAACATGTTTGCCAAGATGAATAAGCTAGGGCCTCTTGATTCCAACGTAAGTATCATGTTTACCCTTCCAATAACTTCAAAAAAAAATTGAGTGATGTCTGATCTATCGACCAGTAAATGGTGGCTGGTAGCATGCAAATCCAGCCTTGAAATGACAAGTGGATTTAATAACAAATTTATGAAAAAATGAACATGCGCAGATCCTATTACAATCCAATTCTAAATCCATGCTTATTCAAATGGATCTTTTGGGAATTTTATATGGATATTTAACTATTGTTATTACTTATTCTTAAACATTGATATTTTCATTTGTTTCGCTTTCGCATGTGCAGATATCTGAATCTAAAGAGACAGAACCAATGAGCGGGTAACAGATCAAATTGAATGACTGCCAGAACACGCACGAAGCAAAATCCAGTATTTTTCTTTTTCTGTTCTGCGATTGTGGTTTTTGCTTTATATGTTGGAGGACCTCTTTATTGCCTTGAGATTAGAAAATTGTAATGGATTCTTCTAAGCAAAGAACGGATGAATGGTTGCAACATAAAAGGTTTGCCCCAAATTTACTTAATATGTTTGTTTACACCTTTTTTTTTTTTTGAAGTTTTTCTTCATAGGTTTTCAGGATTTTTTTTTTAAATTCAATTCATTATATAGATGGTTGGCTGTTGAGTAGGTGTAGTTGATTTATTAACGTGTAATTGGTTCATTTGGCTAGGAAGATCAGAAGTAGTGGCAATAGGCAAGGGCGGGGGATCACTCCTCAGCCCCGTCCCCCGCCCCGTACCTGTCTTGCGCAAGAAATTTCCGCCTCGTTTCCGCATTTGAATTACTTTTTCGTCCTCGTCCTTTTGAAATTAAAATTTAAAAATATAAAAGATAATAATTTATTATAATTATATATTTAATAAAATAATAATATAATAAATGTATAATAAAATTTTAAAAAATACTATATGAATAAGATAAAATTTATTAAAATAAATTTATTAATTAAAATACAATATATATAAAAAATAAAATATAATATATATAATAATGTATAATATGTATTGTATAATATATATATATTATGTTTACATTATGTGTATTTTATAATGTATAAATTATAAAATATTATAATTGTATTATAAATTTTATATGTATATTATAAATTTTTAAATTTATAAATTAATCCATTATATTATATTATATATGTATAAATTTATAATAAATTATATAAATTTGATAAATTTATATATTAATTGAAGATTTTGATAAATTTAAAAATATTTTAAAATTTTAATGGATTTATAATTTCTTTATGACAGTTTTAGAAAAAGAAAATCCCGAAAATGGTTACGTTCAAATACTTTACCACTTCATCTCTTTATAACTATTTTCTTAACTTACACTAAAAAAAAAATCATTGATTTATATCTTAATATTGATCATCCCGTCATTACAATTATTCTCAATATAGACATTTTGTCAAACCTTAATCGATAATAATATTCTTATTTATCATACACTTAATTCCTCTTTATCTTACTTCTCACTTAACATAAATGTTAACACAATACTTTTGAATTTAACTTACAAATAATCAACTTTTCCCCTTTAATCACTATTTACAATTGATATAATTCAATTCATTCATGTCCAATTATCTATCAAGATATTACATCATATACATTATCATTAAATTATATATTCCCAATGCAACTGAACGTTTTAAATCTCAGTATTGATTCACCATCTTAGTGAAATCTAGATCATTCGATCAATTTGTCACAATATACCACATTCAATCTGGTTTGATTCAAACCAACAATTAACTTATTTAAATTTATCATTGGATTTCACAATATATATAACTTAATTCCATTAGATCCAACTTATTTCCACCTTCTAATTCCTTTAACTCCATATTCAACTTTTTGAAACTATGATCATTAATAACAAATCATTTCCAATTATCTTTCAATATACACATAATTTATCTTCTATTATCTTAGTACAATTTTCACCAAATTCACATGATTATCTCGTACCATATGTATTACTCATAATTCACTCATTTAAACTTTAAAATCATCCACTTATTCACTTCATACCACAAACATATTCAATATAACTTTCAATCACAAGTTACACTTTCTCCCATTTACCATCTCTTCACCTTTTTATAACATTACTATAATTACAATAATTGTCTTTTTATTACATTAATCATAACTCAAAATATTATCACAATTCTCTTTTCTTTCTTTACTTTTCAAAATTATAACCAAATTGTTAACACAAAAGTTATAAGATACACATTTACTAATCATAACTTTCAACCATGTTACTAGAAACATAATTATCTGTTTTACCATAATTGTGCTATAATCAAATCTTTTCAATTACACTACTAAGTTGGATCATAAGGATTATATATATCCATTCTCCAAACTTTGATTACATCAAGATTTAGCACATTCCAACTTCACTTCAAAACAATTTGTTCTTGATTACTTGATCATTAATAGCCTAATTCATATTCAAATATATTATCTTTAACATCTCCTATGCACAACATTTGATCATATACAATTTTTACACAAGTTCGTTCATTACTCTATTTCCAATTTATCTCTTCTCGAAATTTCATACATTATATTTTCTTTTTCCATTACAATCTCTTACTATACATGTATACATAAAACATTTCCTCATACACATACTTTGAACCTATAACCATATTACTGTCCAATATTTCCCAAATAAATTCTCATTTCATCATCGTATAAGCAAATATGCTTCATTCATGTTATTTATATTATTATCATGTCTCAAATCACATCAATCAATTTATCATAAAAGTATTCATGTATATCATCAATATTCACATTACACACAACATAACCTTATTCTTATGTATCATCGATATCATTTAATGTATATTCAATCTCAACATTATATGAATATATGCAATAATGTAGTTTGTACTTACTCTTCATAGCTTCTCAAACCATATTCATTTTATGTAATTGCTCAAGTGTTATAATCATTTCATTACATTTCTCATTTCCTATGCAATTCATTACTCAATGACATTGATGCTTCAACAAACTCACCTTATGCACATCACAACATATAATACATTCATATATTAGTCTCATTTTTAAGCCTTTAGATCACAAATTACAAGTTATATCAACATTTAAGTCCCCACGGTCGTGGCCTTCAAGAGCCACGGTCGTGGCATCCAATCCGGGACTGCTTTCCAAAACGACTCAAGTATTTTACATTTATTTCTTCTCATTGCACAACATCATTCTTATCCCTTTTTGACATGGCTTAAGTTATTTATCTATTCCACACATATATACATTCTAACTATAATCATATTTCATAAAATCTTAGTCACATTACTAAGGTGACACCTCTTTCACATTTATTTTTAAATACATTTAGTATACCATCTTTACATCCATTTGCTTACCCTTCAACATATATATATATATCACTCACATATTTATACATATGTATATTACATCCAATCATATACACATTGATCCCAATAACCTCTATACACTTTCCAAGTTTAGTTCTTACAAACCTCAATTTCTTGAACCAACATTGCTTAATCCAATTCTCACTATCAATCTTATTACATGACTTAGCTTTGCACAAGTCTGTTAATGCAAGCGTAATCATTCTCATATTATCAATCACATTACCCAATTCATAATAATTTTATATCCAATAACATTCATTCCACATAACTCATAAGTTTTATTTACATTAAACTATCGATGTTTACATAGTCTTTATCCAAACTCCATTAACATTAAAAACTCTCATCTTACTACTATATTTAAACTTCCATGAACTCATCTTGTTTTCTTAATATCAACTTAAAAAAAAATCATCTTATATATACATACCACAAAACAACATCAAAGTATATCCTTTCCACAAATATTAAAGCTCATTTCAAAAATCCCATTATCACATCTTACCACCATTAATATGAGCTTTAACAACACTCAAGCATATCACATTTCTAACATTAAAATTACCATGTTTGCATTCTAAACAACAATGTAACCAACACCATTATATCTTCTTATTTAACCAATCTCATCTTTTTTTCTTTTAACAACTTTAACTTTACATATTCAAACCTTAAATGGTCAGACTTTGTCTATACCCACCAACTCACTTAATATCTCACCATACTTTCTTCACTTAACAACATATCTATTCATATTACCCATCCAACAATGTTTCCTCTTTCTAGTAATCCAAACATAAGGTTTATTAGAAAGAGATTCAAATTGTAGAGGAAAGATTACATACATTAATCTTGATTTTGTTTTTAACTCATTCTCAACTTTATTCTTCCAATCATTTCTTTATATTATAATCACATTTCAATTGTCAACATTTCACAATTTTCTTTCCTCAAGTAAACTTCCATTCTTTAATTTATCAATTAAACTTACATACATTTTTCCATCTCATATAATCTAAATACATTTTAATTCATATAATACCACCTTCGAGACCAACCTAGATGTTAATGCATATGCATGTATCAAAATTTTCATTCTTTTCATTTTCGTTTATCATCATTTTTCTTTTTAAAACTTTTCTTTTAAATTTACTTAGGCCGAGAATCTCGAACCTAAGCTCTGATACCAAAATATGTGTAACACCCCAATACTCTATATAAGTACCATACATATACTTTGTATACGCAAAGTAAGTATATAGAGTATAAGGATGCCACTAGTTATTACAATTAAAAATCTTTACTTAACTTCTAAAACAATAGTACATTTTATTATATAAAATGATTTACAAGATCACTATCCTTTTGATAATAACACATATATATATAATAGTTACATTGTCTCTTCCAAAGATTTATTGATACATATGAATACATTCTTATAAAAAAAATGCAATATATATATTAACTTATACATGCATGCACCATCTTCTAGTTGGTCTCGAGCTACACTTGCCCTTTTCAAGACATAATGGTTTAACTCCAAATCCATCACCTTTTACCTGCGCGATTAATATAACCACGCTAAGCCCAAAAACTTAGTAATACAAATAAATATTAAAAATAAAATATACATTGCAAAATAAACATACCTCATATTTTTAGCATCATGTTTTATCATTCTCTTAACCTGTTTTCCCTTTTTCCAATGCATTCCACATAAATTTCTACCAACCTCATAAACTATATATATATGCTTATAACATTACGACAAATCATAGTTTACCAATCATAAATCATATTCCCAATAAAGGCAACCATTATCATCAACCACAATCCATCACTAATACTCACAAACAATATACACATTACATATCAGACTACATAACATTGTTATATTCACAATTCACCAATCATTGATCTCAATATTTATTTATTTCAACATTTTTATATCATATTAACAACAAAGACATACTCGGGCCCAAAACACACTAATATGTTATTCAAAGTTCATTATTATTTCCAACAACCATAGCTGCAAATACAAACCTTTCCCCAACCAGGTCGGTTGTCCACTGGGCCTCAGGCCACTGCCAATCCCAGGGGTCCGCAGGAGGCAGATAGGCATGTATAAAACTATCATTAACGAACCTTCTCCCAACCAGGTCGGTAGTCCAAGTTCAGTTGCCCAATTCACTGGGTCCGCATGGTTCCGCAGGAGGCAGATAGGTACGTATAACACTGAATGAATCGAACTTTTCCCCAACCAGGTCGGTAGTCCAAGTTCGGTTGCCCAATCCACAGGGGTCCGCATGGTTCCGCAGGAGGCAGATAAGTTTGTCCATTTATCTCTACTTTCTCAATTCATTTCACATTACACAATAGATTTGCACCATATCTCAAATCACATTGGAACAATTCATCATTTACCTCATCATAGCCAATCACAATGGCATCAATTAGGCAAACATGCCTCAATCATCATTTACATCATCATAGCCAATCACGATAGCTTCATACATCATTATATCTCAATCTCTATTTCATGTCTCATTATTATTACATATATAATCATTCATCATTTAAGTATACGCAATCAATTACATTATTATATCATCATATCATACAATCATATCATCACATCTTTCATCTTTCATAGTATATACATTATTGAATGCTCTCACATTTCATATACTCTTATTGATATACTCATAGGTATCAATGATATAATAGATTTCTTAACACATTTATAATCAAATGGTTTAAGGTTCAAAGTCATATAAATATATGAAATCAAATAGGGTTTTGTACTTACCTCAATAGCACTTCACACAACTCTAAACTCTTCTTCTCTCAAGAGTTCTTTACTTCTCAACTTAGGGCAATTCACTTCCTTCCAAAACCTAATCCAAAAGGAATATTAGCAAAATGACCATATGAATAGTACATTCTGGTTTTAGACTCCATTTTATCCTTATTTTGAAAAATTGTATAAAATAATCTACTTGACTAAAAATTCTAAAATTTTTACAGAATTTAGTTTTGTATCTTAAAATCATTCCTTTAAAATTTCAGATCAAACTGAACACAAAATCTTGGTCAAATAGTTCACCTAACCAGACTGCCCCAATTGCCCTGTATCCTGGCAGCAGTTCTGAACTTTGTGAATTCCATAAATCAAATTCAATTAACGTGGTTCCAAATTATTTTTCTCAAATACTAGACTCACTAAGCAACAACATATCCAAAATTCAATTGAATATGATTTTTCTACATTTTATTAAAAATCCTGAAATAGAGCTGTCTCAGTTAAGGTACCTGCTGGAACAGGTCTAATAAAAATAATCTTTCTAAACTCATAACCTATCCAAAATCGAATCAACATATTTTTAGTCATTCTAGACTCATAGAGGCACAACATATCAAAAATTCACTTCAAGAATATTTTTCTATAATTAATTAAAAATCATACAAATCACAGCCTTTACTAATTGTAAAACAGAAACAATTTCACTAAACACAACTCTTACTCTTTCATCACTAACACCAACCCAACTTCTCATCTATCTAGCAAAATCAATACTTAAAATCACACCATAAGCAACTTAATCATACCATCATCAAATCACAACTCAACTCAAGCATAACTTCAAAAATAACAAGAGTAAACAAGAGCAAACTTACCCAAAATCATGAAATTCTTGAAATTCCAACTTGTTTACTTGAAATCTCTCTCAACTTTGAAGCTTAGAACATCAAACCCTCACTTAGCTCTCTTGTCTTCCTTTGCTTTAGGTGAGCCGGCCACACAAGGAAGAAGAAGAAGAAATGATGAAGAAACCCTAAAGTCAACACTCATTAAATACTCCTCCAAAAGTAATTTACTATCTTACCCTCATGCACATTTTAATTCCCTTTACAAACTCTTGCCCATTTTGGTAATTTCACACTTAACAATATAAATATCTTCTTCCTTTGACCAAGCCCTTTGACCAACTTATATGTCATATATATCACCATATACACTACATATACACTTCTCTCTACACATTGCTTTTCTTTCCAATTACACATATACATTATCTCTTAACTTCTTTTATCATTCAAATAAACCATACACAATTACCACTTATCACTTACACCTTCAATTCAATAATAACAATATTATCATAACTTCTAGGCACACTTAGGGATATTACAATTAGACATATACATATACATCACATATATATTAAATCCAAATACAACAACTCCTCCAAAACTTTTAAGGTATATCTCGGGATATTACAATTAGTGAAATTTCTTAAACAAAACTTTCATCACTCACTACTGAATTTGATGCTTAAAAAGAGCATTGAGAATGCTCGATAAAGATACATCTAATAGAGATGTCAAACAAGTTTAGTGAGTTATATAAGGATGGTCATATGTTGACCTAAGAGCAAAAAATCCAAGTAGTTTATTTATTTCGTGCCTGAAAGTTAGGAGCATATAAAAGTGAATCTAACACACTCTTGTTAATAAAGAGCTTCGCATATACTTATCATCATTTGGCGCTAGAGGCTAATCAGTTAGCTTAATAAAACTATATGCTTCAGTATATATGGATAAGCCCGACTCAAATGGAGCTTTGGACCGAAAATATCAGTGTAGCAAGTTAAAGGCAAAGAAAAAGAAGGCGAGACTCAAGAAAATAAAAGTCTAAGATAACTAATATAAAGATAATACCTTAAAAAGGGGAGCATAGTAAAGGTCAAATATTTTCAACCATTGTACAAAGGACTATATAATACCTAACAAGGTATAACAATGCATCTCACATGTGAGTGAATTCCTATTTTTAATTTAGTTTTATTAACTGAAGCTTATCCTATGTGGATTGAAATTATGAGAGCAGCCAACCATGTAATGAAGGATTCTGAAACCTTCATATAATTTAATATTTTTACAATTTAATATTTGTCTTATCAGTTCAAACAAATACGTGATAAAAAATGAATAGAACAATAGCTGACTATTCCATGAACTTTATAACAAAATAGTATTGTTTGTAAGGAGAAATAGAACTCTCCTTTAAATAATTAGGTCGCTTATGGCTCAAACTACATATTGCTTATTGAGGTGATGCATTAGTAAGAGTCACATATATACTTAATTTAGTGTCCTCCAAGTCATTTACTCCTACTATAAAGTTATATACATGTTAGTAGGTTGATCTGAGTGTCCCAAAATTCTAGGGATACATTACTTATGAACATAATATCTCTTAAAAATATGAAAAATTAGGCCTAAGAGGTAAAGAAGAGTATCTTTAGAAATACTCTAAATTATCCAAAGGATATGTTTTTTTTGTGGGCAAACAAAATAGTGGGAGAACAACTTAGGTTAAATCACATATATCACATTCTTATAGAATGAATTTTCTGAGCAAGGCAAATTAAGTCAAGAGCTCTCCTTATATAAGACTTTAGATCAAAATTTACAAGGACTACTTCATTTGAGTGAGAGAAATTTGATAGGTTAGTCTCCATTAACTGGTCTAAGTAAGAGTGATCCTAGTCTATAACATCTACAAATTTTATATACTAATAATAATAATAATAATAATAATAATAATAAAAGAAAAGTAAAAGAATGAATGAATGGTGGAGGTTTAAAGATATATAATAATAATTAATATATGAAAAGAGATAAGAATGAAGGAAAGAAGAAATAATTTCCTTCTTCCTATTCTTCTTCTTCTTCCACCGTACTTCAAAAAAAAAAAACTTAATTAACTTCTCAAATTTCTCAAAGAAAAAAAAAAGAATTCAAGTTTGTTTTTAAGGAAAATTAAAGATTCAAGTAAGTATATTTATTTTTAAACTTAATTTTATATGTTTTAGATTATATAAATATTTAGAAATTTAGGAGAATATTTTTTATGTTGAGAAAGATGATATAGTTGAAAAATAGTTTGGGTCAGGAAATATGATAATTATATGATTAATTTGTGATTAATTGGTTGAATTGAGCTTGAATCAATAAATTTTAGTTCATAAAATTTTTGAATTTAGAGTTTTTGATGGGGCTTGGTTAGAATTAGTGTCATTGAGAGTTAATTAGAGAATTTTAAGTATAAATTTATGTTTAATTAAAGAATTAAACATTTTATTGGTTTAGGAGTATTTTGGCCAATTTGGTTCCAGGGGGTAGAGTTTAGGTTTCTTTGAAATTAAAGATTAAAAAGTGAAATTAAATTGATTTTGGAGCTAATTAAAATTTGTAATTACTTTGAAAATATTAATTTAAAGTTGTTATATTTTTGACGTAAACTTGATTTGGTATTATTTTTAAATTATTACTTGATTATAATTGTGAATTAATATTAAATTTAATAAATTATGATATAAATGTCTTTTATATTATTTTTAAAGTATTACTTGATTATTTGCGAATTTTATATTAAATTTTATAAAATTCTAATATAAATGTAAAGTGAGATTTAATTTTGCTATTTAAAAGACAAATATTATTTTATGAAATTTATAGTTTATAAGATGGATTAAAATATTTTAAAAGTTATCTAACTATTAAATTTAATTATTTATATGAAAGTTAAATTTGAATCCCAATATTAAATTAATTATCAAATGAATTAAGAAAACTAATTATCTATCAAATGAGTTATGGAAATTTATTATTTATGAAATGAATTATGAAAATTCTATATATAAATTGATTGTGTAATTTTTTATGAATTATGAAAAAAAATTATGGAAATGATAATTTGAGATGACTTTAAAAAAATAGATGGAAATGTTATGGAAATTGTATATATATATATATATATATTAATGGGAATTGATGAAAATATTATTGTGTTTTAATGCCATATATATATATTCTTGATTTATAATATTAGGTTTGATACTATCGAGTTGGTATGCTGACGATTATAAATGCATCATGACGTGATTATTATATTTATGCCTACAGGCAAGATACTATGGTATCACAATGTTACAGCTTTAAAACACTACGATATTGGAAGACTTGTGATTATGATATTTATAAGTTTTTGGGCGAGATATTTCAGTATCGTGACACTTTATATTTGGTTTCAAGACCTACTGATCGTGATGGACATGCTCAATATTACTGAAATTTGGACCATTGTGCGGGCATAATTTAAGTATGTTGAGATATGAAATATTTAAGAAAATGTGAAATTATTTAAATCATAATTATTTCATTTATGAAATATTTTATGTTTAAATTAATATGAATTGAGGTTTTCAATATATTTATTTAATTATTTATTTTCAAAGTAAATATTATTAAGTTGTATAGTTTAGTGTGATTAAATTTTATCATGTAGGTGATTAGGTTACAATTAGAAGGAGTCCTGATAGGTTTGAAAAAGCTTAGATTTGATGATAATTATAAAAGCTTAAAGATATTGCCACAAGACTATTCTCATTGGTGTTGCATATTATGTATAGTTTTATATTCAATATATTATAATTTTGTAATTGCAACTATTTTGTAAATATTATGTTATATAAAAAATTGTGTATTATTTTGTCTATTATTATTTAATTAATATTATGTTGCTTTGAATTATTAAATTAGAGTAATTGTGGAGTTTGTAAAAATTAAATTTTAAAACTGCATTTTCTTGCAAAATTTTTAGTTTTGAAGATTTGGCAATAATCATTTTATAAATAAAACTTTAACGAATTTTTCCGTAAAAATTTTTATGTGGTTTAAAACTATGATTTAATTAAGATTATTTATTTGTATTACATATATTGCATATAATATTTTGAAATTTAATCACTCTTATATTTTTATTAATATTACTTCTTTGATATATTTTCATATACATACATTATTGAATTTTTAATTAGCTTATATATTTATTTAACTAGAATTATATAAGAATATTTCTATAGATTTACCTACTGTAACACTCTTATATCCTTCATATGTATTTTATGTACATAGGGTATAAGGGTGTTACATAGTCTGAATGGGTGTACCAATCCTAGCTTTAGTGGGATCTATATGGATCTTGATTTAATATACTTATCAATATAACTTGATGAGATTACTCCTCAAGATTTTGATTTGAGATGAAGTAACTATATATGAAATAATACCTCATTGATGATTTAAAATCGAAGGCAATAGGGAAGCATTCGTAGTTGTGGTTTTGTCTCAAGACAAAGATGAGCTAAAGAATATATAAGAGGTTCTCTCATGTCTTGCTAAGGACTAAATAAATAAAAGAAATGGAAGAAAAATTAGTTTCTTTATGATCAAACCAACTAAAAGAATTGGTAGATCTTACAAAGGATTTTAAGCCATTGAGAATAAATGAATTCTCAAAAATCAAGTAGACACTGACAAAAAATTTTCGAAAGGCAAATAGCTCTTTTTGTTGTAAAGGTTATACACAATAGAAATGAGTAAACTATAGAGATATGTTTTCTCCTGTTGTAACTTTTATATCTATAAGGTTGGTTATAGCAAATTGTGGCAAATATTGATCTTGAATTGCATCAAATGGATGCAACATGACTATTTTTTCTCAACAAAGAATTAGATGAAGAAATCTACTTTGCATGACCAATAAGCATCATCAAATAAGGCTAAGGAAACAAAGTTTATGGGTTGAAATGTCAATATATGGCTTTAAGCAGCCTTAAAGATAACGATACATTTGCTTCCACAATGCAATCATATCGAATGATATTACCATGATAGATGAGGACTATTGTTCCTACATCAAACAATTGAAAGTAGAGTTTGCCATAATGTCATTGTATGTTGATGACATTTTGGTTGCTAAAAATAACAAGGTGTTTCTAAACCATATTAAAGAGTGGTTATCAACTAATTTTAAGATAAAAGATATGAGTGAAGTTATATAGACTCTTTGAGTAAAGACTTTAAGATCATATGAGAAAATTATTGTCTCTTTCAAAAGAGACATACATTTAGAACGTACTTGAACAATTTAATATGTGTAATCATAAACTCATGGATACCCCAGTTGTCAAAGGCAATAAGGCTTGAGTCATAAACTATGCTTCAAATCATCAAGAGGATATAGATCATATGAAAACTCTCCCTTATACAAGTACTATTGGAATTTCATTTATATGTAATAGTGTGTCTAAGACTTAGTATTTACTTTTTCATTAGGTTGAGAAGCAGATATGAATAGGTTCATCAATTTAGAAAAGCAACTAGAAGCATATTGTATAAAATTAATTTTTGTTTGAGATATAGTTACACATAAGAAAGTGAACACGAAATATATTTTATATACATGATATGGTAGCAAGTCCTTTTACCAAACCAATTCTTAAAGATGTATTCATTAGACATACAAGGTCTCTTAGATTGTGTAGATGTTGATATATTTATACTATTAATTTATCTGAGACTATATTCACTTGACTATTTATTTTATTAATATTGAACATGATATTTGTTTTGTGTTTATACGAGTTTAAATGTTTGGTGCATTTAATGTTATTAAAAAATAAGAGCATGTCAAACAAGATACAAATTAACCTTCTCACATGGTTAATTTTCTTCTATTTGTCTATGTAACAAGTGAAGATGAGACTATTTTCAAGTATTTTATCTTCGAAATTTGTTATTCACTTTTGGACTGGTTACGCATGATCACACCTAATTTTGTTTAAGTAGTCAGATGTGGGCTCTGAATAAACCTAAGTAGATTTGTGAACCCTAGTTAGGCAGTGAGCATGTCTAAACTGTCATCTGTATGGCATTTTAAATCAAAAAAATGTTTTCTGATAGACATGTGCCCCATGAGAAGGGAAAAAAATTGTGGCATATGTTTCGTACCATATGGGTGAAATTTCAACCACAGGGTAGACGAAAGCTTATTATCTCAAATTTTTTTAATTTGAGGCCCTTGAGAATTTTGGTACTCAAAAGTTACCCTTATGATTTTTGGTTGGGTCTTGAGATATGATAACTATGAACGCCTAATTTTGTACCTACATTTGGGTGATGAATATGAGTGTGGTTCTAACAAAATTAGAATTGCACTAGTCAAAATTTGGACAGGCCCAGACCAGCCTGAATGGTCCCCGAAAACTCTCGATTTTGGATATGAGAAAAAATCATCAATTTTAACCCCAAATGAAAGCCCATTCAATAACGAATCCAATGCAACTGAAATTGCATGAATCGGAGATTAAACGGGCCCGTCCAACATATGTGTGGCTCGAGGTCATTATGATCCAATTTTTTTTACTTTTTCACAAGAAATTGAGGTTTTCTCCTTCAAAAAAGGAATCCAAAGTTTTTCATGCCAAAACTCTATCAAATTAATTATGACACCAAAATACAACAAAGTTTATTTTAGATCAATTTAATCAAATTAAATTCGATTCTCTTAAATTTTTAGATTCAAAGTCATTTCGGCATCTATTTCAACTGCACATCTAAAAAAAACGACTACTCAAGGTACAAATTTTCTCACCTTACTCTTGTCAATTCAGTAATTTAAATTAATTAAAATTGATTAATTTAAATCACTTATAATAAAAGACATAAACTACTTATAGCTCTGATTTTCATTCATAAGGGATAAGTAAGCACACTTGGAATATCACTCCAAATGGCGAGCCATCACCTAAATTTTCAAATTGGTTCTTTTGAATTTATTCCAATTTTTTTTATCTTTTTCTTTAATCTCGTGATTTATTATATTACAATTTAAATAAATATCATATTTATTTTATAATATCTTCTTTTGATAATTTTAATTGAAGATTTATAGTTGATCTAGTACCCATAAGAGCTAAAGTCAAAATTCTCATGTGGATATTATTTTTGGCAATGTAAAAAATTATTTTTATTATAATTTATGGATGTCATGTGATTATTTGCCCATGTATAATTAACTGGTATTCATATCTATTTCTGTTGCTGCATGCATTAAAATCAATCAAAGAGCGAAAAATCATTTTTATGAAAATTCGTTTAGAAAACTTAGCTTGGGACCCATCATGATTGATTTCGAACTTGTTTCCTTTTTGAGTAAAAATTAATTTAATAGAGTCAACTAAAATGAATTTTTCTTAATTTTTTCTCATAAAAAATAAAAGTAGTGACTTTCCAATTTCACCTTTTCAAAATAAATGTCAACGACCCTTAAAAAAAAAGTCTTCTTTTTAAAATAAAATATGATTTTAAATCCGTACTTATAGAACCGATTGGAGACCGTACGCGGCGATATCATACGAAACATAGCCCCCAAAAGAGCATGCTTGGCCTCTTTGTTGGTGGGCTAGGACCCGGTGCTCGGGTGAGGCCTCACAGTTGGTGACTTTTAAAATTTTCAAAACAAAATTTTAAATGGGCTCTTTTCAAAATTATTTTTTTCTCTTTGATTGATTTTCTCCTTCATCATGTATGAAGGTTCTTTACCATTTAGATTTAGAAAACCTCGAGTAGTAAGTAGCATTCACTTAACAACCTTCATTAGGTATGTTAGGAGATAGTGAAAGCATCCAACCTACAACGAATTTTCAATCATTTTGAAGTATAACAGATATGCACATACTGCTAAACCCATGCCAGATTCATTATCTGTCATGTGGTTAGGTATATCGCTATTTTAGTGTGATGGGACCATTTGAACTAAATCACCCTTTGTATGTAAAGGTCATAGACCCTACCCTTAAGAGATATGCATTATAATCTTGAACCATTCTTATAAAATTATTTTCATTCATGCATGCATTTCATCCATACTATCCCTATAATTTTAAGGTATCATTCCCTTAAAACTCAATTCAAGTTAAGTTATAGGCTTAAAACCACATTTAGCCTAAACAAATGAGCATCAATCCAAGTCACATTGGCTCATCCCTAAGCATAAACCTTAACCACATTAGTTTACCTCATAAACCTAGGTCATATTGACTTAGCCCATCAAAAAATGAACCCAAGCTACATTGGCTTGACCCATAGGATACAAACCTACCCAAACTACATTGGCTTAGCTCATAGGACCCAAACCTACCCAAGCTACATCGGCTTGGCCCATAGAATACAAACCTAAACCACATGGGTTCACCACATAAGCATAAGCCATATTAGCTTAACCATCAAATATGATATCAAGCCCCATAGGCCAGACCTATCAAACACAAAATCAAGTCATATTAGCTCAACCACTTAACATAAAATTGAGCCTACTGCTACATTAGCTCAAGCAATCACATTGAATCTAAGCTCTATAAGCTTAACCCCTCAAATCAAAGCCACAATTGGTTGGACTCTCAATCTCCATAACTAAGCTACACCCGCTTAACCATCTAATGTAAACCACATTGGATCAATCCATATCATAGGTTTAACCCACCAAATGAAGCTGCATTAGCTTGACCATTGCATCTAAACTAAACCCACATTAACTTAACCCATCCAAATAAAATTGATGCCATATTGGTTTAATCATCATTAACTCCACCAAGCCACCTGGCTTAAACTATTAGGGACCATACCCTATCTAGCCTAATGGCCAAACTATTAGGGACCATACCCTATCTAGCCTAATGGCCAAACTATTAGGGACCATACCCTACTCCACCGAGCCACATGGCTTAAATTATTAGGGACCATACCCTATTTAGCCACATGGCCCAACCATTAAGGACCATACCCTACTCTACTGAGCCACATGGCTTAAACCATTAGGGATCATACCCTAGCTAGCCATATGGCCTAACTACTAAGGACCATACTCTACTCTACTGAGCCACCTAGCTTAAACTATTAGGGATTATACCCTATCTAGAACCATAGCTCAACCATTAGGAACCATACCCTACTTCACTCAAGCCACATGGCTTAAATCATTAAGGACTATACCTTACTTCACTGAGCCACATGGCTTAAACCATTAGGGACCATACCCCACTTTACCTGAGTCACATGGCTTAAATTATTAGGGACCATACATAATTTCATCGGGCCTCCGTGACTTCTATCATTAGGGACCATATCCTATTCCACTGAGCCATGTGACCTAAACCATTAAGGACCGTGCCTAGTTTTCTCTCAATCACAAGGCTTAAACCTACATATATCATAACCAACCTCCCTGAGCCACAATGGCTCAAACCATGACAGGCCATAGTGGACCTCACTAAGCCACATAGCTTCAATCATTTGCCACGTGGTTAATCTTTTAGGAATAAACCCATAGAACCTTGCCACTATGGACAGTGGCTCATAATCCAACCTAGCCACAGT
This sequence comes from Garcia nutans, assembly GCA_947685225.1. NCBI lineage: Eukaryota > Viridiplantae > Streptophyta > Magnoliopsida > Malpighiales > Euphorbiaceae > Garcia > Garcia nutans. The sequence continues at coordinate 2,123,248 of CANTUV010000076.1, forward strand.
GGCTTGCCTTTTGGGAGCATATCCATACAACTTACCTCACCTTATTACCCACCGTATGACTTACCTTTTGGAAACACACCCATCTAAACTTAACCACAATAACTCACCATTTAACTGAGACATACATCTTATCTTTTGGGAACACACCCAACCGGCCTATTCATCATTCAACTGAGCTATATGGCTCATCTTTTGAAAATATACTCATCCATCATTTAACCTAGCCACATGGCTCACCTTTTTGGAATACATTCATCCATCATTCAACTTAGCCATATGGCTCACCTTTTGGGATCATACCCATTCATTATTCAACCCAACCACATGCTCACCTTTTGGGAATACACCCATCCACAACTCAACTTAGCTATATGGCTTACTTTTTGGGAACATACACATCCATCATTCAACCCAGCTACATGGCTCACCTTTTGGGAATATACACATACATTATTCAACCCAGCCATATGGCTCACATTTTGGGGACACACCCATCCATCATTCAACCTAGCCACAACGGCTCCCCTTACACCAAGCCAACTGATCATATGAACTATATCCATGTGAACCACCTTAAACTATGAGTTATAGCCAATGCACCCATGTGAACCATCATAAGTCATAAACTATGCCCTAAAATTTATGCTCCTAGCTATATTAATTCACAAGCTAAACTTTATATGAACCGTGCTCCATGTGCCCAACCATCTCGACACTTGAACCATGACCCATTGACTAGCGGTGTCACCATGCCCAAATTAAAAAGAATCATCTACCCTGACCTATATATAGACCATTAACTACAAACCACTCATCATTAATGCTCAACCAATTAGGCCCATCTTTGCAAGTCTTTAAGCACCCTATTACCCTGCCGAGCAATTTAGCCATTCTCAAAGCCACTCTTGACCTAGCCTTTTCATGTGAAGGTACCCATGACTCAACAAGAAGATGACATTGACTTTCTAATGATTCTAAATGCCCAACAAGATAACTTTACCAACCTTCTCAAGAAGCAAGAGGAGAATTTTTAGACAATCATTGTAGCCCATCAAGCTCATTCCACCAGTCTCCTTAAAGAATACCATGAGAATTTTTAAGCAATACTCATCGCACAATAAGCTTGTGTTGTTGAACTCATCATGAAGCTGTCAGAACATGCTACTCAATTATTTGGGGTCCCAATACCAATCCTCAAATAAGTTAAGTCTAACTAATACAATAACTAATGAGGAAGTCACCCAAAAGACTTTACAAGCAAGCATCAACTTTAAGGTATAGACTTGGGTATTTCCTCTTTCTTGGATCATTTTTAAGGTAGAGAAAACTACTTTAACCATCAAGAACTCATGGAACATGACACAAAAATAAGAGATTCCCTCAAAATAGGTGAGTATTTCAAGAAGAGCAATACTAAAAGGGAATGTACAGACTTGGGGATGCCTCTTGGCCTAGTCTATATGAAAGTTTTGGAAGCTCATTTGGTGACATCTCTAGAACCAAGCAAGCCTCATTTCCCCTTACCTAAGAGCTACAAGGTCAATGAATATTATGCATATCACCAAAGGGGTAGACACAGAACTAATGAATGCAAAAGCTTAAGCACATAATTCAAGACCTCATTGATAATGGGATGATCATTCCACCCAAGACAACCAACACTGGTATCCGTTCATAAACGCCATTAAGGCTAGATTAAACATGCATTCATAAACCTAATAAAATTCATTTTAGATTAATTTAATCAAACTAAATTTGATTCTCTTATAATTTTTAGACTCAAAATTATTTTGGCATCTATTTCAATTGCACATCTAAAGAAAACAGCTATCCAAGATACGAATTTTCTCACCTTAATCTTGTCAATCCAGTAATTTAAATTAACTAAAAATTGGTTAATTTAAGTCCTTTGTAATCAAAGGTATGAACTACTTACGACTCTGATTTTTATTCAAACGGGATAAGCAGACACACTCGGAATACACTGCAAGTGGCGAACCCTCACTTAAATTTTCAAAATTGGTCCTTTTGAATTTATTCCTATTTATTTTTTCTCTCTTCTTTAATTTTGTGATTTATTATATTGCAATTTAAATGAATATCATATTTATTTTATATTATCTGCTTTTAATAATTTTAGTTAGGGATTTGTGCTTGTCCTAGTACCTGTAAGGGCTAGAGTTAAAATTTTTTTGTGGATGATATTTTAGCAATGTAATAATTTATTTTTATTGCAATTTGTAGATGTTATGTGATTATTTGCCCATGCATAATTAATTGGCATTCATATTTATTTATGCTCTATGCATTAAAAAACTATTTTCACACGTATGTTAAAATCAATCAAAGAGCAAAAAATCATTTTATGAAAATAGGTATAGAAAACTTAGCCCGGAATCCATTGTGATTGGTTTGGACTAGTGCCCTCTTTGGGTAAAAATTAATTAAATATAATCAGCAAAAATAAATTTTTCTTAATTTTTTCTCATAAAAAATAAAAGTGGTGATTCTCCAATTTCAGCTTGTCAAAATAAAAGTAACCGATCCTTTTCAAAATAAAAGGAGAGTCTTTTTTTCAAAATAAAAGATGACTTTAAACCCGTACTTATCAAACCGACTAAAGACTGTATGCGGCTGTGTCGTATGGAACTTAGCCCTCCAAAAGAGCATCCTCGGCCTCCTCATTGGAGGGTAAGAACCCAATACTCGAGTGAGGCCTTGCAGTTAGATATTTGCTAACTCATGATGTTACTAAAAGGTTTTGAATGATTCTATCTAATGTGATTTTTCTAAAAAAGCGAGTTTAATCATGATCAATGGAATCAAATTAGAAGGAAGATCACTTGATACTTACTTTCTCTTTGTATCCATAGATCAGGAAATTATACTAGTTAGTTAACATAATTGTAGATGCAAAATTGTCTCGAGATCAATTAGAGACATAAGAAATGTGATAAGTGATATGAGGTAAAGCATACTTTATCTATTCCAAAGTTTTTTTTTTTGCAACGAGACGCTATAGCTTAGAGTCTTTGTAGTATGCTGATCGCATGGTCTATTAGTTTAGTACGAATTATTTTTAAAATAGTTGCTTCTTTAAGTATGTGTCTCGTAATTGCGAGTGGAAGATGTTGATTTTTGGATCGGGTCTGCCCATAACAAGTGCATAGACCCATGGACCCAACATGATTAAAATATTAATTATATAATATTTAGTATTATATAAATGATAGTATTTTAATTTAAATAAATAAAGGGGAGAAGTTTGATAAAACTTGGATATCCTATCAAAGAGTTTGATTTTAGTTAGAAAATCAAATTTTATATCCTTTTAGAAAAAGGATATTTATTACTTAACATATATATGTTTATTAAGAATAGAAAAATAGGTTTTCGTAAGTTTTTTTTATTCTTCTCTCTTTGTCTATTCTCCCCCTCTCCCATTTTTCATATATTCTTTGTGAGAGTTGAAAGGTTTTTTGCGAAGAGAATTAGCTTTTATACTATAGAAAACAAGAGTTTTTCTCTCTATGGTAATTGCCCTTCACAACTGATTATACAAACAACAGTTCAAGTCTTTCACGGACGTCTTTTGGCGTAACTCCGATCCTTATATATATATATGGATTATTTTCAATATAAATTTATAAATTAAAATAACTAATTTTATTAATGGAATAAAATAAAATTAATAAATTTTATTTAAATAAATAAATAAAATAAATAAATTTATTATTGAATAAAATTACTTTATTATTTATAATTTATCAGAAACTAATAGTTAAAATATATATAAAACAACTTTATAAACATACAATAAATGTAGCACATATGATAAAACTCTTTAGCTTTTATGAGGTGTAGGGTTTATATCCTTGCACTTCATGTTTTTAGTGTAAATTTAATGGGATTTTAAAAGAGTTGACGTGGTGTGTTATGTGGCGGCACATCAACACTTATTTTGATGTGGCAAATGATATGGCAAGCTGTATCATAACAGGTGTTGATGTGGCAAGCCACATAACACGCCACGCTAGTTTTTCGTTAATGGTTTGGATAACACGCCAGGATGCTGATATAAAAGCGAATATTAAAGTAACTTTATCATGATAAATTGAAGAAGTTGAATCAAAGCGTGAAATGAGCTATTTTCATTGAACGATCAATATAATTTACCCCTTTCCAATTATGCAAAGAGAAGTGAATAAATGTTTTAACTAATCCATTACCACTGTCTTAATTTAGTCTTTAAAATTTTCCTTGAATCAAGTATATTCTTTAATATATATATATATATATATATAAGTCATTTAGATTCTTTCAGTTATAGAGAAATTAAATTATTATTAAAATGTTAAAATAACATTAAGATTCACTTTATATTTTTAAAAAATATTTTTAAATTATTAAAAATTAATTTATATATTATCAATATTTAAAAATAAAATTTTTTTAGACTATAAAAATAAATATTTTACACTTTGGTATTTTTAAAAAATAAAATTACAAATAATGATTTTTTAATAAAATATTAATTTATGCATGATAAAAAATTAATTTTCATAATTAAATTGCTAAATATTAATAAATAGAATATTATTTTTTTAAATTTTTCTTAGTCAAAAAATAAAAAATAATTTTTATAAAATCTAAATGCTTTTAGTTTTAATAAAAATAAAATTTTTTAATTGAAATTTTTTTAATATATATCAATTTTTATTTCTATTTTAGATAATATTATTTTTATTTAATATTTTAAAATATATATTTTAATATTTTTATTGTTTAACAATACATTTTTAATTTTTAATTATTTAAAATATAAAGTGAATAAAATGAATTTCTAAGTGCCATTTAAGCATTTTAACCATAAATTAACTTTATTCTAATGATAAAAGTTTAAATGATATGTTTTTGACAATAAAATAAGAACATATTTAGTCTAAAAAAAGTTTAAAGGCTGAGTCAAGATGATAATAATACTTTATAAAATTATTTGAATTTTTGGCCAATATTTATATGAAAAATAAAAATTCACATTAATTTTTACTTAAATTGAATTATTGCAGTCAGGAGTGGATTATTATTTTACGGACATTTTTTCTAAATCTTACAATTGGATGAGAATGCATCTAGTAGTTATTATAATTTAATTGATTAGGGATTAGTTCTCGTGATTTCACTTAAACATATAAATAATTAAGATAAATTAGATTAATGGTTCTTAGATTTAAAGCTTATAATGTTGTCTCACTTGTAATTTTTCAATAAATTATAGTTAAAATATAAGTAATGTAGCCTTTTTCACATGTCTCAATAATAGTTCAAGTGATAAATAACCATCTATTTTTTACACGAGGCGTAAATATTTATTAATTTTTAAAAATTAATAAAATTTTAAAATAACGTGATAGATAATATAGTGTCACATTAATATTTAAAATGATGTGATATATTATATATTCTGTGAAATTTTTAGACGGAATAATAATAATAAAAATTAAATATATATTTTAGTAATTACGTAACAGTGAATTGACTATGAAAAGTAATGATAAATATTAATATATTTTTCATAAATAATAAGTGAAATTTACTCTTTGATAAATATATAGAGAACATATTTTTTATTAAACTAAAAGAAGTATTTTTTTTAATTTTTAGAAATCTATATTATCTTTTAAAAAAATAAAATAACATAATTTCCTCAAAATAATTCTTGAGTTTATATGCATGGTAGTGCAGTGGAAGGGAACCGTTTGGAAAATATTGGTTTCTAAAGGGTGAAACTGAATTTTACAAAATTTATGAACTTCTATAGTTCTATTACATTAACTAATAATAATAAAAGACAGGGACATGAGTGTAATTTTATTATTAAATAAGGGCAAAAATGTAACTTGAAGTGCGACTTAGGGTTATTTATAAACGAAATCAGCTCTGAGGAGGCTAAAGGTTAGCCTGTGTAGGCAGAGTAGTAGAACATCGCCGCTCAGCCAAAATGGGTAACCATTCTCACAGATCCCCATTGTTACAGACCTTGATTTCAATTTGAGTAAATTTCGATAATTGACTTGCGTTTCTCGTTTTTTCAGGTATCTCCAGGGACTCCATGCACAAGAGACGTGCTACCGGTGGCAAGAAGAAGGCTTGGAGGAAGAAGAGAAAGTATGTCTTCTTCGTTTCCCTCTTTATTCATATAGAATTTAGGTTTTAGTTTGTTCATTGACATTCTGTGATAATGTGTTTTTATTTTTTATTTTTTCAAAATTTGGCATTTATTTAGATGTTGGTAAGTTAAAAAATAGCTTGAAAAGGAGATCATATAAATTAATTTCTTTAAATAAAACGATGTTGTGATTTCAAGTTGATGAGTGGTGTTTGACGTTTTTTGCCAAGTAGTTATTAATTGAAACTGTCTCGTTCTATAGATAAAGATTTGACATTTGTAGTATAAATTTGTGTTGCCTTCGATTAATTAGAAATAAGTTTTTCAATGACAGGTAGTATCAGGTACTTTTGTTATGTTGATAGATTTTTTGGGTTCTTGGAGTTAGAAGTGATGTGACTGACATTTTTTTTGTTGGTTGGGGCTCTGATTATTAAGGTACGAGCTTGGTCGTCAGCCTGCAAATACGAAGCTTTCAAGTAACAAAACAGTTAGGAGGATTCGTGTTAGAGGAGGCAATGTTAAATGGAGAGCCCTCAGATTGGATACGGGAAATTACTCCTGGGGTAGTGAGGCTGTCTCTCACAAGACTCGTATACTCGATGTGGTTTATAATGCTTCTAACAATGAGCTTGTTAGGACACAAACTCTTGTAAAAGGTGCAATTGTTCAGGTTGACGCAGCTCCTTTCAAGCAATGGTATCTTCAACACTATGGTGTTGACATTGGCAGGAAGAAGAAAACTGTAGCGAAGAAGGAAACTGCTGAGGTGATTTTAGTTTGACAACAATTTCAATATTTGCTTGAGTTATTTTGGGTTATATTGTCACAAAGTTCTTGATCAAGATATTGATTATGAAACACATTTTTTTATTGTTAGTCTATGATGCAATCTTGTCTTCCTAATTAAGACGGAAACTGTAACAAAGAAGAAAACCACTGAGGGCTTTTTTTGTTTGTTTGCTTTAGTGTAAAAGATGCTCGCAAGTTATGAAATTCCATGATGTTGCAGATTCTGTGGTACCTCATGGAGATGCATATGTATTTATATTGTAATTCAGGAAAATTGTATAGCTATTCATCAAGATTTTTTTTTGTAAAAAGTTTTTTTTTGTTTACTCCTGATTACAGGAGGGGGACGTTACTGCTGCTGCTGAGGAAACTAAGAAGAGTAGCCATGTTATCAGGAAGCTTGAGAAACGGCAGAAGGATCGTAAGCTTGATGCTCACATTGAAGAGCAGTTTGGAGCTGGTAGATTGTTGGCCTGCATCTCATCACGTCCTGGTCAATGTGGCAGAGCTGACGGGTGAGATTTGAATGGATAGGAAAATGGGTATTTTCTTTCAAGAAAGCTTTCTTATATTGTTTACTATGGTTCCTATTGTTAGGTACATATTGGAGGGTAAGGAACTCGAGTTCTATACGAAGAAGATCCAGAGAAAGAAGGGCAAGAGTGCTGCATAAACTTTGTTGAGTTTTTGCCATTTACTTTTTGGTTTAATTTAGCTTTGGTTTATTGAGTTTTAGAATATGTTGTGATACATTACTGGTAGCTATTAAACTGATGCTCGTTCTGTTTGAGAGCCCTTGATGTCCACTTAAATCTTTTTCTTTTGAAAAAAATTCTTTTTGTTTTGCAGTTCGTATTATTTTTTCTGACATTGCAAGACATTTTCATTTAATTGTGTTTTACTTATATGATGTTGCCCGGTTTGGCTTATGGGGATATTATTTCTGAGCATTCCATATTTGCTGTTTTGTTATACCAAGCGTATATTGTTATGCTAAAATTAATATAATGCTTGTATAAGATGGATAAAGTTCGCTGGCAGTTTATTAGGGAAAATTTATGAATTATAATTCCATGGTTTTTAACTCGAGCGGATACGGAATGCCTAGGCGCTGGTTTTTACCATTGTAATAGAATGCTTGTGTTCAAGGTTCAAAAAAAAAAGGAATGCTTGCTAATTATGGATTTTGGAGATTTTTAAATTGAATTAAATATTCGGATTGAAAATATATACGATCGTTGGAGATTTTTGGAGATTTTTGAATCGAATATTCTGATTGAAAATATTTAGAATTAAAAAAATCAATTGACTTGATTTTTTTCTAAATCGAATTGTATTGATTTTTATAATACGGATATGAAGTGATTCTGAAGATTAGTTTATATGCGAATTGAATAATCGAAATAAAAACTGATTTATTATTTATAATATAAAATTATATTTTATTATATTAATTTATTATTTAACATTTAATATAAATTAAATTGTAGTAATTTTCTTATTTAACTAAAACATAAAGTAAATATAAATATAATTAATAGTTATATATATTTTTTAATTTATTAATTTTATATATTTTATAATATTTTTAATTTAATAAAATTAAAATTAAAATTAAAAATTTTAAGTATTAATAAATTATTAAATTAATATTTTAAATTAAATTAATATCCAACATGTTTATATAAATAATTGATACTAAATAATTTTTTATAATAATAAAAATAATATATACAAGCATTAATAATAGTTAATAATAGTAGTGATTTTGAAAATAAATAAATTATGAAGATATTAAAAAATAATATAAATATTAATTTAGATATAAGTACGATAAATTATTAAAATTTTATAAGATATATTAAAATTATTTTTTATATTATATTATGTAATATATTCACTTGGTCATTTCTATTATATTATATATTATGGATATTGAATGTCTAATGATTTTATTATGTATGTTTTAGGCTATTTTATTATATAATAATTTTAGTTCATTATTAATTAAAATGTTTAAAAAATAGGGACAATAATACCCTCCATCATTTTTTTTAATAATTTTTTACTTTTTTACCGAAGGTATTTTAATCATTTTATTATAAACTTATAATTAACTATGTAAAATTTATAAACTCATTATAAATTTACAGTAAACTAATTATAAACTCATTATTAAGTCTATATAAACTAATAAAAATATGATATTTTAATAAATATTTTTTAAATTTTGATATTTTAATAAATATTTTATAAATATATTAAATTTAAAATTATTTTTAATTATTTTTATATTTTTGTCAAAAGTCCTAAAAAATAAAATTAAATGTCTGAATATCTGAAACTCCGAATTAAATTTTTTCAAAAACTTGCAACAAAATAATGTGAAATTTTTTTTAGTTTCGGAGCAATTTTGAAAATAACATTTTAAAAATCTGACATTTAGTTTGATTTTGAAGATGTCTCAATTTTCAGAATATTCCGAACCGAACTCACTCTTAAAACATTAGTGTAAGATTAATTCTTAAAATTTTGTTACATTTCCGTTTTTGCATTTTATTTTGATCGATTAGACACACAACTTGAGTAAAGGAGAGGGAAGATGCGGACCAGCCAAGGCGGACGGACTGCATTTTAATTTTTAAGTTCAAATTCATTGACTGGTCACCTTAAGCATTTTTCCCCATGCGTTTCTAGTGAAACGGAAATTAAAGTCGTAAATGAAGCAACGCCCACACTGGAACTTCACAAATATTGAGAAGCCGATTGAAATTTCAACATTGAAATAATTAGGGTTTGTATGAGCTTGTAAACAATAGGTGAACACCAAGATTCGAAGAATAAGAATGACATGTAATAATAATGTAATAGTTCATGCCTCAACTGACAAAGGCCTGTTTAATTGTTTTTAAGTGTACATTTTCACTATGCTATAAGATGGAGCAACAGGATTGCAAAATCAATCTTCGGCACCAGCTTTGACTCTCTCGCCTCCAACATTTCTAAACTTGCACTAACCAAGACTACATGTAGACTACTAACCACAATGGTCCTTCACCCAATAAGTGAATCAAATATAACTACAAATTTTCGCCCAACACAAAAAAACAAATAATATTCGGCTTCAATCCAGATCTGAGAACCAATGAGCATGCTCCAAATGTGCAGTCTCTAATTTACAAATTTTAGGATTAATTGGATTTTTCACTAAGGCAACTGCATTACTGCATACAGGCCAAATCCTCAAGAAAGCTTTCACGAATGCTAGACAACTGTAATCTCATAGTTAACTAACCTGTTCTCCAATCAAATCAAGACCTACAACCAGGAAACTGATACCTTGAAATAGTAAGAAGTAAAAATGAATTCCTTGAGCAGATAACAAGCTTCTTACAGAGGCAGTTAATAGTATCAAAGCTAGACCAAGTTCCTTTCTGTACAAGCGATTCCTTCTCCTTTTTGTTGTTTTCTTGGTGGATTCTAGCCTGTTCAGCTCATTCAAGCCAGAATCCGAGGAAGACCTATGGAGACCACTAGTTTCAACCAGAGGATCTGATTCCTTTTCAACAAAGGCAACTAAATCTGCCTCTGATGATCTCCCCAACTTCTTTGTAACTATCCATTCATAAGAACTTCCGAATCGAAACAATCCTGACATCATTGCATTGAATTTGGTCACTGACATGGTGTTTTCAAATAAAAGATAGGGGACTATAAATGGGAATGACCGTGGTCCTGGAAGGATATTCAAGATAGACATGACACCTGGGACATAGCAAACAACCCAGGCTGGTAACTGAGCTTCTGGCAAGAACATGGTAAGTGGTAATATAATGCAGAACAGAGTGAAGGAATAAAAAGGTAGGATAAGCTTCCGTAGTAGGAAAAAAAGAAATATCAAATTTGCTTTCTTGCCCAAACTCACCTGAAATTTCGAAAAAAAAAAAGGAATATTAGAACAAATGCCATTCTCACTAGAAAAGCAGAGCAATTGAAGTTGATAAATGCACTCCAATACAATGATAATTAGCAACAATCAAAATACTGACAATAAACTACTAACTTTTGTTTACGTCACAGGCAGTTTTATTTAATTATCCTCCCTTTCTCAATACATATACCTAAATCCAAAACATGAAAAGAAAGCCCAACTTATTGGACAACAGGTGTAACGGCCTGAGCACATCAGAACATTAAATCTCATTTAATTCAGCCATGTCCTAAGTCCTAACAATCCACCAATTAGTTTAATTGCAAATGCATAGTGACCAACAAATTTACAACAAGAGTGTTGTAGCAGAGATATCCCATCACCCAGAGACAAGAAGATCAAAGCAGATCGTTTGAACAAGAAATTTCTGAGACACCATAATATCTAGCCATGAACCATAGGCTCACCAACCAGGCACTAATATAGTTTTGATCACTGCTTTAAGAACCAATTTTTATATTATGCAACCATGTCTAAAGGTCCACGCAAATGGCTGAGCAAATTGAGGGCCTGAATTCCTTGCAATCCAAACAATGGAAAGAATGATACAATAAATAACTGTAACTACACATATACAGACTTTTTCTTCCAATTTTTGAACGTTCATATAAATTCTTTATGACATTTTATGTTTGTCAAAATGCATTAGCCATTAAGTAACCTGATTATCTTCATGGAACTCTCTTTAGTACCTCAAGACAACATTCTACAACTACAATCTTAATTTCATAAAACAAGAAAGCAGTTTCCTAAACTTGATTTGTTACCTTTGAGCGAAGTATGTCAATGAAACACAAGCGAAACAACTGCATTGGACCTGAATGCCAGCGATGCTGCTGTTTCTTGTATGCTTCATAGGACTCTGGAAGTTCACAAAGGCACTGAAAAAATGGGACTGAGTTAGTGTAATCACTGTTCCTGTAAAATCAATGTAATAAGACTAGGAAAGCCAAACACTGAGACACACCTTAACATCATTCAGATATATAAACTTCCATCCACAAAGATGAGCACGGACCGCAATATCCATGTCTTCAACAGTTGTCCGTTCCATCCACCCACCACATTGCTCAAGGGCTTTAGTCCGCCATACACCAGCAGTTCCATTGAAACCGAAAAAGTTTAAAAAAACACCATTGACCTGTTGCTCAACCTCAAAGTGGAATGATAAATTTATATTCTGCAGTCTGGTAAGCAAGTTCTCATCCTTGTTAACAAAGGCCCACCTTGTTTGAACCAATGCTAGATCATCATTTCCCTTCAAAAATGGAAAGTTAAAAAAAAAGACAAGTATCACTTAGGTATGTTCCTTTAAGGAAAAGAAATGAAGCACCAGCAAGCTGATCTTATCTTGCAAATTGATATCTATCTTAGCCAATCAAATTTAAAGTGAAGTTGCGAGACCCACAATCATGTAGAGATGCAGTAAGGCATGTAATTATCATATTAATATCTGCAATATAGTTAAAAATCTTTCAGGTTCCATATGATAAATGAAATATTTCCTTAGCCTGATAAATTTGTTGAAAAAGGGATAAAAAGAGTCCATGAAAATGCAAATACTGTGAGAAAGAGATATCATAGTTAAATGCATTTGCAACACAGATATATGTGATTGTAAATCATTGTTCACACTAAATTGTAAAGTGGTCATATTAGACAGACCGTATGAAAAGATCATATTTGAGTTGGAATAATTAATGCATTCCCTCTGTTTAATCATCTACACAATCATGGGTGCAATCAAAGCAGATCATTCTCTAGGGAAATATCCAGTGGCAAATGCACCAACATCACACGGGCACAATCATTTATTTGGAAGCTCCAACTAGACCACATAAAAACTGATTGCTTGACTTTGATTGTAGCAAAATATATGCAGACAAAAAATAAATTCATGAAGTCCATAAATGCACACAAATTTCAATTTCTAAAAGGGGTCAACAAAACCTTCACTAGCTTTTGAATATGAAATTACCTTGAAGTAAGGAACAGTTTTCTTCAAAAAATCAGGTCCTGGCTGAAAATCTGCATCGAAGATTGCCACAAATTCATAATCTTTAACATAATCACAGCTCATTGCAGATTTGAGGTTGCCAGCCTTGTAGCCTGTGCGTATAAGACGATGTCTATACAATATGTGCACACCCCTTTGTTGCCATTTCTGAACTTCTGCTTTGATAAGCATTTGAACATCTAATTCATCAGAATCATCTAAAACCTGTACAAGCATTCTTTCCTTTGGCCAATCCTGGATACAAACTGCTGCAATAGATTGTTGGTAGACCTGTATGGAAACACAATGCTCCTGCTGTTAAGCTAAACAATAATTACCTTCAAAGGAATGAAAATAAAAAATTCAGAAAAATTAAGAAAATATCTTCAACTAAAATTTTAAATCATTCATTCTTCTTTCTATTTAATAATTTTACAGATTCTACCTTATTTCACTGGCTTGTGAATGTGCTAATGAATTTTAATAAATTGAATCAATCCATGGAATTAAAGCTAATTCAATCACCACTCCCTCCTTTATGTAGAAATATTTTCACAAATCCAAATATGCAGAAGAGTGCGTGAAATGCACTCATACCACAGAGCCATACATTAATTATATGGTCTAACAAATAAATGAAAACTATCAAAAACAGTATTGTAATACAAGGACCTTTATAATGGTAATTATTACAATTACAATGTTTATAACTAGAATATTTGAAGGTGTTGCTGAGAAGAAAGATCAATATTAGATATCAAAGGTGACATTTGGTTTGCTCCGGAATTGGAAATGGAATGCAATTATCGGAAAAGAATTTTTTTTTTATATATTTATATTTGAATGAAATGAATTTATCTTCAAAGTTTATCAACTTTTAAGTATAATTCTGAGATAAAATGTGAAACAAAAGCAACCCAGATGGGAAACCAAAGCAAGAACAACAAAGAAACAGCCATCAACTAAAATAAAATCACCAGAAGTTCACTACAAAATCCTAGCTACTTCCTGCATTTAAAAACTTAAGCAGCTAATCGTAGTACATGACTTGTTTCATGTCTCACTAAGTCCAACATTTTAAGTAATATCACAAATTACCAATTTCCCATCTCAAATAAATTTTAATAATAACAAAATAATTTAGTTGTTCCCAGTGAAGTAATCAAAAACTGCTGAGAAAAAATGGAATTAGATCAACAGAAGGAATGTATGAAGAAAATGCTACCCGTTAATTTAAATTTAATCGATTAAATGCTAACAACTAGCCAATAATAATGGTATCATAGAAATTTCCTAATCAAATACGCTAAAAGCAGCTTCAGATTCCTAATTATTACTGTAAACTAAGATTTTCAACAAACAACGTGTTAGGATAAGCTTAGCACAACGAGTACAAAACAAATTTCCAATAAAATCGCTACTTAACCATCTTCTTAATGCACTAAAAAACAAAATTACCAATCTAAAAGTTAATCAAGCCAAAAGAAGAAACCAAAGGATTAGAAACCTACATCTGCTTACCTCCCTCTCATTGCACATAGGGATCTGCACCAATACCATTGGATAATCCTCCAAATTCTCGCCATTCGCAGTTCCATACTCCATCGCCGCTACCGGTTTCAATTTCCTAAACTTGATCCAAAAACAACCTAACACCAACACCACACGATCCACCGACTGTATCAAGAACAAAACGATACACACATTTGCCAAGCTCTGCAATGGCGGAGCCAAATAATTTTCTCTGATTTCCAACCATGTAGCATACACTTTCTCCACCATAACCTCGGCCGACTCCACCGACGGCGGACTGAAATGCCATCCTTTAAAATACGCAACTAACTCGAAACAAAGTAATAAAATGACAAAAATCAAAAACACTCTAATGATTCTATACAAGCGCGAGGAAGAAGAATCAGAAGGAGAATCATGGCTAGCGATCCTGCGATTGGCAGTACGGAGAAGATAAAAGAAAGCGTTTGTGAACCACGCGAGGGAGGCAGCGAGTTGTTGAAATTTAAGAATGCAAAGCCAAGAAAGTTGGCGAGCATTGCGTGTACGGTCTTTGTCGACGGTGATATCAGAAGGAAGAGGAGGAGGAGGAGAAGGAATGGCAGGGCTACGGATCTCGACGGCAAGCAATGCGCTGTCGTTTTGGCCTATCAAATGGCGTTGCTTGTTCCACCATTCTTGAAATTCGTGGTTTTGCGAGGGACTCATAGAAATGTAAAGTTTAGAAGATAATGAATTGAAAAAAAAAATCTGTTTCTCAGATCTCTCTGCGTACGTTTCGTGTGTCTCTGAGATGGACAGAGAGAGACGAGAGGTCGAAACTAAATTTAGCAAGTTGCTTGAACAATTTTTTAGCCGTTCTTTTGTTCGTAATTGTCTACATGTTAAATCATTCTATTACTGTAAGCTCGTCATATGGTTACCATACGATGGAGTTTGATGATTTTAACACTTGTAAAGTCGATTAGTAGAGAAATTTACACTCGCGTGGACATGCTCGCGGGTGTTCGAAGTTAAGACATAAGGGCAGGCCATGTGCGGCTATTTAAGGGCTTTTAAATTGTAAAAATATAATAAATTTATGATAATCGCGCGCTAATTAAGGAGAAGACGTCCATGGCGTGGCGAGGCGTCGATTTGGATTGAGACTTGAGAGGTTTGTTTGTTTGATTAGATTTGGAAGGTCACAATCAAGCACTCAACATTTTGTACTTTAGAAAATGACTTTGTGTTTCCTAGCTTTGCTTTGGTTAATTCTTTTTGACCGATTAATAATATGAAAAAAGTTCATTATATATTTAAACATTTTTTTAAACCAATAAAAAAAACATTTTTTAAACCGAAATGTGCTAAGAAGAATCTCTTAATAACTAAACTACAAGTTCATTGGGTTGATTAGCGGCCCAATCACTTTCAAGCTCTGTTCTAAATATAGTAGATATAACCCAATCTGCAATTTCTCTAAATACAAATGAGAAATTGTAGATTGATTGGCCATCCGAAGCTCAAGTGCCTTGAATAGCAGTTCAAAGAGGTCGGGATCTTAATCTAATTGTTTATTGTTTTGAATATGATTTTCTTATTTTAATTAAGGTCATCAATAAAGAAGATTCTTCCCCATGGGAGATATAGAAGCTATTATCCTGAATATTAGAAAGGATGCTAAGAATTTTTTTTTGTTCCTTCTCTCATGTTACTAGGACTTGTAATAGAATTACATACTGGATTGCTTCGGCTATCCATAAGTCCTCTTTAAATCCAAATTAGATAGTAAACCAACCTCCTCATTTAAAAGATTTATTATTATATGATTGTAATTTATTTAATGATATTATCTCTTCTTTTCTGATAAAAAAAAGAGAGAAAATCTTGTTAATATTCGAAATAATAGGCTTAATGTCTCCAGGATTGATTAAAGGATCATTAATGGCATGAATCAATTGTAGATTTTCAGCTTCGAATATATAAAATTTGTAGTGAAAATCTAGATTTTTAAACAACAATAAACAAAGCTTGCACTTTGTTTCTCAATAAAGACAATAGATCAACAAGACAAGCAATGCCATCAACAAGTTTCTCTTTATGATTCCTAAAGAAATAGCAATACTAGCTTCCTACTGTGCAATCTTAAAATTTGCATCGACATTTTTCTTTATCCAACTTTCAACAGGAGGGTTCCATACACCGTTACTGCTCAAAACTATAAAGAAATTTTGAGTTGAATCTTGAGAAGTGGATTGAGATGCCTTTATTTGTTGAGTTGCTTCAAAAGAAGAAAAATTCCATAAGCTGCAGATACTATGCACTCAAGGTCAAGTTGGAGACCTTTTAAGTATTAGTTGTTCTTGGACTTCAAATGCTCCAACATAAACAAGCTATAAATCATTCCTATTGGGAAATTGAAGAGTATGCACCATTTCATTACACCAATCAAAGAAAGATAAGGCATTAAAGGCACTAGGGTTTATACCAAAATTGGATTTGAACCATAAGGCTTGGGCATAATCACAAGAAAGAGTCATACACAATTATTTTTTCTTCTTTTCTGCAGAGTAGACATAAACTAGAATTGCTCAACTTCCTTTTATATAAGTTGGCATAAACTACTAAAGCATTTGTACATAAGAGCTACACAAGACATTGTATTTTTGGGAGAAATTGGCAGCTTCCATACATTTTTCCAAATTCGTATACTTGTAGATGAACATCTAGCATTAGAATTTGGATGGCCTTTCCAATAATTATATAAAAAATAATAGATTGACTTGATAGAAATATTACCCTTTTTGTCAAAGTGCCATATCAACTTATCTTTTTCAGTAGGAATTTTTCTGATTGCTTATGCCTCTCTTACTAAAAAAAATCAAAGATAAAAGATTTTTATTCCAAAAACCATTCTCATTAATCAAATCAGATATAGGAATATTAAGACCTTGAGGTCTAACTGAAGTCACTTTAAAATTAGGCTAAAAAGAAATTCATCGATCCTCATAAATTCTGATATACTTTCCACTTTTCGTGTTTCATCTTATACCCTCCTTTTAACACATTTCCCACTTCAAGCATACTTCTCTAGTTTTAAGATGATTCACATCTAATTTTGGCCTCCTAAAAGAAACAATTACGAAAATAAATAGATTTTATCAATTCACTCCATAAACTCAGGGGTTGTTTAGTTGTAGAAAATAACTCCAATTTAAAAAAAAAAATTTAAAGGAGAATAGAAAATAGAATTTATTGTTTAGTTATAAATATTTTTTATTTAGTATATTAGAAAATGGTTTTTCATATTTATTAGCTAGTAGTTAAATTTTAGAAAACTACTTTTAGTTATTTTTTTAATGGAGAATACGCTCTAAAAAAAATATGAGTGTGTTTCCCACTTCGATTGTTATAAACTTATTTTTTTAAAAACTATAAAAAAATTAGAAAATTGAAATGAAAAGTATTTCTCACAATTAAACAAACCATCCCTTCACAAAATTTCCATCATTGTTTTGCAAGAAGGTAGATATTAAAAAGAAAAATAAAATTCCTTAAAATCAAATCTTCCTCTAAATTTTGATATAGAGAGAACTTCCCATTTCCTCCATCCAATTCCCTCTTCATCATTTTGCCTCCACCAAAAAGCAAAAACAATCTTATTTAGTTTGTAACAAAAAGGGTTTTAGAAGTAGGAAACAAGACATTATTTGTGTTGCGATAACAATTATAATAGCTTTAGTAAGAACCTCTTTGCTATAATTTGACAAAAATTTGCATTTTCAAGATTATATTTTAGTTAGGATTTTGGTGTTTAAAAAATTTAAAGCTTTAACAATGTCTACATAATATACACAAAATATATACAACAAAAACTTAACATACACATAATATTTACCAAACATATATGGCATCTACAAATATGCATAGAATAGTTACTAAACATTTACATAACAAAATTAATATTTTTTTTCTAAGTTTTATTCTATAGTCTTTTAATATACATATAACATCCACATAACATATACACAAAATACGTAACAGAAAATTAACATACACACAATATCTACCAAATATCTAGAACATATACAAAAAACTAATAAACATACACAGAACATTTATTAAACATCTATCAAACCTCTACATAATGAAATTAAAATTTTTAAACTTTATTCTATATTCTTCTAAACATCAACATTTTTATTATATGTTTTTAAAATTATTATTTTTTATACCTTTTTCTATTGATGATTTATTTTTGAAGTAAAGTTTTTAATTTGATTGCATGCAATATATTTTTTTTATTTTGCTTTAGATCTGTTTTTTTGTGTTCGAAACAAAGTTTAAATATGGTTGCATGCAAGATTCTTTTTTATTTTTGCTTTTGAAGATTTGTGTGAAGAAAATGAAGATTTGTTTTTGATTTACATATATAATTCGCTTCAATTTCTCATTGTTTTAATGTTTTAAAATTATGTGAAAAGATGAAGATTTTTGTTGAATAAAATGATGAAAATGAATATTTGTTGAAGAAAAAGGTGAAGATGGAGATTTGTTGAAGAAGATGAAAATGTAGAGAAGATGAAGAAGATGATGCCATTCCGTTTGCAATATTTAGGTGGTTTTTGGGAGCGAATTTTATAAATTTGTAATTATTTTTTGGGTTTTTGACAAAAATATAAAAACAATGAAAATAATTTTAAATTCATTATATTTACTAAAATACTATAATTTATAAAATATTTATAAAAATACCAGATTTTTATTTGTTAATAAAGAATTTACAATTAGTTTATAATGAATTTATAAATTTTATACTATTTATAATGAGTTTATAATAAAATTATTAAAATAATCCTAATAAAAAAGTAAAAAAAATTTTAAAATATAATAAAGGTGTCAATTTTTTCTTATTTTTTAATATTTTCCGTAGTTTTAAGATTATAATTATCTCCTAGTTAGTTTTGTAAAAAGCCCAAGATATTAATAGCAATTTAGTAGAGCCTTTTTTTTTGTTCTGGCCCCCACAGCATAAAATTGTAATGATCCAACAATTTTTAAGTACTGGGGGCCATAAACAAATGTAAAAGCCCAATAATGAATTCTCCATCCATCATTTGCAAATTGCAATGCCTTCAAATTTTTTTTAGTCGCAGAGAAGTACAAAATTCATGCAAAATCTATGCATATATAATGAATTTGAAATTGACAATGACTAGGGAATTGGTGTTCAAAACTCTATAAAGAGGTAAACCGGACTTGAATAATATGAATCAAATCTTAAAAATAAATTAATCAAATCTGAATTTAGATTTAGTTTTTAAAACGAATATGAACTTTCAAGTTTACAATTCAGGTTTAAATTATTGATTTTTGAACTTAAAAATGACCAAATGTAAATTGAACATGTATCAAATTAATCAAATCAAACCTGGTTTATAGATTTATCATTTCAAATAGGATATTAAGTTAGAATCACAATTGAATTTTATAATTTTTCGTCAAATAGACATCAACAGCTATAAAATAAATATAGCTTCTCTTTTGATAACTCGCTCAATTATTGAAAACTCCTATAATTACAAAAGAAAAAATTCAATCAATTCAACTGGGAGTAAAATTGAATATAAGATTGTACAATTGTTTTCGTGAATCACAAATAGAATTCATAGAAGAGATTTGGTGAATTAGATCGATGCCTCTTAGAGAAATAATTATATAATGAAACCGTTGTATTACAATAAGCCAATCGAATATCAATATGTGCCAATGTTGTAATACAACAAGCCAATTGAATGTAAAACATTGTCAATGTTGATATTTGATTAGCTTGTTGTAATACAACGATTTCATTGTATAATTATTCCTTTTAGAGACCATCTTAAAGCCAATTTTGCTCTTTCCAACAACAAGACTTTGACTATAGGGATATTTCGATGGTCAAGAAATAAAATGTTCCATTGAAATGTTTAAAATTCTCTCAGCTATATCTTATTGTTTCCAACTTTATTAATTAATTAATTAATAGTAATTTTCTAGAGAATATAACATAAAATAAGCTATGCAAGGACGAAAGAAACAAATCTATAAAATAGCACCGTCATGAAGCCCATAGAAAATAATCTAGATGTTTGAACATGTCCTGGAAGCCATATATATATATATATATATATATATAGCTAATAAAATTAATTGTTGCACAAATTGAGTTTATTTATTTATTTGTTATTAATTAATTAATTAATATATAGGTGTATAGCATTATTAACCATTTAATTTGTTTTTTCAAGCTTGGCTCGCAAAGGTCAACTTAGTTTATTGTATCGGTGAATGAAATGAGATGGATCATGGAACGTGAGTTTGCATGGGAGCACATGCTACTAATTAATTAAGTAATATTTAGCTAGATACTAGAAAATATCATATTTTTACTTTCTAAAATTGTAAAAAGAATAATTATGTTTTTTTTTTCAATTTTAATATCTTAATATTAACTTTTTGATGACAATAATTGATTAATTTACTTTTATCATTGGATTTGAATTTTGAATCAAGTTTATTAATAAAAATAAATTTCATCCATCTCCATTCTCAATATAAATTACTTATTTTAAACATACGATGTGATTCACAAAAATTGTCTAATATTCTGTTGCCGCATGAAAAAGACATCTCATTGCTAACAATTTCAAATTTGTTAAAATTTTATTGCAATATCTCAATCTAAAAGTAAATGCGAAATCTGACAATCAAATAATTTTATACTAACATTTTTATATCAGAAAAATTTTAAAATAAAAAATTAGAGTTTAAATTTATAATATCTGAGAAAAAAAATTTCAATTACAACATTATTAGTCTAATGATTTATTATAATATATATTTATAAATCCAAGTTTTACATTTTATTTTAATTTTTTTATAAATAAAAAAATCTTTAAAAAAGTAAAGAATTACTAAGATTTGAATTTTCATTTTCAATACTGTCGAAGATATATATATATATTCATTATTCAACCATAAAATACTAATTCAATAAATATTTCTACAAATTATGAATTAAGTAGAGAAAAAAAAATTATGCATCTAAAATTCGATGGGAAGGACATCTAAATTTAATAAAAAGAACTTTACTAGCCTTATGATGATATTCAGTTGGATTCTAAAAAGGATAATTAAAAAAAAAAGAGTTGTCCAAATAATTGATTAAAATGCATTGTCTCTGTTACTTTCTTTCTCAGAAGATGGTGAGAAAGATGAATATCTTCAGACATTCTCTCTGCTATTGAACATTGTTTGGGTGAAAAATATTTGATTATAGATTAGTGCATGTAAATTGCAATAATCAGAGTCAAATCCAATAAAAAGGGATGCATATATTATAGAAAATACTAATGGTAGGTGGGGGCCCAAATTACCGTGTCTTACTCGTACGTGTTAAAATGCTCACACCATCACACGCTAAAAGTATTTTTGTTCCCTAAAAATACCTATGACTCTGATGTTGCCGATTACTCAAATTTAATTATTTAAATTAGGATTTAGGAGGAAGAATTTTTCCATTGCCAAGTAAAAAGACAAATTAATGTTGCCATGATTAATATCACAAAATAATTATTATATTATAATAACCTCAAAATGCTTTTTGAACATGAATTTAAATTCTGATTGTTAATATTGTAATTTAATTTACGCACAGACGGTAATTGATTCTTTATATTTGGACATATAAAGTAAATTTTTTCTTTTATTTAGTTGTGGAATCAAGAATTTCCAATTTATTCATCAAATCACTGGCATTTTTCAATTTATGAGTTACATAATTTAATATAATATTTTCTTTATTTTAATTTATTTAATATTTATATGTATACGTATATAATCTAGGATTATAATCGAGCCGAACCAAATCGAGTTTTGAAAAACTCAAACTTGACTCATTATAAAATAGTTGAGTTTGAATTCGAACTCGAATCAAACCCGAGCCAAATCCAAGCTTATATCGAGTCAGCTCATATAATATGTATCTTAAGTTTGAACTCGAGCTTAATTTAAATAAGTTTAAAGAATTCAATAAACATATTTCAGTTTTTATTTTTTATTTATCTTTTTTTTTACATTTTCATAAAAAATATACTAAAATTAATATTTTTATAAAAAATAAATAATATAATTATATATTAATAAAAATAAAATATTATATTACTATAATATTATATTTTACTATAAATTATTAATCTATTTCATATTGTATATTATTTAATTTATTTATTATATATATATATCATATATTAATAAATTATATGAATTAAATTAGTCAAAAAATTAATATATTCACATACATATTTTAATATATATAAATTAAAATATATATTTTTAATTAAATATACTAAACGAGCTAACTTCCGAGCTTAACTCATAAGCTTTTTAAATGAGCCAGCTTGCGAGCTAACAAGTCAAGTATTTCTTAGCTTGAGCTTAGCTCATTTAACAAACGAGCAGTTCGAACTTGAGTCTGAAAGAGCTTTTACCGAACCGAGAATCAAGCCGAGCTCGAGTAGCTTGACTCATTTACAATTCTATATATATCTATTATTTGTATATTATATATGTATATATCTATAATTGTCAGTTTTAAATTAGAGCAGTATTCCAATATCTAAGTTTAATTGTGAATGTTACATATTATTTGTGAGTGCTTGAATAGGGTTAAAAAATATATGATTAGACATTATTTGAGAATTTAATTTCGATATAATGATTGAGATATGATGATGAGTTAGGCCTAACATAATAGTGAGGACTTATGTATTACTCGATGCTGCTGTTAGTTAGACATTGTTTGACTACGATTATGATGACAAATTCTGTGTCTGAATTGTAAAAGAAGCACGTAGATATGACAAATTCTGTGTCTAAAGAGTTAGGTATGAGAAATCGATTCCCCTAGTAAAGGTTTAATGTGGTTCTTATGAACTAATTCTGTCTTCAAATGATTATATAATTGTTTGAATGTTTGGCATTGTACATAAGCATGGGTTGCATGGAAATAATGCATGATATCAATAACTATACAGTTTATTGAGTTAAATGCTCACCTGTGTTCACTCTTTTGTACAAATTGAGTTTGAGAAAATATTTCAGTTGAGCCATTTATGACTTTCATATTCAGACAGTAACAGATATTTTATTACATTCAATCATGTAATTAATTTTTATATTGTTATGTAATCTAGTATTTCACGAATTTGTACATTCTGTTGGGTGGTATTGGTAGTTTGAGTTTTTCTTAATCTAGTTAGTTGTTGGTGGATGTATTATCTCGTAAAGCAAAAATTTGACAATGATGAAATTGAAACATTTTTCGATGATTGCCTTATCAAGCACAGTGATAATTGTCATGATAGAGTTTTGCCGGCTAGTGAATTATTAGATTGATTACAGATTTAGTCATGTGATTTCGAGTTTGGATCATAATAAATTTAGTCTTATAAAAGAAGAAAATTATGAAAAGATAAAAAAGGAGGAACAATGTGAAATTTTATTGAATAGCAGAATATGTTTTTGTTATTTTCATATTTTGTAAAACCTGTAAACTACTCAATTTATAGAATAATAAAACCTAATACTAAACACACATATATTCTTGAATTTTATTTGTTGAATATTTGAAAAGTCATCATTATCATTATGATTTGAGCCTCAATATCCTTATCTGTTAATATCCTCCCGCAAACTGAGCCGTGGTTGGAGACACAGTTTGTTGATAAACTCTTGCTCTTGTAATCCTTGTTTCTGAAATAGCTTGAAAAAAAAATTCAATCCACTGACAAGTCTGTAATTTTCTTGAAATCGATCAGACGTTTGCCGTTTGTATGGTTTTCTGAAATTGTTTGTTCTCTACACAATATAATTGTGTTGTGTGAGATTAAAATTTTTATTTGTTCTCAACACAACGAAACTGTGTTGTGTGAGATTGAAATTTTTGTTTGTTCTCGACACAACAAAACTGTGTTGTGTGAGATTGGGGTAGTGTTTGTTCTTTGCACAATGAAAAACTGTGTTGTGTGAAATTGAGGTTTGTGTTTGAAGAAGCAAATCATTTAAGGTAAGACTGATTTGAAATTTGGATTTAGTGAACCTAGATAGATTGTAGAATAGGATATTAACCATTGATGATTGACAAAACAACTAAGAGACTGATAAAATTGTTTAAACAATTGACAATGGACGATTAACAAATATATAAAAGACAATTGAGGAATTGATTACCAATGACACTGATTAAATCAAAATCCAATGGAAAGGAAAAGTAGACAAACGGAACATTGAGCAATTGAACAGGCGTGCCTATTGCTTTTGACTTTTTACAAAGAACAATTAGCACAAATCACAAGAGCAATTTGATTTTTTTTTTTGGAATGGTAAAATAGAATTGAAAACTGCAAAACAAACGGGAAAAAAAAACTTCTGCTAAAATGGACGATGATGACTATAACTTTTAAGCGGATTCTGCCATGAATGTTGTAGATGGTAGTGACGAAGAAGATGAAAATATCGATCAAATTTGAAATTTAATGGGTTTAGATTCCTGCAGTTTAAGGACTTGCTTGGTCCATCAAGCTCTGATACTAAGAAGAAAATTATGAAACAAAGATAGAAAAGGAGGAACAATGCAAAATTTTATTGAATAGCATAATATATTTTTGTTATTTCCATATTTTACAAAATCTGTAAATTACTCGATTTATAGAATAATAAAACCTAATACTAAACACACATATCTTCTTGGATTTTATTTGTTGAATATTTGAAAGTCATCCTTATTATTATGATTTGAACTTCAATATCCTTATCTGTTAATAATAAAATATATTATTTTCTGTGTCATTTGTATTGTTAATTAAGAATCCCCGATTTATTATCTCTTTCTAAAAGACCGAGTATGTTGACCTTATCGAAGGCAGCTTTAGTTCCACATTGGTAACTAGACTTCAACAAAACATTTCAATATTAAAAAATTTAACATTTTCAATGAATCTCTGTTTGGAAACTAGAATTCTTCAAGAATCCAATTCAATTGAAATTCATTTTACCAATCCTCATCTCATATTTGGAAAAGTTCAATTAATATAATTCAATTTTTTAGAGTTAAAAAAAAACATTTTTCTTAAGTGTCCCATAAGTTGTGTTTCGGATTCAGAATATGTATGCATAAAGCTTAATCAAATTACACACTTAATTCAATGAGGTGAAATCGAATTCAGAGAGAGAATGGCTGTCATTATAATAAAAATAATAATTAATTTTCAAAGAAAATGAAATTAAAAGAAAAACCAAAGTCGAAGAAATTAGAAATGAAGAGTGAGAGATCCTTTGGAATGCAGAAAAACCGAAACACGCTTACAGTTGGAGAGCGTTAAATAATGCAATGGTTGGTGAAGCAAATCATGACTTCTCCACAGCCTCTGTTTTCTCCCCTTCAAAAGGAAAACATCAACTACCCAAATTGGCATCTTAAAGGTGAAAACAGAAGCCAATAAATAAAAATATATGAATAAAAAAGGGTCTTAGTGTTTTTATCAGGTAAAAAAAAAAAAGATAAAATAAATTTATTAACCAAAATATCTCATCATATGAAGTAAGATTGTTTATTTAATGTAGGAAAAATTAATATTAAATGAATTTTTATTCATTATCATGATCATTTAAAAAAATTATTTTTAAATAATATTTAAATGGTCGATAAATGGATTTTTATTCATCATTATAATTATTTTTTAAAAAAAATTTAACAACATTTAAATGATCGGTATGACTTATAGAAGTATCTCAAATTGAAATATTAATATTTGATCCATAGCTCATGGGAAATGAAATAATAATTATAACATGTCCATTCTTTAAAAAAATAATGGAAAAAGAAAATTAAAAAAAAGAGCTCATATTAAAAGAAGGAAGTGATAAAATGGTAAGGGCTTATAAGTGAGAGGACACCTACCCTAATGATAACTATAATACCCTACAAAACAACCGAAGCCCATTGAAATCTCTCCTACTCATAACTCATTCTTTCTTCATATTTTAGTAGGCGTTGTTTTGGTGGCAAAATCAAATTCTGTTTCGCGAAGAGTCGAAAGTAGAGGCTCGCATCTTCAATTTTCAAAACAAAATCTAGGGGTGTATATATTTAGAGGTGTTTGATTTAATTTATAAACTTATTATATCAATTTATAAGATCTAAATTTAAGTTGATACGTTTATTTAGTTTATTAGTTTAAGTCTAACTTATAAACTAAAAAAGAGAAAAATTATTAAACTAATCTAAAATAAATTTTTAATTTCAAAAATATGACAAGCTGGAAATATATTTATAGCTCTATGAAAGTTGCTTCAAAAACAACAAAAATAAGCTAAGTTTAGTGGAAACATTATCTTCTCTAAATCTTCATCTTCTTAATTCAATGAGACAATACAAAAATAGTTATTAATAACAAAAAAAAAAAGACTTTAGATTCATCAACCAAAACTTAGAAAACATCAAACTAGAAGAGATCAACAGCAGAAAAATTAAAAAAAAATCATATCAGATAATTGCAATCAAAACATATTAGCAAAAAAAATCATCAATAAAAAAAAATACAAAATTGAAAATCAATATAAATTTTAAAAAAAATCAATGTTATAAAGACAAAAAAAAACCAAATCAAAAAGGTAAAATTGTATTTTCCTTCAAAACAAATCAACAACAACAAAAAATGTAGAAGTTGTATATTTGTTAAATAAAAAGTCATGAAAATAAGTATATAAAGTTTAACAATATTTTTAATATATTTTAAATGTTGGGCATGTATTAAAATATAAAACATACAAAGTGTTTGCTAGATGAACAATAAATCTTAGCCTTTACTATTTACGAGTCTGCCAAGGGATTATAGATTCATCAACCAATTTGCACTAGACTAACTTCTAAACAGAGTGATTATGCATGATCCTTAAAAAGACCATAAAAAGAATCAAAATACTCAAGCTCTTCTTAAAGATTTGCTTAAATTTTATCAAAATTTTGAATGAAAATCGGAATGACTAAGTAAATCTGTAGATTGGCAATGACATTAATTATACTTGCTTGAATAGCATTGAAGTTATGAACGAATAAAACTAATTACAATAGATTTTTTAACAAAAAATCATGAACTAATAAATAATTACGATGTGAATTGAGGAAATTGAAATAATTAAATCGAAAAAGTTAAAGGTTAACTAATTATAATGGAAATTGAAGAAATTATATTGATTAAACTAAAGAAAATTAAAAACTTAAAGGTTTTTTGATGTTGATTTGTTGTTGTATTTGTTGGAGAATTTGAAGATGATTTATTGATGGATCCCTTTTTTTTGGTTGATTTTCTTTTTTATAGCTCATTCTTCCAATTTTTCTCTTCCACTTTGACCACTAAATTCAAATTTTCTATCTTAACTACTTATGTTCTTATGTTTTCACGTATCTTGTTTTTATGGATTATGCGTGGTCTGGCTTGCTCAGACATATTTCTCAACAAATTATTTCTCAAGGAATTTGATTCCTCAATGAATCTAAGTTCTCGATAAATCCAACTCTTGAAACTTACTTTCACACTCCATTATAGGCCATGTTACTCCTTTTGCGGCACCGTCATTGGTTACAAATTTGGCACGTTCTGTGTTTGTTTTGCGGCTTGGATTTTTAATATGAGCAAACTTCTTTTTTTATTTATTTATTTTGGTTTCAAACACAAATAACTAATATAAGGTGTAAAATTATACAATATATATAGTGTATAAATGTTGTATTAATATTGAATAAATATTACATAGATGTTGAGTTATAATCTTTATTTGTTCTTAATTAATATATAGATGTTACATATAAATTATATTTCAGCCTTTTATGTTTTTAAATATAGTATAAATATTGTGTAAATGTCACAACTTTATATATTTTTAATTATATTGTAGATATTATATGAATATTGTATTCTAACCTTTAAATATTCTTAAATATAATGCAAATATTATATAGATATAGTATAAATATTGCACATATATTAAATTATAGTCATTATATATTCTTAAATATAATATATGTGATCTTTATTATAGTGCAGATATTCTGTAGATGTTATATTTTAATCTTTATATATTTTTAATTAATATATAGATATATAAATATTACGTGGATGTTATTTTTCAGCATTTAATATATACAATATTCATATATCATAAACAATATAAATATAAATAAACAAATGAAATTTAAAAGAAAGAAAAAATATTCATCCAGGAAATATAAATTGAGAAAAAAATGACAAATAAAAGTTTTTTTTTTGGAAGAATTTCATTGAATATTTTTTAAAAAATGACATATATTATAATTTTAAAAAAAACATAAAAGGATTTAACCTTTGCCCAATAAAAAATATGCTTACCATTTAAGATTTCGACACATGAATTAAAAAAAAAACTATTCAATTGTCATAATTCTATGACAAATATATATATATATATATATATATATTATTTGGCATAGGAAAATAAATTTACTTGGTGCTGAAACAATAAAAGGATAGTAAATTTGAAAAATAAACAATAAATATTTTTTTAAAAATCCAAAAATGACTCTTGAAACAAAAATAAATATCCAAAGCGTCAAATATTGAGAAATATATATGGAATATGATTATGTGCATACGTACTCTAATTATCAATATGCTGGATGAATAAAAGATTTTGATTTTTATATATTTGTATGACTCATAACCATTAGATAAATTCAAGATTTTGATTCAATCATTGATATACATACATACATACATACATACATACATACATATATATATATATATATATATATGTTTGTATACATTTGCCAACGACTCAGTTTTTAAATTCAAAAGAAAAAAAAAAGAAAAGTCTTATTTTTCTAAAAAAAAGTTTTCAAATTCAACGGAAAAAAGATAAAAAAAAATGTAGCCTAACAATTGATGGTCTGCCACATTATGTTGGGAATGTGTTCCACATCGGTAAAGAATGAATGACTTCAGTTAAATATAAGGCTGGACAATCCTCTTCCTGTCAACTCGGGTTTTCAGGATGAGTTAGACCCAGCTTTAATATGGTATCAGAGCAATTAATGCCCAAACGGGCTAGATCCTGAGCCAAACCCCCACATGACCGAAGCTGATGAAGAGATGCCAGCCGGTCCGCCCAAACGGGCTTATGTTAGCAAGTGTCAACCGAAAGGTCCGGTTGCACTTGAGGGGGGATGTTGGGAATGTGTTCCACATCGGTAAAGAATGAATGACTTCAGTTAAATATAAGGCTGGACAATCCTCTTCCTGTCAACTCGGGTTTTCAGGATGAGTTAGACCCAGCTTTAATACATTAGAGATTAAGATTTTAAATCTTAAACTATCTTCCTAATAAGAGAAATTTTCAATGTGTAAAAATAAAAGTTTACGTTACAAATAGAGCCTCATAGAAAAAACTCCATTTTAAATTTTATAAATTTGATTTCATGAAATCAATTATATTAAAATATTTTTAATGAATTAAAATATCCTATTTTATATTTTTGATATCATTAATAAAATATCATCTTAATTTATTAAATCAATGTCGTGCATATTTTTTTAAAAATCTAATTTTATGAATATTTTTTCTCGTCTCACTAAATATAGTAATCTATATTGATTAGGGGTGGAAAAAAAATCATAAAAACCGAACCGACCAAAAATCGACCAAAAAATTATTTAATTGACTGGTCGGTTCTATTTTCGGTTCTAAATTACATCAAACATAAAATATTCGGCCGGCCAGCGGTTTCATTGCTCAGAAAACCGAACCGACCGAATATTTTTAGTCTAAACCAAAACCGCTGGTTTATAATGAAATCGACCGAATTTTTTTTGTCTAAACCAATTTTTTTGGTCTAAACCGAAACCGACAATTTTTTTTTAGTATAAATCAATTTTTTCGGTCTGAATCGAAACCGACCGAAAATTTTTGATTCGAATTTTTTCTCGGTTTCTACTTCTGTCGGTTTTGATTTCTGTTACTAATATATTTGATCGGTTTTTATTTAATTTTTGCAAATCGGTTTGGTTCTGCCAACCGAACCGAAAATATCCACCCTTAAAATTGATATAGTAATATAACACTGATAAAAATAAACTTAAAAAATATAATTAATTTTTTTAATTCTATAGAATATTAACTCTATTGTGGTTTGCCACCAGAAATTTTCTTCAAAGTTAATTATTGAAATATAAATTCAACTTTTAACTAATCAATCACTTCAATGTTGTTAGGAGCCATTATTCCAAAATGGATGTCATATGCGAAGCTAGTAAATACTATTGCTTTAATTACAATGCCTTCGTTTTTTTTAGCAATATATGGTTTTGAGACGTGACCTAAAGTGTACTAGTACCTCAATTATTTAAGTGATGGAAATTTTTGGTAAAGATTAACATAATTACAAAAAAATCAAATTTTAATGTAGGATTAATTGTTTGAAGTCTCTAAATTATGAATTGTAACATAAACTAATATGATAAATTTATTTCAATTATACCCAATAAATTAAAATTGAACAAAAAATAATAATTTAATACTAATATATAATAAATTAAATATAATATTATTTTTCGTACATTAAAATATCATCTAACGGTAATTATATAATTTTTGAATAACTCATGATGAATTTTCTCCTCTTTCAATTATAACACTAAAAATATATGTATTTTTTTCCTTTTTTCATTGCTTTGGCTATCTTTCCTCCATATTTTACTTCACATAAATATATAAAAAGAAATTACAATTTCTAAACATTTCTTACAGAAATATTTTTATGTTTGATATAAAAAAAATCTTAAATTATGAGAGAGAGAAAGTGAGATGAAATGCAAGTGAAGAGTTGAAATAAATTAATTAAATTAGTATTAAAATATTATGTTTTTAATTTACTTCATCTTGTATACAACTAAAATTAATTCATTGAATTTAAAATATAATAGATATTTTTTAAAAAATATTTGAATCCAATTAAAAAAATATACGGCGTTTTAAATTGTGATGTTAAATTTGTAATAATTCATATATATATTTTTTGAAGCGTTGAGTGTAATTATCATTTTAATTCTTAATTAAATTTGTAGATAATTTAATTAAAAATAGACATTTACCCCTGGTAATGCCACGTTTTTACGGCGAGTTTAACTTATTCTCAGAGTTGATTTGGAACATAGTGCAGATGCCAATTCCTTAACACGAGCAAAACAGCCAAAAAGATTAATCAATTAAAAGAAAAAAAAAATATAGAAAATTAAATAATTTAGAAATATAATAACAAAGATCCTTAATTAGACACGTCCTATTAAATGATTGGCCAATTTAAAACTTTAGCAGACAGGACTGTCATATTGACAATAATCAGTATTATTTTACTATTAAACACTTTCTGCACATTCATAGCATCTTTTTTTAATTATTATTATTATTAATTATTATTATTATATGCTAAATTGCATACCAATAATGGACCCCCCACTTAATTAATATATATATATATATATCAACAAAGGCTGCAATGCAAAATATTTTATTAAATTTAAACCCTTGAAAACTGGATTTTTACTAATAATCTCCCATTTTTTTTTATAGAAAAATTAAAGAAGAAAAGAAATTAACCTATTTTTCAAAGGGTATCTTTAGTTCTTTCTTTACATACCTGAATTCGACTACATTAACTTTTTAATATTAATAACTTTTTTTTTAAAAAAAAAAGTGGATTAAATTATAATAAAACTCTATAATAATTCATTAGGTGTAGTCAGAATCTCACCCCTGCCAACCTGGGATTCTTTTGATGTTGTTAACTATTGTTTATTTTTATTTTTATTATTAATTATATCAAATAAAAAATTGTTTATTAAATTAAAGGAGTAGTTCTAACCTCCAATCTTTGATTGCTTGATTGATTTTTAATAAATTATTATTAAATATTTTAGTACAGTAAAAAGGCACAGAAGCTTCTGTTTTTGGTTAATCAAAATGAAAATTACAAGAACAGAGTGTGTGCCAGAAATCATGCAAAGGCTGACCCAAAATAAAAAAAAAGAAAAGAAAAAGAAAAAGCCCAAAGATAAAATTATAAGCCAATGTCTTAATCACTGAAATTAGACTTTTTCTACAGAAGAGACCCAGCAAATACAGCTGGTTACAACATTATCAAGAATCAAATCCATTAGATTATGCAATCTAACATTGCTTAATTGATGTGACCCTTTAATACAAATTTGTCAAAAAATCTAATTTATTTCTCTTAAGTTCTTCTTGAAATTGACATATTAGTGTACTATTTTTATTACTATATAATTTGTTAACTACCAAATATCTATTTTACAATCCTTAAAAAAAAAAAAACTATTTTACAATAAGAAATAAAAGAAAAATAATTTTCATTTAATTAGCATTAATACATCTTGCAATTTTGGTGCCATAATATTTTGCACCAGAGTTCATAATTTGATCCCCCTAGAATTTTACAGTGGATACTTTGGAAAAAAATTCCACAAGAAAATAAGTAATAAAAAGAAAAGAAAATGAAGAAAAATCTTTGACAAAAATAAAATTAAGATCAAGGGGAAAAAATATAATATATTATCTTCTTCATTAACTTAAAAGACAAATGGCTTAGTTGTTGTTTTGCTGGTCCAAATTAGATTTCTTGTATATACAATACTTTCTCTCTCTGACTCTCTCTTCATCTGGACCTTCAATTTGTGAGCAAAGAATGATAATTACATCTCAGCTTTCATCTGAGAAACTTGATTTGAACCTGAATTTAATTCAAATTTTGTCATTAACAAAAAAAAAAAAGTTTGACACCATAATTAACTTCTTAAGAATTGGTATTATCTATTTAGCTTTCTTTTTAACCTCTTACCAGAGAAGTTAGGGGTCTGCAATGGTGTTTCCGTATTCGAATTCTGGCCGAAACCCATCTGAACAATGGTTTGGAGATCATCCTCAAAGAACATTGGATACTGAAAAAAAATTAGAGATGCAAAATCATTAGATTGTAGAAAAGAAGGAGATAATTATGGTGTAATTAGTTTAATTGATTACCTGAGGAAGATTATGGTTAAATGTTTCAAGTGGGGGTAAGTGCATATTGAGGTTTTGGCATAAGGCAGAAGAATCTGAAGGGTCCACAGAGCATTGGGTCACTGTCCGATCAGAAATGTTGCTATGTAGTGCTGAATTTTGCTGTGGTTGGTGACCAAAAATGGCTGATGCCGAGGAATCTATTGGGAATATTGGATGTGGCAATTGGTTGTTTGATTGAAATATCTAAATACGCAAAAATCCAAATTCAGACCCAACAAAAAAAAAAATGAAATTCTTACAGCAAAAGGGTATTCCATTTACTTAAAAAAAACCCTCACATCTTTAGAAATAAGAGTATCCATATTGAAATCCAGCCTGGTATTCACAGAAGCCAACTTCATGGAGAGAAACTGCTCCAAAATTAAAATAAACAAATAAAGTTTATTTAAAAAAAAAATAAAAGTACAATCATTAGCTTGCCAACTTTACTCTGCAAATATGATTATGAGTGTTGATTAGTTGCATAAAAAATATTAATTTTTTTACCTCAACTTGGCGTTGCAATGACTGAACATAATTTATAATTTCATCAAGCATTAGAGCCTTCCCAGCCACCTAAAAAAAATTGTCAAAGCCCATAGAATTGTCAAATACATTCACTTTAAAGGTTGAAAAACACAGTAAAATTCTACTTAATGTTACAAATTGTAAATTTGAATTTCGATTGAAATAACATTTTTCAAAAGAAAATCAAAATTTTCACACACCTTGTTGCAACCTGGTACAAGATCTTGAAGAAGCTTCATTCTTTCACTGATTTTCTCTCTTCGAACCTGATCATATATATGCAATGAATTTAACCAATTTTAATTAAAAAAATGTCATAAATTTTATGGGAACGATTAATTTCAGAAAAAATTGTGTCAGAATTCTCACTCTTTCAGCTAGACTGTGACTATCGGTGGCTTGACCCCTTCTTGCTCTGACATGAATATAGTCCTTAGGAGGCTCAGGAGGCTTTGAATTAGCTTTATTTTGTTTCTCGTCTTTCTGCACTTCCTCTGCTTTAACTGCATTTTTTTCATTTCCATTCCCTTCATTTGGTTTGTTTCGCTTCGTGTTTGAATTCTCATTAGTTTCTGCATCCTGAAAACAGAGAGAATCAAGAATTGCTTTGTGAAGTAAAAATAGAAAAATGGTTACTCTTTCTTTAATGACATACATAGGTTTATACCTTAAATGTATTGGGTTGTTGTGATTCTTTTGATTTTCCCTTGGAAACTGATTTTCTTTTCTTGGAATTCAATTCATTGGAGGCCTTCAAAACAGGGGCATCAACGTTTGGGGTTTGTTCAGAAACAGAGGACTCTTCTTGAGAAGAATTTGCCAATTCAGATCGATCCTGCAATGGAGAGTTTTTGTTCCCTTTTTGAGATCCATTTGCTTTGAGAGACGGACTACTTGAAACCCGAGGCAATTTCCCATTTTCCATTAATGGATTTTGATTACATCTATAAGCAAATTCTGCATTATTTAACCCAAACTGGCTGGTTCTGCTGTTGAAACTCCTGCTGCCAAAACAAGAAAATCTTGCAGCTCTTTCAGCAAATCCAGGATCAGCTGTGAATTCTGCTACACTAGAATTCAAAGCCAGAGGTTTTCCCAAACTTGGGAAATTCAGATTTTCCTTAGAAAATTGATCCAGGTGAAGTAAATTCAACTTAGGAGGTGAACTTAAAGGAGTACTATAACAGGAAGTGTTGGTACTGTTATTGCCATTGGTAATATTATATGAAGCAGCCAATATAGGCTGAGAATGCGGTGAGATCTCGCTGGAATTGTTTCCGTTACCTATATTCCCTAATTTTCCTATGAGTTCTCTGATCATAAAGCTCTCATTGGAAATGTTAGAATTGGAAGCCGCCGGCGAGGACACCATTGAACTCAAAGCAGAGTCAAACTGAAGAGCTTGATCCGTTGACTTTTCCCAGTTGGGATTAAAGAGGCAATCAGGTGACTGATTGGTGGAGCAATTAAGTTCATTAGATTGTATTTCCATAGCTGAAGAAGAGAGTGAAGGCCAATTGGGCATTTTCGAGGTTGGCTCAAAATGCAATGGTGATGGAGGTATTCCTGAATTCAGAAAGAATTCACTCTCCATAATGAATTCTATAACCTAAATATGGGGAAAATAACAAAAACCCAGTTTAAAGACTCAGCAGAGAAAGTTTGAAACTTTATGTGAAATGAACGTAAAGAAAAGAGAAGAAACAGAACAAGATTTCTTCCAAAAAACAGAGGAGGTTATGGTTGGGTGAAATGGGTGAATGGTGAATTCAAATTGATTGCATTAATAATGGAAAAACAGTGAGATGGACAGAGAAGTTTGGTGTGAGAAGAGGAAAATATGTTTGGTGAATAAAAAGCTAACAGAGGAAAGGAAAAAGCGAAAAGGCAGAGAGAAAGGGGAAGAAGATTGGTGGGGCTGTGAAGAGGTTTTATAGACGATGATAAAAATTAAAATAAAAAATAAAAAAATTAAACACCAATACCAAAATTTAGCTGAAATAGCTAGTGAGTTTGTAATTATTTTTTTAATTTTAATTTTTCAATATAATCATATATATCATTAATATTAAAGCACCTAAATTGAGGGGAAAAAAAATCAACTATGAATATATTGACTAAAAAATATATATTTATTATTAGACTTTGCTCCTCATACAATTTCATATTATTTATATAAGTATACATTAGATAGCCAACAATAATTACCAAGTAAAGTCAAATTACACCACATAAAGAATTCATAACAATTATCACACATCGGTAGAGTTCAAAATTAAATTTTTTTTTTTACCATTCCAGCAGTCTCTAATAACTAGGAAAATTATACCCTTTATTTATCAGATGACTTATCGAAATTATCATATATATATATATAATAAATTTTATATGTATTGTGCGGAACTGATAATTTTATAAACTATCAAAATCAATTTGGCAAACCCATTGCATAACCAATATTAATAAAAATACCAAATGAGAATGGGAAATTAAATGAATGTTTGACCCATTTTAGGTTAAACCAGAAAGTAAAACCAGAAAGTATTGAGGGGTTTATCTTTCTCCGCAAAAAGCGGAGAAAGAGGGAGTGTTGCCGGGCCTTGGACGTCAAAGCACCTACAAATGTCCATTGTTTTGCCCTTCACACCCTCTCTGGAAATGCTAAAAAAAAAACTCTTTCTCTTCTCTTCTCCTCTCTCTCTCTCTCTCTCTCTCTCTCTTTTAACTCTGTTTCTTGCAATATCAACCTAACAGTGATAGGGAATTAACTAACTAACCAACTATGCTGATCATCCATTAACAGTGTTTTGGATAGGACTCTACAATTAATTATCATGTGAACAACTTCTAAGTACCAGATTTTTTTGACCTTTTTCAATTAGTCTTTATTTATTACATTAGGTGTGACATTAAACTCCTTTATTTGGTAAGTTATAGTATTGTTATTATTCTTCTCTTAATTATTTACCCGATCAAAACATTATTATTATTATTATTACTACTATTATTAACAATTAGATATTTAATATCCTTTTTAGTTCATATTGATTTTTCTAATGAGTGTTTTAAGATAATAAGTTTAAAAAAATAAAAATTTAAACCATAAAAATTTGATCCTATCACTTAGAATTATAATATTATAATAATAATAATTATAAGCCGTCTCATTTTTCTCTAAAATCTCATATATATATATTTTTTAATTTGAAAGTGAAACTGTTATTAATTTATTGATAAACGACAGCTCCATCCATTTTTCATTCTAATATATTATTAAAAATTTATATAATTTTTTTAATTTTGTGTATTTTTTTATGTAGTTAATTATCAAAATAAAATTTAGATCAATATAGATTTAAAATTTAACAGTTGTGTCTTATTTTTATATTTTTTATTCTTTAAAATAAAACTAAATGTAATTTAAATATTTATAATGAAATTTTGTCCTTTATTATTTGAAAGTCACGTATTCTCTTAAAATTGAGGTTATTTATCCCTCACTAATGGAAATTTCTTCTTCTCTAATAAAGAATATTTATCTTTTGTAAATAAAAGTGTTCTTCTCGTATGGAAGATAACAGATGATAAATGAAATGAGTGTTCTGTTAAAAATTAGATTGTCTGTGGCATGTTAACATTATTCATTATTTGCATTGAAGAAGTTCAAAGAGATATAATAACTTTATTAGTTATGTATATTCTGTGTACTTTAAAATTATATAATTTATTTATATTTTACATATATACTTTTAATTTATTAACAATAATTTATTTTGCTTTTTTATTTGATTATTTTTAATAGTATTTAAATAAAATAACGGTTAAAAATGATAATATTTCTTTTTGCCAAATAAAAAATGTAAATTTTGCGATATTTATTTTAGAAATTTCTAGTTGTAAAAAAAGTACTTACATAAAGTGAACAATAATTTAAGAATAATATTAAACTAGTGTAATGAATAATTTTGATAACATAAACAACAATTAAAAATCTAAGATTGGAACCATAAGATTGAAAATTAAATGGTTTGATAGGTAGACAAGTATATTTAATTTTCATCTTATATATTAGAATTCTTATTTTAAGATTAAACACAGAACGAAGATTTTTTTTTTTAATACAAGGAGGAGACCATAGCTTCAAGGATTCCTCACCACTAGTCTCTTTTGGCTAAAGCCTGTAGTATCTAGATCATGGAAGATTTTTAAGTTCAGCGGCAATGTTTGCCAAAAATGAAGACCTAAGGCAAAGTTGCTGCATGACAAGCTAGCTAGTCAGCAGCTCTATTGGTTTTTCTGAATATGTGATTAACTTGCACACGTCAATTCAATTTTAACATATGTTCGTTTGATACTGAGAACATAGGAAGAATTTTCATAGCTCTATACTTGGTCTTCATGGATCATATTTGCCACGTACTTGTTGTCCGCGGCTAGGTACAATTTTTTGACGCCTAAATTCTATGTCATACTCAATTCTTGGTAGACCCTCCAAAGCTCTATTCTGGTAATGGAGTATGAACCTATATTCATTAAAAATCCACCAAGTCATATGCTGCCGTGATCTCTAATTAATTAAACCACCTGAAAATTAAGCTTTGATTGCTTCTTTGAATGCTACGACTATATTGAATTTACAACATCTTGTTAGTGATGGATATTAGCTTCCAAACGTACTGTAGACCTTTAATTTTGGCCCTAAGCTAATTCGATCCTAATTAAAATGGGGTCAAGCTAAATTTGGTACAATTTTAAAAGTTTAAACCTAATTTATGGCTTTGAAATATGTCGGTCCAGTTTCTAAAAGCCTAAATTAGATTCAGTCTAATTTTTTTAAAATTTAAATTAGGTATGGTCTAATTTTAAAAGTCCCAACTGACTTGGCTCAATTTTAAAAAAGCTAAACCAACATGCTCATGTCTTATTAGTCATGCCAATTCGATATGAGCCATACTCATGTCTAATTAGGCATGCGAATTCTACATGAACTAAGACTCATGTCTAATTGGGCATACGAATTAGACATGACGTGAGGCTCATGTCGAATTAATTTTGAATTAATTCAACATGAGCACTGGGCATACGAATTCGACATAGTTGGCCCAGATCGAATTAAACAAGGTTTAATTCGATATGGACGGGTTTCAT
This sequence comes from Garcia nutans, assembly GCA_947685225.1. Taxonomy (NCBI): domain Eukaryota; kingdom Viridiplantae; phylum Streptophyta; class Magnoliopsida; order Malpighiales; family Euphorbiaceae; genus Garcia; species Garcia nutans. The sequence goes on from CANTUV010000076.1 coordinate 2,162,560, forward strand.
ATCGAATTAAATTAATTTTAATTTAATAAGGCCTCGGTTTCATGTCGAACTTAGAACGCTTTAATTCAATATGTTTTAATCTGAATAGTGCTTAATTAGGAATCATAATTAAACTCGTATTAAGCTCGGTCACACTATCTTTAACCTAATTTATTCCAATAAATACCAGTTTAAAGAGTTAAAGAAAGGACTTTTAGCAGCCATTGTTATCACAAGGCAGAGAGCTAGCAAAAGGAAAGCAATAATCAATACACACAGAAGATTATCAACTGAGAAAACAATACATAGGCAGTGGCTACTGTCTTTAATTTTCTTAACCAAGATTCAACACGGTGCAGATAGGAAACTTGAATCAATGTAAAAATATTGGTGGAGCAAAAAACGGAGATTTGAATTCATTATTTAACTTGCTTTAAATGCACAGTAGCTATTAATTTATCAATATTATTTTTAAATTACACCAGTGTTAGTTTTCAAGCTTCAATGGGTAGTTGAATGGTTTTAGCTCATAAATTATAATTTATTATTACTATTATGCACAATAATTTGTTAGGATATCCAGTGGCAATTTATGAAAATATATCTCGTGCAATTATACAGTGGTCTTGTTTATACAATTACAGTGACGAATCTTAAACTAAAACCCTAATCTATAACAAAAGTACTAGTTATATTTCAAGAACCCTGATCCACTAAGCTTAGTCTTAAATTGCATCTTAAAAACCTTATTTCTGTTTTAAAAAACCCTAAAACCCTAATTTAGCATTCTAAACTTTAAGAACCCTAATTCATATATTAAAACCCTAATTTTACATATTTATTATTCAATATAAGATTAAAACCTAAGTTTGATTATTTAACTTATCGTTTTATATTTGTGATGAATGATTTACTTTTAATTATCATAAATTTTGATTGGTTTAATTTATTTAGTTAATTATTTTAATGTTGATTATTTCGATTTCAAAGATGTAAGAGGTATGTTTCTACTTTATGGATATCTCATTAGGTAAATTCAATATAATTTAATTTATTTTGAGATTTGGATTAATGTAAATGATATATTTTCATTAAATAGTGAGTGTTCTATTTATTTAGTTTTGGACATTGGACAATTATTTTAAGGACATGTTTCCATTTTGTATGGGTGTCCGTCTTATTATTTTGTTTGAACTTGTTTTAATTTTAATACAATAATTACTTATTTCAATAATTTCATGTAATATGGATGATATTATAATATTTAAGAATTCAATAAAATTTAGATCTGAAAAGGATGTCGATTCCAAGAAACGAGGCGTTATGGGGTGCTGGATCATTCTCACCTTCCCCCACATATACTCAACTTACCGAACCCATTAGGGGTTGAGAATTTTTTAGGAATTGAGTTATCCACCCCTTTCTTTTTTTTTCGGTCCATCTGGATGGCAATTTTATTTTTTCTGGGTTCAGGCCATATTCTCTAAGACCCGGAGCCTAATAGTATCGAAGTCACAATAACCATTCCATATGAGAACGGGGACGAAAATTCTCGCTCATAATGGTGGCACCACTAGAGATAAAAGAAGTTGATTCCGTTAGTTTTTATATTATTTTATTCTTTCTTATTATGATATTGTCCATTAAATTATTTAGATTGCATTGTGTATGTGAGTTAGAATGCCTATGCAGCCCTTGTTATATTATGTAAGGGATACCATACTTTCATTTAAAGTATGGAGATCAAGCATGACAAAACCACTTATAGCCTTGTACCTTTTGGTATATACTTACTATGGGAGCCTAAACTTTTCAACCCAAAGACTAAAACTCATGTAATTTGCCTAGTTACTTTCCTTAGATTTTTACCCAAATGCTTGTTATTCGACTATGATTGATATATTTTGGTTTGAACCATAGCTTATTTGGTTTGTTCTTTTTCTAATAAGACCTAATTATATTGTAAGCTCGAAATGGTGTTATTCCTTTAAAGCCAAAAGACCAAAATATTTTTAAACTCTTTTTCAAATGGTCTTTGGATATGAAAACCTTTTAAGATAGGTCAAAAATCTTTTTCTACCTCATAGCCCAAATATAAAGCCCAAAATTCATTTTTAAATAAATCTTTTTTTATGAGAGGCTTTGAAACAAAATTATTTTTTACATTTTCTAAAAATTACAAATCTTATTTTTAAATGAACTTACAACTATTTAGGTCAATTATGGAATACCAAAAATTAATTGTGGTTCTAATTTATACCAAGAATTATTAATCATGGGTTTATTTATGGCATGAATCATTAATTATTTTTTCAAATAAGAAATCTATTTATGATAAATCCTTTAATTTAATTTTAATCCATAATATAGCATAAAAAGCTATTTTTAGTTGATCCAATGGATTAAGGCTTAATTAAAAGAGAATTATCATGGACTGACTTTTTTGTTTAAGAATATAACTAGTGGTTAAACCGTCCGAGTGAATTTTTTTTAAAAATAAGATGTTTCATGTTGATATTTTAATTGACCATATACCTAGGAAAAGAGACTCATCATTCATATGTGCAAGTTATAAAGTTAGAAGGAATATCCTAATTATCTTTGTTTTGTTTGTGCATACATGCTTACGCGCATTGTATTATATGGCATTAATCCTTCTGGCTCACAGACCTGGAGTACAGCAGTCAAGAGAGTACGACAATTCGATCTATGATAATAATGTAGAATCCAGTAACGACTCATTTAGCTTCTCACCAAAAGCAATAAAACTTGAACATATTCAAAAGATGGTGGATGACGCCCTCAATGCTAAGACGGAAGAACTAAAGAAAGTCTTGACTGAGATCATGAAAAGTCAACTGGCTGCACTTTTGGAAAACTCTGCTGAGGCATTTGCTAGTACTAAGAAGCAGAAGGACAAAGGAAAGACTAAGGTTGGCAAGGTAGCCTTTAATGATGACAAAGTAGTTGTTGATGATAATGATGACTGGGCTCAATACTTCCAAGATCCTCAAGATAAGAAGAAAGAGCCGAAGGTTGTGGAAATATCAACTATGCAAATGACTGAAATCTCAGATGTGGAGAGAATGATTGCTAATTTAGAAAAGAAGTTGAAAACTGAGGAAGTGTCAGAGGTGGACAAATTATTTGAGTAAGATGAAGAAGTTCCTTACAAGTTCAAGATGCCTTATTTCGCTAGGTACAACGGTACGGGGAATCCTTACTTGCATGTTAAGTAATACATCACTGCTATATAGTCTGCTAAAGCCACTAAGGCCCAAACTCTAAGATATTTCATGCTCTCATTGGATCATGTTGTGTAAAATTGGTTCAACACCTTAAAGGAAAGTACCCAAAAAGATTAAAATATGTTGTACAAAGCCTTCATTCAATAATATGAGTACAATGTCGAACTGAAAGTGACTTTGACAGAGGTGGAAACTAACAAACAAAAGAAAAATGATAATTTTGTTGACTATATGAAGAGGTGGAGATACAAGGCTACACTGCCTAAGAAGAGACCGAACGAGTCCGACCAGATTCGAATGATAGTAAGGGGTGTCCTATCTAGTCTGCGTGAATGGATGTCTCACACTCTCATAAAAGGAATTCAAAGATCTTCTCCATGCTAGCTTATAGATAAAAGAATTAGAACATGAGAAGAGTCATTTTTCTGAAAGAAAGAATGAGAGGGCGAATTATTAGTCTGACGGTCAGAGTACACAAAATACAGTAGATGTTAATATAACTGGTCAAGCAAATAGAAGGCAATTTTTAGATTTGGGAAAATCTTTATCTTGGATTTTTAATAAGTTACAGAAAGAGAGATTATTACGGTCGTTGGCTCATCGACCGCTACACGATTCTTTGCCAAAAAACTTTGATGCCAAGGCCTTCTGTTAATTCCATTAAATGCAAGGGCATGAGATAGATAAATGTGCTCGATTAAGACTTGAAATTCAAGATCTTATTAACAGTGGTAAGCTATCTGAGCCGGATAGGCCAAATACCAAGATCAATCCTTTGCCTATATTTGGAGGAGTACCTCCACCAGCAACCTTCATGATAAGAAGAGTATTGAAGAAAGATTTTGTCTTATCCTCCTTTTAAGATGAGAGTATTAAAGATGTGAAGAGAGAAGAGGCCTAACTCAATAAACTACCCTTCGCTTGAATGTTGCTCATCTTATTTTGCTTTTTTTAGTATTTAATTGGAACAATTATGTTTTTCAAATTAAAATTATTTGAATAAATTACTTTTATTGAATTTATAATTTTGTTGGCTTTTGATATTATGGTGTTCAACCGATGATGAGTCTACCTTGATATTCATGAATTAGTGTATCTATGCATCATGATCCAAATGATTTTACTATGTGAGAAAATTATTCTATAACATTGAGTTGTGTATGCTTACTTAGAAAGGGCTCCTACATAATTATGAATGTCTAGATTCTAGTCAATCTTAGAACATGCTTTGATGAACTTTTGAGGCAAAATTAAACTCTGTTTATTTAAGAGAGAGATGATCTAGGCATTGTTTGATAAGCCAACAACTAGTATCAACCCTATTGACATCAATCCCTAGTTGTTCCTTTGAGCCTTCATAATATTTTAGTTTGCTTTTTATTGGCTTATAAACCTAATAATCTACTCATAGCTGTTGTGACACTCATGATAAGTTTGATGATCATTGAGTAACTAAAAAGAAAGAAGATCAAAGAAAATGATGTACAACCAAGACTATAGGAATAGTTGAAAGTCATCTGAGCTATACTTAATATCACATAATGATATCAGGGAAAAAAAGGATTCATCCTCACTGAAGTAGACTTATCTTACCCTATTCATAGCTAGAAGCATAAAATGGTACAAATAAGACAACTCTCTTAGAGCTAGGGCAAAAAAATAAAAAAAAGGAAAAAAGAAAAAATAGAAAAGGAAAGAAAAAAGAAAAAGGAAAAAGGAAAAGGGAAAAAGGAAAAAGGAAAAAGGAAAAAGGAAAAAGGAAAAAGGAAAAAGAAAAAAGAAAAAAGAAAAAAGAAAAAAGAAAGAAGAAAGAAAAAGGAAAGAAAAATAAAACCCAAAAAGACGGTTCAAAAAGCTAACCAAGTTCTTTTTTTTTACCAAAAGCAAGCGGAAAACTTCTAGCTAGTTTTCGAGGATGATTGACTTGAATTGGTCCAGTCCAGCCAAAGACTCAAATACATTGGGGAAAGACCATCTTTCATTTTATCCAATATAGCTCTAGGCCTACAATCTTGAAAGTCTTAGACTTGATATTTCAAAAGGGAAAAGGACGAAAAGAAAGAGGAAGAAAAAGGGTGGTCTAAAGATCAAGATAGTACTGATTGGATCAAGAATACTGCTAAGAAGAAGGAAGAACATTCAAGCTTTGTATCTTCATGAAGTCAGAAGATAAAAGTGATGCCCAAAAGGTGAAAATGGTTCCAACAAGAAGATTGTAGTGTGAAGGTTTGTCAGTAGTGTCACATCAGCTCCAAACTAAAAATAGCCTTTATTTAACCAGTGTCCCTTATAGACCCCATTTCAAGCATATTAAAGACATGTTGATCTCTTTTGGCTGGTGGAGTCTATTAATGGAGATAGGTTAAATAAGCATGCATATGAGATAAACAATATTTGAACTCAATGAGGCCTTTGGACAAGTAATATGTATGTGCCTATCTGAAGTGCAACAGTTCTTGCTTAAATGGAAATGATTTTCAAGTTTAGTACGGTAACTAGGGTTATTATGTTATAGATATGTTAATTTGAAAATCGAGTCCTAAGGTACAATGACACTGATTTGATAAAGTCAATATTTTATTTTTTTAAAAAAAATATTTTCTTATTGCATAAGCCTTCAAGTTAAGAAAAGTATGTTGCACCGTTGAACCTCGAAGGACACATTATATAAAATAATTGATTATTGGCAAGGTTATGAAGAAGTTACCAACTGACATGCTAAATTATAATTTAAAATAGATGTATCTCTACTGCTTGGGTCCCCACAACTCATGTTTTTAACATCTTGAAGATAAAAGTCATAAATATAAAGTCTTCTATCATTCCAATGCAAGACCTAAATGAGCGTCTGGAAGGAATCCATGGGAACACTTCAGCTAATCACCTCATTCTATGAGTCAATAAAATCACTGTAAGTATTATTCATGCATATCATGCATATATAAACATATCACAATGTATTTTTTTTTATCTTGTATAACCTATTCCTTGTCAAAGTCAACTATATATACTCTATAAAATAAACATGAAGCAGATATAAAATCAGAAAGCATGCAAATCCCATTACTTGAGGAAGATCCAGTCATCTTATAAAAAAAGAGATGTGTGCTTGTGCAAGGAACTAGACAATACAAACATCAATCAGAGCCTGCATGAAAAAGAAATCAGTGGTTTGAGCCTACATAGGGGGCAAAGTTTCTCTTTTCAATTTTTTTTAGTTTATGCATGTATAAAATATTTTTAGACTCACGTTCAAAATTTTACCACATAAGGGGCAAAGAGAGAATATGAGGACTAGCTAAAAAATAGCTAAATTTTTTGCAAAAAGAAGAACAAAAAATAATAGAACAAAAAGAAAGTAAGAACCCTAAAAGAATGAAGATGCAAAAGACAACATATTAGTCCAGTTAGAAGAGCTGAAGTCAATACAAGACAAATGTCCAAGGATGAAGATCCATTTCAAAGGGTGAAGACTTAATGTCCGGAGGATGAGGATCCATTACCAAGGTTGAAGACCTGATACTTGAAGATTTGTTGTGAAGAAAGATGACGTGAAGTCGATGGCTAGAAGAAAGACAAAATTTCAAACTGACAGAAGGTTAATCAACTAGAAGAGCTGAAATTATTTGGCTAGAAGAAAGCCAAAACCCTCAACTAACAGAAGGTCACCCAAATCTAGTCTTGGGTCGAGTACCCAAATCAAATCCAGTCTTAGGTCGAGAATCCAAATCTAGTATCAGGTTGAGAACCTAAAATTCAGTCTCGGATCGAGAAACCAAATCCAGTCTCAGGTCGAGTACCCAAATTAAATAAAGCCTAGGGCCGAGAACTCAAATCTACTCTAAGGTCAAGAACTCAAATTCTGTATCAGGTCAAGAACTCAAATTTAATCTCGGGTCGAGAATTTAAAATCCAGTATCGGTTGAGAACCTAAAATCAAGTATCGGATCGAGAATCCAAATCCAGTTTAGGGTCGACAACCCAAATTTAGTCCCGGATTGAGAACACAAGTCCTAGCTCAAGTTGAGAACCTAGATCTAGTCTCGGGTCAAGAATCTAAATTCAATTCACGGCTCTTGAATCCATCCTTATCCAAAATTAGCTCAAAATCATATAGCTTTTCGCTCTTTTCTATTGAAGTCTCAGATCGCTCAAGCAGATGACAAACTTTAGACCCCTAATTTTGGCCATAAGCTAATCTAATCCTAATTAAAAAGGGGCTAAGCTAAATTTCATCCTATTTTAAAAGCTTAAACCTAGTTTATAGCTTTGGAATATGTTGGTCCAGTTTCAAAAGTCCTAAATTAGAACCAGTTCAATTTTTTTAAATTTTGAATTAGATCCAATCCAATTTTAAAAGCTCAAACTGACTTGGCCCGATTAAAAAAAAAAACTAAACCAACATGCTCATGTCTAATTAGCCATGCTCATATCTAATTAGGCATGCGAATTCTACGTGAACTAAGGCTCATGTCTAAATGGGCATACGAATTAGACATGAGCCTTAACTCATGTCTAATAAGGCATATGAATTAAACATGAAGTGAGGCTCATGTCGAATTAAATAAATTTAATTCGACATGAGCCTCACTTCATGTCTAATTAGGCGTATGGATTAGACATGCGGTGAGGCTCATGTCGAATTAATTCGACATGAACTAAGGCTCATGTCTAATTGGGCATACGAATTAGACATGAGGTGAGGCTCATATCTGACTGGGCATATGAATTCGACATGGTTGGCCCATATCGAATTAAACAAGGTTTAATTCGATATTGACGAGTTCCATATCAAATTAAATTAATTTTAATTCGATATGGCCTCGGTTTCATGTCGAACTTGGAATGCTTTAATTTGATATGTTTTAATTCGAGCCATGCTTAATTAGGAATCAAAATTAAACTCAGATTAAGCTCGGTCACACTAGTTTTAACCTAATTTATTCCTATAAATACAGGTTTAAAGAGTTCAAGAAAGGACTTTTAGTAACCATTGTTATCATAAGGCAGTGAGTTAGCAAAAGGAAAGCAATAATCAATACACACAGAAGATTATCAACTCAAAAAATAATACAAAGGCAGTGCCTACTATCTTTAATTTGCCTAACCAAGATTCAACACAGTGCATACAAGAGGCTTGAATCAATGTAAAAATATTGGTGGAGCCAACAACGGAGGTCTGAATTCATTATTTAACTTGCTTTAAATTCATAGTAACTATTAGTTTATCAACATTATTTTTAAATTACAGTAGTGTAAGTTTTCAAGCATTAATGGGTAGTTGAATTGTTTTAGCTCATACATTATAAATTATTATTACTACTCTGCATAACAATTTGTTAGGATATCCAGTAGCAATTAACGAAAACATATCTCGTGCAATATATAGTGGCCTTGTTTATACAATTACAATGACCAATCTTAAACTAAAACCCTAATCTATAACAAAAGTACTAGTTATATTTTCAAAACCCTAATCCACCAAGCTTAGTCTTAAATTGCATCTTAAAAACCCTATTTCTGTTTTTAAAATCCTAAAATCCTAATTTAGCATTCTAAACTTTAAGAAACCCTAATTCATATATTAAAACCCTAATTTTACACATTTATTATTCATTGTAAGATTAAAATCTAGGTTTGATTATTTAACTTGTCGTTATATGTTTGTGATGAATGATTTATTTTTTGGATGATCTACTTTTTATTATTATCAATATTTGAATGGTTTAATTTATTTAGTTAATTTTTTTAATGTTGATTATCTTGATTTCAAAGATGTAAGAGGTATATTTTCATTTTGTGGGTACCTCATTAGTTAAATTTAATATAATTTAATTTATTTTGAGCATTTGGATTAATGTAAAGGACATATTTCTACCAAATGGTAGGTGTCCTATTTTTTAGTTTTGGACATTGGATCATTCTTACCTTCTCCATATATACCCAACTTTTCAAACTCATTAGGGAGTTGGAGATTCCTTAGGAATTGAGTTATCTATCCCGTTCTTTTTTTCCGGTTTGTCTGAATAGCAACTTCATTTTCTCTGAGTTTAGGCTCGTATTCTCTAAGATCTTGAGCCTAACAGTGCTGAATTCACAAGAATCATTCCACACGAGAGTGAGAGCAAAAATTTCCACTCATAGTGGCGACTCCACTGGGAATAAGAAATTTTGATTCCGTTGGTCTTTATATTATTTTATTCTTTCTTATTATGATATTGTCCATTGCAATATTTAGATTACATTGTGTACGTGAGTTTGGATGCTTGTACAGCTCGTGCAACTCGTGTTGTGTTATATAAGGGATAACATACTTTCACTCAATGTATAAAGATAAAAAATGACATAACCACTTATAGCTTTATATCTTTTGGTATATACTTGCTATGGGAGCCTAAACTTTTCAACCAAAAGACTAAAGCTCGTGTAATTGGCCTAGTTACTTTTCTTAGATCTTTACCCAAATGCTTGTTATTGGACTATGATTGATATATCTTTGTTTAAACCACGACTTATTTGGTTTGTTCTTTTTCTAATATGACCTATTTATATTGTAAGCTTGAAATGATTTTATTCCTTTAAAGCGAAAAGACCAAAAATATTTTTGAACTCTTTTTCAACAAGTCTTTGGACATGAAAACCTTTTAAGATGGGTCAAAAATATTTTTCTACCTTATGTCTCAAATACAAAGTCCAAAATTTATTTTTAAACAAACCTTTTTTTACGAGATGCTTTTAAATAAAATTATTTTTTCACTTCATCTAAAAATTACAAACCTTCTTCGTGAATAAGCTTACAACTATTTAGGCCAATTATGAAATATCAAAAATTAATTGTGGGCCTAATTTATACCAAGATTTATTAATCATGGGATTATTTGTGACATAAATCATTAGTTATTTTTTCAAATAAGAAATCTATTTATGATAAACCCTTTAATTTAATTTTAATTCATAATATAGCATAAATGCTATTTTTAGTTGATCCAATGGATTAAGGCTTAATTAAATGAGAATTATCATAGACTGACTTTTATGTTTGAGAATACAATTAGTAGTTAAACTGTCCGAGTGAATTTTTTCAAAAATAAGATGTCCCATGTTGATATTTTGATTGACCATATACCTAGATAAAGAGATTCGTCATTCGCGTGTGGAAGTTATAATGTTGAAAGGAACATCCTAATTATCTTTGTTTGTTTGTGCACACATGCATAGACACATTGCATTATATGAAATTAATCATTTCTGGCTTATAGACCTGGAGTATAACAGTTCAAGAGCATACGATAATCTGACCTATGCCAGTGACTTAGATTCCAGTAATGACTCAGTTAGCTTCTCACCAAAAGCAATGGAACCTAAATAGATTGAAAAGATGGTGAATAACGCCCTCAATGCCAAGTTAGAAGAACTAAAGGAGGTCCTGACTGAGACTTCAAAAAACCAACTGGCTACAATTTTGGAAAACACTACTGAGGCATTTGCTAGTACTAAGAAGTAGAAGGATAAAAGAAAGGCTAAGGTTGGTGAGGTAGCCTTTGATGATAACAAAGTAGTTATTGATGATAATGATGATGAGACTCAATACTTTAAAGATCCTCAAGATAAGAAGAAAGAGCCGAAAACTATGGAAAGATCAACTGTGGAGAAGACTGAAACCTCATATGTAGAGAGAATGATTGCTGATTTAGAAAAGAAGTTAAAAAAATAATTGAAAACCGAGAAAGTTTCAGAGGTGGACAAATTATTTGAGCAAGATGAGGAAGTTTCTTACAAGTTCAAGATGTCTTCTTTCGGTAGATACAACGGTACAAGAAATTTTCACTTTTATGTTAAGCAGTACATCACTGCTATGCAGTTTACTAGAGCCACTAAGGCTTAAACTCTAAGGTATTTCATGCTCTCATTGGATCCTGTTGTGCAAAATGGGTTCAACACTTTATAGGAAAGTACCCAAAAAGATTAAAATTTGTTGTACAAAGCTTTCATTCAGCAATATGGGTATAATATCTAACTGAAAGTGGCTTTGATGGAGGTGAAAACTATCAAACAAAAGCAAAATAAAAATTTTATTAACTATGTAAAGAGTTGGAGAAACAAGGATGCACTGCTTAAGAAGAGATAGGATGAGTCTGACCAGATTCAAATGCTGGTAACGGGTGTCCTACCCAGTCTGTATGAACGGATGTCTCACATACTCACATATGCGATTTCAAAGATCTTCTCCAAACTGGCTTACAGATAGAAGAATGAGAATGGGAGAAGAGCCATTTTTTTGGAAGAAAAATTAAGAGGGAGAATTATCAGTCTGGCGGCCAGAGTACACAAAATGCAGTAGATGTCAATACAACTCATAAAGTAATTAGAAGACATTTTTCAGATCTGAAAAAACCTTTGTCTTGGATTTTTAACAAGTTACAGAAAAAAGAGATTATTACAGTCGTTGGCTCTTCGATCGCTACATGATCCTATGCCATAAAACTTTGATGACAAGGTCTTCTGTCAATTCTATTGAATGCAAGGGCATGAGACAGATAAATGTGCTCGATTAAGACATGAAATTCAAGATCTTATTGACAGTGGTAAGCTACCTGAGCCGGATAGGCCCAATACCAAGATCAATCATTTGCCTATATTTGAAAGAGTACCTCCACCAGCAATCTTCATGATAAGAGGAGGATTGAAGGAAGATTTTGTCTTATCCTCCTTTGAAGATGAGAGTATTAAAGATGTGAAGAGAGAAGAGGCCCAACTTAATGAACTACCTTTGGTTTGAATGTTGCTCATCTTATTTTGCTTTCTTTAGTATTTAATTAGAATAATTATATTTTTCAAATTAAAATTCTTTGAATAAATTACTTTTATTAAATTTATAATTTTGTTGGCTTTTGATATTATAGTGTTCAACCGATGACGAGTCTACCATGATATTCATAAATTAGTGTATCTACGCATCATGATCCGAATGACTTTACTAGGTGAGAAAATTGTTCTATAGCATTGAGCTGTGTATGCTTACTTAGAGAGAGCTCCTGCATAATCACGAGTATCTAGGTCCTAGTCAATCTTAGAACATACTTTGATGAACTTTTGAGATAAAATTAAACTCTGTTTATTTAAGAGAGAGATGATCTAGGCATTATTTGATAAGCCAACAACTAGTATCAACACTATTGACATCAATCCTTAGTTATCCCTTTGAGCCTTCATAAGATTCTAACTTGCTTTTCATTGGCTTATAAATCCAATAATCTATCCTGAGTTATTGTGAGACTCATGACAAGTCTGATGATCATTGAGTTACTAAAGAGAAAGAACATCAAAGAAAATGATGTACAACCAAGACTATAGGGATAGTTAAAGATCATCTAAGCTATACCTAATATCACAGAATGACATCGGGGCAACAAAGGATTCATCCTCATTGAAGTAGACTTATCTTATCACATTCATAGTAAGAAGCATAGAATGGAACAAATAAGATAACTCTCTTAGAGTTAGGGAAAGAAAAAAGAAAAAATAAAAAATAAAAAATAAAAAATAAAAAAGAATAAAAAGAATGTTCAAAAAGCCAACCAAGTTTTTTTTTTACCTAAAGCAAGCAAAAAACTTCTAGCTAGTTTTCGAGGAAGATTGACTTGAATTGGTCTAGTCCAGCCAAAGACTCAAATTCATAGGGGAAAAACCATCTTTCATTTTATCCAACATAGCTCCAAGTCCGCAATTTTGAAAGTCTTAGACTTGATATTTCAACAGAAAAAAAGACAAAAAGAAAGAGAAAGAAAAGGGTGGTCTAAAGATCGAGATAGTACTGATTGGATCCAGAATTCTGCAAAGAAGAAGGTAGGACATTAAAGCTTTGTATTTTTATAAAGTTAGAAGATAAAAGTAATGCCCAGAAGGTGAAAATAGTTCCAACAAGAATTTTGTAGCGTGAAGTTTTATTAGCAGTGTCACATCAGTTCCAATCTAAAAATAGCCTTTATTTAACCCGTATCCTTTATAGATCTCGTTTTAAGCCTATTAAAGACCTGTTAATCTCTCTTTGTAGGTAGAGTCTATTAGTGGAGATAGATTGGATAAGCATGCATATGAGATAGACAATATTTAAACTCAATGAGACCTTTCACCAAGTAAGGTGTATGTGTCTATCTGAAGTAAAATAGTTCTTGCTTAAATGAAAATGATTCCCAAGTTTAATACGATAACTAGGGTTGTTATGTTATTAGATATGTTAATTTTGAAAATCGAGTTCTGAAATATAATGACATTGATTTAACAAGGTTAACATTTGATTTTTTTAAAAAAAATATTTTCATGTTGCAAAAGTCTTTAAGTTAAGAGAAGTATGTTGCATCATCGAACCTCGAAAGATACATTGGATAAAATAAATAATTATTGGCAAGGTTATGAAGAATTTACCAACTTGCGTGCTGAATCATAATTTGAAATGGATGTATCTCTGTTGCTTGGCCCCCACCACTCATATTTTTAACATCTTGAAGATAAAAGCCATAAATGTGAAGTCTTTTGTCATTCCAATGCAAGACCTGAACGAGCATCTAGAAGGAATCTATGGGAACACTTCAGCTAATCACCTTAGTCTGTGAGTCAATAGAATTACTGTAAGTATTATTCATGCATACATAAACATAATCCCCTGCATTTTATGTCTTTTATTACCTATTCTTTGTCAAAGTGAACTACATATACTCTATGAAGCAAACATAAAGCAGATATGAAATCAGGGTCATGAAAAATTCATTGCTTGAGGAAGATCTAGTTACTTTACAAAAAAAGAGATGTGTGCTTGTACAAGGAATTAGACAACACAAATATTAATCAAAGCCTGCATGAGAAAGAAATCAGTGGTTTAAGACTACACAGGGGGGTAAAGTTTCTCCTTTTAATTTTTTAGTTTATGGGTGTATAAAATATTTTTAAACTCACTTTCAAGATTTTTCCACGTAGGGGCAAAGAGAGGATGTGAGGACTAGCTAAAAATAGCTAATTTTTTTACAAAAAAGAAGAACAAAAAGAATAGAACAAGAAGGAAGTAAGAACCCTAAAAGAATGAAGACACAAAAAATAAAAGATCAGTACAGCTAAAAGAGCTGAAGTCAATACAGGACAAATATCCAAGGATGAAGATCCATTTCAAAGGGTGAAGACCCAATGTCCGGAGGATGAGGATCCATTACGAAGGGTGAAGACCTGATATTTAAAGATTCATTGTGAAGAAAGATGATGTGAAGTTGATGGCAAGAAGAAAGATAAAATTTCCAACTGACAGAAGGTTAATCAGCTCAAAGAGCTGAAATTATTTGGCTAGAAAAAAGCCAAAACCCTAAACTGACAGAAAATGAATCAGCTAGAAAATCTGAAATTGATTGGCTAGAAGAAAGCCAAAATCCTCAACTGACAGAAGGTCACCCTAATTCAGTCTTGGATCGAGTACCCAAATCAAATCTAGTCTTAGGGTTGAGATCCCAAATCTAGTATCGGGTCGAGAATAAAAAATTCAGTATAGGGTCAAAAACCCAAATCTAATCTCGGGTCGAGTACTTAAATTAAATCCAGCATATGGTTGAGAACCCAAATTCAGCCTAGGGTTGAGAATTCAAATCTAGTATCGGGTGGAGAATCCAAATTCAATATCTGATTGAGAATTCAAATTCAGTCTCGGGTCGAGAATCAAAAATTTAGTATCAAATCGAGAACACAAATTCAGTCTCGGATCGAGAAATGAAAATCAAGTATCGGGTCGAGAACCTAACTCAAATATAGTCTCGGATCGAGAATTCAAATTCAGTCCGGGATTGAGAACTCAAGTCCTAGCACAGGTCGAGAACCTAGATCTAGCCTCGGGTCAAGAATTCAAAATCAATTTACGGGTCCTGAACCCATCCTTATCCAAAATTAGCTCAAAGTAATGTTATTTTTCACTCTTTTTTATTAAAGTCTCAAATCACTCAAGCAGGGGGCAAACTGTAGACCCCTAATTTTGGTCCTAAGCTAATTTGATTCTAATTAAAAAGGGGCCAAGCTAAATTTGGTCCGATTTTAAAAGCTTAAACCTAGTTTATAACTTTGAAATATGTCAGTCCAATTTTGAAAGACCTAAATTTGATAAAGTCCAATTTTTTAAAAGTTTGAGTTAGGCCCGGTCCAATTTTAAAAGCCTAAATTGACTTGGTCCAATTTAAAAAAGCTAAACCAACATATTCATGTGTAATTAGCCATGCCAATTCGACATGAGCCATGCTCATGTCTAATTAGGCATGCGAATTAGACAAAAGGTGAGGCTCATGTTGAATTAATTATGAATTAATTCGACATGATCCATGGCTCATGTCTAACTGGGCATATAAATTTGACATGGTCAGTCCATATCGAATTAAACAAGGTTTATTTCAATATGGGCGGGTTCCATATGATTTTAATTCGATATGGCCTTGGTTTCATGTCGAACTTAGAATGCTTTAATTTGATATATTTTAATCTGAGTCATGCTTAATTAGGAATCAGAATTAAACTCAGATTAAGCTCGGTCACACTAGCTTGAACCTAATTTATTCCTATAAATACAGGTTTAAAGAGTTAAAGAAGAGACTTTTAGCAGCCATTGTTATCATAAGGCAGAGAGTTAGCAAAAGGAAAGAAATAGTCAATGCACACAAAAGATTATCAACCCAGAAAATAATACAAAGGCAATGGCTACTGTCTTTAATTTGCTCAACCAAGATTCGACACAGTGCAGTCATGAGGCTTGAATCAATGTAAAAATATTGGTGGAGCTAACAACGGAGGTCTAAATTCATTATTTAACTTTCTTTAAATTCATAGTAGCTATTAGTTTATCAACATTATTTTTAAATTACAGTATTGTTAGTTTTCAATTATCAATGGGTAGTTGAATTGTTTTAGCTCATAAGTTATAAATTATTATTACAATTCTACTTAACATCAAAATTTTCATCGTATAATAGTTGTATTACGCGGTCACACTTATTTTTTTTATTAAAAATTATACCTATAATAAGTAGTTTAAGTTAAAAAAAAATGGCTTAAACAACAACTTCTATTGATATTTTTGATTTTCTATTTGTTTGGATATCCAGTGACAATTTACAAAAACATATCTCGTGTAATTATTCAATGGTCTTGTTTATACAATTACAGTGACCAATCTTAAACTAAAACCCTACTCTATCACAAAAGTACTAGTTATATTTCCAAAACCCTAATCCACCAAGCTTAGTCTTAAATTGCATCTTAAAAACCTTGTTTCTGTTTTAATAACCCTAAAACCCTAATGTAGCATTCTAAACTTTAAGAAACCCTTATTCAAATATTAAAACCCTAATTTTAAATACTTATTAATCAATGTAAGATTAAAACCTAGGTTTGATTATTTAACTTATCATTATATGTTTGCGATGAATGACTTATTTTTTGGATAATTTACTTTTAATTATTATGAATATTTGAATGGTTTAATTTATTTGGTTAATTATTTTAATGTTAATTATTTTAATTTTAAAGATGTAAGAGGTATGTTTTCACTTTGTGGGTACCTCATTAGTTGAATTTAATATAATTTAATTTATTTTTAGCATTTGAATTAATGTAAAGGACATATTTCTACCAAATGATGTGTGTCCTATTTATTTAGTTTTGGACATTAGATAATTATTATAATGGTATATTTTCATCTTGTATGAGTGCCCGTCTTATTATTTTATTTAAACTTATTTTAATTTTAATATAATAATTACTTATTTCAATAATTGATATGGATGATATTATAATATTTAAAATTTTAATAATATTTAGACCTGAAAAGGAGGTCAGTTTCAATACACTTGGCATTATGGGGGTGCTGGGTCATTCTCACCTTCTCCATATGTATCTAACTTTCTGAACTCATTAGGGAGTTGAGAATTTCTTAGGAATCGAGTTATCCATCATTTTCTTTTTTCAAGGCCCATCCAGGTGGCGACTCCATTTTCTCCAGATTTAGGTCCGTGTTCTCTAAAGCCCTGAGCCTAACACTGCCGAAGTCATAAAAAATATTACACACGGGAGTGTGGGTGAAAATTTTCGCTCATATGTATGTCCTTTATCTAAAATAACTCTAACCAGGGGCGAAACTACTAGGGGTCTCAAGGGTTCTTCCACACCCCTCACCGGTGGCCAGAAAGGGGTACATCTGACTGCCGGTGCTGTGTAAATCTCAGCCTCCCTTTGGGTGCTAAGTTTCACAGAGCAGCGAGAGGTTGAAGAACCCCTCACAGCAAATTTTATGTTTTTTATATAGTCCCTAGCGAAATAGTGTCATTTCACCAGGGATTAATTTTTTTAATTAAGCCCATGGCGATATTTTAAAAAAAATAAGTCATCCCCCAGCAAAACGACGTCATTTTACTAGGGGCTTACTTAAAAAAAAACACGTCCATGTGATGCATGCGTTCACCCAACCGGCTGGGCAGCCCCTCATACCCTACCTCAACCCGGCAGCCCCCCACGTCTTATGCCCCACCCCCAACCAAGTAGAAGGAAACATCGCTGGCCACAGAATTTTTCCCCTCCTCGTTCCGACCGTTGTTCTACCACCGACTCCAACAAATCATGCAACCTTAGAAAGTTGACTTGTAATGAAGGGTAGAGCCTTAAATATTTGCTTGTAACTCTTTCACTGATCCCAACCTTCTTTTGCATATGAGCTTGTTGATGGCTTCCATTAAACACTAACACACTACTGGGAAACAAAAAAAAAAAAAAAGAAACTCCAATGGATCCCTTCACCTGCAACGTGAGACAATCTTAAATTCTCAATAAGCCATTGATTGAAATTCAGAAAAAAGAAGTGGTCACAAAGGATAGAGACTCTTAAGCTAATACAAATATTTGTCGCAAATCGGGGGTAGTTCCCATCTTCTATTAAGTGCCTCCTTACTCTTTCTACACAAGTTAATCCTTTGAACACAAGCTAAAGGAAGGTATTGAGTCTCTAAGGACCTTAATTTTTTAATATTTTCTTCTGATATGAATTATTATCACTATTAAGGCCTAGCATTGCTAACTGTAAGTATACAGATTGTAACCAAGTAATAGAGTGATAAGTAGAGTATCATTCCCACGAAGAAGGGTATTCTAAGTACTAAACAATTAAACTAATTATTATTAGGATAAACTGAAAATTGAAATTTAAAATTAAAAAAGCTAAGATTACTTTTGGTTTAAATCTAACATTTTTGGCATTAGTGCTAGACTACTGTAATTAATTAATTATAGATTTTCTAAGGTATTAATTCAATTTTAGTTTTTCTTTTGATTGTTGGTTGGATTCTTCTAAATTAAGATCCAGTCTCTCTCAAGTACTAAACCTAATATTAAACTTAATCTTATATTTACTCTTATGATCATAAGTAATTAAGTTAATTAATTAAGATTTATGAGAATTATGTATTAATCTTTTAAGTGTTTACTTTACCTCTAAGTGAAAACCTAACTGAAGATTGTTATATCTTTGAACTAATATTATATTTTTACTTTCGCTCCATCACATAATATCTTATATCAAATATTTATTGGCTAGATAAATAAGATCAAAGATAACAAAACAGTTATGAAGAAAACATCAATTGAATCAAATAATATGAATTATTCCGTAGCAAACCAATAAAAGGAGTCTAACCGTAATTTAAGGTTTAGTTATGCATGATTGAAAAATAACTAATTAAAAATTAAAAAAAGTAACTGAAAATATTGAAATCAAAGAACAAAATAAATCAAACTCTAATTTTTCTTTGAATTGAATTAAACTCTTCTTGGGTCTTGAATCTCTTCCTTAAACCAAGTCTCTTTATTTCTCTACAAAGCAAATTTTAAGAATAGAAAATAAAATTACAATTTAAAATTGGATGCCAATTTGAGAAGGAGGCTTTGTTTTATATAGGGGTCTTAAGTTAAACTTGAAGACTTCTAATATGTTTAGGAATATATCTTGAGCAAATTTGAAGACGTCTTGATTGAATAAGAATTTAAATTATATCAAAATTTACTTGAAATTTAAATTTGCAGCCACCTCATGATCTCCAAAGTCGTGGCTTTTAATTACCATGATCATGTTTAATTATAACTCTCTGTATCTTTGAAAATCACCACATAGGTAGTAGGGGATTGAGTCCACCAATCATGGCACAGTGACCCCACGATCATGGTCTTTAAAAGCTTTATGGAGTTGTTAGTTCTTTTTCTCATTTCTTCAGGCAGTCTTGAACTGGATTCTAGGGGAGTGGGAATTGACTTGCACGGTCATGAAGATGATTTTCCTTTTGTTTTTGAGTTGTTTTGCTTCCTTTTTGTTTTCATCTTCACTTTTTTCATCTTTTATTGTGTTTTAATCAATTTGTAATTCAAATTCATGTTTTATAAAGCCATGCTTAAAAAATATAATTATTTTAACTTTTACAATACAAATACATTAAATTCAATTGATAACAATAAGAGTATAACTAGATAATAACTAAATAATATGCAAAATATGGCTTTTATCAATCACTGTATGCAATCTCAAATAAATATCGATATGCAGTCTTGATTGAAAACTTTCCACTCTTTGAGTAATTCTAAAAATAATTGTTCCTAGCATTAATTGCTCCTTGGTGAAAAAAAGGAAGATATATGTATAATGATGTGGTAAGGTAGCCAATGAGCAAACTCCTCCCATTTCCATTCCCCACTAGGATTAATGTAATTGATAATTGTGTGTGATGAAGGGTCATGCCTCAGGGGTGATCCTAGCTCTTCAAGCTTGGGCTTGGGTGCTACTGTTGCACTCTTACCTGCAAGACAAGAAAGAGAGAGGGATTAGGCTCCTTAGGGGAAAGCTCCAATACCTAAGTCAGAGCTTAGTTTGTTTGAGTGTAAAGAGAGTGAAAAAGAGAGAGAACTCCTTTATCTGTTGGGGTGACCCCTATATATAGTTGGTAGATGGAGATATAATCTGAGTGGTGTCAGCGCAATTTATGGATGTGTCAGAGCCGTACGATGGCTATATCAGGGGGTTGTCTACCCAAACACTAAGAGCTTAGTCGGACCAGGGGTATCCGGGACCAAGGTCCATTCTTAAATGAGAGCTCGGTCATGAAGGTGACCGGACAGAGAGCTCAGTAGGTAGGGTTAATATCACTAGTCTCCTCCTGGTCATTTGATATTAATATCAAACTAAGATCTATGATTTAGGAAATTAAGAGACAATGTGAAGCTCGAGGAGCTCAAGAAAGGAAAGCTCGAGGAGCTAGAGGGCTGAGCTCAAGGAGCTCGAGGGCTAAGGTCTATATTTTAGGAGTAGCACCATTAGTCCCCCTCAGAAGTCTTGACATTTATGCCAAGTAAAGTCAATTAAGAGTTCCAAAGGACACATGTCAAATAAGAGAGAGCCGATGCTTCAAAAATCGTGGCAACAGTTTGGAAGGGAATTCAAAAGACATGACTCCCGCATCAAACATTAATGATGTCGGTTCACATGGTTGAAGTCTCCTCTATAAATAGAGGGTGGGGTAAGCTCTACTCTTCACTTGACTTAAGTGAGAATGGCTTAGTTTCTCTAATCAACTACCATTTTTAGACTTGAGAGTTCTGCATGGCAAATTATGGAGATTAGCTTTAAATTTGTGTTTTAAGATTTTTATAGTAAATATGGTGCGAGCAACTATCAATTTAGCTCTGTCAAAAGTGTCAGAAGAGACAAGCTCTCTTAATGTTATGGGAGAGGTTACTTACTATTAAGAAGGGGCTTAGGTCGATGTTGGGTCGACAATGGCCGAGCAAGCAGAGCAAAATACAAGGAGACATCTTACACTAGTTAATGAAAAAAGAGGAAGATGTAGCTGAAGCTGGTGAGGTCCATGCGAGCTCAGAGAAAGCTTGGATAAAAGACATTTGTTTCATTCTAAAAGAGAGAGACTTAGAAGGGATCCGGCAAAAGTATTAGTTACTGAAGGATTGAAGGATGCTCATCCCTAGAGAGGAAGTCCAAGTATATAATGACCTTACTGATAACCAGGTGATGATCTATGAAGAAGATTTGAGGTCTCGAGTGCAGTTTTCTTTGCGCCTCTTCCCCTAGCTTTCCTACACTATAGCAACATTGCCCCTGCTCAGCTCAGCCCAAACATCTGGCAAACTATAACAGGGTTTGAGATCTTGTGCAGGCTGCTAGGGGTAGTGCCTTCTCCCCGAGTGTTGAGTAGGTAAACAGGTGGCTAGAGGAAGGCTCAATGATGATGAGATCACAGTGTTTGAAACTGTGAAGCGAGACATTCTAAAGGAGAAGTGGAATGTCATAGTGTTAATAAGAGAGTACTTTCCACTTGGGAAAGCTCTAAAAGAGATTTACCTTGAAGACCGGGCAAGTAAAGATTACTTGTAATATAAGAGACTTAAGTTTTTATTTGTTAATTATTTATCTATTTAACCATTTGTTCGGTTTTACAGAGAGAGGCTTGGGATCATCTACTAGGTAGCTAAAGTGACTGGCAGAGAAGAACACAAGGAGGAAGGCCCAAAAGAAGGCTAGGATGTTCGGCGAGCCATCCAGTAGGCGAGCTGTTGAGACCAGCGCCACTTGGGAGAAAGAACCCGTTACTGAGGACTTGACTCTCCCTAGAGGGGGTACTAGAAGCTCCACCTCGTAGAGAGGTAGGACAAAAGATTATGCCTCAAAGAGAGGTGCAAGAATCACTAGTCTGCTGCTACAACCTAGTTTGACTAGTGGAGGCAGTAAATGAGAAGCTTGTGGGTTTGTACAGTCCCCAGAAGGTGCTCAAGTAGATATATTGGGCTATTCATGATGAAAGGCAAGAGTACATGCGAATAAGCTTAGAGGACGTGGCACAATAAATGGTCACAATGTCACATATGGTAAGAAGTAATCCTAACTTTTGAACTTGGACTCAATGTTTGGTATAAAAACTAACTAAATGATATTCTGTAGCTCGTCCAGCTCTCCCATACTATTGTAGATCGGATGGTGGGCCTAGCTCGCGCAGCTCTCCCATAATTTTGCTTAGGCCTTTAAGAGTTGTGACGAAGAAGATGCTTGGAGACGCAAGGCAGAAAAATTTTGAGTGCCAAAACAGAGGAGCTGAAGCAAGCTTAAGATGCTCTAAAGGCCAAAATCGAAGAGTTGAGCTCAGCCGAAAAAGGTCTGAGAGCCAAGACTTTGGAGCCGTGCTTAGTAGAGGAGGCTTTAAAGGTTGCTTGGCAAGGACTCACTGCTAAGTTTGTGAGGAGCGACAAGTGCTACACTTGGGGTGTCTATGATTATTAGCAGGCTGTGTCAAAGTGGCTGAAAGAAGAAAGCTTGAACATAGACCTATCTTGGATGATAGACATAGGCATCGACCAGCTAGCTGTTGAGGTCGAGGCAAAAGATAACGAAGATGAAAGGGATGAATAGGATTGGGACTAGGAAAATTTTTCATAGTAGCTATAAGGTGTTTGCTAGTGCTCGATTTACATAGTTGTAAAGACCGAGTACCTTATGTAATGAAAAATTTTGCTTTTAATAAAGTCTTTTCTTTTAACTTTAGCTTGATGCTTATGTTTCATTTATTCTTTGTATGATGTATTATTTATATTAAAATAAGGGCTCGGTCCACAACAGAGCTTGAGACAAGGTGGTCAAGTAAATGTGACTTCTACTTACTGTGTTGTGCTAATATGTTTATGGCATTTGTTTAGCCTAGTTGAGCACGAGGTGTATTCGAGCATCCTTTTATTATAGATGTGCCTTGGGCATGACTTTATTTACCATGCTCGGTACATAATGCGTGATTAAACACCCATGCACTAAGCATTCTACTACTTATACCATGCTTATATATGAAATTATACATGTGTTTTAAGTACTTAATAAAATAAAAATAAAAAGGTGAAGTTGTGAAGTAATTACCTACCTGAGGTGTATTATTTGTGGTGGTTGTTTCGAAGTTTGACTCCAGGGAGAGTTTTCTTGGAACCTCTTTATGGTTGAGGAGGAGCTCCCTGAGTTATGTGGTTCCCATCAGATTCTTCACTTGTGTGAAGTTGTACAAGCTCTCTCGTATTGCCAAATTCTAGACTTCTCTTTTTGGTGTAGGTCTTTCATCTATGCTATTGTCGTGACTATGGTTCGGTGTTTGGGGATGAAAAGCTTACTCTTGGTGTAATGAGGTACCGAGGCTCGGTACCTAGGGATGATGTCCCACTTTGATGTTCTGACATTCATGTCAAATGTCTTCTTAGACGTGCCTTTAGATGAGGTGACATAGTTCGATACATACATTTTTATACAAAAATGGATAATTATCATTACAGAAAAGATGGGAAGCTTAGGAAATACACATGGCCTCCAAAATTTTCAAGGTTTAAAATAATGAATACAAGTTCAAACACAAACCAAAAATACAAATTTGGAGCACATGAAGGTGCTGTAATAGTTCAATATGCGAGAATGCACTATAACAACTCAGAATTTAAATGAAATGAGATATTTTTATTGCTCGATTTAATTTAATTCACAGCTTCGATTAGCTTGTTAGCTTGTAAAGAGTTCGGTTTGCTTAGTTTGATGTGTTATAAGTACATAATATCACATCTTATTATAATGTGGAAAATAGTAATTGAGTGCGCAGCCAATGCGCTATATCCGAATTTAAAGAGCTGAAAGCTCGGTGCGTGACTAGGGTGCTGAAATGCATTGTATGTGCCAAAGCTTGTTGTGCGACTAGGGCAAGGTGAGGCGTACAACATGGGCCAAAGATTGGTGTGCGGCTAAGGCATTGAGATGCACGGTAAGTGCTAAAGCTCAGTGTGCGATTGAGGCACTATGATCTGCACGATTGGTGTATTAAATATTTAATGCGTGCGAGAGCACTGCTAGAGTTCTACGTATACTGGGCACAATGATACACACTGAGTAAAATAACATTGCACGGTTAGAGTGCTCTTCTTGCAAGAGCTGAAGAATGTACCTGGGGCTTAATCTCCTGTATCAAGGAATAGCCAGTCCACTCTCACCGCACCAATGACGACCGACTGTGCCTTAGGGGTGATCCTAGCTCTTCAAGATTGGCTCGGGTGCTGTTGATGTGGCTCTTACCTACAAGACAAGAAAGAAAGGGAGATCAGACTTCTCGAGGGGAGGTTTCGATGCCTAAGTCAGATCTTGGTTTGCCTGAGTATAAGGAGATAAAAAAAAGGAGAGAATCCCTTTACCTGTAGGGGATGACCCCCTGTATATAGTTGGTTGATGGGGATACGGTCTGAGCGGTGTAAGCGCAATTTATGCATGTGTCAGAGCCGTACGATGGTTGTGTTAGGAGACTATCCACCCAAACACTAAAAGCTTGATCAGATCAGGGGTGTCCGAGATTGATGTTCATTTTCAAAGAGAGCTCGGTCACAAAATTGACCGGATAAAGAGCTCTGCAGGAGAGCTCGGTAGATATGGATACTGTCAATGTGGTTTAAAAATTCTCCAAGTACAGTAGCCAGAACATGATCAATAATAACACACCCATTATGCAAGCACCAGTGAATTCAAAACTTAATCAATCCCTTAGAATTAACTGCTTGTCTAAGTCCTTTCAACATTTGATTCCTATATCAACTCATGGCCCTCCAAAAAGAGGAGCCATATTTGGTTTGTAATGCATGTGGAATATCTTCATGTCCATAACCATATTCAGCTTGAATTAACCCACAATGGTTCTTTACCTAAGATGAGTTGCCATTTTAACTTCATCACAAAAATGGTATTCATTCCACTAAGTTTTTTTTTTCAAATGATTTAATTTTAATATAAATTATTTATTTTTAGTAAAACTAAAAAATACATAGAAGTGTTGTATTAAAAATAATTATATTTTTTAAAAGAAAATGAAAATTGATAAAAAAAATAATTAGAGTTAACTGAATTGCATTAAAAATAAATA
Organism: Garcia nutans; assembly: GCA_947685225.1. NCBI lineage: Eukaryota > Viridiplantae > Streptophyta > Magnoliopsida > Malpighiales > Euphorbiaceae > Garcia > Garcia nutans. The sequence continues at coordinate 2,187,776 of CANTUV010000076.1, forward strand.
AAGAAATAATGCAAATGGTCAATGTATAGAGAATGGTGCACATTACAAGGAAAAAAGAAAAGGAAAAAAAAAAGAAAAAGAAAATTGTAGATAGGGGCATTGATCTCAAACTGAGAAGAGCTCTGTAACGGAAGAAAGGGTTCATTGTTCAATGTACATATAATATGAGATTTTATCATTAAATGATTATTATTAGCTAACGTACTCCTCATTTAACGCCCTGCTACCTCTCTGTAACTTCAGTTCTTCTCATGTCATTGTTGCCTATGGTTTCACTTCCATTTTTCTTTCATTTATTTATTTACTTTTTTTATATTTATTTATTTAAATTTATAATGATCATTTGAATATAATGTGTTAAAACTAAAAGTTTAGCATTAAATTTAGTATTATTTTTTTCTTACTATATTCTTTCAGCTAATTTCTTTACATTTTTCATTCTTAATTAGGGTGATATACAAGAAAAGAAATTAACCTAATTTAATTAAATCTTGCAATGATTGGAGTCAACAGTGATAGAGTTGGGTAAATTAAAAAGTCAAAGTAAATAAAATAAGATTCGATTGGACAGTTAAAAAATAAAAAATATCAAATTGTCTTATAAAATTAAAAAAAAAATTGAAAAAAAAGGAATATTAACTAACGTGTTTAGGCATAGTCAATCATTGCATTAAATTCTCACGCTACCGCTTAACTCGGTTCTGGTCGGATTCACATAACATACCGACTCCCATGCTACTCAGCTCACCTTCCAAGAAAATTCAAGAGAATACCATAATAATAATAATAATATTATTATTATTTATTTATTTATCTATAAATTATTTCCTCCTTTTTTTTTAATTTTATAGAAAAACTTCCAGTAAAACAGTTGAGATATTCATTAATTGATTTTATATTTGAATATTGATAATGAATAATGGGAATAAAATTTTTTATATATAAAGATAACAGATTAGTTAAATTTTATATTTAATTCTTTGAATCATGTTATACATATATATGCATGATTTCTTTTTATGATATTTGATGTGATTATATTAATTATTGAAAATTTTATCTGATTTTAACATATATTTCATCCAACTTCATGTCAAATTAATAATCTATATAAATTATTACTTCAAAAAGAAATAATCTAAGTAGATTATTATTTATAATAATGTGGACACACCTCTCCCAAAAAAAAATCACTAAATATATTAGTGTAATTGGTTAGGAGGATGAAAAAGCCATCTTTATAAGAAAACTTATTTAATTAATATTTTAATATAAAAATCAACAAATCCAATAATAATAAAATTAAACTCTTATTAATTCACTGCATTGCAATTAGGGCAAATCCACCTCACACCAATGAAAACAACAAAAAGAAAATCTTATATCGTACACCTGAATTTATTTTTTTTGATGAGTAGTTATAGTAGCTATAGGCAAGACTTACTCTATAATTTAACCTATTAATTTATAGATTAAGTTTAATTTAAAAAAATCAAAATTTTTGAAAATCTAATCGGTTCTATCCATAAATGATCTTTATATTCTAATATCTGAATTTCGACTCAACAATAAATCTTACAGTATTACCATAACAGTTACGAGTATAGCTAAGTATCATCTGTATGTGTAGGTGTTTCCTAGGCCTAATATGTGGAAGAAACAAATTTTCATACAAATTTATTAGCTCTCCATATTTGGTTAGGCATTTTTTTATTAATTAAATATTAAAAACATATTTAAATTCGAATTTAAAATTTAAATAGAAATAACAGTACTCATAATAATATCTAAAATAATAATACTCTTGGTCATCAAACCAAAATTTAGTGGGTTGATCAGGCAATTTGGTAACTAGATAAGGGGAATATAATTCCACGTATTCCTTTCTTGAATATAGCATCACCATAGCTCCATAAGTCCCTATTGAAGTTAATGGTTTCTTGGATAAGCCAAGAAATATCACATACCATTTACATATATGTATAATGTACTTACAAATATTTGGCATAAAGCACGTCCAATAAATACTGCCAAGAAGAAGAAGATATATATATATATATATATAATATAGATTATAGAATAATATGTTGTTCTTTGCAATGTGTTCCCATTAAATTGACAAATATTATACTTTAATATAAAATAAATAATTTACTAGTGTATTTGGTTGTACCAAAATTTCATAAAAATTGACTACATAATCTCCTTTGATCAACAATATAATATTTGTTTGTAAATAATATATGTAAAATAAAATATTGAGCTTACTAATTTTCACAAACCAATTGGTAAAATATTTTACATATAGGAAAGTATGAAAAATATTTTATTGGGGATGAAAATTAAGGGATCCAATATCAAAAGGTAATTATACCTCAGCTTTAAAATATAGTAAAACAAAAAAAGAAATATTATAAGAGTAGTTTAAGTATTGCTCACACTTTCCTAATAAAGGTGAATTGCAACCAAATAAGTAAATATTTTTTCAAATCTACTCTTTTAGTATTTTATTTTTTTTTATAGAAAAGAGTTATGTTTTTATCATTATTATTTAAATGGGGAAAAACATACTTATGAGGCATAAACTACTCAAAAGAAAACCTGGATCTCTTATATACCCAACCTACAAACCACCTCACAAGTATGTGAAAAAATCCCAGAATATCGATACAACGGGAAAGCTGAAAGATGTCTAGTATAAGGACTGATATCATGCTTGTTACAGCAAGAGAACTGAAGAAATAAGAAATAAAGTATAGTAGCAATACGTTCAGTATGCCATAAAAAATGAAAGACAAATTTCACGAAGTCTTAGTTTCTTCAAGTGTAGCAAGGATTGATCGACTGAAAAACCGAATAAGCAAATGTGACTGATAGCAAATGAAATAACAAATAAAAATCATATGCACTAGAGCTCTCTCAATGGCCGAGGCTTTAAGTTATCTGCAAGCTTCCAAAATCATGTGTATGGATTGAGATGCTTGATAGTTGTTGTGGTTTGAGCCAGAAAACCATCACAGCCACCCTATCCATGAATCCAACAACGCAATGTAGACTCAGCCTATAGTCTCTGGTCCATAAGGATAGTAATCAAAATGAAGGTTGAGAGGTTTCATTCCCAGTTGCAAAAATCAACAATTAACTGACCGCTGCCTATGATACTGTAATACCCCGATTTTTGATTAACTTTGGAATAGTAGTTATGAGAGAATATATTGATGAAATAGGTAAAAAAAAATATAATAAAAGATAGATGCGTATGAAGGATATTATATACATATTATGCATTTGAAATATATGAGAAATATAAATACAATATATAGGATATATACATATATCAACATATACACCACATATATATGATGTATACTTTGGTGTAGGAAAAGTTAATTTTAAATAAATAATTAATAATAATAATGATAATAATGATAAGAGAAAGGAGAAATGAAAGTCAAAAGAAGAAAAAAATATTATTGGTGAAAAATTTAGGTGGAAAGTAATTATATTATTTTATATATATAAGATAAGGATGAAAATTTAAGGAGAGATTTCTTTCTTTCTTTTTCTTCTTCTTCTTCCTCTTTGGAATGTGGGAATTGAGAGAGAGTGAGGAAAGCTTGATTTTGTTCATATACACACCAAATTCATAAGAGTTTTAAGAGATTTGAAGATGGATATTGAAGATTTTATAAAGAATTCAAGTAAGTGTTCTTTTTCTTGAGCTGATTTTTTTTTTATGGATTTTAAGTATATATGTATATGTGATATGATTAGTGAGAGAAAGTGATGATTAATTAAATAAAATGATAAGAATGATATGTTGAATTGATGCATAGATGAAGTAAATATGATTATTTGTGAGATATGATGATAGATAGTGAAATTAGGGAAAAGGTGATAAGAAAAAGAGTAAGGGTTTTGTATAAATAAGTTAGGAATTGAGTAAATTGATATATGGATGATTGTATGAATGAATTATATGATGATTATTGTTATGATTTTGTGTTTAGGCTAAGGGGGATCAAGAGAATAAGAGTAAGCTTGGATTAACCAAGGTTTGTACATATAATTTATTTGGTTTGTACATATAATTTACTTGATTTGTACATATGATCTTGAGCTTCCGACCCAAGCACCCATCATACTCACTATAGCATCTTTAGCTGAAGAGAGTGAGTAGAGGCGTGGAAAAAGATTTACTAGACTAGTGCGATTGATCCAAAAATTTGACCAGAACTTAATTTTACCACCATTACCCAACCAGTAAGAGATTCCATGTTTGATTATGCTTGAAGATGGAGGATCTGATCAAAGTGAAGAGATGGCATCCTGCCAAAGTGCTTATTTGTTTCCATTACTATCCATATTTGAAAGCTTTCCCTCCCTGTATTTTTCTTTTATTACCGCTTTCCATAAAGAAGATGTATCTCCCAAAAATTTCGATATCCATTTAAACAGCATTGCTTTATTTTAATCAAGGATAGAGCCTACCCCTAGGCCCCCTAAAGATTTGGCTCTTTCCACCACTTCCCAACTGATACTATGGATTTTCCTTTTGTCATCTTTATTGTTCCAAAAGAAATTTTGCTGAATCTTCGATATTTCCTTAGCAACCCCCTTTGGTATTTTGAAGAGAGACAAGTAGTACAAATGGAGGTTGTTAAGAATAGATTTAATCAAGGTTAGTCTTCCAACTAAAGATAAATGCCTTGCTTTCCACCCTGTAAGTCTTGCTTTAATTTTGGATAAGATTGGTTCCCAAGTTGATAATCATCTCGGATTGGCTCCAAGAGGTATACCAAGGTATTTGATTGGGAGAGAAGAAGTACCACATCCTAGTAATCGAGCAGTGAAGTTGCACCAAATTTTGTCAGTGATCACAACAACCAGTGAGCTCTTCTGAAAGTTAACTCTTAAACCGGAGATTAGTTCAAAGCAATGCAAAATTCTCTTCACATTCGATAGGCAATTCAAATTACTAAGGTAGAAAAAAATTGTGTCGTCAATATATTGCAAGAATGGAATAGCCATACCATTATTTTTTATCGGGATCCCTTCAATCAATCCTAGATTAACCGCTCTTTTAAACAGTAGAGATAAACCTTCAGCGGCAATAGAGTAAAGAAATGGAGAGAGTAGGTCTCCTTGTCGTAGTCCCTTAGAAAGAGTAAAGAAAGGGCTGGGGGACTCATTAACAAGGACTGCAATTGATTTGCGATGCAGGATTTTATCCATCTTAACCATTTTGGACCAAATCTCATTTCTTCCAAAACTCAGATAAAATATTCCCAAGAGATATAATCAAATGCTTTCTCAAAATCTAGCTTGACTAGGATGCCTTTGAAACCAGTTTTCTTACAAGAATCTATTACCTCATTAGCCACCAGAACACTGTCTAGGATATATCTATCATTGATAAATGCAGGTTGACTTTCCCCAATTACAAGAGCTTGAGTAATAATCCTTTGGCTAGGAGTTTGTAGATACCATGAATTAAATTTATTGGGCAAAAATCCTTCATATGGTTTGCACCTTTAGATTTCAGAATTAGTGTGATGAAAGAGGAAATAACACCTCGGGGTGGATAGCCTATATCCAAAAATTCTTTAACAAGTGCCATAATATCTTCTTTCAATAAATACCAAAATCTCTTATAAAAATTGAAATTAAATCAGTCCAGACCCAGGGATTTATTTCCATCACACAACTGAACAACTTGCCAAACTTCAGTTGATGTCAGAAGAGCTTTTAGGCTTGATATAGACTCAGGATTCAATTTTCTGAATTGAAGACCTTTTGGTGATGGTCTAGCAGGGACTTTCTCTAAAAATAGATCTTGAAAAAAAATAGAACATCGCATCTTTGATCTATTCAAGTTTGGTTAAGTGAGAGTCGTTCACCTCTAAAAAGTGTATACCATTTCTTTTCTTCCTGAAAAAGGCTGAAATGTGAAAAAAAAAGCGAGTGTTACGGTTACCTTCTTTGACCCATCTAATTCTGGATTGTTGACTCCAGTAAATTTCCTCTTGTTTACTCTTTTGCCATAGTGCAGACCACAACAACCTTCTTCTACAGGTAAGGGGCACAGATGTGGGATCATATTCCAACTGCAAATCCACATTATTGAATTCTTCCTCTAGAGTTGAGATCTCGGATCTAATATTCCCAAAAACTGTTTTATTCCAATCTCCCATTCTTTTCTTCAAGAAACTTAGTTTTTTAATAACATTTTTGGTGCCTTTGATGTAAGAATTGATATCGTGCCATTACTGCATGGTGCTTTCCTCAAATTTTTGGTGGGAAAACCAACAATCTAGAAAATGAAAGGGTTTTGGTCCCCAATTAACATTATCTGATTCCAGTAGAATATGATTATGATATGATAAACCTTTGCACATAGGCCATAATTTGAGTGTTGGGAACTGAGTTAGCCAAGTTTGATGGACCAGAGCTCTATATAATCTACTTAAGCATCTCGTATTGCCCCAAGTAAAATTACTACCAATTAGGGGAAGATTTATTAGATTATAAGAGTCAAACAAACCAGCTAACCTTCCTGCACTAGAGAGAGAACCCCATCCTTCTCTCTTCACTGTTCAGAACCTCATTGAAGTCACCAATTAGTAACCATCGATCTAAGAAGGAATTCGATAGGGATTCGATCTCTGACCATAAATTGTTTCTCTCTACTTCAGTGTTTGGTTCGTATAGCTCGATGAAGGTGCATTTGAATCTTGAGATCAACCATACTCCATCCACCACACTCCATCCACCACTGCCTAGTTTGAACCTTTTACTACTCTGGAGCACTCAAAGCTTGCTTTATTCCAAGATATTAAGATACCACCTGCTGAATTATATGCATTAACAACATCCCAACCTACATCCATGTTGCCCTATATGCTTCTAATTACCGAAAACAAGGATTGTTTAGATTGGTTTCTACAATACCTAGAAAATCTATTTTTTCTTAAGAACCCACCTTCTTGCAGCTTTTTTCTTTGCAGAGGCACCCATCCCCCTTATATTCCAATAGAAAATATTCATTGGGAATTTTTAGGTCCAACATTCTTTTTTCTATTTATTATCCCCACTAATTGATTACACATTGATTCTTTACTTTGGTCCCCAAAAATTTCAAGAGACTTACCAACTTTCCATGTTTGCTCTGCTTCGTGATCATTGATTTTTGAATAAGAAAAGTCACTCAGAGGATCACTCGATCTACCTTTGACTTCATTAGCGTTCCCTTTATTGCAGGTGGAGTTGACTTTGTTCATATTGGCAATACCGCTATCAGTGATGGAGTTATCAAGTTCAGTTGCAACAGAGGGTGAAAAAGATGCTTCCTTCTTAATTCTTCCCCTTCTGATAGTGGTCAGTGCCATATTTTTGACTTTCTTTATATTTTTCCTTTTCTTTTGCCAACTGTCTTTGCCCATAAGAGTTTCTATAACTGCTATGGATTTATCTTGGTGATCATCAGAGTAATTTAAAACTGGCTCAAGATCGGGCTCTTTAGTATGAGTAGCAATGGGCTTTGGTTTAAAGAAATAAGCAAGAGCAGCTGGCCCAGAGTAAGATGGTTTATTCAGGGTGGGATGAAGAAATGGGTCTTGGTACATGGGTTCTGAAGAGGTGTTGTTTTTGTAGATGGGTAGTTGTTTGTCAAAGTGGGTATTAAGAATGGGTTTATTTTTTCAATAGAAGTGGACCACTAGTAGTAGGTGGCATACCGACTTATTCAGGGACAAAAGAATTGATACTATTGGGCTAGCATGGTATAATCTTGACCACATTTGAATAGGTAAGACCAACGGGTGGGACACGAGGGGAGGCAACTAATTCAATTCCCAATTATATTGAGCTATCAGAGGGGGATTTTCATCTCAGAATATTCATTGATTGTTCGAAGTTGATGAGATTTGGGGAGGGAGGTTGGGCACTATGGTTACCCTCGGCGATAGCTTTGAATGAAAAATCCACAAGTGAAGTATGATCTTCAGTAACTTGTAACCTTAATATCAAAACAAACACCATCAATATTGACCATGAAGGTTTCAAAAATAAATTTTTTCTATGACATAGAAATCAGAGATCTTGCAATGTCAAGACGTTCCCTTTTTTTTTAGTATTTTCATCGGTGGTGATAAAACTTCCCCATTTGCATGATAGTTTAAAGAAGAAGTTGTCATCCCAGGCGTGGATTGGGAGATATTCAAATTTCAACCATACCAATCTATTAAAGGTTGCATCCTTTGGTTCCCATTGCTTAATAAATTTGAACATGTGGCACAACCAACTTGAGCCTGTAGTTATAATATCTGCCACCATATCTAAAGACTCAAAAAGAATGAACACCATTCTCCCACCTATGGGTGAAATTTTAAGGGGAGTGTAGCCATTATCAATGAAAAATTCTCGGAGGCCATGAAGGCAATCGTAAGAAGTAATTTCACTAACTATACCATTCTTAGGCCACAAGCAGTCCAGTTCCTCTGAAGTGAAGGAGAAAGCACATTTGTTATGGTCAGTATGATCCCTATTAGGAGCCTCAACTTGATTAACCATTATCTTCTTGTTACTAGAATTCAACTTAGGATAAGCAGATTTGTTGTGAAGCCAAGATTGGTCTAGGTAGTTTCTCTGATTGGCTAGGTGGTGATTATCTGCTAGCTTCGCTAGGATTTTCTTATTAAAAATAATGGAACCATTCGGTTCATGAATGGCACTCGTGGCTTCCATAAGGTTTTTGTACCTGACAAAGCCGCATCTGTAGGACAGATTCTTTCTCAATTTGTTGGGGATGAAGATATCAAAACCTTCTCATGTTTGCTGAATAAGGCCATATGTCTTTGGTAGTGATGTGCAGAGATAGATAGTCAATGAAAACTGAAACAAAAAGTTTTCACCATTCAGTGCCTACAAAAGAGGGATTAATTATGGTCGGGGGGTGGGCATATGAAGGAGGGTGAAGGCTAGGGTGATGGATGGATCGGTTGACAGAGTGAAAAGGGTGGCGATGAGGGTTCTCTCTCGTGTTTTTTCTCACTCTCATGTTTTCTCTCAAAATAATTTGTAAGTACTGTATTTCTCTTAGTATTTTATTGTATATTCTAAATAGAGTAATATAATATTTTTCAATAAAATATAATCTTAGTAATATATCTCTGTAAAATGCATTATCAAAAATTAATTTTTTTAATAATCTACCAAACACACTATAAATATTAAATTTATGACTTCGGAATATTTCAATGTTAATTTTGTTATAATAGCAAAGCGTGATTCAAATTTGAAAGATGAGTTTTTGTTTTATTCATAATTATATGCAGTTAATGATGATTATGTTTTGTTAATTTATCACATCAATCAACACACACACACATGTAATATACTATTTTTCTTACTAGAAGTCTTCATTATTATCTTCTTACATATTTTTTGTTAATTTCAGAAGACCATATCAATTATCAAAGCAACACTATAATCACTAACAACTTATAATTAAATTCAGCCAAAAAAAAAGAAGTTCTTAATTAGAAGTATATAATTATTATATCCTCAATATAGATTCTAAGGCATACATATCAAAAGCAATTGTTACTTGATTAATTAGGCAACTTTTCCCCACTTGCTGAATTTTATGCAAAATTAAAATTGAAATAATGTTAAAAAAGATTTAGCAAAAGGAAATAATCGAAGTTTCTAAAAACGATATGTATAATGTACAATTTTTCTTGGCTATAAAAATTATACTCCCAGTCCAATTACTTTTAATTTTTCTATAAAAATTAAATCAAATTGGATATAAAATAAAGTAAAATTAAAAACATCTATTTAGTTGATTTTTTCTATTTAAAGAGATAATTCTTATAATTTACCAATCAATCCTTCAACTTTCACTGAAAAATCAGGCAGCACCTAACTTTTTTTTTAAACTCAATATTAAACTATAAAATCCTTTATTTTCATAAATAATAGACATTTAAATCCAAATCCGATCTATCCTATCTTGAAATCATACTGTGGGCTCATCCAAAAATCAAGGAAAAAATTTTATTGTTCTTGATATAATTATCTTTTTATAAATTAATCCAATTATAAATTGATCTTTAATTTAAAATTTAATATAAATATGTCAATTATTTAATTTAATACAAAGCACTAATTCCTTATTTATATTAATGACGTAGAATCAAGAATAAGATCAGCAGCCACTTAAGGAAAAAAAATTGTATTAATGGTTTTAGTCCAGTTATGGTTTTCATTTCAAATTGTCCAAAATTAAAAATTTTAATTTTTTAATCTTTACTTTTAGAATCTCTGAAAGCATAATTTTACCTTCTAATTATGACAATGATTTCATTATTCTTCCCTGTTTTTTCAAATAACATGTTTTTATTTCTAAATAGATAATAAATTGATCATTTCTTTTTTTATATCTTTTCTTTTTTCTCACTAAAATAATTTTTCATTATAGCAACCACTTTATTAATTAATTACATGAAGAACAAATCCATTTGCTATTATAATGCTTCATGTGCAAAATTTTCATTTCATACTGATTTTAGGAGAGACATAAACAATTTTATATTTTAACTTTTATAAAAAAAAAAACCTTTTTTTTTCTTTTTTGTACATCTAAAATTCAGAATTTGACTAATAAGAAGACTGTTAACAAACAATCAGTCATCAAGATTTGCTTTGCTTTGGTAGTCAGAGAGTATATGTTGCTCCCATTTGAGTATTGAGATGGAATATTATGTATATATATCATCTTCTCCACATATAATATAATTAACAAAAAAAAAGTGAGTGAAGTCATGACAGAAACTGAAATTTTTGCAGAATTGTAATAGTGAGGAAGAAATTATATAAATAACGGGGACAAAATCCTCAATCAACAACTTAATAAATCGGTTGCAGATTCATTCCCCCCTTTTGTTGTAGTTTCGAGAGAAACATACGCATACATGCCATTAGTTCTCTACACTTTTCCTAAAAAAGTTTTATTTTTTTATAAAATAAATAAATACTATTATTTTTTTAATTTTTTGTGTGATATTTATTTATTTTTTTAAAACTGTGTATCATTCTCATTTATTTTTTGTTCTATACTAATTGTGGTCGAATTTATTCTCACTCCTTGAATGTGTATTTTTTTTATAATGTCAAAACTTATATTTATTGGTATTAAAATCAAACACCTAAAATAACATCAAAATAAGTAAAAAGTGATATTTTTTCTGCTAACGTGAATAAACATTATTGTTATGATTATTGGTATTCTCGATTGTTTTAATATTACTTTTGAGAAATTATAATATTATAATGTGTTATAACAAGTATTATTCTATTATACACACACATATATATATATATATACACACACAGTAGCGGAAGCAATCAAGGTCTGGGGAACCTCCTTGCTGCACCAGAATTTAAAAATATATATATATATATATAGGTTGCAACTTTCTGTGTTAAAAGTTAAACTTCTGATAAAAACACCAGCATCCACAGTGCACCAAGACCAAGCATATTTCCAAAATTTCAATTTTCCACAAGGCGAAGCTTTTTTTTTTCTTTGTAAATCAATCACCAATTGCCGATTAAAGAGTTTTTGCAGCCCACAGGTTAGTTTATTTTTTTTTGTTAACATATAGTAAATATATAATAACTTTGCAGTTTGCAAGATTTTTTTAAAAATTTTTATGATAATAAATTCATAAAATTTAGTTGATATTGATTAATTGATTGAGAAAATATTCGTGAATATTGATATTGACAATGTAACTTATTAATTTTGAATTTGAATTAGGTAAAGTTTGTGTGAAATTGAATTTGTAAATTTTTTATTTGTAAGTATGTAAATTGTAATATTTGTGAATTTAAATTAGTAGTTGTGATTGTGAAAATATTTGTGAATTTAAATTAGTGATTATGATTTTATGAATTTTAATATTTGGGAATTTGTTAATGGAATAGAATTTAGGATTGTGACTTTGTTTGAGATGGATAAATTTGTGTTAAAGTGTCCAAGAAACTCTAACAAAGTTGAATTATCTTCAAGTTGTGGTGATAAAAATATTGCTATAGAATTTAATCCAGACGAAATTATTAGTGATCCAGGAGAACGTAAACTTATTGATGATTTTGATATTTATATTAGAGATCATATTCGATGAGAGTACATATCTAAAAGTCTTTGTTAACCATGTAGCCATAATTTTCTAAAAAGACAATGTGGGAAAGAAACTAGGAGTTTTAGGGAGGTTTGGTTTCAACAATTTGATTGGTTAGAGTATATTGTATCCAAGGACGCGACTTTTTGCTTTGTATGTTATCTGTTTAGGCCAATTAATATATCTCAATATAGGGATAGTGCATTCACCAGAACTAGTTTTAATAACTAGAGAAAACCTGTAGAAAAATTCAAAGAGCATATGGGTGGTGTGAGTAGTATACACAATGAAGCTAGGATACAATTTGATGGTTTCAAAAATCAAAGGCAGAGCATATCGTTGTTATTTTCAAATCACAATTATGAGACATAAGTTGCTTATAGAACTCGTTTGACAGCAATTCTAGATGTTTTTAGACTTCTTATGAGGCAAGGCTTGCCTTTTTGTGGACATGATGAATCTTCGACGTCATTAAATAAGGAAAATTTTCTTGAGTTTCTTGAATGGTATAATGAAAGGAATAAAGAAGTTTGGAAGGTTCTTAAATCAAATGCTCCTGGCAACAATCAAATGACTCTCCTTTAATTGAAAAGCAAATAGCAAATGCATGTGCAGTGGAGACCACGCTTGCAATATTAAATGACATTGGAGATAGAAAATTTAGTTTATTGATTGACGAATCTCATGATATTTCAGTGAAAGAGCAAATGGCAGTTGTCCTCAGATATGTGAACAATGATAAAACTGTGATAGAAATGTTTTTAGCTATGGTTCATGTGATAGACACTTATTCAAAAAGTCTAAAAGAAGCAATTGATACTTTATTTACTAAACATGGGTTATCTCTATCGAGGTTAAGAGGACAAGGCTATGATGGTGCTTAAAATATGCGAGGTGAGTTCCATGGTTTAAAGTCACTTATATTGAATGAAAATCCTTATGCAAGATATATCCACTATTTTGTTCATCAACTCCAATTGGTTGTTATTGATGTTGCCAAGGCAAACAGAGTTGTTAATGATTTTTTTAGTATGGTTAGTATGATTGTTAATATGACAGAATCATCTTATAAAAGAAGGAACAAACTTCGACAAATTAAAAATGATAGAATACTTCAACTTCTTGAAAGTGGAGAAATTACTACTGGCAGAGGCCAAAATCAAGAAACAAGTTTAGTTAAACCAGGAAACACTCATGGGGATCACACTACATAACCTTAATCCGTTTATAATCAGTGTGGACCTCGGTGATAGAAGTACTTCAAAATATATATGACAATGGCAACAATAATGACACAAATGATTTAAGCAAAACTTTGCTTATGAGGATGAAAACCTATGATTTTGTCTTTATTTTGCACTTGATGAAAAGGTTATTAGCAATAACAAATTGTCAAAGAAGTAGGCACCAACCATTTTTTAGTAAAAAATGGAGGTGCCTAATTATCAAAAATGGAGGTGCCTAATTTAGGACATTGTTAAAAGTGGAGGTGCCTAATTTGGGGAATTGTCAAAGTAAAAAATGGAGGTGCCTAATTTAGGTAATTATCAAAATGGAGGTGCCTAATTTATTGACTAATTTCACCAACCCATGTTTTTTGAAGCCTATATAAACTCATCTCCCTCATTTGGAGTATACACCTAAAATTGAAAAAGAAAAGAGAAGAGAGTGTCTTTGAGAGAATTTTGTGAGAAAAAATTCTTGTTCATAATTGAGTGAGGGTTGTGAGTGTTTGTAAACATATTGTATTTTTCTCCTTAATATAAGTCTGCAGCAGCTCCGGAGACGTAGGCATAATTGGCCGAACTCCGTTATCAAATTCTGTGTTAATATTCCGCATTTATTTTCGCTCTCCTACTAATCTGGTTTAAGGGAATAGAGTGGTAATCACCATAATTTTCCAACAACTGGTATCAGAGCTTTGGATGATAAATTCTGTCAATTTTTTGCAAGATTACTATTCACATAAATAGTAAATTTCGTGAATAGTGAAATTCTGTCGGTAGTTCTGATTTGTCGACAAAGGTGTCCTAGTACACAGTGGTTTGCAGAAACAGTCAGAAACGATCCAAAGGAGTCCAGATTCGAGTGGGAGCGATGACTGCAGATGAAGGAAAAGTGAGAATTGAAAAGTTCGACGGTGCGGACTTTGGCTTCTGGAAGATGCAGATTGAAGATTATCTGTACCAGAAAAAGTTATATCAACCTCTCTCAGGAATATAGCCAGAAGGCATGAAAGATGAAGAATGGAATCTTCTCGACAGACAAGCCCTTGGAGTTATTCGATTGACATTATCACGAAATGTTACTTTCAACATCGCCAAAGAAAAGACCACAGCAGGTCTAATGGCGGCTCTCTCCAACATGTATGAAAAGCCATCAGCTTTAAACAAAGTTCATTTGATGAAGTGGTTATTCAATTTGCAAATGGCAGAAGGGGCATCAGTGGCCCAACATCTGAATGAATTCAACACAATCACAACCTAGTTGAGTTCAGTAGAAATTAAATTTGATGCTGAAATTCGGGCTTTAATTCTCTTATCATCTCTACCAGATAGTTGGAATGCTACTGTTACAGCGGTCAGCAGCTCATCGGGAAAAACCAAATTAAAATTCGATGATGTTCGGGATCTGGTGTTGAGTGAAGAAATTCGACGAAGAGAATTGGGTGAAGCATCTACCTCTTCAGCTTTACACACAGAATCTAGAGGGAGAACTTTAGAAAAAAGTTCAAATCGTGGCATATCAAAATCTAGAAGAGACAAATCTAGATCGGGGAAGAAAGATTTCAAGTGTTATAACTGCGGCAAGAAGGGTCATTTTAAGAAAGATTGCTGAGCGCCAAAGAAAGATAGCGGTGCACAGGGATCTGCAAATGTGACCGAGGAAGCAGGTGATGCCATGATTCTAAGTGTCAACAGTCCAATTGAATCATGGATTTTAGATTTTGGGGCATCTTTTCACGCCACTCCATGCCAAGAAATCATGGACAACTATGTCAGTGGTGATTTCGGGAAGGTTCATCTAGCTGATGATGAAACCTTAAAGATCGTAGGAAAAGGGGATGTCCGATTAAAGTTGTCAAACGGGAATACCTGGAAGCTGCAAGGAGTAAGACATATTCCTGGTCTTAAAAGGAATTTGCTCTCTGTAGGACAACTTGATAAAGATGGTTATGGTACAACCTTCAAAAGCGGTGAATGGAAGATTACCAAAGGAGCACTCGTCATTGCTCGTGGTAAGAAAACTGGCACTCTCTATGTAACCTCAAACTTAGAGAATGTTATTTCAGTAGCAGATGCAGATGAAAAATCAAACCTATGGCACCAAAGGCTTGGCCATATGAGCGAGAAAGGGATGAAGACGCTTTTGTCAAAAGGAAACTGAAAAGTATCAATGTCGGCCTATGTGAAGATTGTATCTTTGGAAAACAAAATAAGGTCAGTTTTTCAAAGATTGGCAAGACACCCAAGGCAGAAAAATTAGAGTTGGTCCATACTGATGTATGGGGACCGTCTCCAATTCCATCTCTTGCAGGCTCATTGTATTACGTCACATTCATTGACTATTCAACAAGAAAGGTATGGGTGTATTTTCTGAAGAAGAAATCAGAAGTCTTTGATACATTCAGAAAATGGAAAGCCATGGTAGAAAATGAAACTGGTTTGAAAGTCAAACGATTGAATTCTGACAATGGAGGAGAGTACAGAGATAGAAGATTCAGAGAATTTTGCGCAAACAGCGGAATCAAGATGGAGAAAACAGTTCCCATGACACCGCAACAGAATGGTGTAGCTGAGCGCATGAACAGAACTCTGAATGAACGTGCCAGAAGCATGAGGATACATGCTGACTTGCCCAAGAATTTATGGGCTGAAGCTGTCAACACCGCTGCCTACCTAATCAACCGTGGGCCTTTAATACCTCTAGATGGTGGAATACCAGAGGAAGCATGGAGCAAAAAAGAGGTAAACCTTTCACACTTAAGAGTGTTTGGTTGTATCTCTTACATACATATAGATTCTGCTGGAAGAAGTAAATTAGATGCCAAGTCAAACAAATGTGTCTTTGTTGGATATGGTGGTGATGAGTTCGGTTATCGGTTTTGGGATTATGAAAATCAAAAGATCATCAGAAGCCGGGATGTCATATTTAATGAGAATGTGATGTACAAAGACAGATTAAATGCAGAATCAAATAGCTCCAAGATAGATGTTGAAAATAAAGAATTCGCTGAGTTCGAGGAAATTTCTGGAAATGATGTTCAAAATAGTCCTGTAGTAGAGGAGCCGAGCACGCCAGAATTGAGACGCTCCTCAAGAATTACAAGACCAATCCAACGTTACTCGCCTTCTTTGCATTACTTGTTGCTGACAGACAATGGTGAACCAGAGTGCTATGATGAAGCAATGCAAGTGGAGGATTCAATCAAGTGGGAGTCTGCCATGAAAGATGAGATGGACTCACTCATGTCAAATCATACATGGGAATTAGCTGAACTACTACAAGGTAAGAAAGCACTCCACAACAAGTGGATTTACAGGATCAAAGAAGAGCATGATGGAAGTAAACGCTACAAAGCAAGATTGGTTGTAAAAGGTTTTCAACAAAAGGAAGGTGTTGATTATACTGAAATTTTCTCTCCAATCGTGAAGCTTACGACAATCAGACTGGTATTGAAAATTGTAGCCGCAGAAAATTTACATCTTGAATAATTAGATGTAAAGACAGCATTCCTTCATGGAGATTTGGAGGAAGAGATCTACATGAAGCAACCAGAAGGCTTCATTAAGGCAGACAAGAAAAATCTAGTGTGCAAGTTGAAAAAGAGTTTATATGGTCTGAAACAAGCTCCTAGACAGTGGTACAGAAAGTTTGATAGTTTTATGAGCAGCAGCAGTTTCACAAGATGCCAAGCAGATCATTGTTGCTACATCAAGAAGTTTGACAATAGCTTTATTATTTTATTGTTATACGTCGATTATATGCTCGTTGCAGGTTCAGACATGCAAGAGATTAAAAATTTAAAGCAGAAATTGTCAAAACAGTTTGCAATGAAAGATCTGGGTGCTGCAAAGCATATTCTTGGAATGAGGATCAAGAGAGACATGAAGTCGGGGACTTTGATGTTATCACAGGCTGAGTACATAACCAAAGTACTAGCCAGATTCAACATGCAAGATGCTAAATCAGTGAGCACACCTTTAGGTGTTCATTTCAGACTCTCCAAAGAACAGTCACCGAAGACGGAGGAGGAACGTACACACATGGCAAAGGTGCCATATGCCTCAGCAATTGGGAGTTTGATGTATGCCATGGTTTGTACCAGACCAGATATTGCTCAAGCAGTGGGAGCTGTTAGTAGGTACATGAATAATCCAGGCAAGGCACACTGGGAAGCAGTCAAATGGATTCTCAGATATCTTCGAGGTACCACAGATAAGGCGCTTTGTTTTAAAAGTGGAGATACGACACTAGCAGGTTATGTGGATGCTGACTTAGCTGGAAATGTTGACGTTAGAAAGAGCACTACAGGGTATGTCTATACTCTATGAGGTACCGCAGTGAGCTAGGTCTCTCAATTACAGAAGATAGTTGCTCTCTCCACAACTGAAGCAGAATATGTCGCTGACACGGAAGCCAGCAAAGAAATGGTTTGGCTCCAAGGTTTCTTGGAGGAGTTGGGCAAGAAGCAAGAAAACAATATCTTGCATTGTGACAGTCAGAGTACCATACATCTAGCGAAGAATCCGTCTTTTCATGCCAGAACAAAGCACATACAGTTGCGGTATCACTTTATCAGGTCACTTCTGGAAGATGGGATTTTGAAACTTGAGAAGATTAGTGGAACTCAAAATCCGGCAGATATGTTGACGAAGGCGGTGACTATTGATAAACTGAAGCTGTGCTCAGCTTCAGTTGGCCTACACTAGTATCAAGGTCGTAGAAGAACTGTTGCATTGATCAAGATGTGAAGACAGATTGAAATCGGTCTTCAAGTGAGAGATTGTCAAAGAAGTAGGCACCAACCATTTTTTAGTCAAAAATGAAGGTGCCTAATTGTCAAAAGTGGAGGTGCCTAATTTGGGAAATTGTCAAAGTAAAAAATGGAGGTGCCTAATTTAGGTAATTGTCAAAATGGAGGTGCCTAATTTATTGACTAATTTCACCAACCCATGTTTTTTGAAGCCTATATAAACTCATCTCCCTCATTTGGAGTATACACCTAAAATTGAAAAAGAAAAGAGAAGAGAGTGTCTTTGAGAGAATTTTGTGAGGAAAAATTCTTGTTCATAATTGAGTGAGGGTTGTGAGTGTTTGTAAACACATTGTATTTTCTCCTTAATATAAGTCTGCAGCATCTCCGGAGACGTAGGCATAATTGGCCGAACTCCGTTATCAAATTCTGTGTTAATATTCCGCATTTATTTTCGCTCTCCTACTAATCTTGTTTAAGGGAATAGAGTGGTAATCACCATAATTTTCCAACACAAATGATCTGTCAAATGCACTTCAGCAAAGAGATCACAATATTGTGCAGGCTATGTCTTTAATAGAAACAGTGAAAACTCGATTGTAAGACTTCAGAGAGACAGGATGGGTGACATTTTTAAAGCAAGTTGAAACATTATGTATGGCTAATTCCATTACTACTATTAATATGGAGGATATTATCAAATCACGCAGTCCAATGAAGCGGGATGGACAAACTGTTACTAATTATCATCATTATCGCGTGAAAATTTATTGTGAGGTAAATATTTATGCTTTCCCTCATCAGTTAAGGTTTGAAGTTATTTTGTTGCTATTTTTAATTCTTATTTTTTTATTGCAATATTAGGTTCTTGATTTAATTGCACAAGAAATGGAGAATCATTTTTCAGAATTAAGCACAGAGTTACTTCTTTACGTAGCCTGTCTTGACCCGAGGGACCCATTCTCTAAATTCAATATTGAGAAGCTAGTCCTCTTAGCTAAACTGTATGAAGAAGACTTCTCATGGAGTGAGCGTATGATGCTTTCTTACCAGCTTGAGACCTACATTTGTAATATAAGAAAGGATGATGAATTTTCAGCTATACAAGATTTTGAAAGCCTATCTAAGAAAATGGTCCAACATGGAAAAACTAAGGCATTTCCATTGGTTTATCGATTGATTGAATTGACATTGCTCTTGCCAGTTGCTACTGCTTCAGTTAAAAGAGTTTTTTCTACAATACATATTATCAAGATTGATTTGCACAACAAGATGGAATATGAGTAAATGAATGATTGTTTGGTTGTGTACATTGAGAGGAAAGTTGTTTCCACAATTGAAAACGAAGTCATTCTACAACGTTTTCAGAATATGCAAACTCATAGAATTCAGCTGCCACCTATCAGATCTTTCAATATCACCATTGCTCGCAAAAAATAAAATTAAGTTGTAATACTACTAATTGATTGCTTTTTTATAACTTTTTTACTTTATTAATCAAAATGAAAGGCTGTTACTTTTTTATATTATTTTTTACCTTAATATGAGAATCCTGCTCTATAAAAATTTTGGTTCCGCCATTGTATATATATATATATATATATTAAGATGAATTTGAACAATTAAAAAGTTATATTATTATCAGTTACTCTTATTTTGAAAATTAAATTTTTATATTAAAAATTGTTTTTTATTGGAAATTAATTTTCATAATTTATTATTATGTCGGAATACTTGTTGGATAAGACTTTTAATTCTTTTTGACTAAGTAATTAGAATTCTTTTTAAATAAAATTTGTATTCTTCCTATTCAAGTCAAGCGCGCACACACACACACACATATACATATTTAAGATATGGTTATTTTGTGAAAGTTTCCATCTTGTAATTTTGTTTTAGGCTTATAATGTGACTTGTAATTATATAAGATTGTTTGAGGCTTTTGGATGTAACTGGGTTAAAGTTTTGATGTTCCCTTTTGTTCATTATACCTTTTTAATTTATTAATGAATTTTACTCTTTTTTCTCTGTAGACATAGGTCTACGTCAGACTATATTAAATTTTTACTTGCTCTTTTATTTTTTGTTTACGTTTTTATGTTAGATTATTTTAATAATCCATAATGTGGCCCATGTAATTACTTGACGGAATTTAATTAAAGATGACCGATTCTAATTAAAGTTGGCCCGAGATGATGGTTATTGGGTCTAAAGGTTAAGAACCGGTTTAGGTTTAAATACCCTTCCCTCTAATTATTAAATAAAAATAATAAAGAAATAGAATTAATAGGATAACTGTTTAAAGGTACGTACGGTTATTTTTATAACAGATTCTCTGACCATTGAGAGAAAACCTAAGGAAACATATTAGAGGGAAGAAAACTATTGAACGCAGAACGCAGTTTTCTACGTAACAGGAAAAGCCATGGATCAAGGTACGCTTCCGATTTATTTACTTTTATCAAACATTGACTAGAACTGAAGATCCATTATAGTATTTATGCTTACAATTGGTATCAGAGCCAAGGGTTTTGTTCTCGTTTTGTTTGATTAATTGTATGGTTAATCGGCGTAAGATTTCAAAATTAATTGATTTAATTGACGATTAAAAGTTTCTTCGTCAAATTGAAGAGTTTCGATTGTCAATTGTTAAAGTTTTTTTAATTGTCTTTGATTAATATTACCGTTTTTATTTCGTCGGTTGATCTGCTTTCGTGGTTTTGAATTGTATGAAACATTAGAGCCAATTATTAAAGGATAAATCCTTTTGTCTTTTCCTGTGCCGATTGAAAAGTTATAAATCGCACAGATTAAAGTAAAGACTGATTGTATTGCTTTAACATATTTTATTAAATTGCTTTTGAATTGAATTGTGGTTCTGTATGAACCATGTATGAAGCAATTGTAATATAATATGTATTGTTTTGCCTTTGGATTGTGAAAACCCACGTGAATGCTTTTTATTGTTCATTCAAGATATTTGTATGTTTATATTAGCATTAAAGTGGAGTAATGATTATGTTTGCCTCATATGTGCTGTGGTTGTAATTAAAGGCCACGTATTTGATTCCATCTATAATTGATTATATTATGGGTTATTTGCATTTGTATTGTGGTGTTGATAAACCCATATAATTGTTTGTTTGTTTTAATCAATTATGCTACTGAATGAAATAATTTAAGAGTATAGTTTGCTGTACAAGGATATTAATTGTCAATTCCGTAGCAACACTGTAAGTATTTGGCTTTTGTCATTTATGTGGCTAATTACAAAGAAATTAGAAGAACGATTAAGAATTTTATTTCTTCATTTTAAATAGCAATTAAAGAACAATAGCCAAAATATTTATAATTGTTAAATTATTCTATGAATGCAATCATGTTACTGTGGATTGTTTATGCATGATGGTTTTCTCACTATCATATTATGGTTTAATAATTTAACCATTATAGTAAAGATGAATATGCAATTAGTAAATATCAAATTTTAATTGTCTAATTGCATTATTAAAGATTGTACAATTTAAATGTTTATTGTATGGAAAGCTTGTTAGTCACCAAAGTGGTCTTGCTTGGAATTTATTTAAACATTTAATTGTGTATTTCAATTGTTCATATTTTGATGCCGTTAAATGACATGAAAGATAAAATTGAACAATTGAGATCATTAATTATAATGTTGTGAGGTTACCCAAAGGTAGACCATTACTTATAGTTAATTACATCAAAGAGACTTGAGATTATGCTTGGTAAGTATGAATGTATATCCAAAGATAACATGCGTATTGTCTATAGTATAATTGAAAGTCTATTATAGTATTCTTATTCTTGGCATCATCATATGTTTGAATCTTTGTATTTAAGTATTACCCAAAGGTAAACTTAAATACATAATTAAGGTTGTTATTAGTTTGAATCTATTATGTTATCTCAAAGCATTAATGTGTGAGTATGTATTGCAGCTTATTCTAAGATGTTTGCTATGGGTACTGGGTTGATTAAGTTCAACGGATTGAACTATGATGACTGGTCTGAACAAATCCATTACCAGTTGGGAGTTTTGGACCTAGACTTGGCGTTAGTTTCTGAAAAGCCAGCAGCCATTACAGAGACTAGTTCTGAAGAGGAAAAGTCTCACTATGAGGCTTGGGAGCGGTCTAATAGGCTGAGCTTGAACTTAATGAGGATGACGATGGCTGAAAATGTCAAGCCGTCAATGCCTAAAACAGATGACGCCAGAGAGTATATGCTGAAAATTAAGGGGTACTCCCAGTCAGACATTGCTGACAAGTCTATAGTAGGCTCTTTGATGAGTGAGCTCACGACCAAGAAGTTTAATTGGTCACAATCCATTCATGATCATGTGACTGGAATGCAGAATTTGGCAGCAAAATTGAAGTCAATGGGAATGGATGTGAGTGAAACTTTCCTTGTTCAGTTTATTATTAACTCACTTCCTGTTGAGTTTGGTCAGTTCCAGGTGAATTACAACACCCTTAAGGAAAAATGGAACATTCAGGAAATCAAGGCCATATTGATTCAAGAGGAAGGGAGATTAAAGAAGGTAAAAGAACACTCTGCCAATCTCACTTTTCATGATGGAGCTAGAAGCAGCAAGAACAGATCAAGGAAGAAAGGCAAGAAAAAGGACAAAGCCCCAATGAAGGTCAATGAGGGCCAAATCCATAAGGAATCGAAGTGCTATTTCTGTAAGAAGACTGGTCACTTCAAGAAGGATTGTCCTAAAAGAAAGATGTGGTTCGAAAAGAAAGGTATTTTTTATGTTTCAGTATGTTTCTAATCAAATCTTATTGAAGTGCCTTATAATACCTGGTGGATAGATTCTGGTGCGACTACTCATGTGTCTCACATTTTACAGGGATTCCTTTCGATCCAAACCATAAAAGAAACTGAACAATTTCTTTATATGGGAAACAGAATGAAGGCACAAATAGAAGGAATTGGGACTTACAGATTGATCTTGGACACTGGTTGTCATTTAGATCTTGAAAGGTGTCTTTATGTTCCTGATTGTGCTAGGAATTTGGTTTCTGTTGGAATGTTGGATAATAATAGTTTTAGTATTAAGTTTGGTAATGGTACATTTTCTTTGTATAAACATAAGTACTTTTATGGTTCTGGTACTTTAATTGATGTTTTATATCGTTTTAATCTTAATACTAAATTTATGGAATCTTTGTTTAATGTTGAGCACAATATAGGTAATAAACGTAGTGCACATGATGAATGTTCTGCTTTCTTATGGCATCAAAGATTAGGACACATTTCCAAAGAAAGGATTTTGAGGTTAGTGAAAGGTGGAATCTTACCTCAATTGGATTTTACTGATTGGGATGTGTGTATAGATTGCATTAAAGGCAAGCAAACTAAACACACATTAAAGAACCCAGCCATAAGAAGCAGTGAACTTCTTGATCTTATACACACTGATATTTGTGGTCCTTTTGACGTTCCCTCTTGGGGCGGTGAAAAGTATTTTATCACTTTTATTGATGATTTCTCACGGTATGGTTATGTATATTTACTGCATGGAAAGTCTCAATCAGTGGATATTCCAGAAATATTCATTAATGAGGTGGAAAGGCAGCTAAATAGAAAAGTTAAAATTGTGAGGTCTGATAGAGGTGGTGAATATTATGGTAAATTTAATGAAAATGGACAATGTCCAGGTCCATTTGCAAAATTCCTTGAAAAGCGAGGCATTTGTGCACAATATACAATGTTTGGTACGCCTCAGCAGAATGGTGTAGCTGAGAGGCGTAACCGTACTCTGATTGAAATGGTTAGGAGTATGTTAAATAATTGTTCTATACCTTTATCATTGTGGGTGCATGCATTAAAGACTGCTGCATATTTGCTTAATAGGGTTCCTAGTAAAGTAGTTCCTAAGACCCCTTATGAACTGTGGACAGGAAGGAAACCTAGTTTGAGGCATCTTCATATTTGGGGTTGCCCAGCTGAAATTAGGATATATAATCCACATGAAAAGAAGCTTGATGCTAGAACAGTTAGTGAATTTTTTATTGGATATCCTGAAAAGTCAAAAGGGTACAGATTTTACTGTCCTAACCATAATACAAGAATCGTTGAGTCTGGAAATGCTCGGTTCATTGAGAATGGTCAATCTAGTGGGAGTAGTGAACAACATAAAGTGGATTTGCAAGAGATTCAGGTTGAGAATCCAATTCAGATGGATTCTCCTAATGTCTCTTCTTCTATTGTTGTTCCTTTTGTTGTATCACGGGCTAATAAAGCAATTGAACAACAAAATAACATTCCAAACCCACAAAATGATAATATAAATGATGAGCCTGAAAATAATGAACAAGTCATAAATGAGCAAGTGGTTACACAAGAAATAGCATTACGGAGGTCAGAAAGACAGAAAAGACCAGCTATTTCAAGTGATTATGTCGTATACTCTCTTGAGCATGAATGTGATTTGAGCATTGATAAGGATCCAGTCTCTTTTCAGGAAGCCATGAAATGTAGTAATTCTGAAAAGTGGTTAAATGCCATGAAAGAAGAGTTAAAGTCAATGAGTGATAACAAAGTTTGGGACTTAGTAATGTTGCCTAAAGGTTCTAAACGAGTCGGTTGTAAATGGGTCTTTAAGACTAAACAAGACTTGAAAGGCAACATTGAAAGGTTTAAGGCCAGACTTGTTGCTAAAGGTTATACTCAGAAAGATGGCATTGACTATAAAGAGACCTTTTCTCCTGTTTCTAAAAAGGACTCTTTAAGAATTATTTTGGCTTTGGTAGCTCATTATGATTTAGAGCTTCACTAAATGGATGTAAAAACCGCTTTTCTTAATGGTGAATTAGAGGAGGAAGTATATATGGACCAACCGGAAGGTTTTATGACCACAGGAAAGGAAAATTTAGTGTGTAAATTAAAGAAGTCAATATATGGACTAAAACAAGCTTCTCGTCAATGGTACCTTAATTTTAATAGTACAATTACTTCATATGGTTTTATAGAAAATATTGTTGATCGGTGTATCTATATGAAGATTAGTGGGAGCAAGTTTGTTGTTTTAGTCTTATATGTTGATGATATTCTTCTTGCTGCAAATTATATTGGCATGTTACATGATGTAAAGGAATTTCTCTCTAAGAACTTTGAAATGAAAGATATGGGTGAGGCATCTTATGTGATAGGAATAGAAATATTCCGTGACAGATCACAAGGATTGTTAGGATTGTCTCAAAGAGCTTACATTAACAAAGTATTAGAGAGATTTAGGATGGAAAAGTGCTCCGCAGGGATAGTTCCAATTCAGAAGGGAGACAAATTTAGCGAAATACAATGTCCTAAAAATGATTTGGAACGAAAAGAAATGGAGTCTTTTCCTTATACCTCAGTAGTTGGGAGCTTAATGTATGTTCAGACATGTACTCGACCGGATATCAGTTTTGCGGTCGGAATGTTAGGTCGATATCAAAGTAATCCCGGAATGGATCATTGGAGAGCTGCAAAGAAAGTACTTAGATATCTACAAGGCACTAAGAATCACATACTCACATACTGGAAATCCAACCATCTAGAAGTGGTAGGATATTCAGATTCAGACTATGCCGGTTGTGTAGATTCGAGAAAGTCCACATTTGGCTATATGTTTCTCTTGGCTGGAGGAGCAATTTCATGGAAAAGTGGAAAGCAGTCTGTAATTGCTACTTCCACTATGGAAGCCGAATTTGTGGCATGCTTTGAGGCCACTGTTCAAGCATTATGGTTGCGGAACTTTGTCTCAGGTCTAAGTATTGTCGACAGTATAACTAGACCGTTGAGAATTTATTGTGATAATTCTACAGCTGTCTTCTTCTCTAAGAATGATAGGTATTCTAAAGGTGCTAAACATATGGATTTAAAATACCTATCTGTGAAAGAAGAAATGCAAAATCTCAAAGTGTCAATTGAGCATATTGGTACTGACTTGATGATAGCGGATCCGTTAACTAAAGGCTTACCGCCCAAAACCTTTATTGGCCATGTAGAGAGGATGGGCATTATAGATAAGTCCTTGTTAGTATGATATTCATATGTACATATGGTTACTTTGTTCATTATGTTATGACACTTAAGAATTCAATTAAAGATGGATATTGCTTTATTTAATTGTTGTCCACATTATAGTTGTATACATTTATTGTTTGAGTGTGATAACAATGATGTTGAAAGCAACAATGTATTGTTTGTTGTATTTTCTCAATTAAAGTATCTTTGTGAATTGAGGTGGTTTGTGATATATGGAAGGGATCATGTCGACTTAATGACTTTGTGACCGCCATGATTCAATCATTTTAATTCCAAATAAAAGTTAATGGATATTCAAGTATGCGCATGGGCCAAGTGGGAGATTGTTAGATTATTTTAATAATCCATAATGTGTCCCATGTAATTACTTGACGAAATTTAATTAAAGACGACCGATTCTAATTAAAGTTGGCCCGAGATAATGGTTATTGAGTCTAAAGGTTAAGAACCGGTTTGGGTTTAAATACCCTTCCCTCTAATTATTAAATAAAAATAATAAAGAAATAGAATTAATAGGATAACTGTTTAAAGGTACGTACGGTTATTTTTATTTTCTAAGAGAACAAATTCTCTGACCATTGAGAGAAAACATAAGGAAACAGATTAGAGGGAAGAAAACTATTGAATGCAGAACGCAGTTTTCTACGGAACAGGAAAAGCCATGGATCAAGGTACTCTTCCGATTTATTTACTTTTATCAAATATTGACTAGAACTAAAGATCCATTATAGTATTTATGCTTACATTTTATTCTTTCAATTTCTATATTTACTTTGTTGTTTGCATTAAACTAACTCATGTAAGTATTTTTGTAGTCTTATTTCCAAATGAGTGGTATCAGAGCCAAATTTATTTATTTAATATTTATTTTGGCTTAATTGATGGCGCCAACAAAATTTGCAATTGAAAAGTATGATCACATTAACTTTGTCATTTAGCAAGTTAAGACGAAGGCAATGTTGGTAAAGAATAGATTGCATAAAATATTATTAGACAAATATAAATTGTCTGAAAAATTATAACTGAAGAGCAAAAACAAGATTTGAAGGAGAACACAGTAGCTATTATTCAATTATGTTTGTCAAATGAGATTTGGTATGAAGTCATTTATGAAAAAGCTGTCAAAGACTTATAAGAAAATTTAGATTTTTGTATTGAAAAAAAATCTCATCAGCAAATTAGTTATGAAACATCACATGCATATGCTTAATATGCCAGAAGGTATATCTTTGAAATCTCATATTGATAAATTTAATTCTATTCTCATGGATTTAGAAAATATAGATATTAAATATGAAGAGGAATACAAATTAGTTATGTTAGTAAGGTCATTACATACATATTTTAGAAATATTAGAGAAATTTTAATTCATAGTAGAAAAACTTTAACCATTGAGAAGGTTGGAGAAGCTTTGTTTGCTAAAGACTTTGCTGATGAAAAGTTTTGTAGTGATAAAAATAATACAACAAAAAAAT
Source organism: Garcia nutans (assembly GCA_947685225.1). Lineage (NCBI taxonomy): Eukaryota > Viridiplantae > Streptophyta > Magnoliopsida > Malpighiales > Euphorbiaceae > Garcia > Garcia nutans. The sequence goes on from CANTUV010000076.1 coordinate 2,215,478, forward strand.
TAGTTGTTAGAGATAGAAATAAATACAAATAATTTATCTTAGAATTATTGTAAAATAAAAAGACATTAAAGAAAATTGTCTTAAGTTACAAAATAAAAATAAAGAAAAAACTCAAGAAAATAATTTTGCTGAAGACGGTGTTGCATAAAATAAATTTTATAGTGATATCTATATTATGATTGAAGAAGGTGCCAAAATCAATGGATGATGATTTTTGGATTCTAGTTGCTGATTTTATATATGTGTCAATAGAAATTGGCTTTCTTTTTACAAATCAACTAATAGTGGAGCTATTTTAAATGGTAATAATATCCATGTAAAATTACTAATATTAATACTGTAAAAATTATAATATATGATAGCATAGTGAGAACCCGTATTTAGGTTCGACATGTTACTGATATGAAAAAGAATTATATTTTATTGTCTGTTTTGGATAATATTGATTGTATATTTGTCAGTGGATATAGAATTTTAAAAATTTTAAAAGGTGCCTGCATTTTAATGAGGTTAAACAAATTAGCATATTGTATATATTACAAGGCTCTACTATTGTAAATTTAGCTATATATTCATCTTTCATGAGAAGTTTGAATTCTGATAATTTTATGATTAAATCTTTGTTATTAAGTAAGTTTAAACCTTATTTAGGTTTGATTGGTACTTATAAAATTAAGTTGCTAGCTTGTTTGGAGAAGATTAAGCAAAATTTTATTTTTGGTAAAAGATAATTAGAAGTAATTGTGGAGAATTATTAGGTTGATTTTTAATTATTCAGAAGTTATATTATTCTCAATTACTCTTATCTTGGTAGTTGGATTTTTATATTAAAAATTAATTTTTGATTGAAAGTTGATCTTTCTAATTTATTTTTATTTAAAAAGATTTATTAGATAAGACTTTCATTTCTTTTTTTATCAAGTAATAAGATTTGCTCTTCTTTCATCTTGGCAGGGTAATATTCAAATGCAAGGTCGTGCATTGTAATAGGCACAAACATGTATATTTATTTTCCTTGAGTTTTCAGCCCATTCAGCCATCTTTTTGTTTTGCATCTTTTTGCCTCTATCTTTCACCAATTTTCAGCCAAAATAAACTCATATTTCCAACCTTTAAGGTCATACTTTGAAATAACAATTATTTTAACTTTCACAAATAAATTGATCAAATTTAATTAATAAAAATACCAAAATGCAACTAGAAAACCTTGGAATTATATGCAAATATAGCTTTATCAAACTCATCCAAAATTAAAAATGATTATCCTCTAGCAATAAGAACAATTTTCTTTCAAAACAGGTTTTAATCAAATGCTCAACATTCTCAGGAATTAATACACAAATTCAAAATTTTAGAATTTAATTCTAAATTAAGTTTTGAAAGTGTATTTACTTCAATCTTCCATCCTCAATTCAAAATCTTAGCAAATTATAATTAATTATTGCACTTCAGATTGACACATATCTCTCACATTCATTCAAGATTTTAGTTGAGTTTAAGAAACTCAGTCTATCATATATGCATATTTAATCAAATTTTTTTCACTCATAGACATCACTAACTTTAAAAAAATAGATAGGTCTTTAACAGACTTGCAATGAGGTCTTATAAGGTTGAGGCTAAAGTGGTGTTAATTTACTTTTTACACAGGTTCGAAATCTGAAACCCTCTAACTGCAAATTTTCCGTTGCACCATCTTTTCATTTCTTGGAGAGCTTCTTCTTTCCCTTGACTTGTAATTCTTCTCCTTTTGCTTTCTCCACAAATTTTGTGGTGGGGTTTCTTTATTTTCTTTAGATTTTGTATTTTTGTGTTTTTTCTCAATTTTTCCCAGATTTGTCTTTAGGAGGGTTTCATATGGGCTTTTAACAATTTATTGCTTATCACTCTCCTTTCTTTAATTATTCCTTTGAATCATAAAGGAGATCAGTCATCCGAATCAGCCGTATGCAAATAATATAAAGAAATATCTCTATTCTTTTCGTTATTCTCATATATATTTAACTTTCCAAACCTAGAAAAAGCAAAAAGGAGGTTAGAAATTCCTTATTGAATTAAGAGTACGCTACCCTCACTATCTTTTCCCGATCCAAAATCGGATGATGACTCTATTCTCATGGATTTTAGCCTGTTGAATTTTTAATGTCAAAAATCTAATAGCACTGAGGTTGCAAAACCAGCAGGAGTGCGGCCGAATCAGGCACCCACAACTAGCCTCCCTCATCATCATTTTCCATGAATAAAGTAGTGCATTGCAAATCCATTTGACAGTGCAGAAATAACACTTGCCAATAAAAAAGACAAACCAACTTGTAAGAGGACAGGACTCTATATAACATACTTTTACAATATCCTGCCTCTAAATTAAATACTGTTATTATTAATTTCTATTCAATTACTAATTCTGATTGATATAAAATTTTTAATTTTAACATGTTCTATTAAACTATAAAAGTTTGTTGTAGTATTTGTGGAATGACGCAGACTTTATATTATAAAAAAATGAAAATATTTTCAATATATGATTATGTCTGCATGATAAACATTTACAGGTGCATATTCATATATTTATTTATTTCCAATTGAAAAGTAAGAATATCATATCTATAGCATTAATGTTAGCGGCAAATTAGAGAATTGCACGGTATATACTATATAAGATAGTGATCAGAGTTTGTAGTATAATAATTAAAAGAGTTTGTATTCAAAGGAATTGAATCCATGGCTGACCGGGCATTGCAATCTCCAGCAGCCTCCATTCATATTAACTCCATTTACATATCAATAATACTCACTATTGTCACTTTCTTTGAATATTTATTTTCAATATTTAGAATCAATGAACTTCGCCGACCATCCTCTAACTCATTTATGACTTCCATTTTCTTTTACATCATCTGTCTATGGGTAGTAATTAATGTAAGAGTAGTCTACTATTTTATTTTAGTTTTATGACAATGCCAAAGAATACACCAAACACGATCTAATATTTCCAACAACAAATTATGCTTTTTTCTTATTATATATATTTTTCGTGCCAAATAAATAAACTTACTTCTTATTTCACAAATATTAAAAAATTTATTTATTTTTATTAGAAATATAATTTGTATATATTTTTTCTATTATATCATTACTTCTGCATGAAATATATTTAATCAGTAACATTATATAAGGGTATTATAGATATTTAATATGCCAAATAATTTATTAAAATAATAACTAATGGGCTATAATTTAAAACGAATAAAAAAAAAGGAAAATTATCTATTTAGGACAGAAAGAGTATTATTTATTTCTCTTTTACTCTCTATATTATGAATTAATAAATACTTTTTATTATAAAATTTAAGAAAATTAATTATTTCAATTAAAAATATAAATTTACTTATATTTTTACTATTATATATAGTATGAGATATACTTAATATTTTTAATAAATAATATTAAATATGAATATCATAAAATTTTAATATATTGATTAATTTATAAAAATAATAAGTGAATTATAATTTAAAATAACAAATAAAATGTATTTATTAATTTGAGATAAATAATTTTTTAAAATTATGACTAGAATAATAAAACGTTTTCTGCTAGTTCATAGACTTATATATTTTGCTAAATGTAGTTTGGTTTTACGTCTCTTTAAAATTTTGGATGTACTTTTTTAGTTTAATCATTTTGTATTTTATAACTCAGAGATTACACGTTAATTCGGAGGGTGAAGTGAGACGGATATGCAATTGCACATGAGTTTGAGTAATTAGTCAAAATTCCAACAAACAAATCATTCACAGAGCTTTTTGTTCATTAATTATAATTCTACATGTCATGGCTGACCAGGCAACTCCCAATCCCATGCAACTTAATTAATCACTTCCTTTTTTTCTTTTTTTTCTTTTTTTTGAGCGATACGTCCCTTTGTGCTTTAGCCAACTCTCTATCAATCATAATTTTATCACAACTAGCCAATTTGAAATACAATACTTCCTTCTCCACATATAATAATTTATATTTCTTTTTAAATTATTTTTTATATTTTTCATTATATATTTTAATATACTTACAATTGATGACATTGAAAAAATTATATTTTTTATGATCATATAAATATTAGTTCTCGAAATATATCCATCAAACTTGGCTTCTACCCTAAACTCTTTCATAAGGGTGTGCACCATTCATTTTAACCGAAAAATTGGATATCTATTAAAATATATATTTAGTAACCATGATTATTTACTTCATTCATTTCGTAATTGTATGTCGATAATGTTTTGAAAATTAGAAAATTAGTACTTGGCATTTCAAGATTACATAACAAGCAGAGCTGTGAAAATTTGCACTTAGCATTTCAAGATTATATACAATCTAATAATAAAAGTGTGCATTTCATGATTAATGGTTTCAGATTCGAATCATCTTTCTTAATACTAAAAAAATTATACGGATAAAATACAATTATGGCAGCCATAGTTGTTATACCTGTTCCCTAATTTAATAGATTATATGGCATTATTAGTTTTGAAAAACCAAACAAGTTTTTTAGTTAATATATCATTTTTTTAAAAAACTGAAAATTAAAAATAATTTATTATTTAATTATAAAAATTCTACAAATAAAAATAAAATTTCTTACTTTCCTGCTTTATGACTACACTGTAAATATATTATTATACTTTTAAATATTCCCTGGAATCCACGAATTATATGTTAATATTTATTCATACCCAAAAAAAAAACTCAATTAAAAAAATAATTACATAAAGTTCAAGCCCTACCTATAAGTTAAGTCCTAATTAATTAAAAAGGAATCAGAATAATACAAAATAAATTACTCCAATAAGTATTAATATAATAATAATACAATGAGCCTATTTTAAAAATAAACATTAAAATTGAATTGATATATATTAATATAAATTTTTATTCTCAATACAAAAAACATACAATAAATAAAAGTAAAGAAGAAAGTCATTCTAATTAATAGTATTTCAAAATTCTCATATTTTTCTTAGTTAATTTATTTTTTAAATTTATTTATTTAGTTTATCTAAATCTTTTTAGCATTAATCCTTAGGAAAACTATTAAAAAAATTTAAAAGTATTACACTGAACTACATGATGAATCCATTTAAGTGTTCGGAATTTCAATCTGCTATTTTATTATTTTTTTTTTTGAGATAACTTAAATTTTAAGTATTGAATGATGTAAGTGCTAAAATTTGCATTGTTTAATTGTTTAAAGGTCTTATATATATATATATATACACCAGAATTGGTTTCCTCTTCTTCTTTTATAAATAAAGGTGAACATCCTATAGATAAAGTCTTTTCTCCACTCTTTAGTCTAGTTCTTATTTAAGTATATGAATCTCTTTATTGAGCTCGGTTCACTCGATTTATTTTGCAGGCATCGAATATGAACCCGAGATCCAAGCTAAGAGGAACACAACCAATTGTCATCATATATATATGAGAGGAAAGATTAAAAAAAAATATTATACCAATGAAATAAAATATGAGAACTGAATATTAAAAGTTTGAAGACTTACTACATAAATATAATTATTATAAATTATAAATTTTGATTTATCATTTTGAGTGAATTTTTAAGATATTATTTTTTAAGATAACACATTATTTTTATATCAATTTAATTCAATTAATAATAATATAATAATAAGTACATATATGGTTTGAACAATAACCCATATTTCACATATTCTATTCTTTCCTTTCCATACTTAAAAAAAAGAAAAAAAAAGAAAAAAAGAAAAACTTTATGATTGTGACTAAAAGTATAAATTTAGTATAGAAACTTATGAATTGTATTGCATATTAAATTAAAGTGCTTTTAGAAAGATATATCTAAAGTTGAAATACGGGTAATGAAATTTGATGTAAAGCCAATACACACAACTCCAACACAAGAGGCAGTGCAGGCCAGCTTGTCGAGTGACTCTCCATTATTATTTTATCTTTTAAATGTTTTTAGTATTTTAGTTGTGATGTTAAATCGTCATTTCTGTTGTCCCTTTGCACTCTATTTGTATGTATTTGCATACATCTTTTTCTTATATTACGTATGAAAATTGTTCTCTCTTTTGTTTTGGTCTGTTGCTTGTCTAATTATATATTAGTTGGCTTTATCTTTCACTAAACTAAATATATATATATATAATATATTATTAAATTTAACCCCATTTAAACATCAAGAAAAGAAATATTAATTACAGTTATTAATTAAAAAAATACTTAATCTATCTCCAATTGATACATATTTTTTATTTTATAAAAATTTAAAAAATAATTATTTTTATTGAAATATAAATTTATATATATATACTTTAATATAATTTTATTTTATGTGAGATATATTTATTAAAAATTATTTTAAAAGAAATAGAAAATTTTATAAATCAGGAATTGATACATCCAGGAATCACGGAATTGGTTTCAACTTCCACATTCCAAATATGATTTTTAATGTCAGCCTTGCAACAAATATGATTCTTGATATGTATCTTAATTTGTATTTGTTAAATATTTTTAATAAATATTAACAAGTAATTAGTATAAGTGGTTCGACACTCTCATCTTTTAAGTAAAAGTTTAAAAGTTCGATTTTTATGAATAGAGTTATCATTTATTGAGAGTATTTTATCTCATGCGAATAAGATTAGTCATGACCTAGTGAACTCAAAGAAATCTATATTTGTAAAAAAAAATATTTTTAATTAATAATATTAAATATTTATATAATAAATTTAACATAATATTTATTAATTTATTAAAATGATAAATAAATTATAATTGAAAAATATGTTCATCAATTTAAAATAGATGAAACACTTTGTTAAATAATTAATACAATTCGAGAAAAAAAAAAAGGGGCAAGTGATTTAATAAGATGTAAAGCAGTTGTTTTTCTATTTTACATGAGACATGTTGTTCAAAAATATATAAATTTTTTTGTCGATTAAAATGCGGAGTACATTTTACATGTCATACAAATAAGGTCATTTTTTATTAATTAAAAATAAAATTAATAAGCTAAATGTAACTTTTTGCTTTATACTCATTTTATTTTATTTGTTGATAAGCTAAAAGAATTAATTGAACAGGGTTAAAAAAATATATTAATTAAACGATTTTTTAAATGTAATGGTCGGCGTACTGTCCAAATACCAGAAGCTTGTGAGCTGTGAAACTAGCGGCAAATTTGTGGAAGACAAAATTGGATATGATAATGTCACGCCATTCCAGAGAATACGTAGCTCACAGCCTAATCAATTGTCGGTTTATGTTTGAAATTTTTAAAAGTCCATCTTGCATTAGTCAATGATAACCATTTGACAATGCTGTACTTTGATCACACCTCGCGTTTTTATTGTTTGTAGAAAACCCAAGCATCTAAACGTTGAATATTCATTAAAGAGTCTTGGTTGAAAATATGTTATATATATATATACATATTTTATCTTTAGGTTTAGTGATAAAAAAAAATTGCATATTTTGGAATTATTACTTCACTTTGATCAAAATTTGCATCAAGTTGGGAGTGCAATACGCTTTTTAAGCTGAATTGTGCAAAATTTAATCGACTTGACCGTAATTTGATTAAACGTATAAATTTATATTTATTGTAATTGGTGGATTTCAGTTTATATATTTATTAATGAAATTAATTTAATCAGATAAAATTAACCGAAATGATTAATAATAATTGATTTTTAAAAAATAAAATTTTTTAATTAGTTAATAATAATATGGTTGATTAACCCTTAAAATTAAAATACTCAACTAATGCATATCCCTGGGATTTTCCATGGGTTAACTTGTGCTTGGCAGAAACTAACAAGAGTAACTTGGAGTTAGTCCCTATTTGGATAATCAAAGTGTTGTAGCTATTCTACTGGGCAATTCACAGTAATTTTACCATACATAATTACAACTTATATTAAAGTTAAAAATTGAAAATGTATGGTATAAATAGAGATGGAAACGGTTAATATACCTACTAAAATTGTCTTATCTGAATTCTAATCTATTTAATTTTTAAATTATCTAAATCCATTTAAACTCAATTATAGTTATACTCACATTCGTTATAAACTCGTTTAATACTATCCGAATACGTTTAAATATAAAAATTTAAAAATATTATAAAATTTAAAATATAAATTATAATTTTTTAATTAAATAATTATAAATAAAAATTTAATATTAATATAATTTTATTAAAAATAATTTCATACCACATAATTTTATAATTAAAATAAAATATAATTAATATATAATTAAAATTTTAATAAAATATAATTAATATATAATTGAATTCAGATAACGAGTATTTAAAAGCCTAAATTTGAACCCATCACGGATAATAAAAATATTATCCGTATCCGTTCAAATCAATTTATAAACTATTCATATTTTATATAAACGGATTAGAATATGTCGGATATTCAAAAATACTTGACCCATGGTAGAAATGAAGTAATTTAAATAATATTAAAAGAAATATGAAGTATATTAGTTGGCTTCTAATAATTAAGGTCAATAATAGTTAATACTTAGTTGGTATCCACACATTACGTGATTATAAAATTATTTAAAATTATTGTGTTATTCTAAAGTTTTTATCTATTTATTGTTAATATTATCTAAAATAAAATGATAAAATAATAAAATTTTATGTGTATGTGTTTGTGCGGGTATATATATATATATATATATGCGTGTGTGTGTGTATATTGTAATATCATAAAATACGGAAAAGCTTATTAGCACTTGTAATAAGATAATTGTTTTCTCTTTTTCTTTTTATGTGTATTAGCACATATACATAAGTACGTTTTTATTCATAATATAAAAATAAATCATGTGATTAATTTTATGTAAATTAATTATTTAGGTAGTAATGTAAATTAATCTTTGAAAAAAATTATTGCAAAAGCCAACTATTAGACTTATCTTATAATCAAATATGTTATAATTGATTCAACATTATTAAATTTATAAATAAATTAATTGAACTTTAACTAAAGTTTTCTTCAATTAACGTAATTTTTTTTATCATTCAATTGATTTAAATATCTCTAATTTAAAGAGATGTAAAAAAATTATACATTCCTTCTATTCTCCTGGATTTATAAAATATATGTACATGATTGACATTTAGATACAAATTTCTCCCCATATTTCATGAAAAAAATATTTTTATTTTTATTTTATCATTTGAAACGCTTAATTAGAAAAATTAATCGATATAAAATAGTTTTCAATGAAAGGATAATCATTTTTTTAATTTTCGCATGTGAAATAAAAGAATTTAAAATACATATATTAATCTAAATTATCTAATAATAGTAGTCTCATCACTATAATTTATCATATTTATTATTTTCTAAAATTTAATAATAATTAAAAAAGTAATAAATCTGAATATATCATATTCTTAAAAGTTAAAATCTTTAATATTTTATAATTAATTTTCAACACTGTAGTAGCGCTGCATGTATTCAATCATCCAAATTAACAACATAAAACTAATGTGATTGAGCAACAGTTTTCATCTTTCCATTCAATTAAAAATACAAATGTATTATATTAAATTTATCTCCTAATTTATTTTGTTCTAATGTCCTGCAATTCTTTTTTTTTCGAAATCATGTCCTGCAATTCTATTTGTGAAGTTATTTATGAATTTTTTACCGAAAAACTATTAAAGTTAGAATCCTTAATCTTTTCATTATAAAATAAATATTCGAAAACTCAACTATTAAATAAAAAATTTCTATTTTTTAGAAAATATGTATAATATTCAAACGACTTCTACTTTTATGATATATTAAATTCACTAAAATGTATTGTTAGGATATTATTATGCTAATAGTTACCTGGTAGAGTACATATTCAAATCCTATTATTGCCTCTCTCTTTTTTTAAGTACATTATATATTACTTAAAATTTACTCATTTTTTATGCTCTAATGCAATATATGACCAACTATTGCAATTTAAACATAAATAATTTTAAAATTAGAAATTAAAAAGTAACTATTAAAAAAGGATATTTTTAAAAATATTTTCAATTTTCAATTTATTTATTTGTTTTTTGTTGTTGCCAAAAGCCCTTTCCCTTGGGCAGCAATATTTTTGAATTAAGCATTGGGTTACACAAGTAGCCCGTTCAATTTCACTGCTTGAGACTGTCACCATATGGTTATAGAGGACTGGGTAGGATTTGGGCCTAGAATGTCCCAGCCCATAAAGCTCAACTTTTTATTATTTATTTATTTTTTAATATTGAGAGAAGGAGAATTCAAATCTAAAATTTTCAACATTGCTAAGTAATCACACATTGTCACATACATTTTGGAAATTAAACCTGTTCTCTCCACTCACTTCCATCCAATTCAATTTCAGAAAAATTTCCTTTGAAGTGAACTTTGGTTCAACACAGACGGATGCTGCATCCATGTTCGAATCTTACCTGCGCTACTGTATATTAAAATTTTTGTTTGGTGTTATAATTGTAGTTATGGCCAATTGAAGAGTAAGAACTCAGTAGAAAGATACCTAACTAAACTTTACTAACAATTAGTAAAATATTTTATTTATGAGAGTAAGAAAAAATATTTCACTGGAAAAGATGATTGAGAGGTTCATATATCAAAAGGCAATCATACTTTTACTTTAGGATATAATAAAACAAGAAAGAGATGTTATAAGAGTAGTTTAGGTATTATTTAAATTTTTCCTTTAAGGTTGAGTTACAATTAAATAAATTAATATTTTTTTCAATATTAAAAAATATGTGGATGTCTTCTTAATTGGATTAATTTTATCTTATTAAGATTATGATTAATCTTGTCATATTCATATAAGGATTAACTTTATAATAGTTGTAATATTTTGTTCTTATTTAAAGTCTACTTATACCATTATATATAATCATTATAGGTGGTGTATATATAACAATTTATAATAAAGAAATTTCTCATATTTCTCTTTCTTTATCTATTTTTTTATATTTATAACACGTTATCAGCACGATAGTCTCTAAAAGTTATAATAGTAAAGAGATAGAGTTTTAGTATTAGAAAATTTTTATATCTCTCAAATCAAGTTATATTTCTGCATTTATGTTTATGATTTGACGATTGATCTTAACTAGATTATAATCTAGAGTTCTAAAGATTTTGGCTAATCGAGTTATCGATTTTTTTATTATGAATTTGGTTTATTGATAATGAATTAAGAAATAAAATATATATATATATATATATATACATTGATAGTATATAGATATACACATTCGATTTGCTACATTTAAGTACTCATTGGTTTTGGTAATTTGTTTTTTAGTGCATCTTGTTTCGGCCATCACAAAACCTATTTAACATGCAATATTTTTATAGTATATGATATGTTTTGTGATTTTTGGACATTGATGTGATGTTTGTGTTTAAAGATTTTCTTCGAAGCATTTATTTATATCTGCTACATAATATAATGAGGATGATTAAGATTTTATTTAACTAGAATATTGATTTTTTCTTATTGTTTCTTGAATTAAGGAATTAAAAAAAAAATCTAGTACGACCATGGAGTTTTTGCTAAGTTGGTTGCAATGGTTAATGGTTTTGTGATGATTAAACAACAAGAATGCAATTTCATATAAAGAATAAGTTTTTTTTTTAAAATAAATAAAGGTCCAGTGATTAACCATGCAGCACTTCCTTAGTTAATTTTTTTTGCCACATGAATCAAGCAACATATAAATATGTGTTATGATTTTTATTTAAATTTGATATATTTATAATATTAAAATTTGAATTCATTACCTTCGATATTTTTTCAAAAATTATCTATTATGGGGTATTTAATAATGAGATTTACTTTGATATTGTGGATTTTAAATATATTATGAAAAGAAAATTAAGTATCCTTGGAAAATCGCTCAAAAGTAATTATTTTTTTAATTAAATATGAGAAATTAAATACTGATTATTTTATTATTAAGCATTTATCACAATCAATTTGGTGAATATTAAACTTTTCATGCTGAAGTGTGCTTCTGCAGTACAATATTGATAGCATAGATTCACAAAATATTTTGAACTAATTTCTTATTTATCTGTAGCTAAATAAAACTTTTTAACTTTTGATAAAAATTCATCAAACTCGTCCAACTAATTTAACATTATTCTCTGAAGTGAATATGCTATATTTTAAGACCATAGACGAGGTCTTGATAAAAAGAGGTCTGATGAAAATTTTTTCTATCAATTTTGAAATTAAAAGTGCTAGAAAGATATATATTGACACAACTCTCATAATTATTGATAATAAAAAAATATTTATTATAGTTAACATTAGCAGAAATTAATGTTAATATGATATCTGGCTCTGCAAATATGGTTGAAGGCTCTAGAAGAGTTCATCTTATATTCTGAATTTGAATATCCTGAATTTGAGCAAAATAATATTTTATTGATGTATTATATTCAAGTAGATCCCGAAAAATCTACTAAATTTTAAATAATATGTCGCAATTGATATCTTCTTGAAATAAAGTGAGAGAGATATTAAATTTTTATATGTTAATTCTACAAATTTGAACTAGAAGTTTATATTTAAGAAATTTTAAATTTTTTAATTAGATTATACTTTATAAAAAATAAAGACAGTTGGGTTACACTATATACACCAGAAATGGATAGATTCCAAAATTTTTATATTTTAGCATGATTATTTTGGTAATCAAGGTTTAAATATGAAGTGATGTATTATTGAGAATACAAATAGGCACCTAATGAAAAATCAAAATTTTTTTTGTCTAATGATTATTTTTATACTTCTTGTGCTCAAGATAAATTGATTGTGAAACCTTTACCATCTAAATTACATTCAAAGTCTCCTGAATTTTTATAAAAATATCCGAGGATATTTGTGACCCTATTCATCAATCTTGTGGACTATTTAAATGATTTATAGTTTTAATTGACGTTTCAATTCGATGGTCACATGTTTATCTGTTGTCAACCCGTAATATTGCTTTTGCTAAATTCCTTGCTTAAGTTATAAATGTTAAGGTCAATATTTATTGATTATCTAGATAATGCATATGAGTTCACTTGAAAAGTATTTTATGATTATATTACCACTGAATATTTAATTGCATATGTTCATGCTCAAAAATTTCTATATCCGCTTGAATATATGTTTGGATAAATATTATAGTTTATATTGCATTCTTAATTTGTATTTGACTGTCTACACATTATAAATTTTTTATTTTACAACTTGTGTTTATATGACATTAAAATTGTAATATTAAAATTTTTTTATTTGAAGTATATATGTTTTTATTGCATCTCCTCGAAGAACTAAAATGGATTATCAACATTATGTTGATATCTATGTAGGTTTTAATTATTTATATTAGATATTTGAGACCTTTAACAATAAATTTTCTAAAGTAAGATTTTTAGTGAGTTGATTTTTTCACAATTAGGAAAAAATAAAAGTAAAGGTCCAAAAGCACAAGAGATTAGTTGAAATACACCAATTTTATCTAATATTGATATATGTACAAATCAATGTGGACTGAAAGTTTAAAAACTAATTCGTTTGCAGGATTTTGCAAATCAGTTACCAGATATCTTTACAGATACTCAGAAGGTGTCTAGCTGCTAATACTCATGCTCAATTGATTGTCCCTATAGAATATCCTATTAATATAGCAGCCAATGAATTTAATATTTACATGAAGTGTGGTAGACTACTTAGTTTAAAATATTTAAAAAAGGGAAAATGAATAATTTCAAAATGATATTCCTAAAGAGGTTAAAAGCAACATAAATCAACAACCCATATTTCTAGAGAAGTAACCCCATAAGTGGTTTCAGTACCAAAAAATTATGAAATCTCATTAAAATCTAGAAATATATAGAAAAGAGATGAAATTATTATTGATAATATATTCGTATATGTTGCTGTTGAAATTATCAAAATATGCTTGAGCCTAAAATTCTTTAAAATTATCAACGTCGAAGTGATTGACCAAAATTAAAAGTAATCAGCTAGATTCATTTACTAAATATACAATATTTGAACCAGTAGTCCAGACTCCAGAAGATATCATACTCATGGGATATTATATGTAAAAGAAATAAATTAAATGAGATTATGAAAATAACAAATTTCCTCTGTTATGTAATTACTCTAAAAAAAAAGTTTGACAGCACCAGAAGGGCTCGATATACATTATAACAACTTATTTATATGGCTCGTAAGAGAAATGTGTTAAATAAAATTATGAGATATAAGGCATGGCTTGTGGTTTAAGGATTCTCACAAAAATATGGTAAAGATTATGATAAGATATATTCCCTTGTCATATATGCTATTATCTTTAGATTTTTGATATGTTTGGCAGTCTTTGAAAGGCTTGATATATATTTAATGGATGTTGTGACAGTTTACTCATATGGTTCATTAGATAATGACATATTTATGAAAATCCCTAAAGGATTCAAGATGCATGAAGCATAATGATGCCTAAAGCATATAATACCTTGACAAATATACTATATTGTGCTCTAAAGATTCTGATATGAGCTAAAGCAATATAGGTGAATATGGTGTAATCGCATATTTGAATACTTATAGAAAATGAATATGAAAATAATTCAATTTGCTCATGTGTTTTTATTTAGAAGGCAAATTTAAAATTTGTTATAGTTGCAATTTATGTTGATGATTTAAATATATTGGACACTCCATAAGAGATCTCAATTACTGTAGACTATTTAAAGAATAAATTCAAAATGAAGGATCTTGAAAGAATAAAATTTTATCTTAGATTTTAAGTTGAGGATCTATCAAATGAAATTCTTATCCATCAAACATTATATATCAAACTTGAAACAATTTTATATGGATAAATCTTATCCATTATGTACTCCAATAGTTGTTCGTTCTCTTGATGTAAAAAGAGATATTTTTTGCCCACAAAAAGATAATAAAGAGATTTTTGGTCTTGAAGTATCATATCTTAGTGTAATATGGGTAATTTTATATTTTGATAATAATACAAGATCATACATTATTTTTGCAGTTAACTTATTTGTAAAGTTTAGTTATACACAAAATAGAAGGCATTGGAATAAAGTGAAACATGTTTTACGCTATCTACGTGGTACATCTGATATAGGTTGTACCTTTACATATAATAATATTACTATGTTATAGTGATATATGAAGCATACAATTATTGATACTTCACCAAATCATTCAGAAATATTAGTCATTCATGAAGCCAGTCGTGAATGTGTATGGTTGAAAACCGTAATCAAACATATTAAAGGAGCTTGTGGATCACCAATTAGAATTCAACAAACTAATAATATTGCATGAAAATAATACAACATGTATTGCACAAATTAAGAAAAGCTACATAAAAGGTGACAAGACTAAATATATATCTCTAAAGTTCTTTTACACTCATGAACTTATGAAGAAAGAAAAAGTTGATGTTTTCAAAGTTTGTTCAAGTGATAGTCCAGTAGATTTATTCACAAAGACACTACCAACATCAGTTTTTAAAAGACATGTATACAATATTGGGATGTATTCACTTAAAATATCTTAGTTGGATGTATTTTTTAGGGAAAGTTTCCTATGAATATTGTACTATTTTCCCTTCGCTAAGTTTTTATCTCATTGGATTTTTATTAGTAAGGTTTTAATGAGGCATATTCTGTGAGCAGGAATTTTCATCCCCACTCTCATGTGGAATGGTTCTTGCGACTTCGGCAGTGTTAAGCTCAGGGCCTTAGAGAACACAGGCCTAAACCCGGAGAATATGGAGTCACCACCAGAACGGGCCGAAAAAATATAAAGGGGTGGATGACTCGATTCCTCATAAATCTCCAACCTCCTAATGAGTTTAGAAAGTTGGGTACATATGAAAAATGTGAGAATGACCTAGCACCCCCATAACACCGGGTTTAATGGAACCTGCCTCCTTTTTAAGTCTAAATATTATTAAATTTCTAACTTATTGAAATATCATCCATATTACATGTAATTATCAAAATAAATAATCATCCATCACCTTTCTTAAAATAAAGCAATCAAGATAGGCACTCATCTAAGGATGAAAATATGCATTTACAACAATTATCTAATGTCTTAAAACTAAATAAAATAGGACACCCGCCATTTAATGGAAACATGCCCTTTACATTAATTCCAAAGTTGTAAATAAATTAAACTACATAAAATAAATAAATTAAATAAATAAAGCACTCACGAGTGAAAATATATCTTTTACAAGTCTATTCAAACTTCTTTTCCAAATCAGCAATCATTTTTTCCACATCCATAGTTTCACTTTTTTCAACAGTTGATTTTTCCACAGCTTTTGGCTCTTCCTTCCTATCTTGAGAATCTTGGAAATATTGAGCCCAATCATCACCATCCATTGTTTCTTTGTCTTCAATAAAGGCCACTTTGACTATCTTAGCCTTTCCCTAATCCTTTTACTTTTTGTTACTAGCAGATACTTCAACATTGTTGTTCTCTAACAGTAAAAGTAGTTGGCTTCTCATAGTCTCAGCTAGGGCCCCCTTCAATTCTTCCATCTTAGAGTTGAGGGCATCATTTACCATCTTCAAAATTTGCTCAAGATCCATTGCTTTGGGAGTAAAATTAACTGTATTTTCACTGAACTCTGAGTCACTGACATAGGTCGGGTTGTCGTATATCTCTGAACTGTTATGCTCAAAATATGTGAGCTAGAAAGGATCAATGACCATGTAATACAATGCATGTATGCATGTATGCACAAAGTAACAAATAAACAAAGATAATTAGGACGTTCCTTCAAACCTTATAACTTCCATACACGAATGGCGAATCTTTTTTTCTAAGTATATGATTAATAAAATACCACATTGGGATATTTTGTTTTCAAAAAATTTACTCGAACAGTTTAACCAATAGTTGTATTTTCAAATATATAAGTCAATCCATTAAAATTCCCATTAATTAAGCTTTAATCCATTGAATCAACTAAAAATAGCTTTTATGCTATATTGGATTAAAATAAAATTAATAGGTTTATCATAAATAGATTTTTCATTTGGAAAAGTAACTAATGATTATGAGGTTTATCCCCAACATCTTAATATTACCCCATTAAGAAAATATAGCTCATGACGACACAAGTCGCACCTACGGTTTACATGATATAGTTTTGTTGAGAAATTAGAATTTCTATCTAAGTTAGGTTTTACATTTTTACAAATTAGGGTTTTTAAGATTTAGAATTTAGGTTTTAATTTTATAAGATATGATTAGAGTTCAATATTTAGAAAAACAGGTTATGATTTTGGAAAAAGTTTAGCTACTGGATATATTTAAACTAATGAATGTATAATGATAAATATAATTAGGTTCTAAGCTCCTGGAGATACTCTGAATGAAGAATAAATATGATTAACATTTAAACAAACATCATCAAAGCTTCTAGTGTTTGAGTTTAAATGAATTAAACTTAGAGAACTTATCTTCATTTGTTAGCTCCACCAAAATTAAACGTTGATCCAAACTCTCGCTTGCACCAATTTGGAATTCTTAGCTGAACATAATCAAGGCAGTAACTACTACCTTGTTTTATGAATTTGATAGTATTCTCCTTTGTCTTTACTGATTACTCTTCTTTGTTTTGATAATTTTGACTTCTCTTTTCTTTCTTGCCTCCTTGATTTTTATTGTTGATTTTCTCTTGATTGTTTAATCGAAAAACTGCTAGTCCCTTAATTCCATGTTAAACTTTATTATTTATAGGCAAACAAGTTAAACCCTCACGCTAATCCAAAATTTATACTGAATTAGGACTAATAAGCACACGTATTGGTCGGTCGCGAATTGGTTGGGCCTGCCGATTCGTCGTATTGGGTCTCGGTCAAATTATTATTATTATTATATTTTTATTATATTTTCATTTTTATATTTTTTTATATTTTATTATTATTATTAATAAAATAAATATTATAAATTTTCTTCTTTTTTGTATTATTATTTTGTCTTGGAATTTTAATATTGTACCCGACCATTTTAGGCTCATTAAATTATTTCAAACTGGTTTAAACCTTTAGACTTGATCTAACTCCCTTTAATTAGGGTCAGACTGGATTTGGTCTAAAATTAAGGGTCTACAATTTATCTCATGCTTGAGCGGTCTGAGACTTCGACAAAAGAGAGCGAAAAGTAATATGATTTTTGAATGGGTTCTAGATCTGAATTGGTTTGGATTCTGCACCCGAATCGAGTTTTGGACTCAAAAATAATTTTAGATTCTGGACCCTAATTGGTTTGAGTTCTGGACTCGAATTTGATTATGGACTAGAAAAAAATAATTTGTATTATGAACATGAGTTTGTTTGGGTTTTGGACCCGAATTGAGTTTTGAACTCGAGTTTATTTGGGTTATAGACCCTAATTAAGTTCCGAACTAGAAAAAATAATTTAGATTATGGACTATGTTGATTTGGAATCTAGACCCAAAACGAGTTCTGGACCCGAGATTGGTTTGGGTTCTGGACCCAAGATGAGTTCTAGACTTAAAAATAATTTAAGTTCTGGACCCGAGTTTGGTTGGGTTATGGACCCAAATTGAGTTTTGGACTAAAAAATAATTTTGGTTCTAGACCTGATATTAGATTTAATTTGGATACTTGGACCCAAAACTAGATTTGATTTGGGTACTTGAACCAGAGATTGTGTACTTGGACCTGAGACTGGATTTAATTAACTTTCCATCAGTTGAGAATTTTAGCTTTCTTCTAACTGGTTGTTCCATTTTTTAATGGATTGTGGGTCTTTACCCTCCAAAAATAGATCTTTATCTTTTGGAGATTGGGTTTTTATCTTTCAAAAATGGATCTTTATCCTTTAGAGATTGAGTCTTTACCCTTCAAAAATGGATCTTTATTCTTTGTAGATCAGGTTTTTACCCTTCAAAAATGGATCTTTATTCTTTGGAGATTGGGTCTTTACCCTTCAAAAATGGATCTTTATCCTTAGATATTTATCCTATATTGGCCTCAGCTCTTCTAGCTTGACTGATTTTTTATCTTTTACATCTTTATTCTTTTGGGATTCTTACTTTCTTCTTGTTTTGTTCTTTTTGTAAACAATTCAGCTATTTTTTAACTAGTCCTCATATCTTCTCTTTACCCCCTGCGTGGCAAAATATTAAAAGCAAGTCTGAAAATATTTTACACACGCATAAACTCAAATATTGAAAGGAGAAACTTTGCCCCCTGTGTAGGCTCAAACTAATAAATTTTTCCCATACATGCTTTGATTGATATTTGTGTATTGTCTGATTTCTTGTACAAGCATGCATCTCCATTTTTGTAAAGTGACTAGATCTTCCTCAAGCAATGGGCTTTTCATACCCCCTGATGTTATATTTGCTTTTCATTATTTGCTTCATAGAGTATTTGTTGTTCACTTTGACAAAGGTAAACAATATAAGACAACAAATACATTATAATATGCTCATGTATGTATCATATGCATGAATAATACTTACAGTTGTTTTATTGACTCATAGACTGAAGCCAAAGTAGTCTCATTGGTTCTTTCTAGATGCTCACTCGGGTCTTGCATCAGAACAACATAAGTCTTCATATCTATGAGTTTATTTCTAGAATTTTAGAAACATGAGTACTGGAGGCCCAAGCATAGTAGCAAAAGACATGAGAAATATCCGTTTCAACAAATTTGGTTGGCAACTTCTTCATGATATGACCTTGCAAGTGATCTTTCATTGGCCCTTTTCTTTCCATTATGTCCTTTGAAGTTTGACAATTAATATATTTCTCTTAACTTGAAGGATTATGCAACAAGAAAATAGTTTTTTTTTGTAAATCAAATGTTGATTTTGTCAAATCAGTATCATTGTATCTCAGGACTAGATTTTTTAAATTAACATATCTATAACATGAAAACCCTAGTTACCATACTAAATTCGAAAATCATTTCCATATGAGTAAGAACTGTTGCACTTTAGATAGACACATACACATTACTTTGCCAAAGGTCTCATTGAGTTTAAATATTGTCTATCTCACATGCACATTTATTCAAACTATCTCCACTAATAGACTCTGGCTTTCTAGAGAGATCAACAAATCATTAATAGCCTTAAAATGGAGTCTATAAGGGACACGGATTAAATGAAGGTTATTTTAGACCGGAGCTGCTATGATACCGCTGACAAACCTTCACAGTACAAACTTTATAGTGGAACCATATGTTGTTAGATATTCCATTTTCACCTTCTGGATAGCATTTCCTTCTGACTTCATA
This sequence comes from Garcia nutans, assembly GCA_947685225.1. Lineage (NCBI taxonomy): Eukaryota > Viridiplantae > Streptophyta > Magnoliopsida > Malpighiales > Euphorbiaceae > Garcia > Garcia nutans. The sequence goes on from CANTUV010000076.1 coordinate 2,235,881, forward strand.
AAAATTCAAAGCTTGAATGTCCTTCCATCTTCTTGGCAGAAATCTGGATCCAATTAGAACTATCTTGATCTTCCTTTTTCTTTCCATCCTTTTTCCTTTTGGAATATCAAGTCTAAGACTTTTAATATTGTTAACTTGGAGTTAGGTTGGATAAAACGAAAGATGATCTTTCCATTAATTCTCTGAATTTATTTGAATCTTTGACTGAACTGAACCAATTCAAGTCAATCTATCCTTGTAAACTAAGTGAAAGTCTTCTGATGCTTTAGGTAAGAAGAACTTTGTTGGCTTTCTAAACATGCCTTTTGGGTTAACTGCCCTTTTTTGGTTTTTTTTTCTTTTTTCTTTTTTTTGGGTCCTAGCTCCAAGAGAGGTATACCATTTTATGCTTCTGACTATGGATGAATGGAGTAAGATGAGTTTTTTTTTTAATAAGGAAGAACCCTTTGTTATCTTGATGTTATAGATTTGAGATATTAGGTCCAATTCAAATAAACTTCAACAGAATTTTTCTCGATCTTCTTTCTCCTTAGTAATTCAGTAATCATCAGACTTGTCATAAGTGTCATAATAGCTCAGGATAGGTTATCGGGGTTTATAAGCCAATAAAAAGCAAGCTAAAATATCATCAATGCTCAAAAGGGACTAACTAGGGATTGATGTTTTATTGGATGGATTCTAGTTGTAGGCTTATCAAACAATGCATATATCATCTCTCCCTTAAATAAGCAGAGTTTAATTTTTCCTCAAAAGAAATCAAAACATGCTTTAAGATTGACTAGAACCTAAATAAAGATAATTATGCATGAGCCCTATCTAAGTAAGCATACTGTAGACCCTTAATTTTTTACCCAGTCCGGTCTAATATATTTTAATTAGTCCAAAATAATTTTTGTATTGTCCAATATATTTTAAGTAGTCCAAAATAATTTTTGTGTTATCTTAATTAAATAATATTTGGTTTAGTATTTAGTATTTATAATTAATAAAAAATAATAATAATAAACAAATAAATAAATAAAAATCGGCGACGGAAAATCGGCGACAAAAAGGGGGAGCCTTGGGCCATTTCGCTTGCAGGAAAATCCTGTGAGCGAAATGGCCCGCAGGCAATTTAGCCTGCCCCAGCTCGCAGGCTCATGCGGTAACTTTTTCGCCAGCAAAATTTTTTCGACGTAAATCTTTTCAAAACTAAATTCAATTCGGTTTCGGTTTTCTTTTCTTAATTAATGTTAGATTTCGTGAGCAACTAAGATTAAACATAAAAATATTTTATAAATAAGGACTAAAAATAACACGGAAGGGGAGGAAAAATTTTATAGGACTTTTGGGAGAAAACTTTGAATCGATCGCACTAGGAGAAACCTTTGGCAGTGAAATCAATCGGACTTTTTGAGAAGAATAAGCAACAAAACAATCAATCCATCAAAGGCAGCCATCTTGCCTTTGACTTTGTTCATCCAAGAAGCAATTTTTTGTGTAACCTACGAACGAAGGTTTGAATTCTTAATTTCTTTTTGTTTCTTACAGTAGCTTGGTTCTTTATTTAATTCATAAGATTACACACTTAAAACTTCAATCTTTGAAGATGTAATAACTTGATCTTTGTTTTCAAAAACCTTAAGTGATTTCCTCTATTTCTAGATACTTTTAAGAACTTTAATTCGTTTCTTTGTTTTCCCAAAAAACCTTAAAATGTTCGAAAACCCTAAAATTCATCCTTCTGTTTCCCTAAAACCTCAAAAAACCTAATTTATTCCTTCTGTCCCCAAAAACCCTAAATTGTCTCTTTTGTTTTTATAAACCTTAAATCGTTTTCTCTATTTTCAAAAACCCTAAATTACTTTTTTTGTTTCTTCAAAATATCAAAACCCTAATCTACTTTCCAACTTCCCAAAACCTTAAATCGTTTTATTAATTCCCCAAAACCCTAATCTGTTTTCCAATGTTTCAAAACCTTAAAACCCTAAATTTCACTTTACAGCTTCTAAAAATCACATAAAGCTTTATAAAATTATAAATTGTTTTTTCAAATTCTAAAATTAAATACATTCTCCGAAACACTAAAAATCATAATTCCCTTAAAACCATTAAACCCTAATTTTTCTAAACCCTAATCCTTAAAACTCTAAAACCTTATAAACCTAAATATTAAAATTCAAACACAGTAAGCTTAAAAACAATAATCCAGTAACCGCAAATCATAAACCTAATGTTTTAAAGTGTTCAAACCTTAGTTTCATGATTTCACTTCTCAAACACTAATTTGGTTAATCAAAGAATTTTATCAACCTCTTAAATTATAAAACTTTAATCCATTTTAATTCCTTTAAAACTTACAGTAGCTTAAACTCATAAATTCCAAAACCCTAAACATATTAAATAAAGAATCTTAAATAGAAACAGTAGCCCTAATTTGAATCTTTATTTGCTTCATTTAATTTTATATTTGATTATGTAGTCAATTATATGCTTTAATTTATTTTCAATGCTTTGTTGATTTATTTAATTTCAATGATTGATTTATTTAATTTATCATGAATGGATGTTTATTTTATATTTTGATTGTTATCTTTGATGAATAATTTATTTATGATGAATGGTTATTTACTTTTATCGATTTATTTAGATTTTCAAATATTGTAAGGGGTATGTTTCCGCTTAGTGGGTACCTCATTAGTTAAATATCATGTAATTTAAATTGCTTTTATATTTTAGATCAATGTAAAGGAATGTTCCTACCTTTCGGTGGGTGTCCTATTTAGGCATGAATTATGTAAGGGCATATTTCCATCTTCGGATGGGTGTCCATTGATTTATCTTGCTTGGACATTATTTTGATTTTAATATAATGATGCTTTCTTTCAATTGTTGCTTATAATATGGATGATATTATTATACTTAAGAATTTTATAATATTAAGACCTGTAAAGGAGGCCGGTTCCAATGAACCGGGCGTTGTGGGGGTGCTGGGTCATTTGTCACCTCCCCCACACGTACCCAACTTTTCGAACCCATTAGGGGGTTGGAGGTTCCTTAGGAATCGAGTCATCCACCCCTTTCTTTTTTCTAGCCCATCAGGGTGGCGACTGCATTTTCTCCGGACTTAGGTCCGTGTTCTCTAAGGCCTCGAGCCTAAACAATGCCGAAGTCGCAAGAACCATTCCACCGGGAGTGGGGGCAAAAATCCCTTTTGAAGGAAATGGAATATCCACCGGGGCTAATAAAGAAAGAAAGAAGAGCCACAAGGCGGTGGTCTTTGCAATACATTACATTCCATGGAGAGTTATATCGAAGATGGCCTGATGGGGGTGCATTTGAGATGTTTAAGAAAGCCTGAAGTGGAGCGTATCATGTCAGAAATACATGCAGGAAGTTGCGGACCGCATATGAGTGGTTTGGCCTTAGTTAAGAATATTATTCTGCAAGGTTACTACTGGTTGACCATGGAGAGAGATTGTATTTAGTTTGTAAAGAAGTGCCAACAATGTCAGATATATGGTAACTTGAATCACATGCCTCCTGAAGAATTGCGTTCTATGTATTCACCCTAGCCATTTGCCACTTGGGGTATCGACAATATAGGAGAGATACATCCGACGGCCTCAAATGGTCACCGCTTCATTGTGGTAGCAGTAGATTATTTTTCAAAATGGGTCGAAGCCGAATCCTTCAACAAACTGGGTGCAAGTCAAATGACTAGATTTATTGAAAAGAACCTCATCTGCCAGTACGGGATCCCACACAGTGTGATATCAGACAATGGAATATAGTTTTAAGGAGCAGTTAATGATTTATTCTCGAAGTACCGAATCCATCATCACAAATCCTCTCCTTATAGACCAAAGGCTAATGGTGCGGTAGAAGCAACAAACAAGACAGTTAAGCAAATTCTGTCCAAGATGACCAAGACTTACAGGGATTGGTCAGAGATGCTTCCTTTTGCTTTGTGGGGATATAGAACAAGTGTGCAAACACCTAATGGAATGACACAGTTATCTTTGGTTTATGGGATGGAAGCAGTGTTGCCAATTGAAATAGAGATCAAGTTGTTGAGAGTAGTCTTGGAAGCCAAACTGCCTGAAACGGAATGGGTAGCAAGCAGATATACACAGTTAGCTTTACTAGAAGAGAGAAGGCTAAAGGCACTGTATCATCACCAATTGTATTAAAAGAAGATAGCTCGAGCCTACAATAGAAGGATTAAGATCAGAAAACTCAGAGTCAGGGATTTGGTGTTGAAGCAATGTAAACCTAATGTATCGGATACGAGAGGGAAGTTCAAGCCTAGCTAGGAAAGGCCATATGTCGTGAAACAAGTCATGAACAAAGGTGCGTTAAAGTTATCAGACATGGACGAGAACGATTTTAGTGAGCCAGTGAACATCGACAGGTTGAAGAGGCTTTATGTATAAATTTTAAAAAAAAAAGAGCTCGCTAGGTTGAAAACCTAAAAAGGGTGGCCTACGCAAAAGTTAGAGCAGTCCGCTAGTTTCGAAAACACGAAAGGGCGGGCTAAGCAACAATTAGGGCTAAAAGAGAGAAAATCGTCAATTAGAAAATCCGAAAGGGCTAGTTGGCAACAGGAGTAGTCTTGTGTATGTTGCCTTTATGTTTGGTTGTTCCCCAATTTAATAAAACAGAATTAATGTTAAAATTGTTCTATGTGCACTGTTATAAGTATTTGACCAGAAATGGATGAAATAGATAAACACAATAGCAAAAGGTGATGACAAATTTTAAATGGAAAACAAGCATCTTTTATTACTTTAATTATTTTTCATCCTAACAATACACTTTCTAAATTGACAAATGTAAAATCTATGGCAGACGATAAGTGTAACGTGCAGGCCTGCTTTGCCTCAGCCGATCCAAGTAGGCTTCAGTCAAGCAAGGCATGTCTAATTCGGGAGTAAAGTCAGAATCGCGAGGCTCAACTCCGTTTTGACGACCAAATCGGCAAGGATCATAGCATGTACCTTGATGAAGAGCATTAAGGGTAACATACATCAAGTATGTTAGCATGGTCATATGAGAAATCTTCCACCAGGGTACCAACCAACGGATATTGACTTTAGCGCGTGAGTGGATCCAGTTAACTCAGTCAGCATATGAAAAAGCAGGATGGAATAGTTTCTTAGTAGAATGATGGCATGGCAGATATCTGGTAAAATCCATAGATGGAGTATCAAGCAAACAAAGACACTCCTAAAGCCAAATCTATGAAAAAAAAGTCCGCTAAGTTGAAAACCCGCAAGAGCAGCTTAGGCAAAAATTAGGACAGCTCGCTAATTTTGAAAACCCATATGGGCGGACTGGAAAAAAATTAGAGCAATAAAAAGAAGAAAAAAGAAAACCTAAATTGAAAACCCAAAAGGGCAGTTTAGGTAATTACCTGAATCAGCAATGGACTCCCAGTCAATCTCTTTGTCAATCCTGATTTAAGCTAGTCTAACCCAACTAAAGTCTCAGCTAAGATCACAGGTACCGGCGACAAGCCTCCTTCCATTTGGTCCATAATATCCAATACTCGTGGATCAATATCGCCGTCGGAAGAAACAAGCAAGAATTGGCCGAGCAAGCAGAGACAAAGCATGCATCCCCATGCCTTAGTAGGAGCCAAATGAGAGAGACAAAAATCAATCAAGGGAGCAAGTAGAATTTTTTCGCCTCTCATCAACTGAAGAACTTCGAGTTTTGGAATTTGAAATAACATCTGCATCTTTTGTTGAGTTTTGAAAATCAATGTGGGTAACGCCATTTGTTGATTATTTGGATATCCAAAGATGGCCTCAAATTCTTCAATCAAGGGACATATTTCAAAGCTATTAATTTTAAATGTCCTAGAATCCCCATTCCAAAAGGAAGCCATGGCATGTAAGAAGGAGTTATCCAATTTAACATTTTGAAAATACTTTAAAATATCAAGTTTTGACCATGAAATTTGCTTCCAGTGAATGGCATCCATGTTCTTAAATAGAATTTTTATCTTCTTTAAATGATGTTCGGCCATGGTTGATGAATGAAAGAAAATCAAAATTGTTAAAGGGAGTTTTTTATGTTGAAATAGAAAGTATTTTGGCTTCTGTATGAAATATGGCATGACAGGTGATTTATATAGAGGAAATAAACTTTTCCAAAATTGATAAGGTAAAGGTGATGGAAAATGATGAAACCATGTTGTGTAAGGAAAGGAATTGGCGACGAATTTACTTTACCGTGTTGCATTTGGCTTTTGTGTTGGTGACTGTATAAATATTGAAATATGAAAAAGAAAGTTTAATAATTGTGATGCAGTAACGATGAAAAGTAAAAAAAAAGAAGAAAATAAGTTACAGTAAAGGCAGAAACTATGTATCATTATTTTATGCTTATTATACAATGTTTATACAAAAGATACAATATTTATACGTCACTAAGAGGGTGGTGGTAGGTCATCAAATAAAGCCTTGAAAAAGTTATCGCATGTTGGAGGAGGAGGCAAATTACTCATCTCGGGATTGCCCGAAGCGGGAGCACTAAAATTTCTATTACCTTGGAGTTTCGATCTGTCACGATCCTCATCGGAAGTAGATGAAAGGATCTCATGGTCATCAGTCTGGGGGCCTCTTGATGAAGAAGCGCCAGGATCCCTCATCCCCTGAAATTGAAAGTCTCAAAAATTATTTCGGATTGATGATATAAATTTTCAAAATGAGAAGCCTGCTGATGACTTGCAGCCAACTCTTCTTGAAGTTTCTTATTTTGATCTTTAAGCATCCGCTATAAGCCAGAAAGGAAAAGGTAAGGGCATGCATAATCATGCATACATGTAGCATAAATTATCAGAAAAACTTACCAAGTAATTCATATCAATGCCCTGCGGATGAGATGGCATCTCGGGCGAACTAGAATGAGCAAATGAAGGGGCAGTAAAAGAAGGTCCAGCCTTATGATCAAATAAGCCAACAACCTACAACAATCATCAAAAATTCATAATAAGAAAGAAGCAATTGCGATGGAAGAATGGTAAAAGTCTTACCTGAGAAGTACCAGCCCCGAGATGTGGAGCGAACTCTCCTGCATCTCCATCTCTACCCTCATTTTCTTCAGGAATTTCTCGTACGCCAACAGGAGATACATCAAAGTTCAAGAGTCTTCTTTGAATAAAATGGGCATAAAATGCACCCGGTGGATGGAGAAATGTCTCAACACCATAACCGTACCGAGCCGACCACCATACATCCTCCGGCATTGATATAATATTTAAAGTATATTCCGGGCAATGCATTGGAACCCTCCGCTGCTCTAGACCAAGAAACCACTCATAAACTCTCTCTCCGAGAAACCAGCCACTAGACACTGGCTAGCGATGACTCGGTGAGCATGTTGGAAAGATAGCTCAGCCTTCATGAAGGGAGACCAGTTTGTCCGCTCTTCTGGGTTCCACCAGGCTAAATTCACCTGCAAAATAACATAAGGTAAATAAACTTTCACATAAATTTTAGAGCATACTAACACTATTTTACCTGGTCCTATGTTAAGCAGCTCAACACGAAGCGTTGGGTATGCACTTGGTGAGAGCTGAGAACTTCCACGAGATCTGACAATCAGAAATTTAATCTCGGATATCCGATTCTCTCTCGAGAAATACCAGGTACCCTCAAAAGGTTATGTTTGTATGCCCATGCCTACAACAACAATAGAGATCAAATTCATGCAAAAAAAGAGTGAAATTGACATTGGTAGAAGAAGAGTACCTTGACAACCGCCATCAAGCTGACAAAAGATTTCTTATCTCAGCAAATTTTATCAAGACTATGGTAAAGACAGGCGAGACCAGCTTCACCCCAGCCATAAGATGGTACCGTTCTGAAATAAGAAAGGGCCCTCAACATTGACAAATGGATGGAGGATTCAGTGCTGCCTAGGATGGTCGACCCAAGCAAATATAATAAAAATCCTCGAGCATACTGTTGAGCCGTGTCTCTGCGAACCCGTCCTTCGTAGTTCATCCAATAACTACGAATTGGCTCGATCTTTATCTTAAAAGGCCATTTATATGATGGTTCCATACCATTTAATTGCTGAATTTCTTCAAATGTCAAAATATCGTTGGTAAGAGGAATCGGAACACCATTATATCGAAGGCCGGTTATAGCGGTAAAATCGACTGGACCAATTGTCATCTCTCCAATGGGCAAGTTAAAAGTGTGGGTTGTATCCAACCATCGTTCTGCAAGCGCCTGGACTACGCTCCGGTCTATCGGATACTCCTCGAATGGCAATTGTAAGATGAAGCTCTCAAAGCCGTAATCTCGGATAATCTGCCTTACCCAAGAAGGCACTACATCATACCATTATTGGGCTTTGTAGATACATCCTCCGGCCCGAACAACACAATGATCACGCTAACACAGAGCCAGGTAAGTTAATACAAGGTAAGTACATGTTATTTTATCTGCTTAAATTGATTTATTTTTTCTAAATTTTCTAAAGAATAATAATATAAATAATATAAATAAAAAATAAAGGCAAACACAATAATAATAAAAGAGCATAATATAAAAACATAAATCAAAAATCAAAAATCAAAAAATAACAAATAACAAATAACAAAAAATAATAAATAACTGAAAGACAAAAAATCAAAACAAAAAAAAAAGAAAGGGAAAATAATTACTGCGCTCTTTTGGTTTGAACTACGATGAATCGGCATCCCGGCTAGTAGGTTTATATTTCCGTCTTCATGATGCCGAATAAACTCTAATAACTCAGCATTAGAATCAGTCCCTGACCTTGAAGCATGCATTTTTTTTGAAAACTATGTGCTAAATTTGAAAGAATTTGAGAGAATTATAGAAATTATAGATTTTGCTGTGAATGAAATGAAGAAATTCGTTGGTTTATATAGAGAAACGGCAAAGAGAAAAATAAAATTCAAAAGTAAATTTACTATTTATGAATAGTAATAAATTTTACTATTGATAAATAGTAAATTTTATTATTTATGAATAATTTTACTATTTATAAATAGTAAATTACTATAGATAAATAGTAAATTACTATTTTTAATAGTAAATACTATTTATTACTATTTATAAATAGTAAATAGTGTATAACGGTGATTACATAGTAAATAAAACAGTAAATTTAATTATTCAATTTAATCATTCAAATGATTACGTGTGTATAAATATTTTTACACGCAGGAGGCAAAGGAGAAGATATGTGCATAAAAATTAGTCAAACTTTTTGAACAGTGAGTCTAGAACTCGAACCGGGTCCAGAACCCAAAACCTCAACCATCTCAAAAATTAAGTCTTATTGTTTTTCACTCTCTTTTACTAAAGTCTCAAATCATTCAAGCAGGGGACAAACTGTAGACTCTTAATTTTTGACCCAGTCTGGTCTAATATATTTTAATTTGTCCAAAATAATTTTTGTGTTGTCCAATATATTTTAAGTAGTCTAAAATAATTTTGTGTGTTATTTTAATTAAATAATATTTGGTTTAGTATTTAGTTTTTATAATTAATAAAAATAATATTAATAAACAAATAAATAAAAATAAAAATCGGCGATGAAAAATTTCGTAGCCGAAAAGGAGGACGAAATGGCCTTGGGTTTCCGCAGCAGTTTTTTTCGCCAGCGAAATTTTTTCGATTCAAATTTTTTCGAAACCAAATTCAATTCGGTTTTAGTTTTCTTTTCTTAATTAATGTTAGATTCTGTGAGCAACTAAGATTAATCATAAAAATCTTCTATAAATAAGGACTAAAAACAACACAGAATGGGAGGAAAAATTTTAGAGGACTTTTGGTAGAAAACTTTGAATCGATCGCGCACTAGGAGAAACCTTTGGCAGTGAAATCAATCTGACTTTTTGAGAAGAATAAGCAACAAAACAATCAATCCATCAAAGGCAGCCATCTTGCCTTTGACCTTGTTCATCCAAGAAGCAATTTTTGGTGTAACCTACGAAAGAAGATTTTAATTCTTCATTTCTTTTTTTTTTCTTACAGTAGCTTGGTTCTTTATTTAATTTATAAGATTACACACTCAAAATTTCAATCTTTGAAGATGTAATAACTTGATCTTTGTTTTCAGAAACCTTAAGTGATTTCCTCTATTTCTAGATACCTTTAAAAACTTTAATCCGTTTTTTTGTTTTCCCAAAAAACCTTAAAATGTTCTAAAACCCTAAAAATCATCCTTTTGTTCCCCTAAAACCTCAAAAAACCTAATTTATTCCTTTTGTCCCCAAAAACCCTAAATTGTCTCTTTTATTTTTATGAACCTTAAATTGTTTTCTCTATTTTCAAAAACTCTAAATTACTTTTTCTGTTTCTTCAAAATATCAAAACTCTAATCTACTTTCCAACTTTCCAAAACTTTAAATCGTTTTATTAATTCCCCAAAACCCTAATCTGTTTTCCAATGTTTCAAAACCTTAAAACCCTAAATTTCACTTTATAGCTTCTAAAAATCACATAAAGCTTTATAAAATTATACATTATTTTTCCAAATTCTAAAATCAAATACATTCTTCGAAACACTAAAAACCCTAATTCCTTTAAAACCATTAAACCCTAATTTTTCTAAACCCTAATCCTTAAAACTCTAAAACCTTATAAACCTAAATATTAAAATTTAAACACAGTAAGCTTAAAAACAATTATCCAGTAACTGTAAATCATAAACCTAATGTTTTAAAGTGTTCAAACCCTAGTTTCATGATTTCACTTCTCAAATACTAATTTGGTTAATCAAAAAACTTTATCAACCTCTTAAATTATAAAACTTTAATCCATTTCAATTCCTTTCAAACTTACAGTAGCTTAAACTCATAAATTTCAAAACCCTAAACATATTAAATAAAGAATCTTAAATAGAAACAGTAGCCCTAATTTGAATCTTTATTTGCTTCATTTAATTTTATATTTGATTATGTAGTCAATTATATGCTTTAATTTATTTTCAATGCTTTGTTGGTTTATTTAATTTCAATGATTAATTTATTTAATTTATCATGGATGGATGATTATTTTATATTTTGATTGATATCTTTGATGAATGATTTATTTATGATGAATGGTTATTTACTTTTATCGATTTATTTAGATTTTCAAATATTGTAAGGGGTATGTTTCCACTTGATGGGTACCTCATCAGTTAAATATCATGTAATTTAAATTGTTTATATTTTAGATCAATTTAAAGGACATGTTTCTACCTTTCGGTGGGTGTCCTATTTAGGCATGGATTATGTAACGGCATGTTTCCATCTTCGGATAGATGTCGATTTATTTATCTTGCTTAGACATTATTTTGATTTTAATATAATGATGCTTTCTTTCAATTGTTGCTTGTAATATGGATGATATTATTATACTTAAGGATTCTATAATATTAAGACCTGTAAAGGAGGCCGGTTCTAATGAACCGGGCGTTGTGAGGGTGCTGGGCCATTTCTCACCTTCCCCACACGTACCCAGCTTTCCGAACCCATTAGGGGGTTGGGAATTTCTTAGGAATCGAGTCATCCACCCCTTTCTTTTTCCCGGCCCGTCCGGGTGGCGACTCCATTTTCTCCGGACTTAGGTTCGTGATCTCTAAGGCCCCGAGCCTAAACAGTGCCGAAGTCGCAAGAATCATTCCACCGAGAGTGGGGGCAAAAATTTCCACTCACACATACACAACTCAATGCTATAGAATAATTTCTTACCTAGTAAAGTCATTCGAATCATGATGCATAGATACACTAATTCATGAATATCAAGCTAGACTCGTCATTGGTTGAACATTAAAATGAACAAAGACCTTCAAACATTGAATGAAAGTGATTTGTTCAAACAATCTTAATTTAAAAAATATAATTGTTCAAGAAAATATTAAAGATAGAAAATAAAACAAATAACCAAATAAGATAAAAGAAGTTTGTTGAGTTAGAGTCGAAAAATGCTTCATTTACTTGGACATAACAGGGGCAAGAGCTAAAACTAGCAATCCCTTCCTCAACAGTTTCTCCATCTATATCTTGAAAAAATGATAAGATAAAACTTTTCATAAATCCTCCCTCTATCATGAAAGTTGTTGACGGCTACACTCTTCCAAGTTTAGGCAAATGATTGCTTTTGGTATTGGGCTTATTAGGTTTAGGCAACTTTCCACTGTCAATCAAATTTTGGATCTCATATTTTAGTCGCAGGCATTTGTCTGTCTCTTGTCCTTATGTCTGATGAAATTAGCAAAAGGCTTTAGTATCAAATTTTGGCGGCAAAGGTTGAGGGGCCAATGGTTGTAATAGCCCTTACTTTTGCAACTTATTGAAAACCCAAGATAAAAGTTTTCCCAATTTTAAAAATTGTCATCTATTTTCTTGACCAGTTGTATTAACATCAACTTTCTTATGTGTATTTTTATTGCCATATTAATAATGCCGTTTTGCAGAAAAATGGTTCTCTCTTTTCCACTCTTCTATTTGTAAACCAGCTTGAAGAAGATCTTTGAAATCTCTTATAAGAGTGTGAGACATCCATTCACGAAAATTAGGTAGAACCCCTCTCACAATCATCCTAATCTGGTCTGACTCATCTAGCCTTTTCTTAAGCAGTGCAACCTTGTTCCTCCATCTCTTCACATAGTCAACAAAATTCTTATTTTACTTTTGTCTAATAGTTTCCACCTCCATCAAGGTCACTTCTAGTTCGATATTGTACCCATTTTGTTGAATGAAGGCCTTGTACAATATATCCCAATCTTTTTGGGTACTTTCTTCCAAAGAATTAAACCAATTTTACACAATATGGTACAAAAAAGCATAAAATATCTTAGAATTTAGGCTTTAGTAGCTCGAGCGTACTATATGGTAGTGATGTACTACTTAACATGCAATTATGAATTTTCTGTACCATTGTACTTAGTGAAAGAAGACATTTTGAACTTGTAAGGGACTTTCTCATCTTGTTCAAACAACTTGTCCACCTCTGATAGCTCTTCAGCCTTCAGCTTCATTTTGAACTTCTTTTCCAATTCAGCAATCATTTCTCCATATCCACAATTTCAATTTTTTCAGCTGTTGATTTTTCCACAGCTTTTGGCTCTTTCTTCCTATCATGAGAATCTTGGAAATATTGAGCCCAATTATCATCATCCATTGCTTCTTGGTCTTCATCATAGGCCACTTCGACTATCTTAGCTTTTTCCTTATAATTTTGCTTTTTGTTACTAACAGATGCTTCAACATTGTTGTCCTTTAACAGTGAAAGTAGTTGGCTTCTCACAGTGTCAGCTAAGGCCCCCTTCAATTCTTCCATCTTGGAGTTGAGGACATCATTTACCATCTTCTGAATTTGTTCAAAATCAATTGCTTTGGGAGTGAAATTAATCGTATCTTCACTGAACTCTGAATTGCTGACGTAGGTCAGGTTATCATATGTCTCTGAACTGTTATACTCCAAGTATGTGAGCTAGAAATGATCAATGACCATGTAATGCAATGCATGTATGCACAAGTAACAAATAAACAAAGATAATTAGGACGTTCATTTCAATCTTATAACTTCCATACACGAATGACAAATCTCTTTGCATAGGTTTATGGTTAACAAAATACCACTTTAGGATATTTTGTTTTCAAAAAATTTACTTGGACGGTTAACCCAATAGTTGTATTTTCAAATATAGAAGTCAGTCCATTAAAATTTCCATTAATTATCCTTTAATCCATTGAATAAACTAAAAATAGCTTTTATATAATATTGGATTAAAATAAAATTAAGAAATTTATCATAAATAGATTTTTTATTTGAAAAAATAACTAATAATTCATGCTAAAAATAAGTCCATGATTAATGATTCTTAGTGTAAATTAGGCTCACAATTGATTTTGGTATTCCATAATTGACCTAAGTAATTTGTAAACTCTTTTTAAGAAAAAATTATAATTTTAGATGAAGTGAAAGATAATTTTGTTTCAAAGCCCTTGGGCTTTTCAGTTTGACCATAAGGTGAAAAAAAAATTTTTGACTCATCTTGAAAAGTTTTATGTTCAAAGACCTTCTTGAAAAATTTAAAAATTGAAATTTGGCCTTTTAGATTTAAAGGAAAAATTAGTTTGAGCTTAGGTCATATTAGAAGAACAAATTAAATAAGCCACGGTTCAAACCAAGATGAATTAATCATAGTCAAATAATAATCATTTAGGGTAAAAATCTAAAAAAAATAACTAGGCCAATTACATGAGCTTAAGTTTTTGGGTTAAAAATTTTATGCTTTCATAGCAAGTATATGCTAAAAGGTACAAGGCTATGAGTGGTTATGTCATGCTCGATCTCCATACCTTGAGTGAAATTATGGTATCCCTTATATAACGCAACACGGATTACACGGACGTCCTAACTCATGCATACAATACAATTTAAAAGGTGTAATGGACAATATTATAATAAGAAAGAATAAAATAATATAAATACCAACAGAATCAACTTCTCTTATCCCCGGTAGAGTTGCTACTGTGAGCGGAGAATTTTTGCCCTCGCTTTCATGTGGAATGATTCTTGCCACTTCGATACTGTCAGACTCAGGGCCATAGAGAACATAGGCCTAAACTCGGAGAATATAGAGTCGCCACCCGGAAGGGCCGAAAAAATAGAAAGGGGTGGATGACTCAATTCCTAAGAAATTTTAACCCCCTAATGGGTTCGAAAAGTTGGGTACGTATGAGAAAGGTGAGAATGACCCAGCACACTCATAACACCTAGTTCATTGGAATCGATCTCCTTTTCAAATCTAAATATTATTAAATTCTTAACTTATTAAAATATAATCCATATTATATGAAATTATCAAATTAAAAATCATCAATCACCTTTATTAAAATAAAGCAATTAAGATAGGCACCCATCCAAGGATAGACACATGACTTTACAATAATTGTCTAATATCCCAAAATTGAATAAAATAAGATACCCACCATTTGATGGAACACTACAAAAAAAAACGCTATCTGCAACGGACAGTATCCGTCGCAGATCCGTCGCAAATCAAGATTTGAGACCGATCTGCGACGGATACGATCCGTTAATAAAAAAGGCGTCGCAATTTTCAATTTTGCGACAGGCCGTCGCAGATTGCGACCGATTTGCTACCACTAGGCGGTTGCAAATTTGCCACTCAATTTTTCTCGGACAAACAGTAACCGTTACAAATCCGTCGCAGAAACCGTCGCAGATTGTCGTTGCAGATTTTTCGTCGCAGATTTCGTCGCAAAACTCGTCGCAAATCCGTCACAAAGGCCGTCGCAGATGTGCTGGAGTATATATGCCGTGGTGTTTTCCGTCGCAAATTCCGTCGCAGATGCCGTCGCAGATGTTCTGGAGTATATATATGCCGTGGTGTTTTCCGTCGCAAATTCCGTCGCAGATGCCGTCGCAGATGCAATGAATTTACAATTTTTGTGTCATTATATGGATTTTATATATAAAATACACACCTGTAGTAATAATATTTACAATTTAATTACATAAATCTAAATTTACACCAATTTTCATTTATATAAAATGCAATAGTTAGTTAAACTAACATAATTCAAAAGTCATTACAATATATAAGTTTTAAACATTTCAAAGTATTAAAGTATGAACACTTTCAAAAGTAAAAACTAAGTCGAAGGCATACACTAGTCATCATCTGGATGTTCTGCTGTTACTTGATCTTCTGCTGGTGGGGTTGGTTCTGTTGGAGCCCATCTAGGAGGTTCAGTTGGCCGTCCTAGTAACATATTCTGAATCCAAGTCTGGTTCTCAACCAAAAATCGAGTCATATCTGCAATTTTGGTCTCTAATTTGCTCTCTATATGACTGACTTTATTGCTTATCTCATCACGTATCTCAGTTAACATATTCTCATTCACTTGTTGAGATGTACTTCCACTGCCCTTAAAGATGTGAGAAATCGCTAAATTCCCCAACCCATATAATCTTGCCTTCTTTGTTCCTCCTGCCGCTTCAACAAATAAATCATCATCATCCTTAGTACAAGATTGAACTTCCTCTCCATTTGCCTCTTCTGTAGATTGTGATGCTTTCAATTTCTGAAAGCTTTCCTAAAAAAGAAAATTAAAACAACGTTAGAGTCAAAAGAATCCAGTAGCCAATACACACAATTCACAAGCAATATTCATAAAAAAGCATGTTAACAAGTAAATTTTTAATTGACAAGTAACTAATTAATACAGAATTCACAAGAAGTAAACAAAACCAAATTTTCTGAATCCTGCAATTTTATTGCAGAAACCCTTCTACCACCAGTATCAGGTGTCCAAATCGTTGTTTCCCTCTTGTGCAAAGACACTTTACCATCTTCACCAAAGGAGAAATTATCATAATTTGCTACTGGAGAGCCTTTGTTTGCAGACCATATAACATTTAAACTTTTGATGTGCAAGATAACTAATAGATACAATGTGGTATCTTTCATGGGTTGGAAGCCAAAAGCAAAACTGGAACTATTAAATAAAAGAAAAAGCAAGTCTATTTTTTAATGCAAGTCTATTTTTCATTATTTTTTGTAATAAATTTATTTTTGATTAAAACTCACATTAATAAAGTTTTTGGATTTGGAAGTTATATTATTATTAAACCAATGAAGTTATATAATTTACCAATGACATTAATAAGTAAATAAAATGAAACAATCATTATACAATGAAAAATGTACCTCTATTGTCAGCCACTTGGCAACATGAGCAGCTGATGGATTTGATTATTTTGTAGAACAGAGTGCAAAGAAACGACTGAATCTGTAATTGATCACAGCAAAATGCATGGAGCATGAGACACTAAATATGCAAGTGCTCAAATGTTTTAAGATTAAACAAGAGAATCCACAAATAAAGCAGTACAAAGGTGAATCTCGTTATTAACACCTTGAAGATATTTACGGTTTAAAGCAGGTAGTATCCCCTTAATGTAGCATTTTATAATGTCTTGGGAATCAATTGCATAATAGCACTGAACTTAATTAACTATTGCATTCTGGAAATCAAGTCCTCTTTTGTATTCTTAGGCACCAAAAATTGAACAATGAGCAGAGATACTATGGTATCTGCAAACTTTGATAAATTTGCATTACAAACTTCTTAATAATAGGGTAAAGAACATACAAAAGAATCTCTATCATACATATTTAAACTCTCAATTTATATAATTAATTTACACTGTTCATCTACTGTCATATACAAGGAATAAGTTCACTGCAGAGCAGCATACCATAAAACTATGCATAACACGCACATCACAGATTTGATGGCTCAAATATTAGACAAACCATTCCGCCAAAGCCCACACATGATTCACTTCATATTAGTTGAAGTCAAAAGAATAATTGAGAAAAAGAAAATTATATTATATAAAGACAAGTCAAAAGAATTTGCCTTCTGGAGGATGTTTAAATCCAGAATCTACAATGGCTCGAAGAAGCTCTGGCTTCAACAGGAAGTCTCTGAATCCTGAACTGTGAATTCCAACAGCCCCTGGCATTATTCAAAAAATAAACCAATATCAACACAAGAAACATTTTAATTGCAAAATGAAAACAAGAGGAATTTCCACAGTGCAGAAGAAAAACCAGAAACTGAATATGCTACACTGAAACATACACTCGTAACAGCATATTTAAGATTACAAAGGTTTATACAGATAACAAAGTACAATTTCCACTTTTTAAAAGAAATTAACAAAGTACAAAATTGAAAAAATGAACTTTCAAACAAGGAACAATTTACCAATACAGATAACACCACATATTCGTACACAAACTCCACACTTTAACCCCATCCTTGTTTTAGCTTAAAAAAAAAATGGGTTTGTTAAAGTCTTCTGCCAATTCTTTGGTAGCTGTTAAGGCCTCATGCATACTAGCCCCAGAGGCAATCACTGCACAGACTATGGCACCAGCAGAGGAACCAGCCAATGGTGTGGTTTCCTGTGTCAGTGCATATAAACATAAAAACAAAATAAGAAAAAAACATTTCAGTTTAATATTAAAATTGTTGGTGACGACAAGACGTTTATCTTTTCTATTATATTATCAGCAGGTCATGATAAAAGATTTATTGCATCACAGAACTAAATAGGCAGTAGGCCTAATTTCGGCAGAGTTGAGAAAAAGAACCCAAGCAGCTAATCATCACTTAAATAAAAATAAATGAGTTGAATGGCTCAAGAACATAATATTGATGCATAAACAGTAATTAACACAAGGGAACCTTTCACTTGAAAGGAAATATTACGACTGAGTTTACAATAATTTTCATATTGTTTTCAGAATGGTTCAATAGATCAGGCAGATGCACATTATCCAAGCACAAGAACAGCTGTTTTGGAAAATACTATACCTGCACCTTTCCAGGACAATATTATATTCCTCAAAATGAAACAAAGTTAAATAATATCTACGAAAAAAGAAAAGTACCCAACCCATGTTAAGGTGATCAAAAGTGGAAAACTCTACTGAAAAAAAAAAGAAAAAGATTTGTTCGCGTATTGACAAAAGAGGCTCCAGAAGCTCTGAACAAATTACAGTTAGAAACTGAGCAAGTTCAACAATTATATATATTGATAGTATCTATAAAGAAAATCTTTCTATAAATCCAACTCCAGCCACAAATAAAGCTGTCCAAATTTCAATCTACTATTGGCAGATAACATCAATTCAGTAAGTGAAATATATATCAAATTCAACATAAAATCTCAAAATTCTTAATCTTTTAAGCAAAATTAAGAACCAAAGCTACTTATATTCACTTTCTGTCAATAATCCCAATTGAAAAGCCCTCAACTTTTACTAGTAAAAATCAGGAATTGCCACTAAGTTAGAAACCAGAACTGAGTAACCAAAAAAACCAAAACACCAACCTTAATGTAACCCTTTTCAATGAGCAATTGAGCAACACCAAGATGATAAGGAAACAACAATCCAGCAGCAGAAAAACTAAATCCAGGACTCGTAACAACACGCCGTTCTTTCTCAGCCTCAATATCCTTAACCCTATGTTCCCACATTACCTCCGGCTCAATCTCATCCTCAATCACTGCCCCAATCCTCTCCTCGTAATCCACATTCCCACTCCCTTTCCCATTCAAATTCTCAAACAACGAAACCCCAGAAGAAGAAAAGCTGTCATTTTTATTTCCATTACTACTTTTCAACAACCTGGACGCAATTCCCAGGAAAATCTCCCCAGTGGCGACAGCAAAAGATTTCTTCTCCGGTGAAGGTGGGGTTGTGGCGCTGGTGGGTATGTGAATTTATTATTATTATTTGAAGAAGAGAAAGTTTTAATGGAGAGATTTAAGGATTGGCAGCGATGGGTGAGATAAGGATTGGGGTTAAGAGAAGGGAAAGGGGTAGGTGTGGATTGAGAGTGAGGGAGAAGCAGGGAAGAGAGAGAAGGAGCCATAGAAAAGGGTGAAGAAGAGAGAAATGGTGAGGGTCTGTTTTGTTTTTTGATGAAAAAAATCGTTAAAAAATTGAAATTAACGAAAGAGTTTTGATGTCATTATCAAAATGCTTTTTCTGTGCGTCCTTATTTTCTGGTTTGTGTTTTTGAAAATTGTTCTTTCTTCTTTGTGTTGGGTGTCAATTGTGTTTTCTTTTCTTAACTCTGGTTTCTGTTTTGTTCGCTTTTGTAACCAACCCAAAATTAAAAAAGAAAAAGGAAATTGCCAAAATGTGAAACTTAGGGCTATCTTGTTTAAGTTGCAAGTATTTTTTTTAATTAAAAATTATTTTCACCTTTCAAAAAAATAAAAAATAAAAATTATTTTCAGTTTTAATTATATTTTTTTAAAATTTATTTGATATTTTTAAAAATTATATCATAATTTTTTTATTTTATATATATACAAACACATATTTTATTCATCTATTAGAATAAAAGTAAGTTATATTATTTATTTTACAATATTTATGAGATGTTATAGATAAATATTAAAATAAAATAAAATTATTCAAATTAAAGAAAATAAAATTTTTATAAAAAGATAAATCTTTTACTTTATAATTGAAGTAAAAAATATATACAGAAAATAAAAATATCAGGGAAAAAAAATATTAACAAAAATCTCTTTTCAAAATCATATTTTGGGTATTATATATTTATCCAAAACTATTTATTATCTATTATCTAATAAAAAATAAATTTGAAACTCATAATATTACTAAATGCATTTTTATTTTCTTAAAATAAAGCTAATAATTTAGGCCATGTTTGTTTACGTATGCTGAAAGGTTTAGATTTTTATTTTTTAAAATAAAAAATTATATTTTAGTTTTTATTTTATATTTTTAAAAACTATATCATAAATTTTTTATTATATATTTACAAACATACATTTTATTCATCTATTAGAAAATTTATATTATTTATTCTAATGAGATATTTTTAATAAATATTATAAATAAGTATTGAAATAAAATAAAATTATTAAAAATAAAGAAAATTTTTTTTAAGAAAAAGATAAAACTCTCATTTTATAATTGGATTTAAAAAAATGAAAAAGATCAATATATGTGTGTGTGTGTGGGGAATAAAAAAGATCAATATATATACATATTATTATATTTAACAAACACACTTTAACAAACACACTTTAACAAACAATTTTATTTTCATCGCAAATCCGTAGCAAATAGGTAGCAAATTTGCAACGAATCTGCGACCAATCTGCGACGGTAAAAATTTTCTCCCAAAATTCTCGGCGGGAGTAATCCCGCCAACTTTAGCGACGAAATTTGTGACGAACAAAAGTCCGTCGCAAATTTATTACGGATTTGCAACCGATTTGCGACGGCATTCTCAAAATTCCTACAACTTAATATTCTGTCGCAAATGCGTTGCAGATCCGTCGCACATTTGCGATGAAAATTTTTCATTGCAGATTTCCGTCGCAAATGCCGAATATATTATAGTGAAATTTGCGACGGCAATAGACGGTAGCAGATCTCCGTTGCAAATTGCTTTTTTTAGAGTTTTCTACAACCAATCTGCGACGGAAAAAAATTTTGCGAAAAAATATACCCGGGTCTTTCTCGTGCCAAGTTTTCGCGCCAACTTTTGCGACGATTATTTGCGACGAAATGATTTTTGTCGCAGATCTGCGACGGATTTTGCAACGGATTTGCGACCAATTTCTCAAAATTTCTCTGACTCGTCCTTCCGTCGCAAATCCGTCGCAGATCCGTAGCAAATTTGCGACGGAAACATGTCCGTCGCAGATTTTCGTCGCAAATGCCGAATATTTTTATAGTGAAATTTGCGACGGCAATAGACGGTAGCAGATCTCCGTTGCAAATTGGTTTTTTTAGTGTTTTCTCTCTCACGCCAAGTTTCCGCGCCAACTTTTGCGACGATTATTTGCGACAGAATGATTTTCGTCGCAGATCTGCGACGGATTTGCAACGGATTTGCGACCAATTTCTCAAAATTCCTCTGACTTGTCCTTTCGTCGCAAATTCGTCGCAGATTCGTAGCAAATTTGCGACGAAAACATGTCCGTCGCAGATTTCCGTCGCAAATGCCGAATATTTTTGTAGTGGAAACATGCCCTTCACATTAATTCCAAAGTCTTTAAATAAATAAAACTATAAAAAATAAATAAATAAAATACCCACGAGTAAAAATATGCCTTTTACAAGTCTATTTAAAAATACATATAAAACTAAGGAAAAGAATAAAGCAAGAAAAAAAATAATACAATATGTGAAGGGCATGTTGTATTATTTTTAAAATAATACAAAAATAATAAAATACCCACGAGTGAAAATATGCCTTTTACAAGTCTATTTAAAGTCTTTTATGCACATATCTTCTCCTTTGCCTCCTGCGTGTAAAAATATTTTTGAACAGTGAGTCTAGAACTCGAACCGGGTCCAGAACCCAAAACCTCAACCATCTCAAAAATTAAGTCTTATTGTTTTTCACTCTCTTTTACTAAAGTCTCAAATCATTCAAGCAGGGGGCAAACTGTAGACTCTTAATTTTTGACCCAGTCTGGTCTAATATATTTTAATTAGTCCAAAATAATTTTTGTGTTGTCCAATATATTTTAAGTAGTCTAAAATAATTTTGTGTGTTATTTTAATTAAATAAAATTTGATTTAGTATTTAGTTTTTATAATTAATTAAAATAATAAAAAATAATATTAATAAACAAATAAATAAAAATAAAAATCGGCGATGAAAAATTTCGTAGCCGAAAAGGAGGACGAAATGGCCTTGGGTTTCCGCAGCAGCTTGCAGGCTCCTGCGGCAACTTTTTCACCAGCAAAATTTTTCCGCAGCAGTTTTTTTCGCCAGCGAAATTTTTTCGATTCAAATTTTTTCGAAACCAAATTCAATTCGGTTTCAGTTTTCTTTTCTTAATTAATGTTAGATTCCGTAAGTAACTAAGATTAATCATAAAAATCTTCTATAAATAAGGACTAAAAACAACACAGAAGGGGAGGAAAAATTTTAGAGGACTTTTGGCAGAAAACTTTGAATCGATCGCACTAGGAGAAACCTTTGGCAGTGAAATCAATCGGACTTTTTGAGAAGAATAAGCAACAAAACAATCAATCCATCAAAGGCAGCCATCTTGCCTTTGACCTTGTTCATCCAAGAAGCAATTTTTGGTGTAACCTGCCAACGAAGATTTTAATTCTTCATTTCTTTTTTTTTTTTCTTACAGTAGCTTGGTTCTTTATTTAATTTATAAGATTACACACTCAAAACTTCAATCTTTGAAGATGTAATAACTTGATCTTTGTTTCCAGAAACCTTAAGTAATTTCCTCTATTTCTAGATACCTTTAAAAACTTTAATCCGTTTTTTTGTTTTCCCAAAAAACCTTAAAATGTTCTAAAACCCTAAAAATAATACTTTTGTTCCCCTAAAACCTCAAAAAACCTAATTTATTCCTTTTGTCCCCAAAAACCCTAAATTGTCTCTTTTATTTTTATGAACCTTAAATTGTTTTCTCTATTTTCAAAAACTATAAATTACTTTTTCTGTTTCTTCAAAATATCAAAACCCTAATCTACTTTCCAACTTTCCAATACCTTAAATCGTTTTATTAATTCCCCAAAACTATAATATGTTTTCCAATGTTTCAAAACCTTAAAACTCTAAATTTCACTTTATAGCTTCTAAAAATCACATAAAGCTTTATAAAATTATACATTATTTTTCCAAATTCTAAATCAAATACATTCTTCGAAACACTAAAAACCCTAATTCCTTTAAAACCATTAAACCCTAATTTTTCTAAACCCTAATCCTTAAAACTCTAAAACCTTATAAACCTAAATATTAAAATTTAAACACAGTAAGCTTAAAAACAACTATCCAGTAACCGTAAATCATAAACCTAATGTTTTAAAGTGTTCAAACCCTAGTTTCATGATTTCACTTCTCAAATACTAATTTGGTTAATCAAAAAACTTTATCAACCTCTTAAATTATAAAACTTTAATCCATTTCAATTCCTTTCAAACTTACAGTAGCTTAAACTCATAAATTCCAAAACCCTAAACATATTAAATAAAGAATCTTAAATAGAAACAGTAGCCCTAATTTGAATCTTTATTTGCTTCATTTAATTTTATATTTGATTATGTAGTCAATTATATGCTTTAATTTATTTTCAATGCTTTGTTGGTTTATTTAATTTCAATGATTAATTTATTTAATTTATCATGGATGGATGATTATTTTATATTTTGATTGATATCTTTGATGAATGATTTATTTATGATGAATGGTTATTTACTTTTATCGATTTATTTAGATTTTCAAATATTGTAAGGGGTATGTTTCCACTTGATGGGTACCTCATCAGTTAAATATCATGTAATTTAAATTGTTTATATTTTAGATCAATTTAAAGGACATGTTTCTACCTTTCGGTGGGTGTCCTATTTAGGCATGGATTATGTAACGGCATGTTTCCATCTTCGGATAGATGTCGATTTATTTATCTTGCTTAGACATTATTTTGATTTTAATATAATGATGCTTTCTTTCAATTGTTGCTTGTAATATGGATGATATTATTATACTTAAGGATTCTATAATATTAAGACCTGTAAAGGAGGCCGGTTCTAATGAACCGGGCGTTGTGAGGGTGCTGGGCCATTTCTCACCTTCCCCACACGTACCCAGCTTTCCGAACCCATTAGGGGGTTGAAAATTTCTTAGGAATCGAGTCATCCACCCTTTCTTTTTTCCGGCCCGTCCGGGTGGCGACTCCATTTTCTCCGGACTTAGGTTCGTGTTCTCTAAGGCCCCGAGCCTAAACAGTGTCGAAGTCACAAGAATCATTCCACCGAGAGTGGGGGCAAAAATTTCCACTCACACATACACAACTCAATGCTATAGAATAATTTCTTACCTAGTAAAGTCATTCGAATCATGATGCATAGATACACTAATTCATGAATATCAAGCTAGACTCGTCATTGGTTGAACATTAAAATGAACAAAGACCTTCAAACATTGAATGAAAGTGATTTGTTCAAACAATCTTAATTTAAAAAATATAATTGTTCAAGAAAATATTAAAGATAGAAAATAAAACAAATAACCAAATAAGATAAAAGAAGTTTGTTGAGTTAGAGTCGAAAAATGCTTCATTTACTTGGACATAACAGGGGCAAGAGCTAAAACTAGCAATCCCTTCCTCAACAGTTTCTCCATCTATATCTTGAAAAAATGATAAGATAAAACTTTTCATAAATCCTCCCTCTATCATGAAAGTTGTTGACGGCTACACTCTTCCAAGTTTAGGCAAATGATTGCTTTTGGTATTGGGCTTATTAGGTTTAGGCAACTTTCCACTGTCAATCAAATTTTGGATCTCATATTTTAGTCGCAGGCATTTGTCTGTCTCTTGTCCTTATGTCTGATGAAATTAGCAAAAGGCTTTAGTATCAAATTTTGGCGGCAAAGGTTGAGGGGCCAATGGTTGTAATAGCCCTTACTTTTGCAACTTATTGAAAACCCAAGATAAAAGTTTTTCCAATTTTAAAAATTGTCATCTATTTTCTTGACCAGTTGTATTAACATCAACTTTCTTATGTTTATTTTGATTGCCATATTAATAATGCCATTTTGCAGAAAAATGGTTCTCTCTTTTCCACTCTTCTATTTGTAAGCAGCTTGAAGAAGATCTTTGAAATCTCTTATAAGAGTGTGAGACATCCATTCACGAAAATTAGGTAGAACCCCTCTCATAATCATCCTAATCTGGTCTGACTCATCTAGCCTTTTCTTAAGCAGTGCAACCTTGTTCCTCCATCTCTTCACATAGTCAACAAAATTTTTATTTTACTTTTGTCTAATAGTTTCCACCTCCATCAAGGTCACTTTTAGTTCGACATTGTACCCATATTGTTGAATGAAGGCCTTGTACAATATATCCCAATCTTTTTGGGTACTTTCTTCCAAAGAATTAAACCAATTTTACACAATATGGTACAAAAAAGCATAAAATATCTTAGAATTTAGGCTTTAGTAGCTCGAGCGGACTATATGTTAGTGATGTACTACTTAACATGCAATTATGAATTTTCTGTACCATTGTACTTAGTGAAAGAAGGCATTTTGAACTTGTAAGGGACTTTCTCATCTTGTTCAAACAACTTGTCCACCTCTGATAGCTCTTCAGCCTTCAGCTTCATTTTGAACTTCTTTTCCAATTCAGCAATCATTTCTCCATATCCACAGTTTCAGTTTTTTCAGCTGTTGATTTTTCCACAGCTTTTGGCTCTTTCTTCCTATCATGAGAATCTTGGAAATATTGAGCCCAATTATCATCATCCATTGCTTCTTGGTCTTCATCATAGGCCACTTCGACTATCTTAGCTTTTTCCTTATAATTTTGCTTTTTGTTACTAACAGATGCTTCAACATTGTTGTCCTTTAACAGTGAAAGTAGTTGGCTTCTCACAGTGTCAGCTAAGGCCCCCTTCAATTCTTCCATCTTGGAGTTGAGGACATCATTTACCATCTTCTGAATTTGCTCAAAATCAATTGCTTTGGGAGTGAAATTAATCGTATCTTCACTGAACTCTGAATTGCTGACGTAGGTCAGGTTATCATATGTCTCTGAACTGTTATACTCCAGGTATGTGAGCTAGAAATGATCAATGACCATGTAATGCAATGCATGTATGCACATGTAACAAATAAACAAAGATAATTAGGACGTTCCTTTCAACCTTATAACTTTCATACACGAATGACAAATCTTATAACTTCCATGATTAATGATTCTTAGTATAAATTAGGCTCACAATTGATTTTGGTATTCCATAATTGACCTAAGTAATTTGTAAACTCTTTTTAAGAAAAAATTATAATTTTAGATGAAGTGAAAGATAATTTTGTTTCAAAGCCCTTGGGCTTTTCAGTTTGACCATAAGGTGAAAAAAAAAATTTTGACTCATCTTGAAAAGTTTTATGTTCAAAGACCTTCTTGAAAAATTTAAAAATTGAAATTTGGCCTTTTAGATTTAAAGGAAAAATTAGTTTGAGCTTAGGTCATATTAGAAGAACAAATTAAATAAGCCACGGTTCAAACCAAGATGAATTAATCATAGTCAAATAATAATCATTTAGGGTTAAAATCTAAAAAAAATAACTAGGCCAATTACATGAGCTTAAGTTTTTGGGTTAAAAATTTTATGCTTTCATAGCAAGTATATGCTAAAAGGTACAAGGCTATGAGTGGTTATGTCATGCTCGATCTCCATACCTTGAGTGAAATTATGGTATCCCTTATATAACGCAACACGGATTACACGGACGTCCTAACTCATGCATACAATACAATCTAAAAGATGTAATGGACAATATTATAATAAGAAAGAATAAAATAATATAAATACCAACAGAATCAACTTCTCTTATCCCCGGTAGAGTTGCTACTGTGAGCGGAGAATTTTTGCCCTCACTTTCATGTGGAATGATTCTTGCCACTTCGATACTGTCAGACTCAGGGCCATAGAGAACATAGGCCTAAACTCGGAGAATATAGAGTCGCCACCCGGAAGGGCCGAAAAAATAGAAAGGGGTGGATGACTCAATTCCTAAGAAATTTTAACCCCCTAATGGGTTCGAAAAGTTGGGTACATATGAGAAAGGTGAGAATGACCCAGCACACTCATAACACCTAGTTCATTGGAATCGATCTCCTTTTCAAATCTAAATATTATTAAATTCTTAACTTATTAAAATATCATCCATATTATATGCAATTATCAAATTAAAAATTCATCAATCACCTTTATTAAAATAAAGCAATTAAGATAGGCACCCATCCAAGGATAGACACATAACTTTACAATAATTGTCTAATATCCCAAAATTGAATAAAATAAGATACCCACCATTTGACGGAAACATGCCATTCACATTAATTCCAAAGTCTTTAAATAAATAAAACTATAAAATATAAATAAATAAAATACCCACGAGTGAAAATATGCCTTTTACAAGTCTATTTAAAAATACATATAAAACTAAGGAAAAGAATAAAGCAAGAAAAAAAATAATACAACATGTGAAAATAATTGAATAATTAAAAAGAAAATAAATAAACACATCTTAATATTACCTCATTAAGGATATATAGTGCATGACAACACAAGTCGCACCTACGGTTTGAAGCCTCATGTACATTTCTCAGCTCTTGCAAGCTAAGCACTTTAACCACACAATATTATTTCATCTGAAATATATATCAAACCGTCTTCACGCATACCATTGTTATCGCACCCTCGCTCCGAACTTCTATAGCATCCTGTGCATACTAAAAAAATTTCAACACATATCATACAACTCATAGTGCCTTGCACGTCGAGCTTTATAGTGCCATAGTCGAACAATGGTCTTTCGCACATATCATGCAGCTCACCATGACTCGCACACCGAGCTTTACAGTGCTTTAGTTGCACAATAATCTTTATAATTGGGTGTGTCTAAGCTACTGAAGCTACTCTGAATGAAGAATAAATATGATTAACATTTAAACAAACATCATTAAAGCTTCTAGTGTTTGAGTTTAAATGAATTAAACTTAGATAACTTATCTTCGTTTGTTAGTTTCACCAAAATTAAACATTGATCCAAACTCTCGCTTGCACCAATTTGAAATTCTTGGCTGAACAGAATCAAGGCAGTAACTATTGCCTTGTTTTACGAATTTGATAGTATTCTTTCTTTGTGTTTACTATTACTCTTCTTTGTTTTGATAATTTTGACTTCTCTTTTCTTTCTTGTCTCCTTGATTTTTATTGCTGATTTTCCCTTGATTGTTTAATCGAAAAACTGTCGGTTTCTTAATTCTATGTTAAACTTTATCATTTATAAGCAAATAAGCTAAACCCTCACACTAATTCTAAATTGATATTGAATTAGGACTAATAAGCACACATAGTGGTCGGTGGCAAATTGGCTTTGCTAATTTGCCGATAAATTTTCTTCTTTTTTATTATTATTTTGTCTTGAGATTTTAATATTGTACCCGACCATTTTAGGCTTATAAAATTATTTCAGACTGGTTTAAACTTTTAAACTTGATCTAACTCCCTTTAATTAGGGTCGGACTGGATTTGATCCAAAATTAAGGGTTTGTATATTCATAAGGGTAGTCATCTAAGGGAAAATTTTAGAAAATTTGTGGATGACTTCTTAATTGAATTAATTTTATCTTATTAAGATTATAATTAACTTTATCCTATTCATATAAGGATTAACTGCATGATAGTTGTAATATTATGTTCTTATCTAAAGTCTACTTATACCATTATTTATACCAATTATGGATAGTGTATATATGACAATTTACAATAAAGAAATTTCTAATATTTCTCTTTCTATTTTTCTTTATATTTATAACATCCAACATATTTTCTTAGTATTTTATTGTATCTTTCAAATTCAATAATATAATCTTTCGTAATAAAATATAATCCTAATAATATACCTGTAAAATGCATTTCCAATAACCAATTTTTTCAGAAATTTACCAAACACATTGAAGATTCTGTTCGTGAATTTTATTTTTTTTTTGAGAAAGGAATTTTAGAGAAAAGTACACCATAAACTACATCTTAAGTTTTATTTTCAATTCTACTGTTGTTAATGTCGTTTTTCATTTTTAACCTTTTATTTTTACATATTTGTGTTTTTTTAAGTTATATTTTTGCAAAAATACGACCTCCCTTTTTTTCTATGTTCTTTAATATCCATTAGACCGATTTGATCAGCTTCTTCTTAGGATCCCAATCTAAATGTACACAAAAGGTAAGACCAATTTTTGTGTTGGCATGTGGATTATAAATGTATACTTATTTTACTTTGTTGAATTCTCTATTCTCAGAATGAGTTCCTTTACCTAGTGGATCTAGCAATTGTGAGCCTAATATATCTTAGGACGTTCCTTTCAACCTTATAACTTCCATGATTAATGATTCTTAGTATAAATTAGGCTCACAATTGATTTTGGTATTCCATAATTGACCTAAGTAATTTGTAAACTCTTTTTAAGAAAAAATTATAATTTTAGATGAAGTGAAAGATAATTTTGTTTCAAAGCCCTTGGGCTTTTCAGTTTGACCATAAGGTGAAAAAAAAAATTTTGACTCATCTTGAAAAGTTTTATGTTCAAAGACCTTCTTGAAAAATTTAAAAATTGAAATTTGGCCTTTTAGATTTAAAGGAAAAATTAGTTTGAGCTTAGGTCATATTAGAAGAACAAATTAAATAAGCCACGGTTCAAACCAAGATGAATTAATCATAGTCAAATAATAATCATTTAGGGTTAAAATCTAAAAAAAATAACTAGGCCAATTACATGAGCTTAAGTTTTTGGGTTAAAAATTTTATGCTTTCATAGCAAGTATATGCTAAAAGGTACAAGGCTATGAGTGGTTATGTCATGCTCGATCTCCATACCTTGAGTGAAATTATGGTATCCCTTATATAACGCAACACGGATTACACGGACGTCCTAACTCATGCATACAATACAATCTAAAAGATGTAATGGACAATATTATAATAAGAAAGAATAAAATAATATAAATACCAACAGAATCAACTTCTCTTATCCCCGGTAGAGTTGCTACTGTGAGCGGAGAATTTTTGCCCTCACTTTCATGTGGAATGATTCTTGCCACTTCGATACTGTCAGACTCAGGGCCATAGAGAACATAGGCCTAAACTCGGAGAATATAGAGTCGCCACCCGGAAGGGCCGAAAAAATAGAAAGGGGTGGATGACTCAATTCCTAAGAAATTTTAACCCCCTAATGGGTTCGAAAAGTTGGGTACATATGAGAAAGGTGAGAATGACCCAGCACACTCATAACACCTAGTTCATTGGAATCGATCTCCTTTTCAAATCTAAATATTATTAAATTCTTAACTTATTAAAATATCATCCATATTATATGCAATTATCAAATTAAAAATTCATCAATCACCTTTATTAAAATAAAGCAATTAAGATAGGCACCCATCCAAGGATAGACACATAACTTTACAATAATTGTCTAATATCCCAAAATTGAATAAAATAAGATACCCACCATTTGACGGAAACATGCCATTCACATTAATTCCAAAGTCTTTAAATAAATAAAACTATAAAATATAAATAAATAAAATACCCACGAGTGAAAATATGCCTTTTACAAGTCTATTTAAAAATACATATAAAACTAAGGAAAAGAATAAAGCAAGAAAAAAAATAATACAACATGTGAAAATAATTGAATAATTAAAAAGAAAATAAATAAACACATCTTAATATTACCTCATTAAGGATATATAGTGCATGACAACACAAGTCGCACCTACGGTTTGAAGCCTCATGTACATTTCTCAGCTCTTGCAAGCTAAGCACTTTAACCACACAATATTATTTCATCTGAAATATATATCAAACCGTCTTCACGCATACCATTGTTATCGCACCCTCGCTCCGAACTTCTATAGCATCCTGTGCATACTAAAAAAATTTCAACACATATCATACAACTCATAGTGCCTTGCACGTCGAGCTTTATAGTGCCATAGTCGAACAATGGTCTTTCGCACATATCATGCAGCTCACCATGACTCGCACACCGAGCTTTACAGTGCTTTAGTTGCACAATAATCTTTATAATTGGGTGTGTCTAAGCTACTGAAGCTACTCTGAATGAAGAATAAATATGATTAACATTTAAACAAACATCATTAAAGCTTCTAGTGTTTGAGTTTAAATGAATTAAACTTAGATAACTTATCTTCGTTTGTTAGTTTCACCAAAATTAAACATTGATCCAAACTCTCGCTTGCACCAATTTGAAATTCTTGGCTGAACAGAATCAAGGCAGTAACTATTGCCTTGTTTTACGAATTTGATAGTATTCTTTCTTTGTGTTTACTATTACTCTTCTTTGTTTTGATAATTTTGACTTCTCTTTTCTTTCTTGTCTCCTTGATTTTTATTGCTGATTTTCCCTTGATTGTTTAATCGAAAAACTGTCGGTTTCTTAATTCTATGTTAAACTTTATCATTTATAAGCAAATAAGCTAAACCCTCACACTAATTCTAAATTGATATTGAATTAGGACTAATAAGCACACATAGTGGTCGGTGGCAAATTGGCTTTGCTAATTTGCCGATAAATTTTCTTCTTTTTTATTATTATTTTGTCTTGAGATTTTAATATTGTACCCGACCATTTTAGGCTTATAAAATTATTTCAGACTGGTTTAAACTTTTAAACTTGATCTAACTCCCTTTAATTAGGGTCGGACTGGATTTGATCCAAAATTAAGGGTTTGTATATTCATAAGGGTAGTCATCTAAGGGAAAATTTTAGAAAATTTGTGGATGACTTCTTAATTGAATTAATTTTATCTTATTAAGATTATAATTAACTTTATCCTATTCATATAAGGATTAACTGCATGATAGTTGTAATATTATGTTCTTATCTAAAGTCTACTTATACCATTATTTATACCAATTATGGATAGTGTATATATGACAATTTACAATAAAGAAATTTCTAATATTTCTCTTTCTATTTTTCTTTATATTTATAACATCCAACATATTTTCTTAGTATTTTATTGTATCTTTCAAATTCAATAATATAATCTTTCGTAATAAAATATAATCCTAATAATATACCTGTAAAATGCATTTCCAATAACCAATTTTTTCAGAAATTTACCAAACACATTGAAGATTCTGTTCGTGAATTTTATTTTTTTTTTGAGAAAGGAATTTTAGAGAAAAGTACACCATAAACTACATCTTAAGTTTTATTTTCAATTCTACTGTTGTTAATGTCGTTTTTCATTTTTAACCTTTTATTTTTACATATTTGTGTTTTTTTAAGTTATATTTTTGCAAAAATACGACCTCCCTTTTTTTCTATGTTCTTTAATATCCATTAGACCGATTTGATCAGCTTCTTCTTAGGATCCCAATCTAAATGTACACAAAAGGTAAGACCAATTTTTGTGTTGGCATGTGGATTATAAATGTATACTTATTTTACTTTGTTGAATTCTCTATTCTCAGAATGAGTTCCTTTACCTAGTGGATCTAGCAATTTGGGTCCAACTGAAATAAGAGTTTTGAGACTGGAGGTCTGATAAAGGCTACGAAATAATATTCAGATTGTGAGTCCAATAATTGGCTTAAAGTTGATGACTTTGATTAGAAAAGCTAGAGAATTATATTACTGATTTATTGTAAAGTTTTATCAATTTTTAAATTTTATTTTCTGTATTTATTTATGAAATTCCACCTATTACTAAAACATATGCTTAATTAAACTAATAACTAAAGATTTTATAGAAATGCACTAAAATATTTAAAAATAACATTTTTTACATATATATAATTTTAACAATATATGTGGGCGTATGTTTTATATAATTTATTTTACTCTTACATTTTAATTAGTTTATTTATATAAAACTATATTAATTAATCTATGATAGTTAATATATTTGAATACAAAATTAGAGTTTAATTAATTTATAATTAATTAATTTTATTAAATAAAAGAGTCATAT
Organism: Garcia nutans; assembly: GCA_947685225.1. Lineage (NCBI taxonomy): Eukaryota > Viridiplantae > Streptophyta > Magnoliopsida > Malpighiales > Euphorbiaceae > Garcia > Garcia nutans. The sequence continues at coordinate 2,268,992 of CANTUV010000076.1, forward strand.
AAATATAAAATAACATATACTTATTAAATTTTAAAAGAATAAAAATATAAAACTATTATATATTTAGTTATATATTAGTATATGTTACATATAATAATATATACATGTTAAATTTCAAAATAATAAAAGTATAAAAGTGATACATTTTTAGTATATGTCGGTATATGGTAAATATAACAACGTATCTGTGTTGAATTTTAAAATAATATGAGTATAAATCTAATATTATTTAGTTATATGTTACTATATGTTAAATATAACAACATATACTTATTAAAATTTAAAAGAATAAGAATATAAAAGTTATACATATTTATTTATATGTAGGTATATATTACATATATGTGAATATATTAGTATATATCGGTATATGTTATATATATTTTAATTAAAAAATAACAGTATATGTCAGCATACGATAGTATATGTTATATATATATTGTCATGATCCAACCTGAGAGCACGTGACTGGCACTAGGGAATAAAAAAACACGTGGCTCCCAAAACCTGTAATAAGCTTAACAACTAGTTTTTTGATAAATATAGATGGTAACAACAATCACTATCTTGAACCGGACCTACTAGCCTACTAATATTATACTTTAATATAATATTACGTCGTCGTCATCAGACATTTGTTAATAAATACATTTAGCAAAACCGTAAAACTAAATAAATAAGACGATAGATAAGAAAAGAAATATGATGCGAAGTTCTAGAAAATAATTATACAATAAAATATATACAATTTAACACTTATGCCGAGAAATAAGAAGACATGATGACTTGAATAAACAGTACTTGTATGCTCAACCTGCAACCTGAGAAAAAATGATGAACATGAATGAGCGTTTGGCTCAATGTGCTATATAGTAATTAATATAATACAACTATCTCATGCATAACGTGCGCATATAAATGTCAATCAACCAACAAATCGCATAAGCAAACAAGGATAAGAGTAAGTTAATGGAGTCATACTAAACTTCAAACTGGGTAGCCTATCCCCCTATTTTACTCTCTTAGTCCATATATTTCTCTTAGAATCTAATACATAGAGTCTGCCATCACAGCCGTAGCCAAGCAGCGCTACCTGATTGACAAGCAGTGTTGAGCATGAAAATACTCTTTTCGTCACGTCAGTCCTAATCTCATCATATAATATCCTCATACATAACCCGTATCCCCGATTATATGTGGTCTCATATAATCCTAACTCTATCCGGCATCACATATTATATGCGTTAAGCACAACCAACTCATATTCAACACATATTATGTTTATAATAATAATAACTATATATATATTGCACAAACAGTCAATGCATTATGCAAATGCAATTATAAACATAAATTAGGGAGCGAGTATTATATTACTCTATATAACTCACTATAAATTAAATCCGATAATCCTTCTTATAGCGTCTCACCGAAAGTGGAATAATACCTGAAAATTATTTTCAAATAATATACGAAAATTATAAGAATGTAGACATATAGAAGACTCCAAAAATTCTGTCAAAATTCTACTAAAATTTTGACATAACTTTCTTATAACTAGGACATTTTTTCCTGAAATAAACAAGCAAAAATGCTTTCAATAGCTCATAATTATCAAAATCAATCCAATATCTCCAACTGAGCCTCCAACCAAACATAACATTATTTTCTGTTTATTTAATTTACTTACAAAATATCCTTATAAGATTTTTTTTATATATACATTAAATTAATTTCAAGAGAATAATTTTATAATCGTCCTTCAACTATAATTGATTAATATATAATATATTTTATAAACTTTTAATATAGCACATTATCCATTTAACTTAAATCATTTAATAATAATAATAATAATCTTTTAACTTTTGTAATAATTTATAATTTACTCAATTAGTAAATAAATAATAATTTTCTAGATTAATAATCATTTAATAATCCAATAATAAATTAACTTATTTAATAATTAACATGGTTATTCTACTTATAATAACACTAATTTTTTTATTAAATAATTAGTGTTATGATTTTTAATTATATTCTATTAACTATTTTATTTACATCATTCAATAATTAATTAATTAATTAATTCTTAAATATTAATTTTCTATATTATTAATAATTTTAATAATAGTAACTAATATATCTAAATTAATCAACATACTAATTAATAAATTTAATTAAATATGGTTCATTTAATTAACTAATAAAAATTATATTTTAAAATTTATTTTACTCATATTTAGACATAATTAATTAATTTTATTAATTAATTATTACCAAATATAATTTTATCATAAATTATTTATCATAATTTAAATCATAATTTATTTTATAAATATATATATATATTAATTCTATAGATTATTACTTAAACAATTTATTAGTTTCAAATTTAACAAATTATAAATATACAAATTTTAATATAATAAGCTATTATTCATTCATTAATTATACCCATTTATTATTACACATTAATTGTATATATTAAGTATATAAATTTTTTATTTTGTTAATAATTATAAATTATTTATATTTATATCTATTAATTATTTATTTTAATTAATTATATATATTTTTATTTTTTTTCTTACCGAAAACAACACCGAAACAGTCACCGACGCAGAAAAATAGCCGGATTTCGGCCAACCTAAAACATGCTCTAAAATATATAAATAATATACCAAAACAAAGCTCAGGACGAGATGAACTCAACCGTAAATGTCTCTCCGAGAAAGAAGATCATAATCAGGCAAAAAAAGCCATCGGAAGCCGTCGGCGCGGTGGACCTCCCAGCTCCTTCGGACAGCGTGTGCGGCATTGATCGGAGTCGGCTAGAGGGGAGTCACCTCTCCCCAAACTCATCGTTGACCACTGCTTCTGCCTGTCCAGCATGTGTTGTCGAAAAGTTGCTGGACAACGATAGACCAAAAACGCCGACTGTCTCTCTCCTTCCCTGCACTCTCTCTCTCCTTTGTCGCTCTCTCTCCACTGCACTCTCTCTCTCCTCTCTTAATTATATTAAATACATATATATATTATTTATTTATTATTTTTCTTCTTTTTTTATTATTAATAATACTATTATTATTATTATTATCCTTATATTATTTATTTATTTATTTTAATAATAATTTTAAATTTTGGGTTATTACATATATAATTAGATATATGTTGATATATATTGATATATGTGGGTATATATAACACTCTTATATCCTATAAACGTATAATATACATACCTAATATATGTAAAATATGCATATACGGTACAAAAATGTCACGACTCGGTTTAATAAAAATTTTAACATTTCTAATTTAAAATTTCAAATACTAAATATATAAAATTAAATAGTATATAAATATTCTTTACTTGTTATAGAAACTCAAAATAAACATTTTATATGAAAATCTCTTGAAAAAATTCGCCAGAGTTTTATCTGAACATTCTCAAAATTCAGCAAAACACAACCTCCATCAGAAAACACTCCCAAATAATTTCAAATCACCATTTCACCCATACTTCTCAATTTCACCAAGTTTCTCAAACATTTATATATATATATATATATAATTTAGAACACATTTAAACCTCCATTTTAAATAACTTAACCCAAACATTCTTTATAGTTTACCATACATAAAATCCAAAAATATGATATAATATGCATAATGCTCAAAATATACAATAACATAAAATATATACATAATGGTGACAGTTTTTGATCTTGATATCAACTCTTCAAGCACAACTATAAGTCTAGACCCGACCTGGTCTAAAAGAACTATTCGGCTCAGCCGAATCTACCCTGTTACCTGCGCGATGTAAACAATCGTGTTAAGCCAAAAGCCTAGTAATACAAACTTAACAACAATAAAACTCAAATGCAATGCCAATGCACAATGCATATGGATATCACATCATTCTATTTTCTTATGCTTTTTAAATATTTCACAATCCATAATTCATATAAAAACAAACACAAACATAGGCCCAAAGATAACTAATATGCTATTCAAATTTCAGAGTTACTGTTTTGGTCTATAATGATACCATGTATTTAGCTCCATAGGTAAAATATCAATGTAATAGTCTAACTAGGTCTGAGCTTACGACCCGGTCATTTCACTTAGCCTAGCTTCAAAAACTTATTTTTGAGGCTTACGACCCGGTCATTTCACCTCAAAAATATTTTTATAGTGACGCCCAGCGTCTAGCCCGTAGGCAAATCATAGGCATGCCGCCAAACACAGAACTCTGAAAATTGAATAACATACCAGGCACATAATTTATTCATATTTCTCATTTATATCGATATCAATTCATTTCATTATGTTTTCACATATCTCACTATATTATACCACATTTTTGTATTTACAACACATTACCCAATTGCTTTGGGTATTTCTATATAATTCACATATTAATCACATTTAATGTAATCTAGCCAATACCAATGACTTTTTAATTATGCACTTAATGCATGCACAACAAATGACATTACCGAAACACTTTAAGTCATTTTCACATAATACATATATTTCACATTTTACAAAATTTAGCCATCATCAATGGCTTTTCACAATGCATTTAATACATATATGATATTACAAATGTCATAGCACATTATTCAGACATAACCAATGTATCAAATAGCTTAACACATTTTTTAACAAAAATTTGTTAAGCTCAAATGCCAAGCAAACATAACCAATGTATTCAAAGTTTGTACTTACCTCAAATAGCAACCAAAACAAGTTTAAAACAACCTCCAATCTTATACTTTCAACTTGCCCTTCACCACTTGGATGAAGCAAATTAACCTCCCTCAATGCTTAAACCAAATGTGATAGCAAATAATCATTTAGTATCACATTTAATGGCATTTTCAATATTAAACCATAATTAAATCTCATCCAAGTAAAAATTTAAAATTTAAGGCTAACTTCACTTTAACTTTGGATTATCATATTACGCCATTCATTTTTATATATTAAGTTTATTTATATTATTAGAAATATATTTTAATACATTTAAATAATTTACAATACAAAAACACACTCTTATACACAAAACCCTAAAATGGCATAACCTTCTCCCATTGAAGGTTTTCCATTCCAATACAATTCATTAATCATTTCAAGCTTATATTCATTACTTTTAATACTAAAAAACATGCTTAAACAAATAAAATCAAACAATTCAACAACTTTGGAAAATCACTTTTTCAAAACCATAAATCTCCACTTTCATTCTCAAATTCCAACCAAACTTAACTAAATCTACTATTTGACTTTAAAATTATTATTTATGAATCAAAACAACACATTTAGAATCAATTTGCATAATTATAACACATGATTCAAAGAATCTAAATTTTTCATAACCCTAAATTCTCTCTCTTCACCATTCTTACCCAAACTCAACAATTTCTTCAATTCAACCTTAACATCATTGTTAACTATCCAAAATAACATCATACACACCAATTTCAATAATTATAACATACTACTTAAAAATTCAAAATCACACATAATCAAAATTTTCATAAAATTCAAAGAAAGGAGTTGGAAACTTACCAAATTTGGTGGAAATCACCAAAAATTCACTTTAAAATTATTAAATCCTTCAATTTGTGGAGTATGGAAGAATCAAAACCTTAGTCTAAGTTCTCATGGTGGTTCAGCCCTTATGAGAAGAAGAAGAAGACGATGAAATTTTTTTAAATTTTATCTTTTATTTTAAACCATATATATATTATTTAATATTTTCATAATTAATTATTTAATTATTTATTTAATAAATTAAAAGTTCAAAAATCTATCTTCCATTCAAAAATTATTTATTTTTGAATTAATTTAATAATTTTGAATTTTTAAGATTTAATTACCAAAATACTCTTTTTACTTTGACTTTTGACTTTTATTTTAAAAAGTATTGACTTTTATATGTTATATATATTTTGTATATATATCACATATATATTTAACTTTTCCATTTAAAATTCCTTCATTTTTTATTTAAAACATTTAATTTAATTTATCCAATTTAACTATAATTTATTTTATCAAATTTTTAAAAATTAAAAATTTTCAAAAATTTGGAATATTACAATTCTCTCCCCCTTAAATAAATTTCGTCCTAGAAATTATCTGCTCTCAAGTCTGGAACAATTAGAAAAATTGACTCTGCATCGCCTCCTCACAATCCCATATCGCCTCCTCAGTGGCATGATTTCTGCAAAAGACTTTCACAAGTGGCACCCTCTTATTCCTCAATTCTTTAATCTCTCGTGCCAAAATCGCTACTGGTTCTTCCTCATAAGTCAAATCTGGACTCACCTCAATAGACTCCACTAATAGGATATGAGATGGGTCAGACCTGTATCTCTGAAGCATCGAAATATGGAAGATATTATGTATTCGATCTAACTCAGGCGGCAAAGCTAGTCTATAAGCCACTGGACTAACTCTCTAATACCTCATATGGTCCTATAAAACGAGGACTCAACTTTTCTTTTTGACCGAACCTCAGAATCTTCCTCTATGGAGACACCTTCAGAAACACTTTATCTCTCACATTGAACTTTATGCCTCTTCTCTTCAAATCTAAATAGGATTTCTGTCGGTCTAAAGCTACTTTCAAATGACCCTGAATCACCTTCACTTTCTCTTCTATTTCCTTAATTAAATCGGGACTGACTAGTTTACCTTCTCCAATCTCATTCCAACACAAAGGTGTCCTGCATCTCCTGCCATACAAGGCCTCATAAGGAGCCACCCCAATACTGGACTAATGATTGTTGTTATAAGCAAACTCAATTAGTGGTAAAAATCGGTCTCAATTCTAGGTAAAATCAATGATACAGCTCCTCAAAATATCTTCTAGAATTTGTATCACTCTCTCTGATAGCCCATCTATCTGAGGATGGAAAGCAGTACTAAAATACAACCGAGAATCCAAAGCATCATGTAAACTCTTTCAAAACCTCAAAGTAAACCGGGGATCTTGACCCGACACCAAAAGAACTGAGACTACATGCAACCTCACTATCTCACTGATATACAGCTCAGCCAACCTCTCAAGAGAATAATCCATCCAAACTAGAAGAAAATGAGTTGTCTTCATCATCCGATCAACTATCACCTAGATTGCATCATGCTTCTTCTGAGTCAAAGGCAGTCCAGTCACAAAATTCATTATCACTACCATTTCTACTCGGGCACTAATAAAGGTTGAAGCAACCCTGAAGGAACCTGGTGCTCAGCCTTCACTCTCTGGCAAGTCAGACATCTGGACATAAACTCTGCTATATCCCTCTTCATATCTGACCACCAATAATGTCGCTTCAAGTCCTGATATATCTTGGTACTCTCAGGATGCATAACAAAAAGTGACTGATGTACTTTCTCTAATATCATTCTTTTCAATTTTGCATCATCAGGAATACACAACCTATCTCTGTACCATAGACTGTCATCATCCCTCACAAAAAAGTCTCGACTCTCCCCCTTCTGACAAATCAACACAATTTTTGAATTCTCTCATCTGTCAATTGAGCCTCCCTAATATGATCCAACAAGACTGGCCTCAACTGCAACTGAGCCATCAAAGCACCATCATCACAAGACTCAAATCTAGCATGCAACGCTCTCTACTCAACAAGCAATGAGAGCGAATAAGCAGTCAAACCTGCCAAAGACTTTCGACTCAAGGCATCAGCAATAACATTTGCCTTTCCAGGATGATAATCAATAAAAAAGTCATAGTCTTTAATCAACTCTAACCATCATCTCTGCTGAAGATTTAGCTCTCTCTGAACACCCAGATATTTCAAACCATTGCGATCCGTATAAATGAAACACTTTTCCCCATACAAGTAATGTCGCCGAATCTTCAAGGCAAAACTTATAGTTGCTAAATCCAAATCATACGTCGGGTAATTCATCTCATGTGGCTTCAACTGTCGAGAGGCATAAGTAATGACTTTACACTCCTGCATCAGAATAAACCTAAACCACTATGTGAAGCATCACTGTATATCACATATGGTTTACCTTTCACACGCAGGGTAAGGATAGGAGCCTGAATCAACATCTCTCTCAGCTGCTCAAAACTCGCCTGACACCGATCTGTCCACATAAATCTAACTCCTTTCTGAAGCAATTTGGTGAGTGGTGTAGCTATCATAGAAAAACCCTTCACAAACCGATGATAATAGCTTGCCAATCCCAGAAAACTTCTAACCTCTGTCACAGTCTTCTGTGGACTCCAATTCAAGATAGCTTCAACCTTACTCGGATCAACTCTAATACCCTCTGCTGAAATCACATGACCAAGAAAAGCTACCTGATCGAGCCAGAACTCACACTTAGACAGCTTAGCATATAACTGTTTCTCTCTCAGAGTCTATAATACAATTCACAAATGCCTATCATGATCCTCCTCATTGCGCGAATACACCAAATGTCATCAATGAAGACCACCACAAATTGATCTAAATATGGTCTGAACACCCTATTCATCAAATCCATAAAAGCTGCCGGTACATTTGTCAAACTAAAGGGCGTCACCAGAAACTCATAATGCCCATACCTCTTGCGAAAAGCTATCTTGGATACATCCACATCTCTCACTCTCAACTGATAATACCCTGATCACAGATCAATCTTAGAGAATACTGCTGCTTCCGTTAATTGATCAAAGAAATCATTTATCCGAGGAAAAGGATACTTGTTCGTGATGGTCACCTTATTCAACTACCTATAATCAATACACAATCTCAAAGTGTCATCCTTCTTCTTCACAAACAATAGAGGCGCTCCCCATGGGGACATACTAGGGAGGATGAACCCTTTTTTCAACAACTCTTGCAACTGCACCTTCAACTCTCTCAACACAACGGGTGCCATCTAATAAGGGGCAATAGAGATAGGAGTGGTACTAGGCAACAAATCGATACCAAACTCCACTTCTCTCTCAGGAGGTACTCCTGGCAACTCATCAGGGAAAAATCTAAAAACTCGACAACTGTGGGTATATTGTCCAGCTAGGACCCCACTACTCTGATATCTACAAAATGAGAAAGATAAGCCTCACATTCCTTCTGAATCATCTTTTTAGCTGAAACAACTAAAATAAACATGGATGAAAGATATCTCTGCTCACTAGATACCATCATATCCCCACCATCACGTGTTCTCAAAGTAATATATTTCTTCTAATAATCTACCACCGCCCCATGCCTGGATGACCAATCCATGCCTAAAATTAGATCATACTCCCTGAAAGGCATCTCAATCAGGTCACCGAGAAACTCCTCATCCTGAATAACAACTGGACTATCTCGATGCACCCTGCTCACTACAATACTATGCCCTAAAGGATTTTTGACCAAAACATCAAATCCTAAGGACTCAGAATACAAATCACTCACAGGCAAGATGGATGCACTGAAATAAGAATAAGCCGATCCATGATCTAATAATGCAAGAACTGAAGTACTACATAAAGTAAAAGAACCAGCAATAACAACTGAAGCATCCGGCTGCCATTGCATCACATAAACCTACTGTGATGGCCCTGCCTCATCTGGTCTACTACCTCCAGCTGTAGAACCTCCTCTCTGACTAGTCCCAGATTGACCTCCTCTACCGAAATCTCTGCCACCACGACCCCCTCTGATACTGGGTAGAGAAGCTGCAGTATTTACCAGTCTATCTATTGGTGGCTCTGGACAATCTCTGATAAAATGATCTAACAATATACATCTAAAATACTCTCCTGAAGCACCTCTCCACCAGCAGACACCTCCATGTGCTTTACCACAATGAACATAAGTAGGTGGAGCAGGCCTCTGAGCCACTGGGATCGGAGCACTAGCCACTGAAACTACCGGTCTCTGTCTCTATCTCTACTGTTGTACTAACCAACCAAACTGTCCCTGGCTCCTATTGAACCTCTGAAAATATCCCCCTCGGCATCTCTTCACTAATAAAGACCCTACTTCACTCTGGGGTCTCCTAGCTCTTGTTTCCTCAATCCTGGCAGCTGCTGCAAGACCTTGTGCTCCCTCTACACTCCTAGAAACTGCAACCAACTGAGAAAATTTTGATACCGAGAGCCTGCTATGATACACATGATAGAGGGTCTCAGTCCCTTCTCAAATCTCCTGCACCTATCAATCTCGTCAAAAATGATCTCACTAGCATAATAACTCAACCAAATAAACTCGATCTCATACTCTGTCACTGTCCTGGTATCCTGTCTCAGACTCAGGAACTCCATCTTCTTTGCATCCTTATACTCCCTTAGAATATACTTCTACTCAAATTTCTACAGAAAATCATCATAGGTCAAAACTGGTGGATCAGCCAAAGCATGTAGAACCATCTTCCACCAATCATATGCACCCCTCTATAGAAGAGATCTGGCATAATCAAACTTCCCTTTCAGACTAGCCTGCAATTGAATGAATATTCTCTGAATTCTGTCTAGCCACTGCTCTGCTACAGCAGGATCTGTAGTACCAACGAAGTCCTCAGCTTCGAACTTTCTCAACTTGTCATACTTTCTCACCGGCAACTGCGGCTGCGGCTGTGGAGGAGACGACTGCTGAACTGAAGCATGCCTCAACAACTCTACCATATGTCATATCCAGCCAGGTGGAATCTCATCAGCTGTTAGTCTCACAGGCACAGAAATAGACACCTCACCAGTAGACACAACTTTAGCTCCATCTCTACTCTCATCTGGAACCACACTCTCTGCACTACCCTCAGCAGCCTGATGCGTCCGAGACGCTATAACTACCTATATCTACAAATATAGCAGAAATTACTATATCAGAGATTAGAAACTGTCAGTACCAATGCATGTATTACAATTGAAAACTATTTTCAAATCCCCCATTTTCTCTTTCTATCAACCCACCTAGGTCGAGAACCTCAAACTTAGGCTCTGATACTAAAATAAATATAACACCCTTATACCCTATACACGTATAATATACACACCCAGTATATATAGAATATGCATATACAATACAAAAATATCACGATCCGGTTTAATAAAAATTTTCACATTTCTAATTTAAAATTTCAAATACTAAATATTTAAAATTAAATAGTATATAAATATTCTTTTCTTATTATAGGAACTCAAAATAAATATTTTATATGAAATCTCTGAAAAAAATTTGCCAAAATTTTGTCTGTAATTTGAACATTCCCAAAATTCAACAAAACACAACCTGTATCAGAAAACACTCTCAAATAATTTCAAATCACCATTTCATCCATACTCCTCAATTTCACCAAGTTTCTCAAATATTTATATATATAGATATATATATATATATATATATAATTTAGAACACATTTAAACCCCCATTTCAAATAACTTAACCTAAACATTCTTTATAGTTTACAATGCATAAAATACAAAAACATGATATAATATGCATAATACTCAAAATATACAATAACATAAAATATATACATACTGCTGACAGTGTTTCTGATTTTGATATCAACTTTACAAGCACAACCACAAGTCTAGACCCGACCTAGTTTAAAAGAATGCTCCGGCTCAGTCGAATCTACCCTGTCATCTGCGCGATGTAAATAATTGCTCTAAGCCAAAAGCCTAGTAATACAAACTTCATAACAATAAAACTCAAATACAATGTCAATGCATAATGCATATGGATATCACATCATTCCATTTTCTCATACTTTTCAAATATTTCACAATCCATAATTCACATAAAAATAAACACAAACATGGGCCCAAAGATAACTAATATGCTATTCAAATTTCAGAGCTACTATTTTGATCTATAATGACACCATATGTCTAGCCCCGTAGGCAAAATATCAATGTAATAGTCCAACTAGGTCTGAGCTTATGACCTGGTCATTTCACTCAGCTCAGCTTCAAGGACTTGTTTTTGAGGCTTACGGCCTGATCATTTCACCTCAAAAATATTTTCACAGTGACGCCCAGCGTCTAGCCTGTATGCAAATCATAGGCATGCCTCCAAACACATAACTCTAAAAATTGAATAACATACTAGACACATAATTTATTCATATTTCTCATTTATATAGATATCAATTCATTTCATTATGTTTCCACATATCTCATTACATTATACCACATTTTTGCATTTACAACACATTACCCAATTACTTTAGGTATTTCCACATAATTCACATATTAATCACATTTAATGTAATCTAGCCAATACCAATGGCTTTTTAACAATGCACTTAACGCATACACAACAAATTGCATTACCGAAACACTTTGGGTCATTTTCACATAATACACATATTTCACATTTTACACAATTTAGCTATTATCAATGGCTTTTCACAATGTATTTAACACATCTATGACATTACAAATGCCATAGCACATTATTCATACATAACCAATGTATCAAGTAGATTAACACATTTTCAACCAAAATATGTTAAGTTCAAATGCCATGTAAACATAACTAATGTATTCAAAGTTTGTACTTACCTCAAATAGCAACCAAAATAAGCTTAAAACAGCCTCTAATCATATCCTTCCAACTTGGCCTTCACCACTTGGATGAAGCAAATTAACCTCTCTCAATACCTAAACCAAATGTGATAGCAAATAATCATTGAGTATCACATTTAATGGCATTTTCACTATTAAACCATAATTAAACCCTATCCAAGCAAAAATTTAAAATTTAAGGCTAACCTCACTTTAACTTTGGATTCTCATATTAGGCCATTCATTTTAATATATTAAGTTTATTTATATTATTAGAAACATATTTTAATACATTTAAACCATTTATATTATAAAAACACACTCTTATACACAAAACCCTAAAATGGCATAACCTTCCCCCATTGAAGGTTTTCCTTTCCAACACAATCCATTAATCATTTCAAGCTTATATTCATCACTTTTAACACTAAACAACATGCTTAAACAAATAAAATCAAATAATTCAACAACTTTGAAAAATTACTTTTCCAAAATCTAAATCTCCACTTCCATTCTCAAACTCTAACCAAACTTAACCAAATCTACCATTTGACTTTAAAATCCTTATTTATACATCAAAACAACACATTTGGAATCATTTTGCACAGTTAAAATACATGATTTCAAGAATCCAATTTTTTCATAACCCTAAATTCTCTCTTCACCATTCTTACCCAAACTCAACCATTTCTTCAATTCAACCTTAAAATCATTGTTAACTAACCAAAATAACATCATACACACCAATTCTAATAATTATAACATACTACTTAAAAGTTCAAAATCATACATAATCAAAATTTCCATGAAATTAAAGAAAAGAGTTGGAAACTTACCAAATTTGGTGAAAATCACCAAAAATCCACTTTAAACTTGTTAAATCCTTCAATTTGTGGAGTATGGAAGAATTAAAATCTTGGTCTAAGCTCTCATGGTGGTTCGGCCCTTGTGAGAAGAAGAAGATGATGAAAAACTTTTTAATTTTCTCTTTCCTTTCATCTTTTATTTTAAACCACATATATATTTATATATTATTTAATATTTTAATAATTATTTATTTAATCATTTATTTAATAAATTAAAATTCCAAAAATCCATCTTTCATTCAAAAATTATTTATTTTTGAATTAATTTAATATATTTAAATTTTTAAGATTTAATTATCAAAATACCCTTTTTACTTTGACTTTTGATTTTTCTTTTAAAAAGTGTTGACTTTTATATATTATATATATATTGTATATATATATCACATATATATTCCACTTTTCCATTTAAAATTTCTTCATTTTTTATTTAAAACTATTACTTTATTTTAAAAATTTAGGATATTACAGTATATGTTACTTATACTTTAACTAAAGAATAACAGTATATGTCGATATATATTATATATAATTTAATAAAAGAATAATAGTATATGCCAGTATATGTTATATATACTTTAACTAAGAAATAACAATATATGTGATTATATATGGATATATATCGGTATATAACTATTATATATATTTATTTATATGTGAGTATATAATACATATAATTAGATATACCAAAAAAATAATATATGTTATTATATGTTACATATAACTAGATTATGTGGGTATATATTGCAAAAAAAAAAACAATAAATATTACATATATGTGAGTATATATTACATATATTTTAAATTAAAAAAATCACAATATAACTAGATATGTATATATTATATATATGTAGATATACGTCAGTATATATTGATATATGTCGATATATGTTACATATACTTTAACTAACAAATAAATAATTTATGTGGGTATATATTGGTATATGTGGATATATATCAGTATATAATTATTTTATATATTTATTTATATTTAGTTATATGTTACATATAAATAAATATATGTATTGATTTTGAAAAGAATATTTATATATATGTTTAGTTATTTGTGGGTACATGTTACTTATAACTAGATATATATGTTAAATTTAAAAATATATTAGTATATATGAGTATATTATATATATATATATGATTAGATATATATAGATATGTATTTCGTTATATGTGAGAAAATGTTATATATAACTAGATATATGCAGTGGCAAAATCAGTAGCTCAGGGAGAGGGGGGTAAATTTTCTACTCCTCAACACATGTAAAGAAGAGATGGGATGGCTACGAGCGCGCAACATCCACCTCTGCTGCTCCAGCTGCCAGAAGCTCTCCTTATAATGGACGTTTGACGGCCGGCCAAGGGGTGTCATTAACCCCTATACGACCCCACCTAGGTATGTCCCTGAATATACGTATTGAATTTAAAAAGATAACATATGCGAGTATATGTTACATATAATTAGATATATGTAGGTATATGTTACATATAATTAGATATATGCAAATAAAAATGTAAATTATCTTATATAATAAAATATATTTTTAAATAAAATATATAATAGTGTGTCTATAAAATATAATTTATAATTAATTAACATAAATTATATTTTAAGTTAATTAATTAATTATAATGATGTTTTAAGATTGTCTTTTTAAGGAAGGTATTTGCATGGCTTACCATCCTCATATCAGACCGGTAATGTTTACACAATGCTAATTATTAATTTATATATATGTTTATGTACCCAAGAATGTTGAAGAACTTATTTCAAGTAATTTGTAATATCTTTTTTGAGATGGATGATACTAGTCTATATCTATTGTATTTTATCGTATTTTTACAAGAAAAAAAGTTAAAAGCGTAGAATTAAAAAGAAATTAAAGAACTGGAAATTTGAAAACAAAATTAATTTTAGATTAGTTTTGTAAGTATCCCCATTTTTATCATAAAAAGCCTATGGATTACACGTTGTGCTCTGAGCTTCAACATCCCTTTTGAACGAGAAAATTTTGCTTTCCCTGGAAACTCACTAATTGCAAATATGCCTATACTTCTAGATAAGTAATTTGGCCTAGGCTTAGCCTAAACGATTTTTAGGCTTACAAGAACTCACTAAATCTATTGAAAAGGACACCAGAACTAGAGTCCATATAACAAAAGCATCAACTCAAAAATATAAAAGAATAGCAAACATTTTAATCAAATTGTGGGATTCAAATACAAACTTTTATTTTACTAAATCTACAGACTTAGTATTTTTTTTATTTTTCTATATTAAAAATTTATGCTTTGGAGATCAAGTTGATGAAAAAAAAAAAGGAATTTAGAGTTTTTCTTTCTGTCAAAATTTATTTTTCTACTTTGAAACGTCACATAATTAAAATATAATTAATAGATATTGTTAGAATCAAGAACGATCAAAAGCTGTAATAATCCATTAGTTTTGAAGGTTTTGATTTTGGGGACACCATGCAAAACTTTTTATTGTGAATAATATTATCATATTTGAATTGTTTTTGACTGTGCACTTCTAGTGTTTGGAATGTTGACTCTGATTTTGTATTTCTAATTTCGACTTTTTTTTTTGGCCTTTTGAATTGCTTGAATGTTTTATAAAATGTGGCTTTAAAAATTACACGATGTATCTTTTTACTTGTTGCTGCTTTCTTTCTAATTTCATTTGAAACTTGAATGCATGATTGCATTTACATTTAATGGAGGCGCTAATGGCTGTTGATGGTGAGAACAATAGTGAGGTGATGGAAAAGAATGCCCCTGGTGGTGATACAGCTAACCAAGGTTAAGGTTCTACTGGACCGTTGAACCGGACTGGCTATTCTTGTTCAGTTCAATAAATCGAATCATAAACCATAATTAAATATTCAAAACCAGAATTAGAATCAACCAGAACCTTCATTTAAGATTCTGATTCCGATTCTAAAATATTTAAACTGAAACCGAACCGGCGATTCTGGTTCAAAATCGAAAAATTAAAAAAAATTGAAAAAAAAAACCGTGCAGCAAGCAAAAAGACCTACTGCATAGTGCTACAGGTGCATTGGCCACCTGCTAACAGGCACACTGCACATGGCAATGTGCCGAACGGCACAATGCCATGTGCAATGTGCCGTTGGCAACTAAATTTTTTTTTTAATTTATATCTATTTTATCAATTTACCCCTACTAATAGGAAAAAAAATTTTGAAGGGTATTTTATGAAAATAAAAAATTTTAAAAAATCTATAAACACACCATCTTTTTATTTTATTTTTTAATTTTTACATAATTTCTCTCAATCATCAAATTTTAATTATCTAATTTAACTCTAAATTCTTCAACTCTCAATTCTCAAATTTCCACTCTCTTAAATTCTTAAAATTATTATTTTGTTACTGTTATTTATTATTATTAGTAATATTTATTATTTATTATTCATTCTTATTATTATTTATTATTATTATTAATAATATTTATTATTTGTTGTTAATTATTATTGTTTTGTTATTATTATTATTTATTAGTATTGCTAGTAATATTTATTATTTGTTGTTAATTATTATTATTTTTTTGTTGTTGTTGTTATTACTATTATTATTAGTAATGTTATCATTGTTAAAAAATATTATTATTATTATTATATTAAAATGACAAGTTCTAGTTATTTTGATAATATAAGTGATGATAAATAAATTTTACAATAATATATTAATATTTTGAATGATGAAAAAAAAGTAGATTGCCAAATGCAAGACACATTTGATCAAAATTAATCTAGTAAAATAAAAAAATTAAAATCTAATATTTTTCTTTTACATTTTTCTAAACAGATAAATGCGAAATGTCAAAAAAGAGCACATTATAATTATTGTTTCTCTTCATTTAAATATGCAAATAGAGGAGGTTATGAAATATTATGGAGACATCTCCACAAAAAATATATTGTTCAAGCGGGTATGGATAATACTCAAACACAATTGGCAAATTTTGTATAATCAGTCTCATCATCTACAACTACTCAAAAACAAGGTATTTTTCACTATGACAAAAATGTGGTCAAAGAAGAATTGGCAAGGTGCGTTTGTGTTGATAAATTAATTTTTTATTTTGGTGAGAAAATAGAATTTACTACTTTATTCAAAAATCTGTGAATCCTGCATTTCAATGTATTTCCCGCTCAACTTTATCTTTAAAATTGTGCAAGCTTTATGAAAAAGAAAAAAAATTTATGCATATTATTTGCAAATTATCATTTTCGTCTTTCAATTTGTAGTGATATTTGGAGTGACATTGGCAAACAAATTCATAAATGAGTGTTACATATCATTGAGTCGATGATCAATGAAATTTACAAAAAAGATTGCTTGCATTTTGATTTTTTAATGATAGATATATTGTCGATAATATATATAAAATAATAAAAATTATTTTGGAAGAATATAATTTAGTTTAAAGAATTTTTTCAATTTCTTTTGATAATGTTTCTGCAAATACTGCTTCTATTAGTGATTTGAAATAAATTTGTAGACCAAATTTATGAGGCAATTTTTTTTTATGTTAGATGCATACGTCATGTTATAAATTTATGTGTTCAAAGTGGTTTGAAAACTTTAAATTTTTTATATGAACCAATTAAAATTGCATTAAATTATTTATGGTCACATTCTCAATTATATAAAAATTGGGATAAATTTTATAAGCAATATGATATGCCTTCTAAACGATTCAAACGAGATATTTTAACCCTTTGAAATTTTACTTATGATTTACTTTGTGATTCATTTTCATATCATGAATTATTATGTAGATTTTTTGAACTTAATTCTGCACATATTATATTATATTATACTCAATGGAATTATTGTGAAAAAATGATTGATCTTTTAAAAGTTTTTAATCATGCCATTGAACATTTATCTGGTGTTTATTATCCTACATCTTATTTAGTAGTATTTGAAACTTTGAATATTGCAATTATTTTTTATTAGTATAAAAATAATATTGAATTGAAAGAAACTGTCATTGCAATAAAGAATAAATGACTTAATTATTTTAAAAACTTTCTACTCTTAATCTTGTTGCTTGTGTATTGGATCCTCGTGTGCTAATTGAAATTTTAATTGATTATTTAAGTAATTATTATCTTCTATTAGATTTAAAAGATATCAATATTATTAGAATAATTGATGGGGTTAAAAGAATTATTTTGAACTTATACAGAGAATATGAATGAATATATACATCAATGATTTCTGCATCACATAGGTGTCAAAATGAGGATATAGATTCATCATCTAGTGTAAGTAAAGCTGGTAAATTTTTAATGGAAAGACATAGGAGACTTAAAACTATTATCTTAAATAATATTGAACTTGATACATATTTATCATCTAGCTTTGAATTTGATGGTGTAATTGGAGACTGCAAGTTTTATATTTTGCAATGGTGGAGTCAACATACAAAAAAAATTTCAGTGTTGTCTATTATGCACTACAAGAATGCAGCGGATTACCAATAGAATTTTTTTTTGGTAATACCGAGAGAATATCGAGAAAAAATATTAAAAAAATAAAATTAAAAAAATTATCGATAAATTAGTGACAGAATAAAGACAAATCCATTTGCCGACAGAAATTATGTCAATAAATATGGCGCGATATTATGACAGATGAATTTACCGATAAAATTTAACGATCGAAATTTATTTTTTCGGTAATATCGATACAAAAATATTCACTCGATAAATAATAGGCATTTATCAAGAGAACATCCTTCTGTCGATAAATGAAAAATCCAACATAATAATTATTAATTATATTTACTCCTAACTTTACAGAGAGAAATAGATTTCTGTCGGTAGTACCGACGAAAATATTGTATGTCGATAAATGAATATCATAATAATTAATATTTATTTATTCAGTATTACAGAGAGAATAATATTTCTCTCGGTAATTTACCGACGAAAATATTTAATTGTCGGTAAATAAAAAATTCAATATAATTATTAATTATAGTTATTGCTAATTTTATAGACATAATGGTTTAACTGTCGGTAAATTACTGATAGAGACGGTTTCTCTTGGTAAATTTACCGATGAAAATATACATCTGTTGATAAATTTATAGTCAAATTTTTATTAGAGACAATTATCGACAAAATAAATGGTTTCTCGGTAAATGAAAAGTAGGGTGACGAAATTTTTGCCACCAATTGTGAAGCATTTACAGAGAGAAATAGATTTTTACCGATAATATAGACGAAAAATATTTTTATCTGTAATTTCATAATGTCAGACAATTAATATAGCTCTGCTTTTGAGAAAACTTACCGACAGATAAATATTTTTGTTGGTAATACAGACAAAAATATTTATCTGTTAATAAATTATTAGTGTTAGTCAGTCAATTAGTCAAGGTCATTTACCGATGAAAAAGTCCGTCTGTCGGTAAATTTACCAAGAGATTATAATTTCTCTCGGTAAATTTACTGAGAAATTAAAGTGTCTTTCAGTAAATTTATTGAGAGACCCTTTAATCTCTCGGTAAATATTAAATATCTCTATCATCTTCCTCGCGCCGCTTCCTCTTCATTTTTATTTCTTCCCTTCCTCTGTTGTTTTTGTTGCTGCCGTTTTTGTTGCTATTATTTCTGTTTGTGCCGAGAGCTCGCTCCTGTTACACGAAGAAAAAGAAGGAGGAAGAGGAGGAGGAGGAGATTTAGAGGTATTTATTTGGTTTCTTTAAAAATTTTGTTAAAAATTTTTTATTATTTATATTTGTGTTGAATGTTTAATTGATAATAAATTTTATGTTGATATTGTTATTGTTCATATTTGTGTAGTTTAGATTGATATGTATATTTATTTGTTTGTTTTTTGAATTTTTAGGGTAGTTCTATATTTTTGCAAAAATATATTCAAAAATTGATTTTTTTTTACACAGTTTTATTTACTCATAATATTATTTTAGAAAAATAAAATTTTTAATAAAAAAATTAGAGAATTTTAGGTAGTGTATGTATTATTATTATGTATTATTATTAAATTTTAAAAATGTAAGCTAATTATTTATTTAATTTTCATATAATTGTTAAAAAAATTAATATGTGTAGTGTTGTAGATTTTTGTATAATTATTTA
The DNA here is from genome assembly GCA_947685225.1 of Garcia nutans. NCBI lineage: Eukaryota > Viridiplantae > Streptophyta > Magnoliopsida > Malpighiales > Euphorbiaceae > Garcia > Garcia nutans. Next base: position 2,289,546 of record CANTUV010000076.1, read on the forward strand.
AAATAAAATAATTAGGTAAAATGAATTAATTTTTTAAATTTTAGTAAAAAAATTAATTTATAAGGTTTTTAGGGCAAAAAATAAATTTTTAAATAAAATTAAAATAATTATATTTTATGAAATTTTTTTTAAAAATAAATATTTTAGATTTAATTTATTATTGTTAGGATTTTTTAAAATTTTATGTAATTAGATTTAATTTAATAAATTGTAGAATGAAAAATATAAAAATTTAGTTATTTTTAATGGTTATAAATTTTCTTTGAGAAATTATATTTATTTTTATATTATAGATTTTAATTTAGTATTTATGGTATTATTTTAAGATCTTAGGTTTTTATAAAATTTTTATTAAAAAGAATAGGTAGAATGAATAAATTTTTAGTGATTGTTTTAATTTATAAAATAATTTTTAGGCAAATTTAAAATATTTATATTTTTTAAAATTTTTATAATGATTAATAATATTTTAGGCTTATTTAATTATTGTTAGGGTTTATTTAAAATTTTAGTAAATTTCATTGAATTTAGGTAAATTAGACTTTTTTTAAAATTTTAATAAATTAGATTTAATTTAATAAATTTCATAATATAAAATATAAAAATTTGAAGGTATTTTTAATGATTATAAAATATATTTTAGAGAAATTTAAAACTTTTGGTATAATTAATAATTTATTTTTTATTAGAAATATTTTAGAGTGTTGAATTTTTATTAAGGTATTTTTTTTATCTTACAAAATATTTAATATTTTTTTTTATTAATTATAGAATTTCATTACATATAAAAAATTAATTTTATATCTAAAATATAAAATATTTTGGAGAAATTTAATATATTTTCTATAATTTTTAAATTTTTTTGCTAAATAAAAATAATTTAGGGTTTGAATTTATTTTAGATAATTTTATAAATTTTTAGCAATTTTGCAGAAGTTGCGTTAAGAAATTATAATTAATGTATTTTTTTATATTTTACAGTTTAGTTTAAAGGTGTGCAATTTAGGATATATTTTGTGATCCTACTGATTATAGATAATTACTTGTATGAATTAGTTGTGATCCTACTAGAAGAAGAAGTTGTATGGACTTGGCTCACAGTATGTCAACACAATTTCTTCTTCTTCTTCTAGTAGTTCATCGGCCTTATGGGAGGAGATCGAGCATTTGAAGGAGCAGTTGGCAGAACGTGATCGGACTGTTCAGCAGATCCACTACCTCTTGCTACCTGACATAGATTTTTTTTTTGTATTTGTACAATGATATTTTAATTTCATATGATTATATATATTTTATTATTTTTATATTTATATTTTTTATATTTGAATATTTATTACATATAATATTTTTTTAAATATTAATTTTATTTTTATATTTTTACATTTTTATTCTTATTAATAAAAAATTTATACATACATTTCTATATTATAAAATTTAAAAATAATTTATACATATATTTACCGACAGATTTATTTTTGTCGATAATTTCTTTCATATTACCGACAGAATAGGAGTTTTGTCGGTAATACTGACTAAAAATTATCTGTCGATATTACTGACATAAAATATTTCTGTCGATATTACCGACAGATAATTTTTTATCGGTCTGTCGATATTACGGATAGATAATTTATCGTCGGTAAAACAAATAGAATTTTCTGTAGGTATTTTTTTTTGTACCGACGGAAATAATTTATATTGGTAAATATTGCTAACTATTATTCTGCCGAAAAATTACTGACAGATTTCTATTTTCGTCGGCATTTCAATTACCAGCGAAAAATTTAGCAACCAATTTTTTTTGTTGATAATCTGTCGGTAAATACTATTATCGATAAAAAAAAAGAATTATCGACAAATTAATCCGCTACATTCTTATAGTGATGGCTAGAAAAATTTTTAGTTCTCTAGCTCAACAGTAGCGGTGGAGTAAATATTTAGCACCAAGGGTCTGCATTGGATGAGTGCCAATCAAAACTAACTCTCACTCATTGCAAGCTCAAATATGCATCAATAATTGGTCCAAAGCATCAATACGTATACAAAATATAAAGTATAATGATGATGATGATGATCAAGGTTTAGATTACGATGCAACGGACGAAAGTGCAATGGGCGGTGAAAGTGAAAACGGTGAAAGCAAATAAGAGAGTACTATCAAAGTTAAGGTAAGAGAACTACATGTTAGATTTGATTCCTCTAAATCCCAAGAGGATACGTAGGCAGCTTAATTCTTTGTAATTAAGTTCAAGCCTTTTTTTCAATTATAAATTTTAATATTGAATAGTTTTTGAATTATGTAATTTTAATATTTTTTCAATTATGTAATTTTTAATTAAGTTTAAACTTTTTTTAAGTAGTTTCTGAATATTTTAATTATTTATATTTATTGAATATTTCAAATGTAATATTAAATATTTATAATTATAATTTATGTAGTTAATTGATTTTTAGTAATTATGTTCAAATATTTTTTTAATTTTTTCTTTATACTTTAATTGTAATATTAAATATTTATAAATAATATTATTTGATTTAACTTAAATAATATTATTAATTTTATAAGTAGTGTTTATTCTCGTAAAAAAATATTATCATGTATCAATAATAGTATTTTCTTTTAAATATAATTTTTTAAAAAAATCGATTTGATTCGGTGGTTAAACCGAAACTGAAACCGAAATCGAATCGATTTTTAAGAACCCGAACTTTAATTAAACTGACTCTTACTGGTTAATATTAAGGTTCACGAAAATTATGAACTGAAACCGACAGTTCCGGTTAATTGAACCGTAGCCATGGTTAGATACAATAGAGGCAGGGGAAGCCAACCACAGCAATGACACTGAAAGGTATGCTTTAATTTATTTTTAGTAATTTTATGGTATGATAAAGTTTTGTATGATGCTACATTGTTCTTGCTAATTTTTGTTTTAGACGAAAAAGAAGATTATAAGGATTCGAAGAAGTCTAGAAAGAAAGGACTTGAAGGTCAAGATGATGATAAAAATTTTTTGGATTTTATAGTGGCTGGAATTTTAGTGAAATGAGGGTGATTGTGAAAACTTATAAGTGAGATATTTTTCTTGTCATTGCAGAAAATGACTCAAGAGTATGAAAAAGTGCAGTGTAAAAGAGGAGAACATTGGATTCTTTAAAAAAGATTGAGCAGAGAAAAGTGCTTCTTGGCAGATTTTGAGTTGATGCAGCTTGTGTAGAAAAAGACTGAGGATGGCCCCGCCTTTCAACCAACCTGGTTAGTAAAAGTTCTTTTTATAGGTTATGTGAATCCTCACACTAGTATAAACTTCTGCAGAATTCTGAAGACACGCGTAAGAAGAAATGTGGTCTTAACAAGGGGCAGAAAATTCGCAAGGTAGCCAGCTCTGGACGCTGGAGTCGCTGTGGCAGGTGGTTTTTATGGTGGACCTAAGCACGAGGAAGAAGACTGATGGAGGTCATGTTGATGTAGTTGAGTTAAATAAATCGAACAGAGCAAGCAGCTAATTGTTCTGGATCTTAATCAATTTCTTAGACTTTTTCAGAGCTGTAAAAGCATAATTAAAGTGAAATTTGCAATTTTGTTCTGTGGTAATTAATTAATTAATCACCAGGATTTATGAATGGAACCCCCTCCCCTTCAATGATTTAATAATTGCCTTCTGTTTTCTTTTCCATATATTTTTCTTTGCATCTCCTTCATTATTATAGTAAGGGGTGTCCTGTGGGCAGTTGCCAAGCAGCAATAATAATTGATCATTTTTCATCCGTCTTTTTTTTTTTTTTTGACAAATCATTGTTCATCGTTTATTATTATGAAAAAAAAGTGGAACATGATTAAGAACGCTAATCGATCTAAAAATAAAATAAACCAAACTAAACACTAGATAAGTACTCCAAAATATTCCAAAGTAAGATTTCTTTTAATATTATATATTATAATACAAATATTATTAATTATAAGTTGTAATTATCCATATACATTGGACATGGAACATGAAATCTTTTGATACAAGTCCATATATCGATGTGCCTAACCCCTAATCAGTATGTCCAGTCGGGGATAAATCAAGTTGGTCATTTTGTTAAAAAAACAGTAATTAGATTTTATACCTAAATAAACTATTTTCACAATAGAATTCCAAAATTTCCACATATTACAAACTAAATGGATTAGAAAACACAAAACCAAATTGTTTGAAAACCACACAAAAAATGAAAATGTTATATTTCTGTTTAATTTTCTTTTCATCTAATCCATAAATTATAGTTACAACAATTAACTTGCTAATTACTTTCTTAACCAAGTAGTGTAGTTGGTATTTATTAATTTTCACTATAAATTCTGCCTTTAATTTCACACTCTTTATCTTAATAAAAAATTTCATAAATCTTAATCAATAATATTGAAATTAATATATAAAAGCCCCACCCACCACTCACCCTTCCCTTTATCGAAGAGGCAAATCTCTTAATCCCAAATTCCAAAAACCGGACCCCACCATGTATCTCTCTCACAAGTGTACTAAAGAAGCCATTTAGGCCACGTGCTAAACCCGTGGCAACCAAAAGACCCCACAAGCCATAAATAAATCATATCCATCCACGTCACCTATTCGGGAGGCGAATAAACCCGCCAGGTGCCGTCGGATATGCCATGCCATGTACCCTGTCTCAGTTGGATATAATCTGGTATATCCTCTTGTGCGCAAGTTTTAGCTTTAGAGTCTTTAACTAAATCATTATTATTTAATTTAAAACTCTTAACGAAAGCAGATCAAAAGAAGCCACTCTATAGAAACATTTCCAACGAATATTCCAAACCAAATTCTTAAAGAAACTCATTTTCTTTTTCTTTGCTTTTATATACTTAACCATTTCCTCCATATTTTCGTGACCCTTTTAGCTAAGCGGGAATCCAAAATAATGATAGAAAACAGAAAGTTACAAACACAATAAAAATTTAGATCTTACTTGGAAAAAGAAATGTCTCGTTTTGTCAGAGCCAAACGAGTCACTGATCCTCTTGACGATGAGGCCAGAGCTCGATTAGTTGGTGCGCGACTCAGTTATGTCAGTAGCGGAAGTGAACACTCCCCTGACGGTGTCGGTGACGATTCATCTCGCCTTTCAGAGCTCGTTCATGGCTTTCTCGAGGATGACGATTCAGAGACTCCCGATCAGTCCATTGGTTATGAATCGGATTCGAATCGAGTTGACTCAGTCTCTGATTGTACGGATTTTGCTGATGATATTTTGAGATTAGTTACTTGTAATAATATGGATTTATATAGAAATCTGCTGTTAGCTCATGTTTTGAAAGGAATGGAGATGTTTTCGTGTTTGAGAAATGAAAAGCCTATTTTCAGGCGCAAAGTGATGGCGTTTCTGAGAGAATTAGGACACAATGCGGCGATCTGTAAAACAAAGTGGGACTCCTCCTGCAACTTATCCGCCGGGAACTACGAGTTCATCGACGTGGTGGTGCAATCTCAAAACAGATACATTATCGATCTTGACTTCGCTTCACAATTTGTAATCGCGAGGCCTACCAGTCAATATTTGAAACCTTGGCAATCTCTGCCTGAGGTTTTTGTTGGAAAAATTGAAGACTTGAAGAATATCATCAAGGTGATGTGTGATTCTGCAAAGAGATCTTTGAAAAGCAGAGATCTCTCACTTCCTCCTTGGAGGAAAAACCGTTACATGCAAAACAAATGGCTCGGTTCGTACCGTCGGACTACCAGTCCAATTCCGGCGAGCTCTGCAACGCCGGTGGTCCAGCCTGTTAATGGAGTTAAATGTCGATTCGTTGGATTCGACGACGCCGTCGACGGTTGTTTATTTGTTCGTACGAGATAATTATAACATTCTATTAGAAAAAAAATTATGAATACTTTTTTGAGTTTCTTTTTCATTTTTTTTAATTACTATTTGGCCTTATTAAAAAGAAAAAAAAAATCAATTGGTCAGATTTGTGTAACGCGGCAAATGCACGTTGTGAGTGTGTGTATGTGAATAGCAATAAGGAGCAGTTGTTTATCACGTGCAAACAGAAGCGTTATAACGTAAACGAGGAAGGTTTATCTTGGGCCAATATGGACCGTCGGATAAGTAGACTTATAAATCTTTTGTTGACGTGGCATTATGACGTGATTAGAGATGATGATATCATAAATTCTCAAGTAGTGGTAGGTGCACAGGATTTGATACTTGTTGATGGCGAACAGAAGAAGGAGAATACGTGTTTGGATAATGTTATTTAACATATAAAAATAATAGTATTTAAGGAGACAAGATATTGATATATTTATTATAGAGAGATAAGGGCAAAAGAAAATGGTAGACTTTTATTCACCTTAATGATGTGGCCCAATGATAAGTGAGTAGCCAAACAAGTATTGGATAATTGTTGGTAGGGGAGCCTTAGAAGCCATAAAGGTGACGTCTGGCCCTTCGGAATTAGCTCCTTGATGGCCACTCAATTGCATTATTAGGGACAATGGGACATCATATTGAAATAAAATTGGCTGGGAAAAATACCTTTTCGGAATGCACATATGTATTTTATGGGATTTGCCTATTGAATTTTTTATGATCTATTTTATTTATATTACATTCTTGAATTTTTTTTAACTTATTGATTTTCTTTTAATAAAAATATAATTAATGAGAAGTATATAATGATAATATGTAAGTTACTCAAATAAATTTCTAAATAATTATATTATTTAATATGTAAATTTTGAAAAGTTGAGTAACAAAAAAAATTGATTTTATTTTTAAAATTTTATAACAAAAATTACTATAAATTTTATGTATTTTTAATTTAATGTTATGAAAATTTTTGTTAATTCTAATTTTATCATAAAAAAAACTATCAATGTGAAAAAAAGAAAAATGGTAGAATTTACTGACAAAATAAAATTTTAGCTAAATAAAATATAATAAATTAAGGACCTCAATATATATATATATAATTTAATTATTTGTTGTCAACATTAAGACCACCTTTTATTTGTTAAATCTAGAACCAAAATTTGATTTTCTTTGAAGCTGTTTTATTTATAATATGACTGAAAAGGAAATCAATATTAATTTTTAATATATATATATAAGGTGTTTTATTTTAATAAATCAAAAGTTAATGAAAAATACTATAATAAACTAGTAACTGATAGTTTATAAATTTCATCTATTAAATATTATGTATTAATTTAATTGGTGAGAGAAAAAATGCATAATCAAGAATATAAATAATCAAAAATAAGTACCTATTTATGAATATAGATTAAGAGAATTGACTACGAGATTTGATTTAATTTTATGTGTACTATTTTTTATAGAGAAAACATATTTTTTTAATTTTTGATTAATGAGAAAGTGATGAGAAAATAATATGTATTAATTTAATTTATGAAATAAGATATACATAATAAAATATATAAATAATTAATAAATAAATATATGTGTTTTGAAGATGGATGAAAAATTTTGATTTAATTTTGTATGTTTTGTTTCATTCATAAATTAATTAACAGAAGAATGATAGAGAACGATTTATTTTCATTGCCTAATCATTTTATTTAATCAAATAGTAACAATGAAAATTATTCATTCCATTTTTATTTTCACTCTAAACTAACATTACACCTAAATTTATCGATTATGTTATGTATATATATTTGCTTGGCGGATCTCAAATCTTTCATTGCAAAAGACTTGTTAAGCTCTTTCTTTAAAGAACTTATCTTTTTAGCATCATGGCCAACTATTAACATATCATCCACATAAAGCAGTAGGATGATAAAGTCACCATCATAAAATTTCTTTGCAAATATGCAATGATCAATAATTATCTTTCCATTCCCATTAACTATTATGAATGACTCAAATTTCTTGTATCATTGTCCCGGTGCTTGCTTAAGTCCATACGGACTTTTCTTCAACCACAAACCAGATTCTCTTTTCCTTTAGTTTTAAACTCATATAGTTGTTCCATGTAAATTTCTTCTACTAATTCACCATGAAGAAAAGTTTTTTTTTTATGTCAAGTTGTTCTATCTCCAAATTCAAGCTGGTTCCTCTCCATGATGATTTTGTTCATTCTTTTAGCAACTCCATTTTGCTAAGGTATTTTTGGAATTATCTTTTCCAAGCGAATGTCGTGCTCCTTGCCATATATCTCAAATGGACCCCTGTATTCTCCACCATTATCTGCATGAACACATTTCAACTGCCTTTTTATTTCTCTTTCAACATTGATATGAAAATGTTTGAACACATTCAACACCTGATCTTTAGATTTCAGAGCAAAAGCCCACACTTTTTTAGAGTGATAATCAATAGAGGTCACAAAATATAAAGCACCACCAAGTGTTTTATCACTTATAAAACAAACATCAATGTAAACTAAATCAAGAATATTTGATCTTCTTGAAGAGTAAGATCTCTAAAATGCAACTTTATGTTATTTTTCGACCGAACAATCAATGCATGATTATAAATGTATACTTATCAATGGTAGAAATTTCTTTATAGTGAGAACATCAATTCCTTTCTCACTTAGGTGACCAATTCTTTAATGCCATAAATCTGATAAAGTATCCGCTACTGCATTCATCTCTCCTTTGTATATCTTAGTTTGCATAAAGTATAAAGTGTATTGCCTGCTACCTTTAGCCAACACAAGATTTCCTTTGGTAATTTAGCAATTCTTTGTACGAAAGGAACTTATACAACCTTCATCAGCAAGAATACCAGAGAAAATAAGATTGAGCCATATCTCAGGAACATGCCTGATATTATTGAGCTATAGCTTGCACCCAATGTTAGTATTTAAGCACACTGTACCTATGCCAATAACCTTGGCTGAAACTTTATTTCTCATTATGACATAACCGAAATCTCCATTGGTATATAATGTAAAAAATTCACGTTTAGTATATGCGTGATATGAAGCTCCATAATCAACAACCCAATAGATTTTATGACTATTAAGATATAGACAATTATCTTCAATAGAAATGACAACATCACCATCAAGTGCAACTGAAGCTATATTTTCTTTTTCTTCATTTTTATCTTTTTTCTACTCCTTTTTCAACTGTCTATAAAATCTTTTCACATGTCCTGACTTGCCACAGTGATAGCAAGTGATACCTTTCTTATACTTGGATCTACCCCTTGACTTGTCATGGTTGTCTGACCGCTTGTCTATATTTTGAAACTATCTAGTTCTACTTCTACCACACCTTTTAGTAATTAAAGCTTCTGAGTGGATAGAAGAGCTTTGATCTTTTCTCTTGATTTCTTCATTCTACAAACTTTCACAAACTGCATCCATGGACAGTTTGCCTTCAAGAGCCGAATCACTCAAACCAACTACCAAAGTCTCCCAACTATCAGTAAAAGTACCAAGAAGCAAATAAGCTTGCAGTTCATCAGACAATACAACTTCTAAACTGGTTAAGTGATTTACAATATTTTTAAAATTGCTTAAGTATTCAGTCATACTGCTTCCATATTTAAATCTCTTATGGACAAGTTTTCTAACAAGAAAAGTTTTATTTTGTGGGAATTTTCTTTCATACAAATTTGAAAGTTTTTTCTACAAGGTCTCAGCATTATTCTCCTGAGCCACATAATGATAGACAGTATTATCTATACATTGCCTAATTGTACCCGCAAATTTTTTATTTATTTTCTCTCAATTCTGGTAGAATTTATTTGTTGATTTGCCCTTGTCACCTTTAATAGGATCATAAAGAACCTTGCAGATCGAAAAATATTTCATTCTGGACTTTCAAATGGAATAATTTGAAGAAATTAATTTAAACATACTGCTAGACTCTTTCATTTCAGATTGCACAGACAATATCCAACCTGGCTCTGATACAAGTTGTTGTGTAACGAGTATTAATAACACACAAATTACTTGTTATTATATAAGTAAATAGTATATAAAATATTATACTAAAAATAAATACCAAGAAAATTTTTAGGAAAGGCTAGAAGAGTCGCAGACAGTCGCACTTAAAATTCAGTCTCCTTAGATAGAATTTTATTCGGATAATTAATAGCACAATATAATAAAATAACTATATTTGATAATAGCTTAAAATAAATATAAAAATAGAACATCAGATTTAATGTGGTTCACCCTTTAATTTGGGCTACGTCCACGGGACAAACACCGAATAACTTTTTTCTACTAATAAATAGTAGGATTACAAGACAAACTTTTCTAAAAATATATTCTAGAAGTATAACACACACAAATGAGATAAATCTAAAATAGTAATAAGTGCTTCCCAAATACCTAAAATAAACCTTACTAATTTGTCAATCACAAAAATTATTATCTCACATAAATAATTTTTTCTCTCTTAAAATTTACTCTCTCTCTTTATGTTTTTTTTTTCTTTCAAATTGTTATATATATTGATTAGGGAGGGAAGACCTATTTATAGGCCTTCCTTCTCCCCTCGCATGGTTATAGCTAGCAAAATGTAAGTTGTAACATTGCTTGCATTTTGCAAGCTTGTTACAACTTGCATTTGCAAGTATTTCTTTTTTTTTTAATTTATAGATTTTATTTGAATGGGATACCACCACAATATATATATATATATAATTATATTCCAGGTATGTTATATATATTTGTGTATATTGTATATATGTTTTGAACATGTTGAATTATAATTAACAAAATATATTTTTTATGTTATATATATATATATTGTATTTTTTTTTTGTAAAGGTGGACGGTACCACCGGAGATTTTTATTAATGAAAACGAATGTATGGAAGACCCATACGATCAGTCAATACAGTACCTTTAATATAATTAGGCAAAGTCATAAAAAGAATGAAAAATTCTAGAAACATTAGTAATACAGCTATAATAAAACTAACTGATGAGCTGCCTGATTCGCTTCCCTGGGAACATAATTAATTGAAGAAGAGGTTGCAACCAACAGCTCCCGAGCTCTCTGTAAATGAAAAGAATCAGTACCGAGCTGCTGTACAAGTTGGAGGGAATCACATTCCACTTGAACATTGCTATAACTAGCCTTTGACACCCAATCAAGAGCAAAAATAAAAGCTTTCAGTTCAGCAGAGAAGACGTTGAAAGCATGCAGCTGAAAAGCATAAGCCATGACAAAAGTACCATCATCCGAACGTAAGATGGCTCCACCAGAGGCATGAGAAGGCATGAATGAAGCATCTGTATTGAGCTTATAACTCCCAGCTGGAGGTTTATTCCAGTAAATCAATTTTGGATGTAATTTTTTAACTCCAAAGTTAATTGGCAAGTGCTCTGAAAAACAAGAAAGGGGTTTTGCAAACTTATCAGCTGCATGAGCAACTCCCCAACTCATAATAAACTTAGACACTTGGAGCTCAAGTCCAAAGGAAGAGAAAGGCTCATTACCCCAGTTACATTTACAATACCAAGACCAAGTAGAAAACATAATCACCTGCGGAACTAACCTGCAAAGCTTTCCACGAACTGACTGTGGTTTAGAAAGCCACCAAAATGAGAGCTGTTGCCCCAACGTCCTCTGCCCATCATAGATGTAACGAACCGAAAGCAAGTAAGATGCATAGTAACGCCAGAGACGTCCAATAATACTACATTGGCGGAAGATATGGTCAATTGAAGCTTCGGCATATCTACAGAATGGACAAATAGAAGCTAAATGAATGCCCATCCGTTGTAGCCGACATGGAAGGGGTAAAGCCATATTGAGCAGCCTCCACGTGAAGACTAAATGCTTGATGGGAATGGTAGAATCCCATACAGATTGTCTAGATAAAACAATGTTCCTCTTCGGTCTCACCAAGTCATACGCAGCAGCGAGTTTAAATTCACCATCACTATTGCCATTCCATCTCACAACATCCTCCTCGACATCAAAATCATCCATATAGGCTGCATGTGTGTTACAAATACGCTTCCAAGAACATGAATCCGTCTGCACATAAGTCATATGACCTTTCCTGTGATACTTCCTACGCATGTAAGTAGCCCAAAGTGAATTGTGAGATAAATAAAGCCAGAGAATTTTAATAGAATATGCCTCCTGTATAGAAGCTATTGATCTGATACCCAAACCACCTTCAGAAACAGGGTATAAAAACTCGGAGTACTTAACCCAATGATGCTTTGATAAAGAAGGATCCCCACTCCAAAAGAACTGAGCAAACCGCCTTTCAATGGAAGAAATAATGGACTTTGGCAGAAGCATCGCCCCCATCACATGTATCGGAATGGAGCTCAATACATGACGAATCAAAACAAGCCTACCTCCCGGAGATAAAAGTTTCTTCAGCCAACCATGAAGTTTGCAATCAATCTTCTTAAGGAGATCTGCACAATATGATGCACGATTTATACCTTGATAAATTGGAGCCCCAAGATAATTAAAAGGGAGAGAGCTTCGTCTAATAGATAGTAGCCCCTCAAAACGCCTAACCACCTCTACATTGGCTTTCTTAGTGCAATAAAAAGCACTCTTTTCAAAATTAACAAGCTGCCCCGATGAACTTTGATAAGCCGTCAAAAACTTCCTGAAGTTCTTAATAGATCGAACATCACCATTAATAAAAGTAAGTAAATCATCTGCAAATGCCAGGTGTGAGACAGTAGGGCAATGCCGGTGCAATTTGTAAGGAACAATTTTACCTTGACTAATTAAGGCATTGAGGCCACGAGAAAAAAACCTTAGAAGCAAGAATGAAAAGTAGAGGGGAGAGTGGGTCCCCCTGCTTCACACCACGTTTTGGTTGAAAAAATCTATAGCTAACACCATTAACCAATACAGAAAAATGAGTAGATGACATATTGGCCATAATAAGATTAACAATGCTTCTTGAGAAACCAAACTTGAGGAGGACTGCTTGCAAAAATTTCCAGGAAACCCTATCAAACGCCTTTGCCATATCAAGCTTTATGGCCAAATTATAACCTCTGGTCTTCTTGTCAATGTCATGTATCATTTCATTTGCTAACATAATCTGGGCTTGGATTGACCGGCCTTTCAAGAATCCAACCTGTTCAGGTGATATAAGACGATCCATAAATGAGCAAACCTATTTGCTAAAATTCTGGTGCATACCTTACTTATGAAAGTGGCCAAGCAAATGGGTCTGTATTGGGAAAAACTAGCAGGATTATCAACTTTTGGAAGAAGGATAATCTGTGCGCTACTAAAAGCCCAAGGAATAGGAATGCCCAAGAAAAACTCCTTCACAACACTACATACATCCCATGAAACAATATCCCAGCAACTCCGGTAAAACTGACCATCAAACCCATTAGGGCCCGGAGCACTCAATGGATTAAGTTGCCAAACTGCATTTTTAGCAAATAGGTTTATGTATATATATATTTATGTATTTTGTGTATATATTATGAATATAAAAATAATATAATTATTTAAGAATAAAAACTAAAATAGCATAAAAAATAAACCAACATAATAAAAAACAAATAACTAAAAAATCAAGGCGCGGTATAAACCAAAAAAAAAAGAGCCACCGTAACTAAAAGTGAAAAACCAAGACCGAAATTGGATATGTTATGTAATTTCCTTAATTTTGTATACTATAATTTCTTAATCCGCGTTCAGAAATTAGAGGGTGTTTCTCAAAACTGGAACTTTTCAGCTTATTGTGAATAAGTGATTTTTAGATTATAATCAGATTAAAAATAAGCAGTTAAGCGTTTCTGTAAACTAGTTAATAATCAGCTGATAATCAGTTTATAATCAGTTAAGTGTTTCTGTAAAATCAGCTTATAATCAGTTTTTAATTGCATAAACTATCAAAATGACCAAACTGTCCCTGAGTTTATTTATTGTATAAAAATGATTTTTTAAATGTCAATTTAAAATTTATTTTGCAATAATAATAATAATAATAAAATTTATTTAATAATAATAATAATAATAATCTTTGATGGGAACTAAAGTGTATAGGGTGGGCAAATTTGAAATATTGAAGATTAGGTATGGATAGTACGGTCTTTTACTTGGTTAAAACTGCTTAAAAAAAATACTTAAAAAAAAGTAGCAAAACTCAACTTTTAAAAAACTGATTAAAATAACATTATAATATAATATTTAAGTTTTCATAAATACTTAAATAAACAACTTATAATCTAAAAACTGCTTATAATCAGTTTTGATCAGCTTTTAAGTTTTGAGAAACACCATCTTAATATATGCAGTAAATGCTAATTCCTGAAGTATCCAAGATGGAAACAAATTAGCACTTAAGAAGCGCAGCCCAAGTTTATAACCAGTTGGACCTTCAACCCAATCTTACATTGGATGCCTCCGGATTTGGTTCCATTTTCAAGTTTATATTCAGTTTTTTTGGGGGGTTTCTTTAAAAATTCCCTAAAAAAATAAAAATATTTTTAAAAATGATTTATTTTTCTTTTTCAATCTTAAAAATACTCCTTTTTTTAATTTTTAATTTTAAAAATACCTATTTTAGGGACATATTTATAATATCTATTTGATATACCAAAAATATACTCTATTTTTAAAGATTATATTGAATATATATATATATATATATAATATATCAAAAGTATATTAAAAAAGTAAGGTATTTAAGAACAAAAAAAAAGTTTAAAAAAAAGTTAAAAAGTGTGTTGTATCAGTATAATTTTCTTCTTTTTTTTCATGTTTGTACTTTTTTTTTTGTTTTAGTTTTATGTTCTTTAATTTTTTTTTAGTTTTACGTTCTTTAATTTTTGTTTACATATGCCTTTCATCAATACTTTTCTTTATTTTTCTCTATATCCTTTCTTTTCTTTTTCTCCTGTCTATCTCTCCCTTCTTCCTTCCTTCTTTCCTTTTATTTTTTTCTTTTTTTAAATTTTTTTATCTTTCATATTATTTAATTTTTTGTGAAAAAATCTATGTTTTTGTTTTTTTTATTGTAGTGCTAAAGGTTTTATTGTTCTTTAATAGTTTAATAAAATATTTCAAATAGTTTTTCTATTTCCTTTTCAATTTATGTTTTTTTTATTATTGTTATAATTTTTTATTTGTATTTATTTTATTTTAATATTTGTTTGAGTAAATTTTTTATTTTAATGTGCGTGTTTAATTTTGTTTTAGCATGTACACACAATGTACATAAATATTTTAGAATATAAACTCAATATTTACATCATATGTATAATATATATACAACATATGAGTAATATCTACATAATATTTATACAACATATTTATATAAATATTTATGTAAATATTGTATAGATTTTTTTATATGTTATTTATTTTAACTTTTGAATCATATAAATTTTTTAATTTAAAATAGTAAAATTATAAATTTAAATTATAAGAGAATAATTTAAATAGTAGAACATTCACATATATATACATATATTAATTCTATAAATTAACATCTATACAATATATATGTGAAATACACATAATGCTAAAGGAAGATGTATTTTTGAAAATATGATGCAACTTTTTTTAAAGCTTAATTTTTTTGTCGTATTAAAAAAGGTTGTTTTTATGGGTAGTTTTGTAAAAATTCCATATAAATTTACATGAAAAATTAAAAACTAAAAAGATATTTATTGGTGGAAAATATTTTTATCTTTTTAATTTTTAATTTTAAGTTTATATCTATTTTTTAAATAAATAATTAAAAATATGAAAACAAGTTTACTTATTAATTTTACTTTTCAATTTATATTTTTATATAATATCTAAATAATTATTTAAATAATTTTGTATAAAATATAATTACATAAACATTTTCATAATATAAATATTTATATACATTTTCTAATTTAAAAATAAAATAATAATTACATAGTATTTTTAAATAAAATAAAAAATGAATTATTGAAAAATCAAATTATAAAAAATTAAAAAAAAGGCAGTTTAAATTTTAGTGGTAAATTAATATTAGAATTCTAGTATTTGCCATTTAGAAAATAAATAAAACTAATTTTATAAAACTCAGCTGTTACCTAATAAAATAAAAAATTATTTTTTAATTTTTCAAATGGAAAATATGTGCAATTAAACTCAACTATTTTCCATTTTTTTTAAAAAAAAATTCAAGAAAAGAAAACTTATTTTTCACAACTAACATCCCCTAAACTTTTCATTATTTCCAAATATATTTCTCTTTTTAAGAAATTGTCCACTTAATATATTTAAATTTTTTTTTACTTTTTTATTAGAGGTTTTTTATTATTTATAAAAGTGCATAATAGATACATAATAATTTAATAATAAACTTATAAAAATTATCCTATTTAAATTTGGTATATAATAAACACATAATAATAACTTTATCATACTATATGAAATTAGTAAATTTTTAAGTTAATAAAAAATATGATAAATTTGATAATATTTTTTGAGTTATTAAATTTGTAATATTATGAGATTTTCTGACAAATTTATAAAAAAATCTTTTTTTTTTACTATCGACATTATATACATGAAAGGGAAGCAGAAAAATTAAATAATAATTATATCAAATATTATAAATATTACTTATTCTTACATGCAACTCAAACTCCTTTAAGATTGCAAAATTTCAATTTTGATATTCTTTAAGAGGGATGACAATTTGCTGTAATATGAAAATATTTTAAGAGAAGTGTAATGGGAAGAGGATTGATTTTAGTTTTTTTTTTTTTTTTTTTTTGCCAGTAAAAAGTAATTTCATTGAAGAAAATAGAACATACAATTAGCCTTCTTAAAATCTAAGATCCTTAGAAGGCAGTTACAGAAGATAATACAATTTACCCCAAAAAGCATCAATAAATAAGGGTAAAAATATGTATGTTGTTCGTTAGTTTGCAAAAGAAGGCCATGAACTAGAAAGACAGTGACTTTGCTAAAGGTAAAGCAATTTAAAATAGTAGGGTTTTGGGAACATAATATTATTATATATAAAGCTAAAAGCCAAATATGTATTGGGATTAAGACGTTCCATCTAACCATTCATTCTATTTCTTGACTGTCTTAAAAGTTATAGCTTAAAAGCTACAGTGCAGTGCCCTTCTCCTTAGGGCAACTTCCTTTTCCATTAATTTCTTACTAACATATATATTATTTTCTTTTTCTTTTTCTTTTCCTTTTTATGCAAAGTTCATTATTATTTATTTTTTTGAGTTTTTCACCTTCCTATGCCTTAATTTTTATATTAAAAAAAATTTAGCAAGGTGTGTTTGAACTCGCTAGGTTATTGAATATTTGGCCAAGAAGAATATTCAAAAAAGGAATATGTAAGCTTGATTTGTAGAATTATGTATATATATATATTCTTTTCATTTCAATTAGTAAACTCATTTTTTAATTTCACAAAAAATTAAGAATTTTATTTATTATTATTTAAAATATAAATTTACATATATTTTTTGTATTACACTTTTAGTTTAATCTGGTATATATTTATTAGATATTTTTAATAAGTAAGATTAAATATGTGTATAATAGAGATTTAATATATTAATAAAATTATTAAAATGCATTTAAACTATAATTTAGGATACACGAAAAAATATATATATTCATTAATTTGGAAATAAGGGGGTATTTAATATTTCCAAAACAATAAAATTGTACTTTTCATCTTAATAATTTGTTGAGATGGGCAAAATTTGTTGCAAAATAACTTAAAATATAGTTGAACTACTAGTTTCAATATATTAAAAAGAAATATATCATTATTTTAAAGCACAAAAATTCTTTACTAATTATATTATTTGTAAGCCAGTAGGATTGCTAAAAAAATATACTGCAATTGACCCCATGGCACTTAAAAAACAAAAAATATATATACATTAATTAAATTTAAAAATTATTAGAAAACCCTAGCAACCTCCTTACTCTCTTAACTTTTATAAATTTTTCTTCTTTCTTAGGCGAAAAGTGGGGTTGCAGTACGTTTATTGATAAACGGCAGTCCTGTTCGTCTTTTTTTTTAATCTATTATTTGATTTTTATATATTTTTTAAGTTTATATTTTTTTTATAGTTTATTCTCAAATTTTTTTTGGATAAATATAATTTAAAATTTAGCGTTTGTATCTTATTTTCATATTTCTTAATTTTTTTAGAATAAAATTGAATGTTATCTAATTTTTTTATGAAGTTTTATCTTTCTTCACTTGAAGGTTATATCTAATCTTCAAATTGAAGTTATTATTATTTTTTAATGGAGATTTATCATTCTTTAATGAAGATTGTTTATCTTTCATAGATAAAGGTGTTTCTCTTATATGAAAAGTAACATATGATGGATGAAATAATTGTCCGGTTAAAAGTCGGATTATTTGTGGTATATTACTTTTATCTAGTATTTACATTGGAAAAAATTAAAAAGATCTAGTTTCAGTAACTTTATTAATTGTATACATTTTATGTACTTTAAATTTTTATAATTTTATTTGTAGTTTAGAAATATATTTTTTGACGTATAAATGTGAATTTATTTTATATTAAAAAATTAAAAAATTATTTTTTCGAGCTGCAATTTTAAGAAAGTCTATGTAATTATAAATAAAAAAATTAAAATAATAAATAATATTTTTTCTAAAAAAAGTAAGATAAAAATTTTATTTTCTTCTCGTTAAGTAAAGTACTTTTTATTATTATTTTAAAATTATGTAGGTGAATAATTAATGGGAAATTATACTACAAGTTAAGTTTTTTACTTTTTTTAAAATATTCAATAATAATACAATAATTTATTATTTTCCTAAAAAAAAGAGAGAATTCTTTTAGTCTAACTTACTAAATAGACACAATTAAGCAGAAATCTTCCACTGATTCTCTTTATTAACATATAATCATGGATATTAGATTTGATGATTAATTAATTTAAGTGTTGTAGCTTGATTGGTCTTTCTTCAATTTTCTGCCTAAAAGCATCTAAATTATGTTATAACAATGTCAATGTGCATCATCAACATTTTAAATCATAAATAGATGTGATCTATCTCCTGGTTTAAGATTAATATATACCAGTGTTATTAAAACCGGACCGGACCGGCTGGTCGGAGCGGTTAAATCAGGAACCGGCTGTCAGTCCGGTTCGGTTTTCATATTTTTTCAAAATAGATTAAAAACCGGGTTTTTAAATTGAACAGGTCAAAATCGGCCGGTTTTGACCAAAAACCGGTTGAAAAATTATTTTTTTTAAAATAAATTATTTTTTCAAATAAAATTTTATTTTTTTTCACTTAAAAAATATATTTTTCTAATAAAATATTAAAATTAAAAAATTAAAAACCCGGTTCAACCGTTTCAACCCGGTCGGATCGTGAACCAGTAGAGTGACCGGTCCGATTCTGAAAACACTGATATATACTAATGATATTTACTTAGTGCAGAATTTTATATTATACTTCTTTTGTCCCATTTTTATACTTCATTATACTATTTTTAAATGTTTCAAATTATAGTTCACTCCCGATTAATAAAGTGATTATTTTACTATTATTTCATCATTTAATATATATTTTCTCACAATAATTACAAATAGCATTAAAAATAGTTTTAAAAATACATTATATTTAATGAGGGTATATTAAAAAAATTTAATTCTTAACTAACTTAATCACACTTTATTAATGTATGTGTAAATAATTACTGGGCTATAACAATGAAACGGAGAGAGTGTTATAATTAAATTATTCTGATTTGTTAATGAATTGATTTATCGATCAATTAATCATATTAATTAATTATCAAAAGCATACAATGATCTTGATAATAAAACACTCTTCAACAACTATCATGGATAATAATTTATACCCAAATCCCTTCATACACAATCATTTTGTTATTTTCTTAATTATCAATGATTAACTAATTAATTAAGGAATATGCTATTTAAAAAATTAACTAATTAATGCCCTAGTTAATGAGAATTATCATACAAGTTCATTATTGCTTTAAGCACTTTGAGCAGAAGTCAACGTATTTTAAGAAAAATTGCTTAAATAAAAGTTACCCCACCCATAAATAATTATTATTTTAAAATTTTTGAACTAAAATTAAAAAATTATGTAATACTATATCCATTCTGTTTAAATTGTCACCTTAAATTCATATATATTTATTAAGTAAATGATTAAATTATCTTAATAATATATAAAATTATTTTAAATAGAATAAAATATTTCTCATTAACTTATTAATATTAAAAATATTATACTCTCACTTTATTAATTAACTCTTAATAATAAGGAAAAAATTATTACTTTATTATACTCTCACTTTATTCTCACTTTATTAAATTTGAAATAAAGATATTAAATAATTTTAATTTTTATAATGTGATAATTATTTATGAATAAAATTTATCATTCTAAAGTAATAATTATTTATGAATAGAGAAAGTAATTAATATTTAATTTTGGTATTTTTTCCAAAGGTAATTTTAATGAATTAAGGCGTGAAGGTAGACTCTTATATCATTGGATCATAACAAAAAAAAAATTGCATTTTGTTTAAGAATGAAATTAACTTCATTATTTCATTATAATTAAAATTTAATCCCACGTAGATTACAGAAAAACTACTTGCTTTCTTTTTTTAAAAAAAAGATAATTTAATATTAATAAAAGTTAAATTTTAGCTTCTATTTTGAAAAATGAAATTAGAATAAGTATTTATTACTTATTGAAAATGATAGCAGGTAAAATTATCGTTCTATTTAACTGAAATCAAAATCATATATATTTTTTTATCCTTTTCATTTTATTGGTGGAAGCCATACTTTTTATCTTCAATGAAATGTTTGATTTATTTTGGAAATGAAATGAAGTTAAAGCATTCTTATTAATTACAACATTTCCATGACATTTATACAATTATTATATGTTACCTCACTCGTATTTAAATGTGTTCGAATATAATAAATGTCGAATATTACCTCCTCTAACAATACATACGAAAAACTTGAATTGTTAATTATATCACTAGTTGTGAAAGGTAATCACTATAGAAAGATAACTCTTATTTTCCTTAATCTAAAAGATGAAACAATCTTATAATTGCGTTTACGTTCATAGAGAGAAAAATTCTATAGAGAGAAAAGTCATGCTCTTTTTTCTCTTTGTATCTTGAAAGAGATTTTTCCAAACATAAATCTACAATCATTTCGCTAATCTTAGATTATGATTCTTCCAATCACTTTTTATAGTAATTTTTATCAAGAATCAAAGACAAACTAGGATTAGAATTCCTAATTCCATCCATACTCTACAATTATTATTTAAATATAATACTTAATTATTATTTAGATAATTTTGAATGTTTTAAGCCCCATGCAACTCTTTCAATTGCCATATGCTAATCCGATCCAAAAACTAACAAAACAATTTAAATATAAAATTATTATAAAAATCAAATTCTTTAAATTTATATTTTATCTTAAGAATTTTATTTTCTATTTATTTTCAAAACCTTTTCTTTTCTAAATCCTCTGAAATATGTTGGAATATTAAAAGAGTAAAATTATTAAAGGCGTTTGACAAAAATATAAGAAAAATTTTAAAAAATTAAATTATTATATTTATAAATTATTAATTATATTTATAAATTATTTATCAAAATATCATAATTTATAAACTATTTATTAAAATATCAAATTTTATAAATTATTTACCAAAATATCATAATTTATAAATTATTTATTAAAATACCAAAATACCATTTTTTTTATTAATTTATAATAAATTTATTATGAGTTTATAAATTTTATATAGTTTATGATGAGTTTATTATGAATTTATAATATAATATTTAAAATATCTTTGATAAAAATATAAAAATTAAAAAAAAATAACAAAAGGTGTTATTTTTTCAATTATTAATTATACTTCTTAATTATTTCAAAATTTTGGAGATAGATAAAATTATAACAATTATATTAAAAAGAATTATTGCGACTCATGAACAGAAGAAAACGCATTGCCAAGCCTGTTGTCGTGTCGACAAAGCACGTGCTAATGAGTGGCACGCATTCAGCAATCTTTCTTTAAAAAATGATGTTTTGAAGATTTATTAAGCAGAGTAATCAGTTTAATGAATTAATTCAAATAACTCATTGGCACTAATAAGTTTAATGAATTAAGAGTAATTAAGAGACGCAACTGTAACTGAGTTGGACCGTCCTATAATAAAATGCCTCATGCTTGTTAACATTATAAATATACTTTATAAATTTAAAGAGTTATATATATATATAATTATGTGCATAAAATAATAAAATTACGATTATTTTTAAAATAACTTTCACTTTTGATATAATCTTTCTAAATATAAAATTCATTTATAAAATTAATTAATTTAAATCAAATTAAAATTATTTTATAAAATTTTCTCTAATTCAATTAAAGTGCAATTAATTTATAAAAAAATAAATAACACATTGATATTTATTATAATTACATATCAATGTGTCACATTATTATTAATTAATATATAATATATATGACATAAATGGGAAAAATCACTTAATAAGAAATTTAATGAAATATAATTCTCATAAATTTTTATTTAAATTAAATATGAAATAAAGGGATTAAGAATAGATCAATTATATAAAATTTATTTCCACAAAAATTATAATTTATCTTGAAACTTTGGTCTTGAATATAAATGTTTAATTTTAATATTCCCTTTCTCTTGAATTTAATTTAAAAAAAGCAAAGTAATTACAAATATTTTAGATTTTTTGAAAGGAAAAATGTTTTAGAATTTAAATACTAATAAATTTACTATATTTAATTTGTTGATAGTAAAAACTAATGTCATTAAGTAGGTGAAATGAAAAAATGGATATAAAAAGAGAAAGAATTAATTAAAATTGGGCCATTACAAAAACGACGAAACTAAGACATTAGACTCTTTGACAGTTCGAATAGGGAAGAAGACGGAGGACACGTGGGATTACTAGTGGGCCCTTAGTAGGACAAAATAATCCTAGTTGGCAATGGTGGCTCCATATCAATTTTTTTGAATAAATCATAAATATTTTTATTATATAATAGTCTAAGATTAATT
The DNA here is from genome assembly GCA_947685225.1 of Garcia nutans. Classification (NCBI taxonomy): domain Eukaryota; kingdom Viridiplantae; phylum Streptophyta; class Magnoliopsida; order Malpighiales; family Euphorbiaceae; genus Garcia; species Garcia nutans. Next base: position 2,312,620 of record CANTUV010000076.1, read on the forward strand.
TTATTTTAAATACTACAGAGATTAAAGTAATTTTTTTAATGAATATTTTTTATACACAATACTAAAATTAAAAATTAAACTCAAAATGTTACTTAAAAAAATTTAAATTCTCATCCATATAAAATAAAGCTTATTACTCCTCACATCAATTTAAAGGCAAAGGCAAGTGACGGTTGATGCGCATTTATTAATATAGACCGCCGAAAAAATAAAAATTCATCAAAAAAGAAAAGATTGTGATTTGATAACGGCGACAAACGCTAGTCTTTTGGATTCGCCATGTCTCCCGCCAAAAGCATATTTAGATTTATCTCTTCTTTATTTATTTATTCTTTTTTAATACTTTTCTTTAATGGAAAGTTGTCGTTAAAGATAAATAGATTCAGTACACATAATTATAGTGTATTTTTTTTTCCATTTTGATGTTCAATTTTTTTTTAATAATTCAACAGTTAAATTTTTTTAATTAAAATATTACATATTATTTTTTATATAAATTTTAGTTATATAATATCTTTTTATTCTTATTCAATTATTATAAATTTTATAATCAATAACCCTTAATATATTTTGTTACTATTAATAATTAATAATATATACTTATATAAAAAAGTAAGTTGATAAATATTATTAAGTGTCAACATATATTAATATATAACATGTTAATAAGCTATTAAATTTCTATAATAGAGTTGTACAAAAAATTTAATTTGAAAGATTTGTATATTGGATAGTAATGCTGCTAATTTTTATTATTATAGTTTAAAAAAAAACTTACCATTATGATACGGGTGGTGTTAAAATAGATTATTTGTAATAGTAAACTGATTAATATAAAAAACCCATAACTAATTAAATATTAATATGTAAGTATCAAATAAAACGATTTGACTCACATATCATTGGATTTTAATTTGAAAGAGAATTGAGGAAAAAAAAATTTTTTTTCTTAACTTACACGTTTTATTGGTATGTTAAAAATTACAATACACCGGTTCAGATTAAATTGAAAAATGGACAAAGTTAGAGATTTTTAAAAGATAATTGCGCTAAAAGTCTTTAACTTCTTTCGCTAGAATGCAATTTATTGAGCAAATCTCTGCACGTGAATGTCAATAGAATATTACTTGCAAGCATTGTTTGTGAAGGTTATGATTGGTGAATGGCTCATTTTGTAACAATATTTGCATCAAACCTTAGACCTACAGAATATATATGTATATAATTTGATTATTTAATAAATATTGTAATCCTATGATATTGGAGGACTGAACACATTAATAAGCAGAGGGAATTTTATTAGATTCTATAAATATAAAAATATAAGTACTGTACATCTTCCAAAATTTCAGTCATAAGAATTGTGGCATGAAACATACGAATCAAAATAATATTTAAAAAAAATTCACAAATACTATATGATGTTATATATTGTTGATGCATCTCAAAATGAGTGAGTCGCTATTTGTGATCCATAGAAACTTTTAAGTAGGATCATAAAAATTGCTCTTTTTTCATATTTTTCTTAAACAATATTGATTCATAAGTTTTTTTTTTTTTTTACTATAAAAATCAAGATGCATGTATATGTAATTAATTAAATTCTTGGGTAGAGAGTGTTTATGGTTGGTCAAAATTCAATCATTTTATTTTAAAAATATTTCTAGATATGGATATATAAAGTATGTGATTTATTTGAAGTTTGTTTCTATATGAATCTGATTTAAGTATATTTATTTTTTTTTATTATCATTCTCAACTCGTGTTTGGATTATAAGAAAGGGAAGAAGGAAAATAAAGACAGAAAATAATAAAGGAAATATAATTTGAAAATATAATTTATTTTCTTTTTCTTTGCTTGAATCTAAGAAGAGGAAGAGTAAGAAAACTAATTTACTTTATTTTCTTCATTACTTTCTCTAATTCAGAGATAAAAAATTAGGGAGGAAAGTAATATTCCTTCCATTTTAAATTAATACTTAATGCAGTTTTCTCCTCTTTAATTTCCTTTGTCCAAACATAGCAGAGGAAACCCACAATAAAGCAATGGCTTGCTTTCGCAAACAGAAGAATCATTAATTCAGCATTAAAAAAAATCGATTTTGTTATTTTATTAAGTGTGTGCACGATTTTAATTGAATAACTAATTAATAACACAAATCCTGAAAAATTCCAAATAATTTTAAGAATAGAATGGTTACGCGGAACGGAATTAAAGAATAGGGAATAAGAACGTTTATACTCCGTTCAAGAGTTTAATCAATATCGTTTGATTTGACGAAAAAAAAATAAGAACGTTAAATGATCTTGAACAAAAGACAGAAGCCAAATTTGAATTGAAAAATATATTGAATAATATTTTTAACAAAGCAGAAATAAGGCCTATTTATAATGACCAAAAACTCTAATCCGAATCCTAATAGATTTAGAAAAAAAATTAAAAAATAGTCCTTAAAATACTAAAAACGCAAAATTGAGCCCCTAAACAGTGAAATTTGGGCCCGAAAGTTTGCAACTAGCCTTGTGGCCTCAGTTGCATTTTTTAAAGTTATCTATCTCTCGAAATCCTTTCCGGAAAGCTATCATGGGCTACAAACGGATATCATATGCAAAAGTTATGCTATTTTCTGTATCCTGCTACAAACTTTATCGCGGTCAAGATCCTTCTCGAAAACCAAAGCTAGCTGGTCCGCATCAAATGGTTATATCCTAATAATGAAAAAAGAAAAAATGTTAAAGGATTCAATATCTCTAAGTAAATAACGTTTGGCTAAAAAAAAGTAAATATATATATATATATATTGCTTTTTTTATAGGATGCGTTTTTATTTTTAAAGTGATACAAAATAAATTAAAAATATAAATAAAATAGTATTAATTTTACTTTCAAATATTAAATTAAAAATATAAATAAAATAGTACCATGGTCGCGCATCGAGCTCTAAGCTCCTTACAGCGCCCTAGTCACGCATTGAGCCTTAGCTCCTTAAAGCACCTTGATAGCGTACCGAGCTCTTAGCTCCTTTATCATACCGTAGCTCATCAGCCGAGCAATCAATTACTATTTTTCATTTAACAATCAGAAGCAATGTTATGTATGCATTAGCATATCAAAACAGACGAACCAAACTCATCACGAGTAAACAATCTAATCATAATTATAAATTAAACTAGAACCAAGCAATCAAAGAATCCTTTCGTTTATAATGCCAGACTATTTAGTGCATTCCCTTATATTTGTCTTATTTTATTTACAATACCGTACTGCTAAATATTTTACCATACTTGCTTATAACGCCTGCTCACGCATTTTGTTATAACCGCTTGTGGATAGTTGAGCTTCAATGCTCTAAACCACGTATTAATGCTCTCATTGTATGTTACAATTTGTATTCATCTTTACTATTCTATAAGTTCGGGGACTTGTATAACATCATTCTTTGTACATGTTCCCGAGCCCTACTTTTATGATTCTTTATTATTGTATCTAAAGACGTGTATATGAATGTACATAGTTAGGCGTTTTGATAATCCTTCAATTGCACGCCCAAGAGACTGCTTGATATTAATGTCAAGGCAATGGAGGAGGTACTAACACCCCCGATATCCGAGCATTGGCACCCCTGATATCCGAAGAAGGGCATTCAAAGCCCGAGCAGCTTGGCTGAGCTCTTAAGCCAATAGTCACCAGAACACTCTTATTCGGTCCGCCATCGCATATAGTGCATCTTTAACTAGGTGCTCACTCTTTATTCTCTAACTTTATAGTTTGTTTGGTTGCTCGGCACGCGAGTGTTCATCTTTTGCCTCTTGCTCAGCAGCTAGATCGTCGATGTCTAACTCCATCATCCAAGACAAGTCCATGTTTGGGTTCTCATTCTTCAGCCGATCGGACACAGCCTTCTGATAGGCATAGACACTCCGAGCATAACTCCTATCGCTCCTCGAGGACTCAACAATCAATCCTTGATGAGTGGCCTCTAGAGTATCATCTGCCAGGAATAGCTCGGCATCCTTAGATTTTAAAGCTTCTTTCGGCAGGCGAAGCTCTTCGTTTTTGGCATGCAAAGCTTCTTTGGCAGAGGTAAGCTCCTCCTTATTCTTTCTCAAAGCTTTTTGCACTTGTTTTGACTCTTCATCCTTTTTTTCAAGGAGTTCTCCAACTCTTGTCTCTTTGAGGCTCTCTCATCACAGTTCCTCGCTGCCTGAGCAAAATTGGCCTCCAGATCCACTACCCGATCTTCAATGGTATGCGCACGCGAGCTGGGCAACCTGAAAATTTCATTCAGTTCATTTCCATTCTAAACTTTAATCCAAGTATAAATGTTCGGATTGTTCCTTACCATATGAGACATTGTCACCATCTCTTTTGCCACGTCACCCAAGCTCTTACGCGCATTCTCACGCCTCTCCTTCGAGATAGTCTGATATATTTATTTTAGTATCTTTTGCGACCCAACATCCTGCACTGAGTAAGTAGTGTTGTGTGGGCTGGCCAACTTCTCGTTCACCGCCATCACTAGCCAAGCCATGCTGTACCGGCGGGCTAGTGGTTCATCCACCTCTCTCTGTGGTAAGTCTCCTTCCACTTAGGTTTAAGGTAGGTTTTCGTCTACCCCTACCTTTTGTAAGTATTCTCCCCCTTCTCTATGCAACTCAATTTTTGGTATTGCCTCCAAGGGAGCCAAGTCCACCGCAAGCTCTTCTTCTTGAGCTAGGCTGGTCCCGGAAGCTCGCTCGTTTGATCTCTTGTGAGTCATCCTGTCCTTCTTCCTAGCCTCTCTTCTTGCCTCCTTCTCAGCAAGGTGTTTAACTTCTCTACTCACTGACTCCGAGCCCCTCTCTGTTTAATCAAGCCACAAATTAACCAAACACCTTACCACATTAATTTTAAGCAAAAAAATAAATATTTAAACATGGAGCATACCTGTCCAGTCTTCTGGCCGAATCTCCTTTGGAGCCCTCCCAAGGGGGAAGTAATCCCTTATCAATGTAATGACATTCATCTTCTCCCTCAGAATGTCTCACTCCATTGTCTCGAACACAGCAAGCTCGTTCTCATCCAGCCTTTCCCTGGTCACTTGTTTGCCATTAGAGTTGACCCATCAAATATTTTGGCAGTCGAACCCCTAGCTATTCTCCAGAATGAAAAATTGATCCTTCTATGCATTTGTCAAATCCGGTTTTCCTACGAACATACCAAGCCCAGACCTTCCTTGCAGGTACAAAAAATCCTCGTCTGCTCCCCGACATATTCTGAGCACACTGAAGGTACTTAGCACTCGAGGGGTAGGCACAACCCCAAGCAACCCACAGAGTATCTCAAACACCGTGATTATTCGCCATGCATTTGGACTGAGTTGACCGGGAGCGATATTGTGGTATCGTAGAAAAACCAGTGGGAAGGGTCGCTGAGGTAACCTAACCCCGACCTTATATCCTCTTCATAGATTATCAATTGGTGTTCTGGCGGACTGTCGTAGGCTCGGACATCCTCCTCCGAGACAAGTATCTTATACTCTTTAGGTATTTGGTACTTCTGTCGAATTTCGGCCAGGTCTACCTCTGTTAGTATGGATCTGATATCTCTTACCTGAGCTTTTTCAGAGCTCGGGTGTACTCCTTGGACTTCAGCTACTTCTTCCTCTTCGTCCACTAGTTAAAGCTATCTTTTTATTTCCGGCTAGGTTATTTCGATCACCTCTGGCCCAGTTTCGATATGAATTTCCTCCCTCAGTATACTCAAAGAGCCCACCTCTCCTCCCTCCTTTGACACAACTGAGCTAATGATTACTTGCACCATTTTATAACTAGAACTTTAAACGCAAAACTTCAAACAGAAACTTAAAACTAACCTCTGAAATCGAGCTCTTAAGCTTTTATTAGTCAGACGAACCAAGCTTCTCTCTTTTGAATTGCGTACCAAATATTGTCCTGCTACCCTCTATTTATAGAGTTCACCTATTCCATGTGAACCGACGTCTCTCTTTAATACTGCAGACGTTACGTCTTTTCAATTACCGCTCAACCGTTACTTTTGTTTTTGAAGTGTCACTTCTCCTCTGCATGACATGTGTACTTCTGGAATCTTCACCGACTCCTTGGCATGAATGCCGAGACTTCTCAAAAGAGTATACTTCCGAACTCTTATCAGTTTTCCTCACTACCCAAGCTTCTCAAGCTCTTAGTTTTCGAGCTCCTTGAGCTCTACCTTGTGTCACTCATTTTCTCTATACTCTCTTGTCAAGGTCGCCTCCTCTGTCACAAGCCTCTCTTTGACATGAATGTCAAATGATCGGTGGGGGATTAGTGATACTATATTCCCACTAGCCGAGCTCATCTACCGAGCTCCATACTTGAACATTACATATTGTAATACAACATTTACTTCATTAATCAGCGCATACACTTTCAACGGGGTGCTTTTGAGCTCCTATGCATGACTTTGATATAAATATCAATGACTTGAGGGGGACTATTGATGATACCCCGTAGTTTACCGAGCTTTTCTTCAGAACTTGGTGTCCAGTCATCTCTATGACCGAGCTCTCAGCAGTATGAAGACCTCGGTTTCGAGCACTATCAGTCCCACTGAGCTTCTGATGTCTAGCAGATAATATATCCGCAAATTGTGCTGACATGGGTCAGACCTTGTCCCCCGCATCAATTATAAATAAGGGATTAGCCCCCACAAGTAAAGAATTTCTACTCTCTCTGTATTACTCATAGTAACCGACTTCTGACTTAGGCATCAGAGCCTTCTCCAGGGAGCATGATTCCTCTTCTCTCTTGTCTTACAGGTAGGAGAGTAGCAGCGGTAGCAGTATCCAAATCCGAGCTCAAAAAGCTAGGAGTACCCCCTGAGATAGCCCCAGCATCAGACTTAATTAACGAAGTCCTTCTGTTTTGATCAAACTAATTAATCAATTATTGATATTTCATTTTTGTCAAATATTTTAATACTTCTATTAAGTTATTATTGATTTTTCTTCAAAAATGAGAAAAATTAGAAAAATAATATAATTTTACGATTTTGTCATATTGAAAATAACCCTTTATAATATTATGTAATATAATTATATTATTTTTAATGAAAAAAGAAGAAAATTGAAATCCCAAAAAAAACCAAGTACATGAATTCAGCAAATTGTAAAACCCTACTCAAATTCAAAGATAACCCATAAAACAACATGAACTGTAAAAAATTAAGATGAAGATTAAGATGTGGACACTAAAGTCACAGGAAAATTTTAAACGAGATAAAAGAATTTAAAAGTGAATCTATATTTAATGATAAATAGATTGATATATATTTTTCATAATAATATTTATAAAAATAAAGTTTATTTTTTCTGGACAAAAATTATTTATAAGCAAATATATATCAGTTTTAATGAAATTGTCTTATTTAAACTTCATCTCCTATATATTTATTATAAAATTATTATTTAATTCTCTAAATATTATATTAAAATATTTTTTATTAAATTATTAATATTAAAATTATTATATTCTCGCTTCATTAATTAACTCAATTATCATTAATAATAAGAACATAATTAAAAAAAATTGATTAATTTTTTAGTTATATAAAATGATAATTTTAGTGAAATAATTTTTTTTGAAGCTTTAGTAAATTTTGTAACAATTTTTTTTTCATATACATATATTGTATCTCATTCTTCAATAGATGATTTATAGTACTTGATTTCATTATAATTTTGAAAAGTTAACTGTATAATATTTTTTGACAAATAATATCATATTCATTTATAATAATACATATAAAATAAAATATTCATCCCACTAAAATTTATCAATAAATTAATAAAATATTTTATATACGATGAAATAGAAAAAAATATTATACTCTCATATCAAAAAATAGTTATACCTCTATTTTAACTTTCTAATTTCTCATATGACATAATCATAAAGTTAATTTAGATATTGTTTGAACTTTTTTCATAAAATTAAGTTTTAACTAAATAAGTAGATATTTATTTTAATCTTTTTTTACATATTCTAAGAGTAGTAATATAATTAATAATTTTTTATAATAAAATAAAATCTTAGGAAAATATTTTTGTAAAATATTTGTTAGTAATTAATTTTTTTAGTAATTTATTAAATACAGCATTAGTTAATTATATTAAATTAAAAATCAAGCAGAAAAAAAAAAAGCTTGATAGGCAAGTAAGAAATGGTGATTGTGATAAGAATGGGATAAATCATAAAACACATGCAGAAATTAAAGAAGCCTTCAACTTTGCCATCATTAGATTCATTGTTTTTGTTAATGACCCTTGACTCTCTTTTTTTGCCCTTTTCTTTTTATCTTTTATCTAACTGGAAACTTCTCCTTCAATTAACTCAATTTCGCAATTTTAAAATAATAATAATAAAAAAATCTAGGCCATCATCAAATTGGGAAATGTATTTATTTCGAATAAATTAGTTTTTTATTAATTTCAACCCACTTTTTTCAAAAAAAAAATCAACACACTTTTGTACTTCGCTTCATTAATTTTCCTTCTAATTTTTGTTGGTGTTATGTGGGTCAGATTTTATGCATTTTGTGCATTTTATTTTATTATTAATTTAGTGAAATAAATATAGTTAATGTTGAAAATTAAAAAAATTACATCTATTTTTAAATTTAAAACAGTCTAATTTTTTTAAAAATATTTTTATTGATTAGCTAATTCATGAGTTTTATTAATAAAAAAACAAATATTAGTCTATTAAATTTATTTCTCATCTATCAAAATCCAATTATTTTAAAATTTGTTGTTCCAACTCTTTTAGGTTGATTCTAAAAATTTAATCACTTTTAAACATGGCGACATATACATAATAACATTTTTTTGAACATAGTATATGTTTGTATATAACAAATTATGATAATTTTTTTCATTAACTATTTTGATTATATTTTAACAAAAATATAATATTTTAATATTACTATTGTAATATTTTATTATTTTACTCAAGCGTTAATATTCTGATTATTTGCAAAATAAATGAAAAATAATATAAATATTTAAAATATATTTCAAAATTATATAAAATAAATATTTTAACATTCAAATTATAACTTTTTTATTATTTTATGTTACATTTAGCAAAAAAAAACTGTTATTTATAAATAGGTTTGTGTCATACATTTTTATTTATAAAAAAAATATGAATTTGATATATTAAATTTATTAAAAAGAAATAATATGGTTTAAATTAATAAATTGTAATTTTTAGTCTATAATACTGTATTGTGTATTGTGAAACTATGGCACGCATGTTTTTTGATCAATAACTACGGCACGTATGTTAGTTCGATATTTTGGCACACGACACATGTCATTATCAGATTGCCACGTGTAAGGAGAAAAATTAGTCTAGAACCTGTCGCATGCAAACAAAACTCTTTTCTTCTCTTCTCTGCCAATGATCATCCGGCCAAGTTTAATGGATACTGCTGATTGTAAATGAGAGAGAGTAATAAGCAAGTTTTGCCCACGCGTCATGCCAGCTGTTCAGCCTATGGATTCCGTGATTTCCTACATGTGGGTCCATATGGGTACCCCTTTTCGTAAATTCTCATGTTATTATTTGCTTTTTTTTTTCTTTTTCAAGGGAATATTGTTATATGGACAATAGTAAAAATAAAAATAAAAACTATCCCTGTTGTAAATTGTAATTATATGTTCTCATTTTGATAATTATATATTTTAAAAAATTACTGCAAATTTTATTATATACTTCCATTAATAAATTTATATGACAAAATTAGTAACTTAAAATTGTAATTCAAATTATAGAATGTAAGATTTTTTTGAATTTTTTTATTTTATTTTATAAATTATTTTTTAAATATTTAAAGCATTATATGTGATATTAATGATCTATTAAATTTTTTTTATTGCTGTTTTCAAATTAAATGTCACGTTTTTTTAGAGCAAATTAAATTTGACGGTGATAATATAATTAAACTATAATAAATTTAGATAGACAACAATAAAATTTATTTAATTAATAATTAAATGAAAGTTAATTTACTTCAAATATAATATAAATATAAATAAATTTAAGTGAATTAATATATATTAACATCTTATTATAATATTATATATTGAGATATAGAATAACGAAAAATAATTTTTTTAAATATAGATTCAACTTTATTATAAAGTTAAAATTTTTTTTATTAGAATATCAAATTATAACATTTAAAATATTAAAAAAATATTATAAAGTAAAATTTAAATATATTTTTTTTTGAAGTTTATTTTTTTTTTGAAATTTGAATATAATTTTTTTATATAATTTTAAAAATGGAATAAATAACAACATTAAATAATGATAAGAAAAATAACATTAAATTATAACAATATTATAAATAACGATAAGAAAAATGTGGGAGAAAGCAATGGAAGAGAGAAGAGAGTAATAGGAGTTAAATAGAGTATGGAGCGGAGATAATTTTCTGAAAAATCAAAATCATAGAAAAAAAGAAAAGGAAGAATAAAATAAGAGAGAGAATGAAACAGAGCACTCTCTCCTTTTCATTCTCTGTTTCACCATTCTCGGCCACACTAATCTTCTCTATACAATATTAAAACGCGCATCAAAGTCGTCGTTTTAATCTTCTTCCCATGGCCAAGACCGGTGTCTTCGATTCCGATCGGACGGTCATGGCCAAGGCCACTGAATTAAAGAAAGAACTACAAAAGTTAGTCAGAACTATTATCGACGATGATGATTTTTCTGTACAAACCATCGATCAAACCAGAGAGACTCTCTATGCTTTAAAAGAATTGAAGACCCAGAACAAGAAGAAATCTCTGTCTTTGAAGTTCCGTGAAACGATGTCGTGTCCTGACGAGTTTAAATGCCCTTTATCCAAAGAATTGATGAGAGATCCTGTCATTTTAGCCACAGGCCAGGTTTGTTTGTTTGTTTCTTTTGGGTATATTTTAGTGTTAAAAAAAGAAAAAGATTGTTTCTTTGCTCTGTTCGCTTTCTGGGAAAATGTGGGTACTGAAGTTTATAAAGTTGAAATGTAATTGTGGTTTTTGAGTTTGATGTTTTTCCAGTCGCAACTTTGTTGATTTAGCATAATTTTTGTTAATGGAGGTGAGTTCTTAAGCTTTTTGAAAATCTTGGAAGAAAAGCATTGAGAAATTATTCAAAATTTTAATTTATTTTTAATTTTGGGTTTTCATATGTGAGATTTTATTTGAGTGGCATGGTTGATATTTCTCTGACTTTTGGTTCTCTATATGGATGAGAATTTTCTTTTTTTTTTAACAATGGATGCGTTTTTATTTTTAAAGTTCTTCGCTTTCTGTTCAGATTGATGTTAAGAAAATGCGGGGATTGAAAATGAAACTCGATTTTGAGTTCTCTGCAGAATGAAATGGAAAATTCTTTCCTTTTCTTCCCCCATTATCTCAGAAACCAAACGGTGGTTGGGAAATTTTTTTTCCCCAGTCCTTGTGTGTGTCTGTGTGTGGGGCATGTGGTGTTGAGTGTTCTATGGCTATTGGTAGTTATTGGTTTAATAGTTATTACCATTAAGACAGGTTTTGAAATCTAGTAGTTGTTGAAATTAAAGTGCAGTGGAAGCTTGTACTGTTTCTGGAACTATGAAGTGGCAGTATTCAGATCGAGTGAAACCTTATTTATGGTTTGTCTCCCATGTTTATGGTTTTTTAACATTACATTAATCCGGAGATGATATTATTCACAGGTTCTTGCACAGAAATCCTGCAGTAAAAATAATTTTTTTATAACTTACTATTGTTATTTAGGTGATTAATGTGAACCGTTAATGGTTCAGTTTTGATATTGGTTTGATCTGTTTTAGTCCTTATTTTGCTTCTTCTTGTCATTGATTTCTGCAGACATATGATAGACCCTTCATTGAGAAATGGCTGAAAGCAGGCAATCGGATATGCCCTCGTACTCAGCAAGTTTTGTCGCACACAACCCTTACACCTAATCACTTGATCAGGGAAATGATATCACAGTGGTGCACAAGTCAAGGATCAGAGTCGCCAGACCCTGTTCACTATGTTAATGAGGAAGGAATAACAGAAGCTGATCGCAACCATTTTCTGTCTTTACTTGAAAAGATGTCCTTAGCAATTCCTGAACAAAAACAAGCTGCGAAGGAGCTTCGGATGTTGACAAAAAGGATGCCCTCATTCCGGGCATTATTCAGTGAGTCTATCGATGCCATTCCTCAATTGCTAAATCCATTGTCCATAAGCCAGTCTGGAAGTGAGATTCACCCTGATCTTCAAGAAGATGTGATCACAACCCTCTTAAATCTTTCGATCCATGACAACAATAAGAAGCTTGTTGCTGAAACTCCTATGGTAATTCATCTTCTTATGGAAGCATTAAGGTCAGGAACCATCGAAACAAGGACTAATGCAGCTGCAGCCCTTTTCACATTATCTGCTCTTGATTCCAACAAGGCACTTATTGGGAAATCAGGGGCCATAAAACCACTTGTAGATCTTCTAGAAGAAGGAAATCCTTTAGCCATGAAAGATGTTGCTTCTGCAATTTTTACTCTATGTTTCATCCATGAAAATAAGGCGAGAGCTGTGAGGGAGGGTGCAGTGAAGGTGATTCTGAAGAAGATTATGAACAGTGTGCTTGTTGATGAGTTGTTGGCTATCCTTGCAATTCTTTCTAGTCATCAGAAGGCTATTGAAGAAATGGGAGAGTTTGGAACTGTTCCTTGCTTGCTTTGCATTATCAGGGAGAGCACTTGCGAACGCAGCAAGGAAAATTGCATTGCCATTCTTCATACAATCTGTTTGTACGATAGAACCAAATGGAAAGCTTTGAAGGAAGAAGAGAATGCCAATGGAACAATTTCTAAACTAGCTCGAGATGGCACTTCAAGGGCCAAGAGGAAGGCCAATGGTATTCTTGAGAGACTGAATAAAGCTATTAATCTTACGCATACAGCATGAAAGAGCAGTTTATGCACAACAGTTGTGCTCTACGAAATGTAAATTCTACCTTCATGCCTTGTTGATCACCATCGATGCTACTCAAGTATATCTGTACCATTCTCCAGTGTCTTCCTGTAAATTCTCTTCCCTAAAATATCTGTTTCAGGTTAATTAGTTAAGTCATTGTGAATAAATATGCCATAAGTTAAATTTTTTTTGTCTTTTGATTTGCGTTATAGTTCTTTCACGCATACCTTAATATGTAGTAGTTTTGGATTTTACTAGTAGCATTTTTGGCTCTTCTTTAGCATCAATTTCTGGTCCCCCTTTGGAACTTTAAGTTGTCTAATGTTTTCTGCTCTAATCCAGCATTCAACTTGCATTTTACCTGAATCTAGCAATAGTGATCTTCTTTCGCCTTTTTCACCCCTTTTTCGCTATTGGGAGCTTGCACTGTTACTAGGAGTAGGATTTGCACTAGCAAAGATTGATGTTTGTCCTTGAGCAATGATGGTTTTATTTAAATAGTGGATAGTTGATATTTCTTCTTTAGCTTGGAATAGAAAATGTAGGCTGTTTCAAATCCATGAATGAATGGTCCACTAAATGTATCGTAAATGTAAATGGGAATAATGTGCCAATATCGAATGGTCCATCAAAGATGCCTATCCTTCTCTGAAAGTGTTCTCATAATCAACAGTTACTACCAACGCTATCTTCTTTCAAGCATGTTAACTTTTTTACGGGCTAATTCAATATGGGCAGGAGGGGCAATATGTTGATCAGTGGAGTCACGAGATCCCACTGAAATTTTCACTAATTTTTTTTAAATTATATTATTTTATATGAGTTTTGCAAAGTGATCTTATTAAAAATTTTTGAAGTGTTCCATTAGAATTATTATATTTGTATAATTCCACTGCTATTTTTTAAATTTCTAAAACTTTATAAATTTTATGTTTTTGTTGTCACTAAAATATACTTTGGGAGACCCACTCAAAATATTAATATGTTTAAATTTTATTTTCATTTTTCAAAATTAAATATTTTAAAATTTTTAAATATTATGTGTATTTCAATTTTTCTGTTTGAAATTATACTGTGACTCCATCTAAATTGTTTATATATTTATAGTTTTTTATTTTTTATTTTTTAAATATATTTATTTCAAATAATACAATAAAATTATAAAATTATATCATCCGTCATTTTTAAGAAATAAAAATTATGGTTTTAAAATTTCTATATTTATTTCGTGTGTATCCGTTAATTTGAATCAAATGAGGAAATTATTAAATTATTAAATAAAAAATATTATATTATATTTTAAAATAAATGAATATAAAATCGCTAGATATGTAAATGAAATTTTTAAAAAATTGGTTATACATGAATAGTGATATTCTATGGAATAAATATGAATTTATTTTAAATTTATATTTTTATATGCTTTCTTGCTCAGCCACTCAACATGGACATTAATGTAGTACTTCCAAGGTGAAAATATTTCCTCCTCCATTAGCAATAGCTATAGTATCTGTAAATTGTTTACTTACCAGTTTAAGTATGGAATATTTGAAGTTTGATAGGGATGAACTCAATAAACTCTCTCTTGTTCTCTCTTTTTATTTAATTTAAACGTTAAAAAAATTGAATGTGTATCTATTTTTTTAATTTTTTTTCTTTCAATATAATATAATAAAAATATAAGATGATTTCAATTAGTTTATATCATAAAATATATATAAAAGTCTCGAGTTCGATTATTTAAATATATAACTGTATTAAAATTCAATAGAAAAAACTTTATTATTTTTATAGTCCTACTTAACTTGACTCAAAAAAATAATTTACACAAATATATATATATATATATATATATTTATTGGTCAGGCTCCAAAATTGAAGTTCAAACTCACGAGTAATACACAAATTATTTTAATCTTTTATTTGATTTCGGTTATATTTTCATGCTTGATATTGCATTTGAGAATCATTTTTCAAGTATTTATTTCAAGAATCAATAAATTTTGATTAACAAATAATAAAATATATTTTATTATTTAGTAAATATTTTGGAGTTATCAATTCAATATTTTTTTTTTGAGAAAATCAATTCAATATTTCAATTGTACTTCACGTTTGATTTTTGAAGGAAATATTCCCTGACCAGGTTGAAACAGTAAATCAAGACAAGTAATAGTTTGTGGCAATTCAAAGTTCATATGTAAAAGAAGCCTCAAACTGACATTTATGAATTGACATGGCAATGGAAATAATAAAAATTTCACATGAAAACCATTTACCGACATTGAAAGCTCCAAATCAATTAAAATACTATGCTAAAAATATTAAATATCAAACGCACCATTTCAGGGTTTCAAAATTAGATAATTCTTTATGAATGGTTGGAAGATATTTCAAATTTACGAATATTAATTTCTTCAATGATAATAAATTGAATAAATAGAGATATTACATTGGGTTTAGCTTGTAAAAAAAAATTCACTGAAAATTAAATAAATAAATAATAAAAAAAATAAAAAAAAGCAAGTCACAATGATTGCACATTCTTATAGCCGTAACATAGAAGAAACAAAAATCGAATAAGAGATGGTCTACCATGTGGAAATGCAACTGTATTACTTGACGAAGCCCACAATAAGCCAAAAACAGTGTCGGCTCTCTTCTATAATTTCTATTAGTATTTGCTCCTCCACTCTCCTGCTCTCTGTTTGTTACGTAAATATCACATGCAATACATCGTAATTAATATTTTGATATGTTTTAATTCTAGAAAGTTTTAAACAGTAATTCGAATTTCTTAAAATTATATGCATAATCTATTGTTTGTCTCTTACAACTATAAAAAAAGCCCTTTATAATTATGACTCTTTTTTAAATTTCATGCAGTATTTATATACCGAACATTGGAAAAGAATATGTATAATCTATTGTTCATCTTATTTTATCTCATCAGATTGAAAAATTAAAAATTTTAATTTTAATTTAATTTAATTTAATTTATTTAAATCTAATTTATAATAATTTTAGATCATGATAATATTTTGAAAACATGAATATACTAAAATGTTATTTTTGGTGGCAAGATGGTTTTATAGATTAATTTTCATGCAGTGCATTAAGTCTTTTTCTTTAATTCAGTCAAAAAATAATATTTTATCACTGCCAAGTTACATCTTCGTCATTAGGATTAATATAATATCAATTATTAATTAATTAATTAATTAATTGATGGTGGCATATGATTAAGGAGTGTGAATTATTGTAGTTGATGGGATAAGGCACAAGTGAATAATTGGCGAGTGTGCTGGCCATTTTTGGAAGTGTATACACTCATTACATTTTATTTGATGCACACTTTAAATTAACTTTGGATTTTAATGAAAATTGAATGATATGAAATTTAGATTTTTTTTTATATTGGGATTCCAAATAAAATGGAAAATTTTGCCAATACCGCGATACAAACCAAAAGCCTGAAAATGTTATTGTAATGTACCAATTCAAGGGGGGTATACCACCACTGTTTGAAACAAACATCATGGGTCTTTTGAAATGACAATTTTAGCATCATATCATATGATATAATAATTAAGGGTTTTTGACAAAAATATAAAAAAGTTTGAAAATAATTTTAAATTTATAATATTTATAAATTTACTATAATATCCTAATTTATAAAATATTTATCAAAATATTAAATTTTTATTATAATGAGTTTATAAAAAATTTATGATGAGTTTATTACGAGTTTATAATAAAATTACTAAAATATTTTATGATGAGTTTATTACGAGTTTATAATAAAATTACTAAAATATTTTTTAGTAAAAAAATAAAAAATTTAAAAAATATAATAGAGGGTGTCATTTTTATTACTACGTATCATGGGTCTGGACTAGCAGTTTTGGTCTGGTTCAGCCGTACAAATCAAAATCGAAAAAAAAAAATCAGTTATAAACTAGAATAGAGGCTGATTTATAAAGATTTGGTCCTGGATTTTGGTTTGTTAAACCGTAACCAGCCCAACTACTGAGGAACAAACTGCATAAAAAAAATTTAAAAATAAAAATATTTAAATTTAAATATTATAATATAGTATTTACAAACAATGTAATATTGCATATTTATAATGAACAACTATGGTTGTAAAAATTTGTTATCGTACCAAACTGGTTCTTTCTGTCTGGTTGCGATTTCAATTCACTCTGACCACAAATCGGAGTCATCAGGTCCAATTAATTGGCCCGTCACCATGGTTTAATTCTTTCTATTTGTTTGATTTTATTTATCTTCACCCAAAACCAAAGTTGTAAATATCTTTATTAATAATTTTGCACGGATATAAAAAAAATGTACAAAATTAAAGTCCAGTTTAATCTATTGCTTTTTAAATTTCAATATGCAAATTAGTAATTAAGAAATTAAGATGAAACTATTTAATAGTAACTTGATTTTTTAAGTGAGACGTCAATTTGATAATATGATGCAATAATTCTAAAATTTCAATGGAAAATTTTCATGAAAAAAAAAGATATAAAACATAAATTTACAATTATAACTTAAAATAAATGTACATTAAGTAGACCCTGGATCTAAATGACACCTAAGTAAATATTTCAAACTAATAAATATTACCATTCAAATAATTTTTACTATTGTTTATTTTTATATATTATATATTATATATATGTAAATGTAGATAAATAAATTGATTCAATTCTCATAATATTAATTTACTTTAAACAAATGAATTCTTTCATCATCTTATAAAAATTAGTTGTATTGAATTTTTGCTCAAATTATTTCAATAGGATATCTCACAAGTAAAAAAAAAATTGATGTTAAAAAGAATAATTTGATGTTAAAAAGAAATTAAGAATTAATGGCATGTATAATTGGATTATAAAACTCTGTTACTAAAAGTCTTTAACAACATAATTATCAGCATTTAGCAGCAGTATTACACATGTTTTAACAGCACTTGTCCTATAAAATATACTATTTATTTCATTAAAATGGTCACTTTTACAAATATTATATATATATATGTTATAATGAAATTGTCACATTATGAGATAAAAAAAATTAATTAGCTTTTCATTAACTATACCATGATTACTATTAAATTAATTAATGAAATGAGAGTACATTAATACTATTATTAATAAGTTAATGTACGATGCTTTAATAGATTTAAAATAATTTTTTATAAAATTATGAGAATATAATAATTATTTTAATACATGTACTTGAGTTAAAGATAATTTCATTGACAATACATAATGACTTGATTTTTATTTTTATACAACTTTCGTTCACAAATAATTATTATTTTAGAGCGATAAATTTTATTTATAAATAATTAATACTTTATAAAAATTAAAGTTCTTTTATATCTTATTTTAAATTTATCCCTATATAATTATAAAAAATATTATTATTAATGAAATGAGTAATAAATTAAAGATAATGATAGTTTAGAAAAATGATTGTATAGTATATTAAAATGATAATTATTTATGAATTAGATATCTACTAAAAGTTTAATTTAACATTATTTATTAAGATTATGTAGCAATAAATAAGTTGATGCAGCGATGCTATATAGTAATGCTTACTTTTTAAGATTGAGTGATGATTATTGCTAAAAAAAAAATTTGAATGAGATGAAAGTATCAATGAAATAAATATACAGTACTATTTTTATCTTGTTTAAATTATCATTTTTAGCTCATATATATTAATTAATAAAATTATTAAATTCTCTCAATATTATATAAAATTATTTTAAATAGACTAAAACATCATCTATTAATTCATTAATATTAAAAATATTCTACTCTCACTTTATTAATTAATTCATTAATAACAATGGTATAGTTAAAAAAATTAATTAATTTTTATTAATTTTATAAAGTAATAATATAAGTATGATAATTTTTTTTTATAAAAATGATAATTTAAGTGGAATAAATATAGTATTAATTTAAAAAATTTATTAATGGAGTCAAATTTAATATTTTTGACCTTTTTCAAGATCAACATTCTCATTATTTGTTAAAATAAAAACGCTCACCCTTTCTTGTTTAAACTTACTTACCTGAATATCTCCAAATAATGCAAAGATATTATATATCTTCAATAGAAGTTTTATGCATAATATATATCTTATTTGATTTGATAAATTAATAGAAAAAACTACCAGCAATCAAATGACTATGTTTGGAGGTTGTTTGACTTAACTTTTAAGCTGGTTAAAACTAAATTATAAACTCTAAATTTAAATCGTCTTGTTTGTTTAGACAATTTTATAAGTTTATATATCCAGCTTATAAATTAAAAAATAAATAAATTGAGAGAGACAAGTTTATTATTTTAGTGTTTATAAATAATCGACTTATAAGCTAGTTTGATCAAATAATTTACTATATTATCTCTTTTTATTTCAATAAATGCTCTAAATAATATAATTTTATGTCATTTTAATAATAAATATATTTATAAGCTATTTTTTATTAAATATATTAGGTGTTTATCAATAACTCATAATTATCAAAACTAAATACGTGACTACTTAAAATTATAAATACTTGTAACTCATAATATACAACTATTTAAAATTTTAAATGCTTCCAATTCATATTTGGTGCTTATAAGCTAATTTTTATAAGTTATGTCAAGAAGGTATTTAGCTTAGTTTATAAGTTTTTAAACTAGTTTATAAGTTTTAAATTTAAGTTGAGACGTTTGTTTAAATAATTTTATAAGTTTATAAACTTGGCTTATAAGCTAAAAATAAACTAGATATACTATCTTATTATTTTAGTACTTATAAATACTTGATTTATAAATTAGTTAACCAAATAATTTACTATTTTATCTCTATTTATTTCAATAAATATTTTTAATAGTATAATTTTATATTCTTTTTAGTTATTTTAATAATAAATGCGCTTATAATTTATTTTTTACTAAATAAGTTTATTGCTCATCAGTCACTTATAAATATTTAAAATAAATATATACTGCTTAAAATTTTAAATGTTTATAGGCTCAAATTAGCTTACAATACTTGGCGTTTATAAGCTAATTTTCTTAGAAAAAATGACATCATTCATCGTATTTTTAAAATTTTTTTATTTTTTTATTAAGAATATTTTAATTATTTTAATATAAACTCATTATAAATTATGTAAAATTTATAAACTAATAATAAACTCGTGATAAAATTATTATAAACTAATAAAAATATGATATTTTAGTAAATATTTTATAAATAATATAAATTTAAAATTATTTTTAATTTTTTATGAAAAACACATTTTCATAAGCAAACCCAAACGCCCTCGCACTCTTATATTTAAAAGATACTCGTTGGTTGAGTTTTAACTTTGCAGACATTATTATCAACCATTTTTGTCTGTTTTGAAAGGACATGATTGCTGTAAATATAAACAGAGTCCAACAAAATAAAACCCAACTTTCTTATAGTTTGATATTTTACTTGTAATATCACTTTTTACTAAGATGCTTAAATTATGGCTTTGATTTAGTGATTGGTAATTTTGGTTGCCACCAACACACTAATAAAAATGAAAAGGTGAATACCATCTCGTTATTAAAATTTGATTCAATTAGTCAATTGATTTCTCTTTAGAGATAAATTAATTAAGTAATTCTTGATATTTTTTATTAAATAATTAATCTTTTAATTTAATTTTTTTATAATTTTTTTAAAAATAAATAAAATAAAATAGCTCTTCCATTACTCCCTTCCCCCCTCTCCTTTCTCATTCATGAATCATTACTAATTAATTTCTCCCTCTCTTCCTCTTTTTTTTTATTCTCATTTCAAATAATTGTCACTGAAATTATGGTATAGAAAAGAGAGATGGAGTAAAATATAATAGTAGCAAAGACATCGACAGAGAGATGGTAAACTTGAACTTATTAAGAAATAAGATATTTGCCCTTCAATGAAAAATAAATAAATTATAACAGATTTGTATAATAAAAAAATAATTCCCTTTGTTATTTCTTAGTTTTTTTCTTTTTTAATTGTACCATTGTTATTTAATACTTCTTTTTTTTTTTTAATTGTAGAATCGTTATTTATAATACTTCCCTTTGTTATTTCTTAGTTTTTCTTTTTAATTGTACCCTTTTTTTTTAATTGAAATTGTACCATTGTTCTTTTTTTCGAGAAATACTTTAGTTTTCTTATAAATTTAATAAAAATGATAAAAAAAAACGCTAATTTATTATCAAAACTAAAACTGAAATTATTTCGAGAAAAACTTTAGTTTTCTTATAAATTTCAACAATAAAAATGATAAAAAAAAAACACTAATTCATTATCAAAACTAAAACTGAAATTATTTAATTAGATTGTCGACAAAAAAATTTACTTCGTTAATTAAACCAAATTTCACTACCAAATAATAATTTAGTTCAAAATGAAATGACCAAATGGGAATCTACCAATTAAAGAAACATTCAAAGAACAAAACTTTTTCTGTTTTTCTCATGATAGAAGTCTAAGATCCCTTTTTTTTTTCTTTCTTTCCAAGGATTGTTGATGTGATCACACCAACCATACACTCTATTATTCACATTCAAGTAATCAAATGCTTTAAAATTAATAAACTAAACTTATTAACTTATATTTTCCAAGAAAACTATGATTGATCAAGGAAAATATATGTTCTCCTGAAAAATTAAAGGGTATAACAAGTCAATTTTTCAATATCAATCTGCTTCTACATCCAAATACAGTTCATTTCAAGAGGGAAACAAAGAAAGTTAACAACCTGAAACATGAGAATAAAGGATACACTAAATTATGTACAAAGCAGTAACTGAGGCAATAATTTAGACCAATCTAACCGTACAAATCAAAAGATAGTTTTTCATACAATTGACAATGGCATCACATATAACACTCATCACACTTTTGAAGCACATGCAAAACAAAATAAAAAACAATTACTTTCACCAAACATGATTTGATGATGCATGGTTGAGATATTGCTATCAAAAGTCATGAGAGAATTAGCTCTGAACTGTTACTATTAATACCTCAGACATTGAGCACAAAATATCAACGCCTTTTTCAAGTAAACACAAACAATCAATTTAGTTACGTCTTGTATGCCCAACCATGTTTGTCAAGATATGACTGAACTGCTCCCTTTATCCCCAAGTTCGGAACTAGTTGAGACGGATCAAGGGGTTCACGTGTGACTGGATCAAACTTCCCCACCTAAAACAAATTCAAGTTGACAATCAATGCATAAAAACAAAATCAAATAAATGATGTCTCAATTGAAAGAAGCAATTTGAATACCTTCTGAAGATGGTCAAGGATCTCTGCTCTTTCATATGTAACCCCGCTTGGAGTAATGACAGGATCGCGGAAAATATCCAGCGTGATTTTACAACATAGGTAATCTGGAACCTGGAAACATTCAAATTTCAAGAACAGGTAAAAATGAAAAATTGTTATAAAGATTAAACAAACCAAGATACTACCTCAGTTGGTGTGTCGTTTTCTGCAGCTTTCTTAAACACCTCCTGTAAATCTTCCAGCTGTTTCAAATTGGAAGCAGCTGTTTCGTCCAAGAATCCTTCTGTTTCAGAGTTATCAAGAAAATGTCTTTCCTTGAGAGCATTTTCACAGGCTTCTCTGAGAGGAACAAGAGTAACTCAAGAGTCATAAATACCATTTAGGACAGCAAATAATTGTTGTCTGACCAATTAAAAAAGCAGAGATGTTATCCATAAACACAATCACTGGATTACATACTTTAAGTTTTGTAGTTCCCATGAACGTTTAGTAGATGTTTGCTCCCACTCCAAGTATTTTGCTTTTGCTAGCTCTTGCCAAATCTCTTCTACCATATAACCCTTTTGGTGTGCACCCCTACCAAGATCCAAAGCCTGTCAAAAATGAAGTTATCAGATCTTCGTTAAAGATAGTTAATCAGATGCTTAGTATCAAATATTTGTTATAAACAACAAATATAACCAGCACTGGAAATATTAAGACACTACGAGCAAAAGCTATATCATATAATAAGCTCTAAAAGGCCCAATTGAGTACAAAAACATGTTACACTACTTACTTCGACATAGCAATCACTGCTGTGCCAGGTCACCTTTAATATATATTGTTTTCAATGCAACAAGTTACAATTCATAACTTTCACAATACCATACTGAAAAAATCATCATAATATTGGACTTGCAGCAACATTATTTCTTCCGTTATTACCCAAGAGTTTGCTTCATGATTGACATTTTTGTCAGCCTTCCCATAGTAAAGACCTACTCCAAACACACTACTTCCTGCATCAGAAGTAAAATATCTGCTTCCGTATGAATAAGCAAGACACCATGTCAAATTCATCAGGTCATGATAGGTCAACAGATCCATAATCATAGCACCCTTGTCACCTACAATAACTAAGTTTTAGTTACACAAGATATATTCAGACTGCCCAATCAAAACATGAAGACTTGATCTAGCTGCTCACATTTCTGAAGTCTAAAACCTCCAACTAATCTCTAGGATACCACTGGGCATATAAAGCCATAAATTTTTCCTGCCTAGATAAGAAATGCTATAGGAACTGGGAGAGTTATATCAGCTATTCGCTCTGTCATATCTAAATTTCATTAAATCTTTCCTATTTCAATGGTCAGGAAGAGGAAAATTTACCATAAAACAGTTCACACTAACAAAAAATAGAAATAGAAATAATCAGTAAAATATCAGACTTTTTTCTTCTTAATACCTCAATACAGTAATTCTTCTTAATACCTGCAGTTTAGTTTATATTATGATTAAACTATTGTATACATTTAACAACTTCATATATGGAAATCTAAAGAAATTTCTTCCTGTTTCAAAGACGATTCTACAGAATAAGCTAGAGGAAATATGGCTCATAGGTAAAGCAGCTATGCATCTTGGCTTTTCTCCAAACCGTCTTTCATCTTCTACTTATAATCAAGCTTCAGCCTTTAGTGGATTATCAGTTTTTTATATTATCAACCACCATCCATATCCCTTAGTAAACTACAAGTTCAAAAAAGGGTAAAAGAAAAAGAGGTGGGATGATTCATTACATATGCATGCACAAATTCATTGATACTGTTGAAACTCATATGAAACCAATAAGCTGAAGTTAAAACAAATATCAAATCAGTAAAAAAATAAACAGAAACAGAAAAAGAAAAATTCTTAAGTGACAAGAACTTAGCAACGTACTAAAGGCTAATTTGTCTATGAAGCCTTTGTAATGCACCCATATTCAGTTGTTGTCTATTGGATGAATCAGTTGTTTGTTTGATTGTTGATTTTGTTCAGGATTTTAATAAGACTAAGAATCTTCTTTGGTTGCTTAATATTCACAATTTTTTGCTTCCCAAGAGTGTTGGAAATAAAGTTTTGGATTTTTTGAGTAATTGAGGAACCTTGTGGTTTTTATTTATTTTCTCTCCCTGCCAAATTTAATTGTTTTCCTTCCTTTTAACTAATGACATCTGGATGCTTAAGTTCCCTATGCTTTTAAGCTTCAGTTTGGTCAGTCGTTCTCAATGGGATCCACAATAATACTCTGCAGCACATGCCTAGACCAAAAACATCACCTAATTAATTTTTTAAAATATATAATCAAGTCTAGTAATGCACAGGTTACATTCTTACATTTGAAAGAACTATGACAATCACAATTTCACAGAATATTCTGGTGGATGGTAGTTAATTTGATGATGAGGCAGAAGCTATAATAAGCAAATTTTGATGGTTTTAACCTGGGTGAAATTAAGCAAAGCCATTCATGCGTTACTCTAAATTTGACCTAATAAAAGCTTGCTTTAACTTGCTAAGGTCAATAAGTCGAGTCCATAACCCTAAACTCACTCAATAAACTAGGCAAGTATGAGATGTTTAAAGTTTAACTTGTTGAAGCTTGCAATCTAACACCTCTATAAACTCACAAGCCTCATATATTAATAATTTGATTGTAGCTTTAATTTTCACTTTTTCAATATATACAAGCATATATAATTACCTATTTACAATTTTTTCTACAAAAATGCTATGGAAAGTTTAATATCTTTAATTCCATGTATCATCAGTTTTTTGGAAAAAAAAATCCATTAAATGATCCCTGTCTATTAATCTTGTGTATAATAAATGTTAAACACGGAATTTAAGAATACTGCAAAGGTTTAAATGAATATTTAATAATTGAAAAATGTGAAATCATTTATAACTTGTGCCTGTGGAGAAAATCTTCAGCTTGATTTCAACTCATTTAGACCCAAATAACAAACAAACCAAATCCAAAAAATTGTTATATTGAGCTCAGCTTGTTCAATAAATGGGCAAAGCTTGAACCTAAATTTAAGAAGTCAATGTTACAAAAGGAGTTGAACTAGGGATGTCAAAGTTTAGCTTAACCCCACTCATTTGAAGCCACAATTTCTTAAAGACAAGAAGGAAGAAAATTCATTAGATATGAGCAATATTTGTAGACATTTTGTTTGTTTGCTTTGAGCGTGAAGCCAGGAATTTTAATGGCTGAAGCATATCTAGCATCTGGTATGGGACAAGATTTAGGAAGAAGCCCTATCAAATAGAGATTTTTTCTGTCGACCATTTTTCAATTGTTAATACAATATTTTCTTCACTTCTTGTGCATGACCATTTTTTCTGTCGACCATTTTTCGATTGTTAATACAATCTTGTACCGTCCTTATATATATATATATATATGTGTGTGTGTGCTTCTAAGTTTTTTTTTAAGACAATGTTTTACAAGATTGGATAGCTACTAATAATAAGTTTTACTTTAATTCTTTTTTACATTCTTGGTTTTAGAAGATACCTTCTCATCCTTTCACACTCGTTTATGCTTTCTTGATGCAATTTATTATTTTTTTTTTCAAGTTGCAATTAGCCAATATGCCTCCATCTTTCCCAAAGATTATCACTATTGATTGCTTTCACAAGTAAACCAAATGTCAAGCGCAAATGATCAACAAATAACACTAATAAATCATTGTAATTGATCATAATTACCTAAATGCTAAAGAAGAAGATAGAAACAAGGAAACCAATGCTTAGGAAATACCAAGACAGAGAAGCTAATATGTGCATCAAAAGTCTAAAACAATCTATTAATGATGTAAAAATCAAAATACCTGGCAGTTCCAAAAATCTAGGAAGATAATAATGAGAATAATATCACTGTATAAAAAAATGATAAAATTGAAGAGAAGGGAAAAATGCACAAAATTATGGTATAAAATTAGATATATCAAGTAACAACTAAATTACAAGAAATGTCTCATCAGAATTGATTAGTCACCTAAATAATTGATTAGCTTTTGAGCAACCAATGCACATTTTTATCCAGTGAATCATCATAAATCATATGTATAAAGGAGCAAACAGTTGAGCTTATGGTTTGATGATTTCACACATAACTTTGAATGCCCAAATTAAGCCAAGCATCAACATGCAATTTACTCCATTAGTTTGATACCAAAGAGATTTTCAACAGCAATTCCAGAGAAAAATAACTCATTACCTTTTGCAATTCCTTTACCCCATCAGCTAACTCTTCCTTCTGCAGTAATGCAAGTCCTAACATATAGTGGGCCTGTCATGTGATAAAACAGGGGCAAATTTGAAAAAAAAATCGTAAATTATATCTGTACATTTACACATACCAACACCTGTTTGTATGCACATGTAAGTCTAGGTACATCTATACGATGTTAAAGATTAACTTAAAGCCCAGTGTATATGTTAGCGATGAGCAGAGCAAATATGGAAAATAAATCTATAAATGCAAAAAGGAGATAGTCTAGCCAGTAAATGCTAGAAAACCATTGATTACTTTAATGCAAGCAGTAAAGTGCTGACTGCTTCTTAAACATACATGAAAAACTCAAACTTTATAAATGAAGCATGAAGAGTTCATGTTTTCTTAATTTTACGACTTATTCTCTAATAAATTATTTTGATAGTTTAATACATGCAGGGCAACTGAGCAGCATTACCTTTCTTTGTAGCCTCTTATAATCAATTTTTTTCCTTTGCTTATCAAAACAAAAATCCCGTGACATAAAACAATAAATATCATACAGCATACGTAGAACATGACCGCCGTAACACTTGACCATAAAGAATCTAGCATCATACCAAAATCCTGCCTTACTTGAAACGGATATATTTATCAATGTTCATTTGTGAATGAGTATGAATTGTGAAGGATAGATTGAATGATCTCTTCTGCCCCCCCATGGTCATCCTGTTTATGATGCAGAAGATGTTTTTATACTATGCAAATGAAAGTGAAGCCTTGAAAGTAGCCTGAGGATTTCTTATGACCAAGTAACAAATTTCTTAAGCTAAATTTTTTTTTACAAGATTAACATCTCATACAAGCATTGCTTCACAGAACATTCTGCTAGAACCAAGAAAGTAAAAAAATTCAAAATTTATAGAAGGAAAAGAAAACAAAAACAAATTGCACCAGAACCCATAGCATCATATCGCAAAAGCAATACCTTGAAAGAATTATTGTCAAGTTGAATCGCTCGGCGACAATCCTCTTCAACTTTCGTCCAATCACTGAATCCCAAAATCGTAACACCAAAGTGAAAGCCAGGACACAAATGAAAAAGAAAAATAAAACATACCCAGAAGAAAAAAGCTAAAGAAGAGAAGAGAAAAAAAAAAGGACCAAGAAAAAAGATCGGTGTTCGTACATACTTCCGTTTCCGATGACATAAAGCCCGATTCGTCCAATATACAGCAACATTAGGGCATAGCGTAATCGCCTAGCGTTTCAACAACAGGAATGAAACATTTTATTTAAAGAAAAGAAAGAAAAATAAAAAAACCCTTATAGAAAGAAAGAAGAATAAAAACCCAATTCAGAAATCCCTTAGCTTCTCAATTGAATACCTCTGTATAAGCATCGATTGCCGCTCCATATCGGCTTTTACCAAAGTAGGTGTTTCCATCAATTCTCAATTGCTCAGCTTGTTTCGCGGCCATAGTCAATGCTGCTCCTGGCCCCATTCTCTTCTTCTTACTATTATTTTCTCGATCGTGTAATTTCTCAGTGAAAAAATATATATCTATAATCTGGAAATTGGGGTCATACTAGCCTTCTCTCTAAGGAAGACTTTAATAGTAATAAATAAGAAATTTCTCATATATGTATATACAGAAACTGTAAATTGATGTGAAAGTAAGAAGACTGTGAAGAAGAAAGGAGATCGAAGCAACGTTAAAACTATGAGTATTTATTTAAAAGACCATTCCATTCGTTTACTCCTGAGAGAAGACTTGTATTGGAAAATGAAAATGAAACCTGTATTGTAATGTATTGTATTGGAGGGGGAAGCTCTTCTCCGTATGGGTGTGGGAAAGAACAAAGTCACGTGTCGAGTACGTAAGTTATATCACAGAAAGATTTTATTGGATGATCTGGACTCTCGGTTCTTCTTTTTTTATTCCGATTTGGTCGGCGATTGTTTTTTGTTTAATTTCTCTAAATAATGATATTAATAAAGATTTCTTAAAAATAAACAAATCTTAAAAATTATTTTTTCTTTTTTCTTTTTTCTTTTAAAAATATTATTTTTCAGCTCTAAATTTCAAAAATAATTAATTTTCAGAAATATATATCTATTAGATTAAAAATATATTATATCCCCATAAAATATATATTCATTATATTAAAGTTTTATCTTATTTTTAAAAATACGTTAATATATTAAAATATATAAAATTTATAAAATATTTTTAAAAATGACTAAAATATATATAAAATTATGGAATATAAAAATAAAAGGTATGTAATTTTTTTTAGTATTATAGTATAAGAGAGAGAAATTAACACTTATTATTAAGTTATACCTCGACGTGTTTAAAATAATTTATGAAAATTTTACAAAAGTTATTTAAAAATTAAACTTTTTTTAATTTTACGGTAGTTAATAAAAACTTTCAGTTTTACAGTACCACTATTTTTTTTTTCAAAAATACAGTTCCTCTTAGAAAGTACCAACAGCAGCAGGAGATACCCATACACGATGAACTAGTATCTAATAGCATGATACTTGTTGTGACATTTTTATTGGGATATTTACAAAATTATTTTAAAAAATAAATTTTATTTAAAAAATGTTATTTAAAAAAATATTTATATTTTTATAAATTTTTAAAAAAATCTCACTCTTTACTAAAATAAAAGATTTTTTTAAAATATATTTTCCTTTATTATAATAAATATTTTACTTCAATTTTCATTTTTTTTACACTTCACAATTACATAAAAATATTCTAATAAAATAATAAAAATTAATATTTTAAATTTATTTTTAACATATAAAAATTATATTTTTTATAAAAAAATTAAAATTATAAAAAATAAATAACTCTCATAAAAAATAAAATATATAAAAATATATTATAAAAATTATTAAATTTATTTTAAAATAAATTTTACATTTTTTACACATGAAAAAAAATAAAAAAAAATACACATAATTTCGTTATGTAGATATTCTGTGTATGTTTTGTAAATATTACAGATTTTTTTTATAGATATTATGTGTATATTATGTATTTGTTATGAAAATTATGTGTATTTTATGTAAAAATTATTAAATTTTATGTGAATATTATATAAATATTCTATGCATGTTGTGAGAATAAAAAATTAAATAAATATTAATAATATTATATAGACGTGTTGTAGATGCAATTTGTATTGTTGACTGTATATTTTATATTAGTTGTATATATATTATGTATATATTTATTTTTTATGAATATTAAAATTTTTTTTTACCAAAATATAAGAGAAAATCTCATATTTTATGAAAATATGAAACTTCCTCCAATATTTACTAAAATATATGAGTTAAAACACATTTCAATTTGTGTTTTTTTAAATATTATTTGGTCAAATCGAAATTCTAAATTTCAGTTTGACCAAACTTTTTTTAATTAATATATCTGATTTTAGCCAAAATTTTTTTTACTAAAATAATAATTATTATTGTTAATAATAATAAAATAATAATAATAATAAATAAATATTATTATTTCAATAATAATAATAATTATTATTAAATTTTATTTTTATAATATATTAAAATATTTTAAAATTATTTTAATAAATAATAATGATAATAATAATTGAAATACTAATACTAATTATTATTATATTTTAATTGAGTGATATATTAAAATATCTTAATATTTAAAAATAATAATAATAACAATAACAATTATTATTAAATTTTAAATCGAGTAATATATTAAAATATTTTAATATTATTTAATAATAATATTATTATTAGTGGAGGAATTGAATTGAATCATAATTGATAAATAAATTTTAGTGGATGAATATTGGTATCAATATCATCACAAAACTCAAATAATAAATCTCAAACTACGCTTGAGAAAAAAAACTCAGACACGCTTACATATGCCCCTCTTAATGTTTCAATAATTTATAAAATTATAACTAGGGGTGTAACTTGGTTTGGAATATTACCGATTTAAACCGAAATTTAAATATTGAAATTTTGGAATGTGGAATATGGAATGGAATGTATTTTCTAAAATTTTGAAATATGGAATATGGAATGGAATGTTATAATGAAATTTCAAATTTCATTCCATATACCGAAATTTTATTATAAGACTTTTAATAATATAATTAATAATACATATTTAAATAAAATCATTAAATATTAATATTAAAATATGTAATTCAATTTTATACAATATTTTATTAACCATACCCTATTAGGTTTAATATATATTCGTTTAATATATATTCATTGCCTGCTTTGGCAGTTTTGCTTTGTGAATACCGATAACAAACAAAAAACACAGGAAAGCTGCTAGTCTGCTACAAATCCTAAAGGTTAGAATACTGACTCTTTCTTCTTGGCTTTTCATCCTACATATTGGCACAATCTATGATAATTATTATTTTATTTACTTTACAACTAATGGTGGCTTAGAGATTATATTTATATAGGTTAGGGTTCTTGACACAATCATCAACTTTTATTGCTAGCGTCAGTTTATATATGTATAATATATTATTTAGAATCATTAGATCCATATATACATAGGATTATATTATGCTTTTCCTCCAAAGTTCTAACAACCATTATGATATTGTAATAAAAATTGTTTTTACGTTACTGGTAATAGTTTTTTTTTTCTTTTATGTTATTAAATGTTTTGTGAGTATTACTGAATATATATATATATGTATATATATTTTTCAATATCAGATGACTGAAAATAGCGAACCAATTCTCATAGACGGAGAAGGTGCGAACCCTCAACCTACTAATAAAGCAAATGCTCCTTCTAAAGAGATTACTACAAAAAGAAAAAAGATGGCCCCTCGATCTGTAGCTTGGAACCACTTTGTTCGAAAAAATGATCCTAAAAAAGGTATGGTAGCTCAATGCAAACATTGTAATTTATAATATGAATATAACACCTCCTTATTAGGCACAAGCGGTTTGTTGGCACATTTTGACAGATGTCCTAAATATCCATATACTAGGCCTAAGGATCGTAAGCAAACCCAACTTAACTTTCCTTGTGTCACAAAAGAAAATGATGGTGTGAGTAATCTAAAGTTTCAAGTTAAAAATTAAATATGTATATATTGTTATATGCACTATATATCGACATATAACTGTTTTTAAATATATATATATATATTTAAAAATATTTTATTAATAGCCAAAATGTTGACACTTAAAAAACCAGTATCCTAGTTATATGATGCAAAATTGAAGAATTGCAAAGACTATTTTTTTTTTGAACCATTTTATCGAGCATTTGTAATGCAATTTAGATTGAATAACAATATATATATATATATATATATAATTATTACCATTAAAATCCAAAATCAGAAATCAATGGGACATGCAATAAAAAAAGGAAGAAACATTAGAATAAAAAAGAGAGGAAAAGATCAAATGACAACTCCACATGTATTACCAACATTATTCATTCTGCATACTTAACATTTCTTCACAATGATCACCCAGGCTTATGGTTATCCTTTTATGAATGATTTAAAATTGAATGCATACACATACAGAGAGAGAAATAATTATAAAACATTAAAAGCCAAAAAGAATAATGAAACCATTCATTCTGGCTACTCATTGTTGTGGCAACACTTCTCAACAGTAGTTGCCATCAAAACTTCCTTTCATACTTAATAAGAAATCGGTAAAATTGTTGTTGTTTATCAAATATTACAATATAATGAATGTAGGAAAAGAAATTGCTTATTTTATTCATAAAATCTAACATATTTATATAAAAAACTTAACAACTAAAATCAAAATCAAATCCTAAAATAACAATCAAATCATACTTAAATCATAAAATCATAACCATAATTTAAACATAAAAATCCTAAAAAATCTTAACCATCATTATTCTGAATTTGATTTATTTCCTTAAATGTGCCATTTAATTCATTTTTTAACACTCTCCATGAGTCAAACGATGCAATTTTTTTATTGGTTATGGGGATGAAAACATGACATTTTTTTTTTGTTGTAAACATAGGTATAACATTTTTTTCTTGTTGTAGGTATGATATTTTTTTTTTGCAGGCATGACATTTTTTTTGTAGGCATGACATTTTTTTTATAGGTATAGGCATGACATATTTTTTATGGTTGTAGGTATAACATATTTTTTGTTTGTCTTAGGCATTGTTATATGTTTGAAAGATTTAGAGTAAATCTTCCTCTTGTTTTTCAATCACAATTGTTTTGGCTTTGGTGTTTATTTTTACATATTTTGTCTATGTGACCCATTTGACTACATTTGATATATTTGATAACTGGCCTCCACCAACATTTGTATTGTGCATGATTTGTCTTGTTGCAATGAGGAAATGGTGGATAGTTTTCTTCCAAAGTATTTTATTTTCTTCATTGCTAGCAAAACTCCTTCCATAATGCCTTCTTCTTTCATAGACTTCTTTTGTTCTTGAGCCTGCAATGCATTTAATAATTTTGCTAAGGTAATACTTGACAGATCTCTTGAGTTTTCCAAAGCAGTAGTTGTAACAATAATTTTTTGGACAATTCTAGAATCGAAAAAATTAGTACCAAGGAGTCTTACTTTATTAGCAATAGCAAGAACCTTATTTACATAATCTTTGACATAATCCGATTCTTTTATCCTTTCCATCTCAAATTCTTGAACTAAATTCAGCACTTGCATTCCTTTGATTATTTCGCTTCATTCATATTCTTGTTTTAAGAAATCTCAAATCTCTTTTATTGTTTTCTTTGTCATTATTCTGTTGAAAATGATAGAGAAGACAGATGTAAATAAAAATGACCTTGCTTTTGATTTTCATTGCTTCATTTCTTTGTGAGTTTTTGTTTGTGCAACAGTTGGATTTTTTGATAATTTCGAAACTTTGTAATTTTGCTCCACAACTTCCCATAGGCCATTAGCATCAAGATAGGCTTCCATTTTAACAGCCCACATTTGATAATTTGGTCCATCTAATATCAAGGTTGAATTGAAGAGAAAAAAGCTCCAATTTTCTATATGAACAGCACAATATAATTGGGAAAGTATATCTCATATTCACGTTTGTATCAAGTATTTATATAGAAATACAGTATGGCTAAGATTCTAATCCTTAAGTAGTTACAAGAGATAGAGATCATACAAAATATAGAATTACAAACGTAAGTTAAGAGTTATCTTTGACGGTTGGCATAATACTCCCCCGCAAGATAGGGTTTCCATTGCGAACACCAATCTTGAACCTGTTAGAGATGAAATTTATTTTTGACAACGGCTTTGTAAGAAGATCTGCTAGTTGATCCTTGGAAGACACATGAGACACCCGTAGTTGCTTTCGTTGAATAAGATCTCTTACAAAATGCAGATCAATCTCTATATGCTTCATTCTGGAATGATAGACCGGATTATGACAAGCATAAGTCGTTGAAATATTGTCACAATAAAGCACAGGTGTTGTAACAGACTTAGACACCCCAAGTTTAGATAGCAAAGAACGGACCCAAATCACCTCCAATGCTGCAGAAGCAACAGCCCTATATTCTGCCTCTGTAGATGATCGTGCAACAGATTTTTGCTTCCGAGAAGCCCAAGAAATAGGAGTATTACCAAGATATATGATAAAACCCGAAGTAGACAGCCTATCATTCGGGTCACTAGCCCAATCAGCATCTGAAAAAGTATGAAACACAAGAGAAGATTGTGAAGAAATCAAAATACCATAATCTATAGTTGATTTTAGATAGCGCAGTATTCGTTTCAAAGCCTCCCAATGTTGAGCAGTTGGACTATGCATATATTGAGACAATCTGTTAACAGAGTAGCAAATATCAGGCCTCGTCCAAGTTAAATATTGTAACGCCCCAACTACTTTACAATATTCAGTTGGATTGACTTCCAAGTCAGTCGAACTATTCTTAAGTAGAACAGTCGATGTGGCAAATGGTGTTGATATTGGTTTTGAACCATCCATGTGAGTAGCAGTCAATATTTTACGAACATAATGATGTTGAGAAAGGAACAAACCCAATGATGTTTTCTGAATATCAATACCCAAAAATAGATTCAACTGTTGAGGATCTTTCAAAGAAAACTTGGATGCTAACTCTGCAATAAACAACTTAATGAACCTGTCGCAGCTCCCAGTAAGAAGCAAGTCATCAACATACACAAGAAAGAAACAAACATCACTGCCATTTCAATGAATAAAGAGTGAGTGATCACTCTTAGACTGCACAAACCCAAATTTTATAGCACAATCACGCAGAGCTTGATACCAAGCCCGAGGAGCCTGGCGTAAACCATACAAAGCCTTGACCAATTTACACACATAACCAGGATTATCTTTATCCACAAATCCAGAGGGTTGTTTTATATATACCTGTTCCTGTAATGGGCCGTGTAGAAAGGCATTGTGGACATCCAATTGACAAATATTCCATTTGTTAGAAACAGCCAGTGTTAACACTACCCGAATAGTAGCTGGTTTCAAAACAGGGCTAAACGTATCCCCAAAATCAACCCCAGGCCGTTGAGTGAATCCCTTCGCAACAAGCTGTGCTTTATATTTATTAATTGTTCCATCAGCATTCCTCTTGACCCGAAAAAGCCATTTACAACCCACTAAATTCTGATCATTGCAAGGAGGAACAAGCACCCAAGTTTTATTATTCATCAAAGCATCAAATTCATTGGACATGGCTTGACGCCATTCTGGAATTTTGAGGGCCTGGGTTACACATGTAGGTTCAACAGCAGAAGGTAATGGGTGTTTAGTGATAGAATGAAGAACTTTAGGCTTAAAAATATTGTTCTGAGACCTAGTGACCATTGGATGTGTTCGCAGCGGAGCATTAGAAGGTAGAGCAGGAGGAGACCCAGATGAAGGAGAGGACAAATCAGAAGACCCAACGGAAGAAGACTCAAGCAAAAGAGGAGATTCATTCGGTGATGAAGACAACGGGAAAGTGGAGGACGGAATTAATTGCGAATTTGAAGTTGGAGTGAACCCAGAGGATGTATCGACAATAGATGAGGAATTTAAAGGAACCCTAGTGGACAACAACTGCTGATGAAACGGAATAAAGGATGTCTTGGAGGATTCTAACTCTAAATCATGAGACGACTCCGTTTTGGACGTAGAGAAAGAAGATGTTTGATAATCATACCATGGACCCACAGAAGCACATGTATTTCCTAAATCAGATGCTTTAAAGAATTTATTCTCTACAAAAATCACATGACGTGAAACATATACTTTTTGACTTGTAGGATCAAAACATAAGTAAGCACTTTGATTTAGAGAATACCCCACAAATATACACGGTTTTGATTTTGGGGCAAATTTTGTATGATTATATGGCTTAAGAAAGGGATAACATATACACCCAAAAACCTTTAATCTAGTATAATTTGGATGTTTATGAAACAATTTAAAAAAATGGAGAAGACATGTGAAGAATTGGTGTTGGTAACCTATTAATAAGATAAGCAGCTGCTTGAAACGCATAGGACCAAAATTTAAACGACAAAGACGCAAACTGAAGAAGGGTCAACCCAGTTTCAACCAAATGACGATGATGACGCTCAGCAGTTCCATTGTGTTGTGGTGTATACGGTGGTGTTTGAAGATGAGTTATCCCATGTTTCTGAAATAATGATTTCAATGCAATAATTTCACCACCCCCATCAGTATAAACAGAAATAATTTTATTATTGAACATATTCTCAACTAATTTCTGAAATACTGGAAAGATAGACGCAACATCAGACTTAGCTTTAAGAGGATAAAACCAAATGTACTTTGTATAATGATCAACAAAAATCAAGCAATACTTGAAACCATCAATGGACAGAATAGGAGCTGGGCCCCACAGATCAGAATACAATAACTCCAACGGACGTGAACTACTGAGAGAAGACATACCAAACGCAAGCCTATGACTTTTATTACACCGACACGAGTTACAATCAATAGAAGAATAGACTTAGATAAATTAAATTGAGACAAAACAAATCGACAAACTCTAGCAGCTGGATGACCAAGACGCTGGTGCCAAATTGATGAGGAATCACGAACAGAGAAATTCACAGAAACTGAAGAAACAAACCGATCTTTGGATAGAGAAGAAAGACGATAAAGAGAGTCTTTAATTCGCCCCTTTGTGATTATCTCCCCCGTGAGCAGATCCTTAATAAGAAAACAATCAAAGAAAAACTCAATAGAGACCTTATTTGCAAGACAAAAAGCGGAAACAGAAATCAAATTTTCTTTCGCACGAGGAACACATAAAACATTAGTTAACGAACAAGATTTTAGAGGAAAAGAAAGAAACTGTGAACCAACATGTGTAATACGCAAACCTGAACCATCAGTGAGATGTAACTCATCAAGGCCTTCATATGGTGCATGTAAGGATAAATTATTAAGATCATTGGTAACATGGTGGGAAGCACAAGTGTCCAAAATCCAATTCGCAGGTTCAGGTGCAGCAACATGATGAGCCCGTGGCTGTGGAAAATTGTTCTTAAAGAAATCCTTTGCACGGAAACATTGTCTAGCATTGTGTCCTGGTCGTTCACAAATCTGACACACCACCTTTGATCCACTAGATTTCCGCATTGAACTAGAACGAGAGCCTTGTTCAGAATAAGACTTTGAACCTGCAGTTGTATTATTGTCAGTGAAAGACCCAAAATCAACCCTTGACTGTTGGTGAGTATGACTTGAAGTCTTTCGAACATTATGTGCTGTAACTGGCGTAGGATCATACAACGGATCAACACGTTTTAAATATATCTCATGAGCCTGAAGTTTATCCTGGAGCTCCTCAAAAGAAATTACAGTATCTCGGGCCCGTACAGCAGCAGCAATATCCTTAAACTCAGGACCCACACCATTTAGAACATAAATAACTAGATCAACATCTGTTACCGGACTCCCAGAAAGAGCAAGATCCTCACAGATAGCTTTAACAGATTGTAGATACTCTGAAATAGACTTTGAATCACGCTTTAGATTGGCAAGTTGTTCACGAAGCGAATGGATTCTCGTGGCAGATTTATTAGCACACGAGGTTTGTATTTTATCCCAAGCATCAGCTGAGGTTGATGCAGATGAGACTATGTGCATTGCCGAAAAGCTCACAGATGCAATAATAGCGGCCAAGATTAATTGATCTTGGCAAATCCAAAACTCATAATCAGGATTAACTATATCCTTATCATCCTTGCGAATACAGGAGGAAGGACAAGGAAGAGTACGATCAACGTATCCCATCAGATTATGCCCACGGAACAGCGGTACAAGCTGAGCTTGCCAGGCAGGGAAATTTTGCTGAGTAAGCTTTAATGGAAATTGAGAAGAACTGAAAGAGATGAGAGTTTTCCCAGAAGAGTGAATAACATTGGAGACAGTAGATGTAGAAGCCATCAGTGTGAAAGGAAAGAAATTGGATCATAATTGAAAACTAGATAGTTTTCGTGCTCTGATACCATATATGAACAGCACAATATAATTGGGAAAGTATATCTCATATTCACGTTTGTATCAAATATTTATACAGAAATACAGTATGGCTAAGATTCTAATCCCTAAGTAGTTACAAGAGATAGAGATCATACAAGAGATAGAATTACAAACGTAAGTTAAGAGTTATCTTTGACAGTTGGCATAATATTTTCATCTTGAGTTATTTGTGGTTGAGTTTTGTAAAGATAAAGGAAAGATTGTTTTGTAGGGTTGTAGGACTTTATTTTATGTTTGTATTTTTTTTTTAGAACTCATAGGCTCCTCAAGATGAATATCTCTCATACTATTGTTGTTTTTAATATATAACAATATAATGAATGTAGAAAAAGAAATTACATATTTTATTCATAAAACCTTACATATTTATATTAAAAACTTAACAACTAAAATCAAAATCAAATCCTAAAATAATAATAAAATCATACTTAAATCATAAAAGCATAACCATAATTTAAACATAAAAATCCTCAAAAATCTTAACCATCATTATTTTGAATTTGATTTATTTCCTTAATTGTAGGATTTTGATTCACTTTTCAACAAAAAAAAAAAAATTGATCACCCAATTTTCATTGTAGAATCTATATTTGCAAAACAAAAGACAACATAAAATAGAGATATTGTACTTCAATTCTTCAAAACCGCTATACAAAAATTAGATATTAAGCAAATCAAAAGAAATGGGTACTTTGAAAGTGAGATGAAACTTCGGAGAATCAATTAAATTTGATATTTTTGAGCTTAGTTCTTGTACTTTTCGTAAAATGAGAATAAGTGTAAAAAAAAAAATTAAACAGAGAAGAAGAGTGGAAAAATGTGAAGATACAACAATAGAAACAAGGAAAAAAAAGGCACACTATTTTTTAAAAAACAAAATATAAAAAAACTGAAAAAAAATAAAAGATTAGAAGTGAAAAAATTAAAAACAGTAAAAATAAAAATAAAAATAAAAATAAAAATATAATAAATAGTGTAATTTTCACATATTTTATTTGAAAAAGAAGAAAAAAAAACGACAACTTCCTTGCTAAGCCGTCTCCGGTCATTATTCAAGGATGTGGCATTGCAGCAAATGGAGATGAGGAAATTACATCCTCTCTATCCTTAACAAATGTTTACATTTCAAAAATACGGCGTCACGATTTTTTTTTTTTCCAATTTCACAGATTTGATGGTCTTATTTATTTTTTTTTCTAAGTTTTTATTTTTTTAATTTATTTTATTTAAATTTTTTATTTAAAAAAAATTAATTTAATATTTTTAATATATACAATATATATATATAATATTTATAAAATATATACTCAACAATACAAATTATATCTATAACAGTTATGTAATACATTTACAATATATCTACATAATATTTTAAATATTTATTTAATTTTATTTATTTATTTTGTTATTTTTGCAATATTTATACAATATTCAATAATTTTTACATAAATTACACACAATTTAAATAACAAATACATAACTTATATATAATATCTACAAAACATATATAAAATATTTTCATAATATTTATATAACGAAATTGTATATATATATTTTTATTTTATGATGAATAAATTTTTAATAATTTTTATTAATATATTTTATTATTTTTTACTTTTTTTTTACTTTTTTTGTGATTGTTATTTTTAATTATTGAAATTAATTTTTTATAAGAAATTATAATTTTTATATATTGAAAATAATTTAAAATATTATTTTTTATTATTTTATTAGAATATTTTTATTTAATCATGAAATTAAAAAAAAGATAAAAATTAAAGTAAAATATTGATTGCTGCGAGAAAATAGATATTTTTAAAAAAAATTATTTTTTTTAGTGAAGAATGAGGTATTTTTAAAATTTTGCTCTAATTTTTTATAAAAATATAAAATTATTTTTAAGGCAACTATTTAAAATAGAGATATTAACGGCAAATCCATAAACTGAACAAAAACCCCATTAGAGAGGGCCACAATTTTTAAGATCAAATTCTTAAACAAAAAAAAAAGGAAATTTAATTTATACAAAGTAATTCACAATAAATTAGGAGTAAAAATTTTAACTTTTAACCCTTATTTTGGACAAAATTTATTAGTAAGATTAAATTGCATATATTGGTTGCAAT
This sequence comes from Garcia nutans, assembly GCA_947685225.1. Lineage (NCBI taxonomy): Eukaryota > Viridiplantae > Streptophyta > Magnoliopsida > Malpighiales > Euphorbiaceae > Garcia > Garcia nutans. Next base: position 2,352,913 of record CANTUV010000076.1, read on the forward strand.
TTTAATTTATATAAAAAATAAATCAAAATTTTACAAAATAAACTTTTTTTTACCATTATAGAAAATATGTTTTTCAAATTAAAATAAAAAAGGAGTAATATTTTTTCAAATTTAGATGCAATGGAACACACCGAAGTTCCTTCATTCATAGCATAAAGACCTTTAATCTTCCATTCCCTTTCACTCACATGATCAACAATCACTAATATGAATAAAATATTGCTTGCCCTTTAATTTGCACAAGGGCCTCAATCTTCTTTAGTATAATGCAACATTGCTTGTCGTTTCACCGTAAAATTTTCACTAGAAGATGAAAATGCTGAAATAGAAAAAATGAACGTGGATAGAGAATATTAATCCAAAATATTCTCTAATTTTCAATTCACCTTAATGTTTGATGTCTTAAGTTTCCTTCATTTTCAAAATAAAAAAAAATTATTAAAGATTAAGTTAAATAAATCCTAATTTGAAAATTTTGTCACACATTTAATTTTAAATATAGTTGAGCATTATGGGTAAATTCAACTTTTATCTATTGAAAAAAATAGCATTGGATCCAGAGTAGCAAATATTTAAATCATTTCATCAGTTTTATGAGCCAAAGGTCGCCGGTTCGAGCATCTGCGTTATTTATATGTATATATGTATACACATTTTTAATATATCAGCATCTTAAATAAAATTTTTGAGGTGATTGTTATAGGATTTCATAAAACTAAATTTATTATAGTAATATGAATATTTATATTCACATCAAACTAGAAATTGCTAACGAAATGTATAAAATTTTCTGATGAAAAAATTGTATAAAATTTTGTAAAACTCATATATACTAAATAGATCTCACCGGTTCAAATTTCCAGAAAAAACACAAATTGACACGCATATAAACATATATATACAAGTACAGAAACTCTTAAATACAGGGAGTGTAATTAAAATTAAAAAAAAGAAAAAAAAATCAATGATATATTGAAGTTATACATATAGGGGGTTATGGAAATATTCTTTCTAACAAAAAAAAATAAAATAAAAAAGATTTTTATAAAAATATAAAAATAATTAAAAATAATTTAAATTTACTATAGTTATAAAATATTTATCAAAATATTATATTTTTTATTAATTTACAATAAATTTATAAATTTTATACTGTTTATAATAATTTTATTATGAATTTACAGTAAAATGACTATATTTTTATTAATTTATAATAAATTTATAATAAATTTATAAATTTTACACTGTTTATAATAATTTTATTATAAATTTATAATAAAATAATTAAAATACTACTGATAAATAAATAAAAATAAAAAAAAATACGATGAAGAGTAATATCTTTCCAAATAAAAACCATGATGTTACTTTTCGAAGGATTTACTTGACATAAAATAACCATTCTAAGGATTCACTTAGTCTATGACAGAGAAATACAAAAATACATACAAACACCATTAATCAACAAACCTTTCTAATTCTATAAGTATAAAAAGTCCAAACAGCTACAAGTTTGTGGCTGCTTTTTTATTTTCTTTTTTTCTTAAAAAGTGTTCTTTGGTACTAAATCAAGTCACTTTCCATGGAGAATACATACAGGAAACCGGTACATGTCCCGCAAAAACCATAACATGTCCTGCAATTTACCTACCTACTCAAATAATGACTATACACTCTTATTGTACATTCTTGAATTGCATCCATAAACAGCTGCATGAAAGATCTGTAATCCCACTAATTTGAAGGGAGACTGGATTCTTGGCCCTTGCCATCTTCAGAAATGTTCATCAACTGTTCGCGAACACAGTTAACAAGTTGAGAAGCTCTATGGTCGAAATTTAAGGGGCACCGCTGTAAACTCTGTAAAAATTTCAACAATCATATACTTTTCCGAGTTGAACATCTTCGTCTGCTTGAATAGGAAAGAACCTAAAGTGTTGCATACCTCAGTGGTCCATAAGCAATCGCGTGCCTTGCGAGGGATTATATGAATGTGGGTCTGAAATATCCATGTTATAACACAGAGTTAGCATATCAACCATTAATCTCAAAGATTTGTTTCCCAAAGGACCCAGACAAATATAAACAGCAGGCCTGTTTTGATTCAGTTGAAAATGGAAAAGAAAGTCAACAATTGTAATTGTAGATTTACTAGAAATTTTTTTTAATCAAAAACAAAATTTCAGAAGAACTTACGTGAAATATTACTTGGCCTGCAGCTGCACCATTATTAACCAACAAATTGAATGAATCTGCATAAAATTCAAAGGATACTGCAGTGAACTTGCTGAAGTTGTGCTAGAAATGGTCCAAAAAATAAATGACATTATTTCTAATGAACAATAAAAGAGTAATGCAAGAAGGTAATATAAAAATTATAAAGAAAAAAAAAACTGAATTTCTTAGTAACGAATTAAACAAAAATAATCCCTAATGGGCTACTTGGAAGGATGAAGCATGAGAAGAGAGAAAATTGGAGTAAAATGTAAGTAGTACATGATATTAACTAGATACATTAAGAGGAAAAATTGTCTCGACTCTTTATTATATTATTGACTAAATAAATTTCCCTTATTTTCCTTCAATTGTCAAGGGTGTCAAAATAAAGCCTAAAAGGCTGTGTTTAGGGAGCGGGAAGGAGGAGGAAATAAAGTAGACAGATAATGTATCTAAGTATAATATTAGCTAGATATGTTTTCCACATTTTCTTCCATCCTCATTTCAACCCTCCCAAACACAGCCTAAATCTTGTTTTCCGTTATTACATTATGAAGCTATTAGTTATATAAGACAGTATAACTCAAATCAATTCTCAGCATTTTTCAAGAGTCACAAAGCTACGTCTCCAATCCAAATGATGCTTCTGGCAATCAACTTGACCTTCATTAAAGTCAGGGTCAAATTTTGCCCTATGGCAATGGCAATGGCAATTCAAGTGTGTTGAGATTGATTATAATTTTACTGTCAAATTATGATTGGAGTTCAGACTATGGGTATAACCAGTCAAACTCCTTGTGAGCTCTACTTGGGTCAACTAAAGAATATTTGAATTCAACTCGGCCATAATAGAAGCTTGGGCATGAACGACTTATATTAGGGGTCCAAATGAAATTTTGTCAATTAGGGTAAATAATGAAATAGTCATCATATTAGTGTATTTCTGAAAATATTTCCTATGAATTTGGCCATGATTAGCCAATGTAAGTCAACATTTTGAATGTCAACTTGTCTTAGATGTTCAACACAAGCATATGCAATAATTTTTTAAAACAAAATACTCTTTTTAAGTATCGAAATCCAGTTGGCTGTCAGCTCAAACCCACGCTTGGCTTTGAAGATGCTCACACAGCAAAGGAATCATTAGCACTGCAAATCAGACCTCAGAGCTCAATCATCAAAAGCTGAAAAGGGAAAAGCAACACATCTGAAGAATATAAAGACCAAGGCCACAGGTCTACCTTTGATCTCTTAATTGCTTATTAAATCTGATTCCTTCAGTTGTTTTTGAAATATCTTTTTATCAGTAGATGGTGATTTATGAATTCAAACTTCACGAATTTAGGTTGATGAAAGCTAACTATCGGCTGTGAATGGTATACTTAAGACAAAATTCATCATTTGGCTCCATACTCTTAATATTTTTTTTTGTTTAATTTAAGTTTAGTTCTGTTGATTTTGTATTTGGATTATTTGATGCTTGATACTTGAGCCTTAAGTTCATCTTTTACCTTCTCTTCTTGTTTGGCTTTACTTTCCTCATTTGTGTAATGTTTGTTTGATTATTGATTACACAACTGGACACCTAAAAGCATGAGAAGTGGTTTTAGCTTTTGAAATTGCACAAGTATCATGGATTCCTCGTAATCCATTTCTAGCACATGTAGTATTATGCGAATGTCTAAATCATCAAATATGGTTTGTCAATGCTAGTATTAGGGGATGTCAACAGTAGTATTTTAATTAGCAGCTCTTTCCCTTAAATGGCTTGTTATTTAATAAAATTACCGCTGAAATGCCAAAGGCATTTGGATGGGCTGGATGCCAAAGTGTCAATTTAAGCTGACAACCAACTTAAAGTTGACACTCTAAGTGTGGACTTCCTCTTCTTTTTTTTTTTTTGAAAAATCATTGAATATTCTTGTAAGGAGCCCAAAGCAAGTTAACACTACTTTGTTTTAATATTAATAAATAAGCTTATTTAATTTTTTAATGGTAATTGAGTTGGACTTGAGTATTTCAAGTGTGTGTTTGAATCAAGCTCCTGCATGAAAATGGAAACTTGATTGAGCGTGAGTCAAGTCAAGATTCAAATCCAGAGTTTTCTAATAGAGTTGAACTCGAGTTTAGCACCATATCAGCTTAACTCGATTACATCTCTAGTTTAAAGTGTGGTAGCATTCCGTGTTTTATAGCGGGGTGTATAAAGATAGATGACCCAGGAAACCAGATGTAGAACAAGTGTAGGGGAGAAGGTTCCACCTAGCTGTATAGCTCAGCCACCTGATCAAAAGAAGAACGCATAGGTGCTTGTTTTGTATTAACAGGGTTTAACTTACCAGAGCCAATCTCTAACACACCATCAAGAAAAAGCCAATTTCCTATGGTTCCAATTCCAAAAGATAAATATCAACTAACAAATATCATAATCAAGCAAATAGAATGGTAACCAGAAATGCCAGGTAAAGAGAGAAATAAGTTGATTTTAACAGCAGTAAGAATGATGAATGCATACCAGAAGCAGTAGCTTTCATTATTGCATTGCCAATGAAAGGCACTTTTGAACAAATTGCTGCAATCACCTGCGTATCCAACTGTTTAGAAGACCCATAGCAAATATTTATCTGCTCAAGAAAGACTCAAGGAAGAATCTGCAAATATTTATCTGCTCAAAAAAGACTCGAGGAAGAATCTGAGTATCTCAATTCTATAGCTTCATATACTGACGTTACAAGGATTTATGGATAACTAGATAAGTGTTGCTGGAAAGAATCTGTATTCAACTCAAGAAATTATTTAAAATTGAGGAAAAAAAAAAGCTAAAGGAGGTCAAATTGACCTTGGGTTCACACTTATTTGTATGCAGAAACCAGTATGGAAATTGATTTATCTTGAAAAAAAAAGTTATTCTTCAAGCCCCCTATATTTTATAAGAGGGAGAGAGAATGAGGAGGAAATTTAAATTTAGTTTGGCTTTATGAAAATTTATTGCTTGGGATTTGAAAATAGCATACACAGCCCAGAGGAAAGCGGATCTACAATGCTAATCCTACTATTTTCATTCCTTCATTTCTGGTGGGAACCTATAATTGTTTTTCAAAACTGCAGTCCATTCGAAAAGAATAACTTAAGAGCCACATAACTTGAACCATTAAGCTCAGAAAATAAGAACCCACAGCCCCCTGCCTTTCACCCAAAACTCAAAAATCAAATGAAATTTTCAGTTTATCCTTCTATTTGGAGACAAGATTCTTTCTTCCCTTTCATCCTGTCTTTCTCACAAACTAGAAACGCTCACTTCCTACAGCAAGAACATATTACAGGCAAAATATACTACTCTCCTCATTCTTTGCAGTCTGTAAAGATGCAGTATCACCGTCCAAAGATTTGTTGGAATGTCTGATCTAAACTCAATACAGGATTCTCTTGCCAAGTAATAACTATTATGGAATTGAGTTTGACTTATGAACTCTCATAATTATAAAATAATGATGAAGAACTAAATTTCTCATGCGAACTATCATGGAATTGAGTTTGACTTATGAGAATACAAAGAACTGTGTTAGCAAGCCGGTTTACAAGCCACTCCAGGTTTACAAACGGTTTACCCATGGCCTTATGAGTAAGCTGCCACGTGGGCAGCCCCAAGCCAAGCTGTCAAGTTAGTTTTTATTTCAGTTATTGTTCTAGTTGTGATTTCAGTATTGTAGGAACCACTTTCTGTTTATGCTTTTTGTTTCCCTAATTAGTAGGAGTCTTACCTCCACTAAGGCAGTTTGTTTCCGTGTTAACAGGAACAATATCTCTGTAATTATGTATTTAAGTTCAGTTGAATTCAATGAAGAGACAACTTGAAAATCATTACAGTCTTGAGTACTTCAACTCAGAAGTATTAAGGTTCCCTCAACTTGAGCCTTACATTCATTCAAAATAGGTCGTAAAAAGAATTCTTCATCTTCACCCACGCAAACACCTTCCACTTCCACTTACGAGAGACCCATAACTCGATCGCAGATTTGGGACCGTAACAAATTGGTATCAAAGCCTGGTGTTATGGGAGACACAATCCAAGAACAACTTACCAAACTCCTGAATTTATTTTTAGCCGAGCAATAAGCAAACCAATCCAGAAATGACAAAATGGATCAACTTTGTGCCAAGCTGGACACGATATCACAAGAATTGGAGTCAGTTAAGAATGGGGTACCTTCCGCAAGTTTAGAAGGCTCATGGAAAACACGCAAGGACAAAGGAAACTCAAGTATGGCACCTTCCGAACAATCGGGAGGGAGCTCCATCGTTCCTAAATTCACAAAACTGGATTTTCCCAAATTTAATGGATTAGAAGATCCATTAGGTTGGTTGAATCGTTGCGAACACTTCTTCTGTCACCAAGCCATTGCTGAAGGAGTTAAGGTAAGTTTGGCTTCTTATCATTTAGAGGGAGTTGCTCAACTATGGTATATGCAAATGATGCAGGATATTCCGAATCCCACTTGGACAGAGTTTGCCCACCAATGCAACTTGTGGTTTGGACCTCCCATTCGAAGCAACAAATTGGGAGAGCTAGCCAAGCTAAAACAAACGGGTTCAGTGGAGGAATATCAAAACAGATTTGAGATTCTGGTGTCTCGTGCTGGTGTCCTTACACGACACCAGAAGGTTCAGTTGTATCTCGGCGGTTTACAAAAAGCAATCTCAGTAGAAGTGAAGCTCCATCATCCCACGGATTTGGTCACAACGATGATTATGTCTAGGCTGTATAAGCGCAAATTGTTCTCTCGTTCCTCAACATTCTCTGATAATGAAATCACACCGGTAATAGAGCCTCAATCAAATCGTTTGGTGAAACAGTTAACTAAGGACGAGATGAATGATAGAAGGAGGAAGGGTCTTTGTTTCAATTGTGACGAAACCTTTGTTTGTGGGCATCAATGCAAGAAATTGTTTTGGATTGATTTAGTTAAAGAAGGCAACATAGACGATGCAACTGAAAAGAAGTAAGATCAAGACTTCCATTACTAGTATTCTGATTTTGCGCTTGAGGACAAGCGCCTTTTGGAGGAGGAGAGTAATGTTAGCAAGCCGGTTTACAAGCCACTCCAGGTTTACAAACGGTTTACCCATGGCCTTAAGAGTAAGCTGCCACGTGGGCAGTCCTAAGCCAAGCTATCAAGTTAGTTTTTATTTCAGTTATTATTCTAGTTGTGATTTCAGCATTGTAGGAACCACTTTCTGTTCATGTTTTTTGTTTCCCTAATTAGTAGGAGGCTTACCTCCACTAAGGCAGTTTGTTTCCTTGTTAACAGGAACAATATCTATGTAATTATGTATTTAAGTTCAGTTGACTTCAATGAAGAGATAGCTTGAAAATCATTACTGTCTTGAGTACTTCAACTCAGAGGTATTAAGGTTCCCTCAACTTGAGCCTTACATTCATTCAAAATAGGTCGTAAAAAGAATTCTTCATCTTCACCCACGCAAACACCTTCCACTTCCACTTACGAGAGACCCATAACTCGATCGCAGATTTAGGACCTTAACACTGTATCTTTATGTTTTGGGTGGAATCCAAAGGACAACAATGAGCATAACAAATGGAAAAGATCAAACTTTGCCACATTTATGAAATTTTTCATTTTCAGTCAGTACACATATGAGGAAACCACTTAAGAGGAAGACACAAGCCAAGGCAAGCTAGCAACACCTTACTCAGATAGTTAACATTAATTATAAGATATATAAAAAAAACAAATAGTACTTTGTTTGAAACATGACAAAGCATAAATGAAGATTAACATGACTTTAAATGGTAAATAAGTACTTCTGTAACACAAACAGATTTAACATATTTTAAGTTGGCTGATAATTGACAAGACTCCATTAATATTTCCAAAAGAAAACCTATCAAAAAAGTTGAGATGGGAAATAAAGACAACACTCAATGTCTGTAACTAAAAAGGAAGAAAACTTACAGATGGAGGGGTTGCTTCCAAGCAAGAAAAATGAGATTTTGGGATAATAAGAGAGTGCCTAAGAAACAAACAAAACCAAATGATCAGAAAAGGAGAAGGATAAACATTAAGAACTAAAGTCTTGTTTGGTTCAAAAAAAGAAATAGGGAAAAAAATTAACTATTCCATTGGATGGAATAGGAATAGATATTATTTGCTTTTTATGAAATTCATATTTTATAAGTTATGAAAATATTTATAATATATAATAAATTATTATATATTTAAAACTTCAACCAAAACTTGTAATTATAAATTTTCTAGTTCATGAGATAATTATTCCACTTCTAAATTTGAACTAAAGCCGAATATAGCTATTCCACCTAGAGTAACAATTAGATTCCCTTCTATTTTAGCTATTTCATGAACAAAACAAGCCCCAAGTAAAAAAAGAATTAACAACTACAGAGAAAAGGCACATTTCCAGAAGGTAATCAAGACAAGGTTTGAGCTTAATGGTGTTATAATTTACAATGGCTTGACAATCAGCAACGGACTTATGGACCATATCTTTTGGGAGAAAGAAATTTAGCACTTTGCCCTGAAGTATAAAAGGGAAATTTTGGGTAAATGTTCTTACAAGAAAACTCAATTTAAAATTCTAATAACAGAGGCTAAGATAGTGTACTCAATTAATTGTTCTTATAATCTCATTTCGACAGTTGATTTAAGCTTAAAGCAGTTTGTGAGAGTTTCAATTAGTATGAAACCAGTATAATCATAACAATTCATTCAAAAAAGCTATAAGGATTTCTAAATTATACAGGAAGAATTGAGCTTTGTATAAATGATACCTTACCCATGAATCAGTGGGCTCGTATCTAAAATACAGAGGCACGTATTATCTTCATAAAGCTGCAAGATTCAAATAACAGCAAACCAAAATAATAACTTTCAATTATTATCAGTGAAGTTCAATTGTACTTTCAATAATTTAATTCACAAATTATATGCAAGTAAACTAAATTCAATACTAGGAAAAAACGAATCACCTTAAAAGCCGGTGACTCTCCACGAATAATCTTACAGAAAACACAGTCGTTTTGCTGATTATCTTTCTCGTCAGAAACGCAATTAGAAAGCGACAATGGGGTGTGAGCGTAACCAGCAGGTGGGGGAGTTAAGGGGAGGAGATGGGAGCAGAGAACGGCGAGCCTCCGTGAATCCATTCAAGCGAAATCCCCTGGATGGTCGATAACCGCCAGAGTCGCAAACTGCGTCGCCATTAAATTTTGCAGAGGGAGAGACAAATGGAAGGAAAGGGGAGTGTTTTACTGAACAGTCGTTGGCCAGCTTATCCACATCGTTGTTTTGGTGTCGACTGTCTGGGGCTTGTGATCTTTTTGTTTTGTTTTCTCAGTTCAGTATGGGTGTGTTTGTTTGTTTAAAAAGGCCTTCACGTGCTCAACCAACATTCAAAGCCCACTAAACATGAACCGCCAAAAAATCAACTCTTTTTCTTTTTACCTGTTTTTTAAGCATAAAAAAATTATTAAATATATTATAATACATTCTGAAATTTGTCTATTATAAATTCAAATTTTCTTATATATTTGTAAGTATATATAGCACATATTTGATAATTGATTTAAGAGAGAATTGCTAATCACGACATTATGAATTATCTCTTTTAAAAATATAGTTACGGTTTTTTTTTTCAATTCTATACATGTGGATTTTTCTCCTTTTTTTAAATTTTTTATACAGTAATTTTAATTTTTTTTTAAATTTTTTTATTTAAAAATAATTTTTTATGTCATAATATTACAAATACATAATATACATATAACATATATAATATCCACATAATATCTATCAAACATACACAAAATATCTACGAAATTTATTTAATATTTTATAACTTAATTTTTTTTACTTTTCTATTTACACAACATCCAAATAATATCTATATAACATATAAATAGCATAAATAATGAATACATAACATATATATAATATTTATCAAACATTTACAATATCTATAAAATATATATCAAATATATACAAAATATCTATCAAACATTTATATAATATTTGTATAATAAAATTAATATTTTTTAATATCTATAATATGTAAAATTTATTTAAAAATAAATTTAATATTTTTATTAATATATTTTTTATATATTTTGCTTATTATTATTATTTTTGTAAGTGTCATTTGTTATTTGTAATCAAAATTAAAATTTTTTTATAAAAATTAATATATTTTATATATTAAAAATATAATTTAAAATATTAATTTTTATTATTTTATTAAAAATATTAATTTTACTGTGAAATTTGAGAAAAAAAAAAGATAAAAATGAAGTAAAATATTATTTAAGTGAGATATGAGGTTTGAAAAAAAAATTTATTTTAACAAGGAGTGGTGTATGTTTAAAAAATTTGACCCAATTTTTTTTATAACTATAAATATTTTTTGTTTTATAGTATTTTTTTAAAGAAATTTATTTATTTTTAATAGTTTTAGGAAAGCCCCTTGATTTAATTCACAAAATAATCACTTTCTTAGTTAAATTAACTAAATAATTTCTCAATTTTATTTTTATAATAAAATAGAAATTTGTCACTTTTTTACTAATAAAATCTTTAAAAAATAAAATATTCTCCATTTTCTTAAATTTATCTTTTTAACCATAGAAATAAAAAAAAAAGCCATAAAAAGAAAAAAGTATTAAATAATAATATCAATAAAATTAAAAGGAAAATGAAATGAAATAAGAAAAAAAGAATAACTTTTTAATATAAAAATTAAATTTATCAATATTTTATCCAAAAACAAGTGCTCCATCTATCAATTTATGAATCATTGTTGTCGTCTCCGTCTCCTCCTCCTTGTTGTAATTCGCTCAATTACGACCTTTTCTTCTTTAATCATTAACATTTCATATTATTTATTCAATTATTACCATCTTTAATCGTTATCATTTCATAATTCTAATTTTTGATTTTTTTTTAAAAAGAGAAAAAATTAATAATGAAATTAGAGAAGAAAAAGATGAATAAAAAGAAATTAATTAAAAAAGAAAAAAGAAACATGAACAAAATGATTAGGTTGGTAATGATTAACGAGAGGGTGATGGAAAGGTTAATTTAGATATTAAAATTTTATTATATTTTTAATAAATTTATAAAAATTAGACTAAAACACTAATTATTGAATCAAAATAAAACTTAATAAGTATCTAATTAATTTTATAAAAAGAATTGATCAAAATATTATATATGAAATAATAATTTACTTATTTATTAAAAAAAACTACATTTATTAATGAGTGAATCCTTGTTATAAACCTTGAAACAACCACGTCTCAAAAACTATCTAAAGAGTTAGGGAGCTTAAAATCCATATAAGCCCTAATTTAAATTTTTATTTGGCCAATAAAATCTTTGTAAATATTTATATTTAAATTTAATAAAAAATAATTACGTATAAAACATCATCCCATAGAATCTTAGAATTTCATGTTTATACATAAACAATAAAAAACACAAACATACACGGGGTGAAGCCAGAAGTTAATTATAAAGGGGGTAAATTTTTTTTTAAATTCTTTTTTATCTTAATGTTGTTTGATCTTTCATATACAATAATTATTTTATAAATTTATTAACCTATTAGTAAGCTATTTTTATTTATAAAAAAATTAATCAAAGAAAATATAAAAAATAAATTTTAACATATAATGTTAATTCAAAAATATTAAAGTATATTAGAATTATAAATAATAAAATATAAATTTGAAGTAAAGAGAAGAAATTAAAAAATAAAATAAATAAAAATCTTAATTTTATAATTTTTTTTAATTTTTTTTAATTATATTTTTAATTTATTTTTAACCTCTTAATTGATTGGATGAATTTAAAATTAATTTGTTGAAAATTTTAGATTTTTTTATTTTCTTGAACTTAGAGATAATTTAAAATTTTAAGGAGGATAAATAAAAAATTTTAAAAATTTAAAAAATATATGCATATAGATATTTTAAAAAGAAAATTAAGGGGCCCCTTCCCATACATGTAGCTTTGCCATTGCACACACATTTTTTTCCATAGTTTTTATCATGAAAAGTTCAATAACATTAAATGATAATGAAAAAACGTAACCCTTGGATAACCAACACTGCAAGGCTCAAAACTTTGAAAATTAATGAAAAATTATTTTTCTTACTTTCTCCTTAAACTTGATGATAGAGAGAAAATAAATGCTAAATTCCACTTTATTACTGTAAATGTTTTCTTATTTTAATTAGCATAAGCAAAGAAAGTACCAAATTTTTTTTATTTATAGTTTTATATAAAGTCTTCCATCAGATTTTATTAAAAATTATAATGCTTTAATATCAAAAAGTCACGACCCCCCTTGAATATTAAGATTTTTTTTTAAGAGTCATAACCTCTTAATATTAAAACTTTACTACGAATCACATCATATCCCTTCAATAGTTAATAAGATTAAACCATTAATTGTCTTATTAAAATTTTATTATATGAGATAAAATTAAAAATTAATCTCAAAATCCTAACTGTCCTACAATGAAATAAAAAAAAAATTATTTGATAGAATGGATTATTATAAATTAGTAAAATTACAAATTTTATTTAACTCATGTTACGGGTCAAATCTAAATTGAATAAACCTGCAAAAATTTCAGCTCATGTATTTATTTTTAAGATTGTAAATACGGAAAATAAATGAAAATTTTAAAACATTTATTGATATACGTTTTGCATGACCGATCGAAATAATTAATGAGTTGGGTCATTTTTAAGATGATAGCAGTCAGCAGATGGTTGGTTAGGACTTAAAAGTAAAGCTGAATTCTTGTCATTGATACATTTATATTCCACAAACCATAGCTTTTTGGGCAAACTATGGAATTAATTGCATCAGTCAGGTCGTTTTTGTGGTAACGGCAAATTCTTGAAGATAAACGGAGCCACCAAATCAGTTCTATAGCTCTCCGCTGAGGTAGACAACCCAGTTTCATTGAAACGACCGCTCTTCATGGTAAATACGAGGAAAGAGCCGTCGGCAATCTGCCCATGTGTTTGGCAAGAGCCGTCGTTGTTTTTTTTAATTCAATGGAGCTGTATGAACCGATTCAAGTTTATTTTTATAAAATGATCATTTTATATATGAATTATAATAAAAAAAGATAAAAAAAAATTTATAAAATCTAATATTAGATTATCAAATAAAAATTATTTAATTTATTTTTTATTTTTAAGTTTTTTTTAAATAAATTATCATTTTATAATCGAGCCGGATAGAATTATAAAAGCGGTAAAACTCTTTATACAAAATTTCAATGCACTTTTATGTCTAAGAATCAAATTCGAAATTTCTAATTAAAATAGAACAATCCTTATCAATTGATCTATATGTTCAATGATAAAATAAAATCTTATAAATTATTATTTCGAATTCAAGTCGAGTAGAACCACGAGGATGATAAAACTCTATTTATTGGATTTTAACTAGATATAAGCATCGGTAGGGTTAGTTAATTTTAGGATTCGATCAATCCGACCATTAATAATGGTAAAAAAATTATTTTTAAAAATCGATTATTAGTGATTGGTTCGATAGGTTCAGTCAGTTTTTATAATAAATGCATAAATTAAAATCAACTAACTTAGTTAATTGAAATCGATATAATCAGTCTAATTAATCGAATGATGATAGGATCGGTCAAATTTTTTGCACATTTATAATTTTAACACAATTATAAATTAAAAAATAAGACTTAAAATATTTAATTAAGCCAAAATAGTCTGTTATAAACTTATTTACACACATAATGATGAATTAATAGATGATTTTATACACTAATTGTAGCATATTTTCAAGACGCGTGCATTTGACAAAAAAAATGCCACTCTACATTCATTAATAATTGACTTTCAAGCCTCTCTAATTGGCATAATAATTAACTGCCAACTAATTATTCAAGCCTCAGCCTCAGCCTCAGCCTCGGTTGAATTAGGGGACTGAGCTAGAGTTCATTGATTGACAGTCAAAATAAAAATGTAAAAGTATAGTTTTGTCGGGGTTAATTAACACTTCTTCCATTCCTTTTAACTTAACAGACATATTATTTTCATTTTTTTTTCAAAAAAAAAAGACATTATTTTCATTTATCTTAAATTATAATTTATATCTCATTTATTATCTTAATTAATTAGTTAATACTATTTTTGTCCTAATTTGAGAAACACACATTCTATTTTATAAAAACTAATATATATATATATGCTGAAAATGCAAATTTACACATATAATTTTTATTATTTTTTATTTTAATATGAAATATATTATTAAATATTTTTAATAAATAACATTAAATATGTGTATAATATTATTAAAAGGGCAAGTGAATATAATTTGAAATAAATAAAAATAAAAAAATATATTTATCAATTTGGAATGAAAATAATATATTAAATCTTTATTATATACATATGTAAAATTATATTGTCAATAAAAATAATTATTTCTTAATTTTTAAAATATAAGATATGTCTATCAAGATGGAGGAAGTATCGTTTTAAAAGGATTATAAAGCCGTAGTAATAGGGAGTTCCAGGCCATGAAGAGACACTCTGTCCTTGCTATTTTATGTTAACTCTTTTTTTAGGGTTAAAAAAGGGAATAATTCTATTTTTCAATGGTAAATTGATAAAAAAAAATGAACAATTTGAATTAAAGTGGATGGAAAAATAAAAATAAATGAAGTCAATATAGAAGCTTAAGAATTAGAAGGCAATTGAAATATTTTTAGATGGAATAATAAATTATAGTAAAAGAAGTTGTCTATTTTTCATTTCAAGTTAAAAATTAATAATTATAGGGAATAATTTAATTAAATAAATGATAAAAAAAAAAGGGAAATAAGTTATGATATATATTTAATTATTGGTTCATCATGCTCTATCAACGGGTGAAAATCAACATAGTCTAAATCTACATATTATTGGTACTATCTTTAGAATTGAGCTTTGTACCCGAGCTCTTCCTTGCATTATAATTAAATAATCATAGCCAAGCTCATCCGAATTCCTTTGAGTGACATGTCTAGATTTGACATGAATATCAAATAATTAGGAGGCGACCAGTGATGTTATCCTCTATTTGTCGAGCTCTCATGCCGAGCTCAATATCTTCTCGACACCAAAACCGAGCTCTCGGAGAAAGAATAAGCATCAGGACATTTTAGTCTGACGAAGCTTTTAGTGTTCGGAAAGACAGTCTTTCGACACAGCAGCCATACAACACTTACACACCCCTAATCGATGTTGACACCACATCAACGGTTATCTCCCTCTACCAACTATATATAGGGATAAACTCTCTCTTCTACTCTTATAGTACTCCTTTTATATTCAGGCAAACTAAACCCTCACTTAGTCATTGAATCTTTTTCTGGGGAGCTTAATCCTCTCTCTTTCTTGTTTTGCAGGTAGGAGAGCTAACAGAAGTAGCATATGAATCCGAGCTAGGACACCCTAATGTACCCTTCAGCATCAAGTAATATGAGAGTGGAAGAGAGAGTTTACATGTAGGTGTTCACCTCTATATATAGTAAGTGGAAGGAGACAACCTATGATACAGTGTCGGCGTTGATTATAGATGTGTCGGTGGCATATAACGATTGTGTCATGATACTGTCTTCTCGAATACTAAGAGCTCGGTCAAACTAAGATATCTAAAACCGAGGTCCATCCTCCCTTCGAGAGCTCAACCTTGACGCTGAGAGGATAATGAGCTTGGCTTGAGAGCTTGGTAAATAGGGAAAAGCATCAATTATAATTAATAAAATACATGTTCGAAGGATATATGTCCAAAGGATCTATACTCCATTTTCAGCAAGTATGGCAAGGTATATGATGCATTTGTGCCTAAGAAACTCAGAAGCAATGCAACCATAAGATACGGTTTCGTCATATACAAGTCATATGATGAAGCAGAAAGGGCCATCTTAGGGGCTAATTGTTCTTTCCTCAAACAAGGCAGAATCTGGGTCAAGTTTACAGACAAGCTCCAGTCGCATCATGCTAGTAATCCAGTGCCACCTCCCATCAACAATGGTCCAAAGGTTTCTTAAGCCGATATTGTTAAGAATGGAAGACTAAGTAAGGATGATCGCATTGATAGTCCTGCCCTATCCTTCTCCACAGACGCTTGTGACAATTCATGGCTCAAGGCTGCCGCTGTAGGTGAAGTCATATCTGTTGAACATCTGCATCAGTTACACAGAACTTCTTCGCTGAAAATTGTGACACAAAGTGTAAAATTGTTACTCTTGGAGAGAAGTTGATCCTTATTATCTTTGAAAACTATTGTGATATGGAGGAATTTCTCAGGCAGGACCACGTTTGGCTTCTTGATAGGTTCAATACAGTGAAGAGATGGGATAAAAAATTGGTATCACGTGACAAATTCACATGGATACTCCTAGAACAAATTCCCCTCCATGCCTGGGACGATAAATTATTTTCATGTATTTCGAACAGATGGGGCTTTCTTTTAATGGTGAATGCCGATACGTTGAACAAGAAAATGTTAGATTGTCCTAGATTGTTGATTTGTATGAACAAGGCACATATTGCTGAAACCATACCAGTAAAGATCGCTGATACAATTTTCGACATCACAATTTATGAAGAGCAGTCACAAATGGTTACTACTTTATTTGAGTTCCTCACCACAAAATTCGTTTCTTCATTCTCTGGCAGTAGCTCCGACCACAACAGGTGATAAGCAACATAACCAAATGGGTCGCATGATAAAAAGGCTGACACTCCACTTGTGCCCACTGTATCTCACTTCGAGAGGCCATGTTCTAACAATATTAGTACGTCCATTTCCCCAAACTTGTCCTCTGCTTTAGTGGCCAATGTTGAAATATTAATTTAAAACATAATATTTAAATTTATTTATTTGTTATTAGAATATTTTTGTGATTTGTTTTTTTATTTAGTGCAGATTTTTTGCATTTAATATAATATTTTTGAGTGATTTTAGGTACTTTTTGATTCTCTTGTAAGCCTATAAATAGGCATATTATTATGTTAAATGATTGAGTACAAAATGTAATTTCTATGTTCATTTTCCATATTTTTATTTTTTTTCTTTTAAATTTCCAACAGTGGTATCAGAGCGCTGGTTGTTCTTAGGAAGAACTTGAATTTAGAATCCATTTTTCAACCTCGTTTTCAAAATGGTTAGCATCAATCTTTCTCTAAGTACTCCCCAAATTTTCAATGGTGAAAACTATCAAAGCTGGTCTGTGAAAATGCAGTCATACCTTGAAGCATATGATCTTTGGGAAGTTGTTCTTGAAGAGCTGCCTATAGCACCTCTTCCAAACAATCCTACCCTTGCTCAAATCAAGGCTCATTCTGATGAGAAAACCAAAAGATATAAAGCTAAATCTCTTATTCAAAATTGTGCTGCAAGAAGTCTTCACATTCAGAAAAATATTGTTGGTGGAGACTGTAAACAATTGGGTCATGTCGCAAAAGTGTGCAGATCAAATAAAAAGGATCGTGACAATATTGAAGCAAATTTGGTCAAGGCTGAATTTGAAGAGGATTGTCTTTTCTAAAAAACTCAAACCCTTTTTCAATCTTTCAAATCAAAATCTTTTTAATATTTTGAACCAAATCTTTAAACCTTTTGAACCAAATCATTTTGAACCAAATCATTTTAAACCATTTTGAACCAAATCAGTTTGAATCAGTATGAACCAAACCCTTTTTAAAAGCCAATAATGTCAACATTCAAACCTTTTTTAAAATATTATGTTTAAATTAAGAGGGGATGTTGAAATATTAATTTAAAACATAATATTTAAATTTATTTATTTGTTATTAGAATATTTTTGTGATTTGTTTTTTTATTTAGTGCAGATTTTTTGCATTTAATATAATATTTTTGAGTGATTTTAGGTACTTTTTGATTCTCTTGTAAGCCTATAAATAGGCATATTATTATGTTAAATGATTGAGTACAAAATGTAATTTCTATGTTCATTTTCCATATTTTTATTTTTTTCTTTTAAATTTCCAACAGCCAATATGGCTCCACCTATCCATGAAGATGTTCCCTCAGACACTGTTAAGAATCTCAAGAATATCGAGCCTAATATGGAGACTGAATTGGAGCATGACAACATCAATTCGGATCAATTTTCCAAGGGCCAAGCCATTTATTCTGCCCATCCACATTCTCCAGCCCAACCCTCAAACTTTGTTTCTATGGTGTTAGCTAGAATTTACAATAAACCCAACAAATTAGCAAGCCTAGATGATTATGGAGATGAAATATCAGAAGACGATATCCTCCAAGCTGATTTCGAACCTGACCTTGAGCTTATTAGAAAAACCACAAGAAAGAAGCTTAATCCCAAATTCAGAACACTGGTGAAAGGTAGCCTTATTGTTTCTAGCATAAGACAGCCCAAAAAAAGGAAATAAGCTTGGGTCTCCATCACCGATTCATGCACTTGAAAACTCCATATCTGATTCCAACATTAAAAATATGAATCAGACCAATGGCAGCAAATTGTTGGGTACCTCTATGGTGAATGAGAAACTGATGCCGACAAACGAGTCTAAGGACAATGGAACTAACCAGCCTGACAAAGTGGGAATTGAGGTTCAGAAGACTTGGTAAATTTGATCAATGCTGGATTTATTTGGGGTCACTGACAAAGACAAAGTCTGTCAGGGGTTGAGTGACATCATTAGGAAAGAAGTAACTGATGGATGCACTTTTGAATCATAAGGACCTGGAGGCTTAACTCAAGATCCTTCGTGAAGTAATTAGTGTAGCCGATTCTTTTGCTTTAGCTGGAATCACTAGGGGCACTAACTTTGAAGCATGGATGGATTGTTGTTTTTAATGCAATTCACTGCTGCATTTTCTGATGATTACTGTTATTTTCGGCTGCTGGGGTTACTGCAAACTTATAGCAACTGTTGATACAACTTCTATGCATCCTCATTAACCCACCCTTGCAATTTCCGTGACTGTTTACTGCAACATTGCATTATTGGTTCCTGCATATGCAACTTCTGCAATTTTCTTACTGCAATTTACAAAAACTGTTGCATTTTCTGGTGTTTACGACAACTTTACATTATGGGCTCCTGCATCTGCAACTCCTGCAAGCTTCCTTCTGCAATGCCGCAAGTCTGCAATTTTCTGCAAATTTATTCTACAATTTGCAGTATTATAACTATTTCTGCAAAACTCTTCTAAGATCTCAACTCTGGGGCTACATGTTTTGAGTTGCTATTTTCTAGCTTATTAACAGTGGAGTTAGAGATGTTTTGAGCTATAAAAGTATGAGATGTTTCTAATACTTTTGCCTTTGGATTTGGTACCTTGATCAATTGAGCTTATCCTCAACATTCAATCATAAGGTTTTATATAGTTTAGCCCCTTCTGTAGATAAGTTTTTCTGGTATTGGTGTTGTAATAGGAGGTGCTGTTGTGTTAATTGTGAGCGTACGTGGTTGTTTAACTGTTGTAATGTTGTGTTTTAACAAAAAAATAAAAAAGTGTGTTTCTTGTCGTTTTTTTTGGAGTTTTTTCACATGAATCGGTGAAGATTTAGTTTTGAGCGTACAAGGTAAGTCAATTGGCTTGAGTAGTCTTCTCCACCCATTCATATTTTTCCCCATCTTTAATATTAATAATAACGCTTCTGTTCTATAAAAAAATAATTAATAAAATACACATATTATAATTAATATGGGATAATAATTTTTAAAAAAATATCATGAAAAGAAATACATTGGACTTATTTGGGAGAATGAATTTTTATTTGTATATTAAAATACTATATTTTGGTATGAGAAAGAAAAATACATCAAAAAGTATTAAAATAACAAAATAGTTTAATTTTTCTCAATATTTTTTTAAATGCGTTGATGGAGTGTCAAACAGAGAAAAAGTACATGCTTGATGGTTATTAAATTTTAAATCGATCTTTATATATTTTTTTTAATAATATTGATTGTTTGATATAAATAATTTAAGAAAATAAAATATTTATTATGAAAGAAAAATAATTAAATCTCATTAAAGTAAAAAAAAGACTAAAAATAAGATTATCAAAAATAATATCAAAACAGAAAAAAATAATAATAAATATATGCTAAAATTGATAATAAAAAAAAAGAAGAATAATTACCGATAAAAAAGACAATATCAATCATTTATAAGAAAATTATAAGTGGCGAAAGGAACCGGAAAAAAAAAGTGAGAGATACTTAAATGTATATTAACTTTCTTTTCTTCTCTCTTTGAAATATTTATGTAATAAGGTTGAACAATTTCATATTTTACTCGTGTAATATAATTTTACCATTGCTTGGGAATCAAGAACAGCATATAAGCTTTTTGATTCTTGATGTGATGTTTAACACCAGTTAATTAAGATTTTAATTTTTTTTAAAAAAAATTCTCAAATATTTAATAGCTTCTAAAATTTGAAACTTGAACCGTATGTTCTTTATATAAAATAATTACATTAGAAGAAACCACGCATGCTATAAAGAAATTTAACTAGTAATCACATTTTAAATTTTTGAAAAAAATATTTTTAAAATAAAGTATATTTTTAATATATAAATATATATAATATTTATATATCTGAAAATGTTATATTTTTAAAATTATTGAAAAATATTTTAATTTGTTTAAGTATTTTTGAAGAAGCCCAAAAAAAATTCAATAATATTAAGTATTTCATATTTCATTTATGTTACCGGCCGTATTTGAAGTTTGATTTTTTGAACATTCCTACAGCTTACGGACGGTTTCTAGAAGTCCACACGTAAATAAGTACGTAATCACGGTCAAAAAGAAAAAAAAATAAATATACAATTTTTTTTTTAATTTTTTCAACTTAATTTACTCTCACCCTCTAAATTTCCAAATGCCACAAGATCTCGCCACGTCATTCAGAAAAAACCAAAACCGTTACGTGTTCAAATCACGCTAAAACACACTCTCTCATAAATAAAAAATAACCCATGCTCCAAATACAAATATTTGAATCCTTCTTCCCCAAGAAAACAAACCAACAGCAAAACGTTGCACATCACAGCACACTTCCCAACTCACAAATCAAACTCTCTTTTCTTTTATAAAGTTGCTCCTAGCAAAAATTATCAATCTCTCCTTTTCTCTGAAAAGAAATTTGAATATACGAAGTCGGATTTTACCCTCGATAGCCGCCGCCGCCGCCGGCAGGCCCATCGGTTTCATTTTCATTCGGCTTCCGCTACCATGAACGGCCATGGCCAAGAAAGTAATAGTATAGTGCCGGTTTTGAATTTGGATGGACTCAACGTTATAACGCCGCTTGGGCGTGGAGCAAAAGGCGTGGTTTTTCTGGTTGAAGAAGAACAAACTGGTGATTTTTGTGCCTTGAAGGTGATATTGAGGGATTTGGTAGAGAAGAATGATATTAATAATAATAATAATGATAATAAGGAAATTGTATCTAATGGGAGTGAAAATAGAAGAGTTTGTTTTGAACGGCAAGTTTTGAGCCAGTTTAAGCATCCACTTTTGCCTAAATTACGTGGAGTTTTAGCCACTGAGAAAATTGTTGGCTACGCTATTGATTTTTGCTCTGGACGTGACCTTAATCAATTGAGAAAGCAACAGTGCGAAAGAATGTTCTCTGTTGATATGATCAGGTAATTAATTGAATTTCAGGGTTTAGATTTTGTTCGAGTTTTTAGTCGATTTTATAGATTGAATTTGATTTTTTTTATATAATTATTTTTGGTGATTGTTCAGGTTTTATGCGGCTGAATTGGTTCTTGTATTGGAGTATCTTCATAATTTAGGCATAGCGTACAGAGATTTGAAACCTGAAAATATTCTTATTCAAGAAAATGGCCATATAATGCTTGTAGATTTCGATCTCTCCACCAAGCTCTCTCAAAAACCTCATAAAAACACTCTCAAGAGTTCCAACTCAGTCCCTAATAAACACCACTCCTCGCGCAAAAAGCGCATCTCACTTTTTCAACATTGCTGTAACTCCGGCATCTCGCCGGACGATTCGTCCGATCAAGGTCCTAACACTGTTCTTGTGCCTAACAAATCAGAATCAACAACCACCGAAAAATCGAACTCATTCGTCGGAACCGAAGAGTACGTTGCACCGGAAATCATTCAAGGTCACGGCCACGATTCGGCTGTGGATTGGTGGTCACTAGGAGTCGTATTATACGAGATGTTGTACGGAGTGACGCCGTTTAAGGGTTGTAATAGGAAGGAAACATTTTTCAGGATCTTAACGAAATCACCAGATCTTGTGGGTGAAACGACGCCGTTGAGAGACTTAATAGGAAATTTGCTTGTTAAAGATCCGAAGGAAAGGATCAGAGTTGAAGAAATCAAAGGCCATGATTTTTTCAAGGGCATTGATTGGGACTTAATCTTGCAACTGGAGAGGCCACCTTATATTCCGCCGGCGATTCATGAGGTTTGGGAAAATGATGGTAAAGAAGGAAATGTGAAAATCGATGTGGAGTCATTTGCACAAAAATTATTTGTGAAAGATGAAGTTGAAAAGCAAAAAACTGTTGATGATGAGAAGAAAATTAATAATCATAATAATGATTCTCATCGGCAACAGCAAGAAACGAAGATTACAGACAAAGGAGTGTAGTTTAAAGGACTCGATAATCACCCAACTGACATTGACAATTTTATTGTTTTTTTAATTTTTCCTTATATATATATAGATAGATTTTTTTTTTTGTTTAAATTTAACTTTATATATAGATGAAGAAAGAGATAATATAAAGTTTTTGAGACAGTCTTATTGCATCAGTTGGATTATCATAAACTCGTAGCATAATTAGATTTTTTTTATATTGAAAAATTACCACATATAGCTACTCTCTTAGCTTAGCCCATTAGCATATGTAAAAGCTCTAAATTGCTTTTAATTAAATGAGAAAATTCTCGAAAGCAAAAAAGAAAGAAATGAATAGTTAGATTTCATAATTAAATATTTCATGAATGGAAAATGTTAGAAAATTTATAGGAATATTGAATAAAGCATGCTTTCATTTTCATTTAAATAGAGCTGTGAATTATTCATGTTATCCATTCTGTGGATATCCTTTTATATGTCCTTATTCCATAAAGAACAATTCTATATTATCAGAAAGACAATCTTGAGTTACAAGACAGACAAGATTTTTATTATGTTGTAGATATATATAACATAACATTTCTTGGCTGTATTATCAGAATTTGTTTTTAGCATAGATACTAATATTAGTGGAACTAATATATTTAATCCCTTGTTTTTTTATGCAAAATTGAAGATTAAAATATTATTATATTTTGCTTTAGTCTTTAAATAACCAATAAGAAGTTGGTAGGACTGTTATAGATTTATCACCAATGCTTAGTTGCTAAGATTCAAATCTCACATCATGTAATCTAGCAATTTTATTGTACTCTTTCTAGCTAGAAGTGGGCTTCAAATTAATTTATAAATAATCAAAGAAAGGTAGTTGTTATTAGTCAGTTTTCCTTATTAGACTGAAAAATATGAATTAGATTGGGATATATAATATTTATTTTTTTACTTCAAGTGTCGTTTTAGGAATAATTTTATATAGTAAAATAATCATTAGTGATTATAAATTTTACAAAAAAAATTTATAATATTTTATTTAATTATCCATTTTAACTATTTGTCCTTAGTATTATCTTAAATTTATAAAAATAATAATTAGAGTAGAATAAAAAATATTTTCTTACAGAATAATTGAAATGAAACGAAATAAATAATATATATATATAGGAAATCACCTAGAATGACCCTTCTTAAAAAAAATAATATTTTTTGAAGCCCCCTTAATCTTATATGATCAAAAATTGATAAAAATGCCTTTTAGAATTAACGAGGCGCGTGATTAATAAACCATGCGTCCCGGTACGGTTTTCATTTTCATTTCAAAAATCAAAACCTAACTATCATTCTCTCTCTTAAAATTTGAAGCTGCTAATCTCAACTTCTCAATCTTTTCTTCCGCTCTGAAGAAGAAGCAAGTCGCAAATCCTTTATAGTTAATCATTCAACTAAAGCTTCATTTTTCATCAAACTTAATCACAGCATTTTCATCAATCTTTGCTCATTTCCTTTGATCAGTTTGTTTTTCTAACATTTTTCTCTATTATTTATTTTGATAATAAACAATGTGTAATGGAAAATGATTTTAAAGTACAAAAAGAGTTGATGGATGTGTTGAAGTTGTTGCCTTGATGAATAGTTTGTCATGTGCGATGTACCGTATCTAAAGTCGATGTTTTTTATGTTTGAAATGGTGACTGTGCAGATTAAATATTGTTTTGTTGTGTTTTTGTGAGTTATTTTAAATGAGTTATCGCTTGTCTAAGTTGTATTATTGTTTAAGTTCATTTTGAGTTTATATGCATTGCATCAATAGCTTTGACTAATTATCACTAACTCAACCCTAAATGCAACAAACGAGACTTTACAACATTCTCTTACCTGACATATGGATTTGAATATGAAAATGAAGAGTGTTTGTTTATGTTTGATATGCAAATTGAAAAAAAAAGTCATAGACTGTAACTAACTCTCAATAACTGTCTATAATTCTCCCTTAATTAAAATGTGAGTAGTTTGGATTTGAAAATTAGTAGTGCTTCTTCTGTTGGAACTGCAAATTGTAAATTAAGATTTAGAAGTTCACTAACTATAACTAACTATCACTAATTGTCATTAACTCTGCCCTAACGACCAATAACTTATCTTGTAAACACTCCATAATTCTTCCTCAGATAGTCTATGTATTTAGATATGAAATTGAGATTCATATGCATGAGTCAGGATGAAGATGAGAAGTCCCAAAGTAAACAACAACTAACTATCTCCATATGACAAAAATTGTTATTGCAAACAATCTCCTTTTCTCTCTTAGCTAGTATATGTAGCCCATTCTGAACTTTAAAAGCTTATGATTGAATTTGTATGTCGAATGATAATTCTTGAATAAATAATCACTAAATGTGACTAACTCTACCCTAACTTCCACTAATAGGCTTTTTAAACACTCCATAATTTTTCTTCAGATAGTCTATACATGTGGATTTGAAATTCAGATTCATCTGAATGAGTGGGGATACAAGTGAAAAATTCTCAAGTAAACAACCAATAATTGTCACTAACAGTTATTAACTTTTAATATATGACAAAAATTGTTGTTCTAAACAATCTATTTTTCTCTCTTGAGCTAGTATATGTAGCCCATTATGAACTTTAAAAGCATTTGATTGACTTTATATGACGGTTGGTAATTCTTGATCAAATATTCACTAACCGTCACTAACGTTTTTCTAACTTTCACTAACATTCTTTTTAGACACTCCCTAATTTTTCATTAGGTAGTCTATGCATTTGGAAGTTAATTTGAGATTCATCTGAATGAGTTGGGTTGCAGGTGGAAAATTCTCAAATAAACAACCATTAACTATCACTAACTTTCACCATATGACAAAAATTGTTGTTGCAAACAATCTTTTTTTTTTCTCTCTTTTGAGCTAGTATGTGTAGACCATTCTGAACATTAAAAGTATTTGATTGACTTTGTATGATGGTTGGTAATTTTTACTAAATATTCACTAACTGTGACTAACTATCACTAATTATGTCATAATTCCCACTAATATGCTTTTTAGACACTCCCTAATTCGTCATTAGATAGTCTATGCATTTGGATGTTAATTTGAGATTCATCTGAATGAGTTGGGATACAAGTGGAAAATCCTAAAGTAAACAACCACTAATTGTCACTAAATTTTACCATATCACA
This sequence comes from Garcia nutans, assembly GCA_947685225.1. Lineage (NCBI taxonomy): Eukaryota > Viridiplantae > Streptophyta > Magnoliopsida > Malpighiales > Euphorbiaceae > Garcia > Garcia nutans. Next base: position 2,379,039 of record CANTUV010000076.1, read on the forward strand.
AAAACTTAGCCTATTCTGAACTTTAAAAGTATTTGATTGACTTTGTATGTCAATTTGTAATTCTTGAGCAAATATTTTACTAACTATGACTAACTATTACTAACTCTATCCTAACTTTCACTAACAGTCTTTTTAAACACTCCCTAATTCTTTCTTAGATAGTTTATGTATATGGATCTGAAATTCAGATTCATATGAATGCGTTGAGATACAAGTGGAAATTCTCAAGTAAACAATCACTAACTGTCAGTAACAACCACTAACTTTAATTAACAATCACTAACTAACACTAATTGTTATTGTAATCAATATCTTCTTCTCTATTAGATATTATATGTAGAAAATTCGAAACTTGAGAAGCATTTTATTGTATATTTATATTTTTAATGTTTATTTATATATAGTTTGATGTTTGTTTTTTCAATATTTTATGTAAATTTAATAGCATCACCTGCTGCATCATCTTTAAGCTGTGATAGAACACCAATCGGAGCTGAGGTAGTAATATTTAGTCTAAGATAATAGTCAACCACTGCTAGTATATTTGAATTAAAAAGAAGGCAAAATAGGGAACCTTTTGAGAAGTCCAAAAGGAGAAAGAGGGAAGTCAAATTTAAGGATGATGATGAAAAACCCCAGCCTGAAGAAGAATAAAAAGAAGAGCAAAGGCAGTAAATTGACACCACTTTCAAAGGTGCTAAATATATTATTCCCCAGAAGAGATGGAAGCATAACATTTGATACCACTTTCCTTAATTCATTGAAATCATGCTCTTCAGTCAATACCACGAATTCCGTATAGCCGCCAATATATTTAGAGATGTTCAGATTAAATTTTTCACCGTAATGGATGGGGATAACTGCACTGAGCTTAGGCATTCCAAAGCAATAATTAAATCAATACACTATAATCACATATAATAAACAAAACATATAATCATACCATAATACTTCATTCATATTTAATCTGCATATAAATATCTAAATTTTTTTCCCATTCACACTCAAGTCACGAAATCATAATTTATGAGTGTCTACAAAGCCAATATAAGTCAGTTACGGTATGATATAGTTAGTCACAATTAGTGACAGTTAGTGACTGCTTAATTAAAGATTTTTCTCATCTACACACTTTCAGTCTAGCACTTCTCAAATTCAAATAATGTTGCACATATTATGTAACATCCGTGATTTTGGAGAAACTAATTAAGTATTTGGAGATATAAATTGTATATACTCAATATATATATCTAGAGTATATATAACATATACATATGGTATATTAATTGTATATGTTGGATTAATACATTACATACTTAATATTTAATACACATATAAGGTACATTTAATGTGTAATTAATTACTTGTGCATACGTGTAATATCTCAAATTTTTGAAAAGTTCTAATTTTTGGAAATTTGATAAAATAAATTACAATTTAAATGGATAAATTAAATTAATGGTTTTAAATAAAAAATGAAGGGTTTTAAATGAAAAAGTGAAACATATATGTGATATATATGTAAAATATACATAACATATAAAAGTCAACACTTTTTAAAAGAAAAGTCAAAGTAAAAGAATATTTTGGTAATTAAATCTTAGAAATTTAAAATTAATAAAATAATTCAAAAATAAATTATTTTTGAATGGAAGAGGGAATTTAGAACTTTTAATTTATTAAATAATTAATTATTAAATTATTTTAATATGTATATGGTTTAAAATTACAGGGTGAAAGGTACTCATGACCTTAATATTTTTTTAATAAAGTCTTCTTCTTCTTCTTTCCTTCAAGGACGACTTTCATGGCCAAAGAGGGGGATTTTTATCTTCTTCCATCATCAAATTCTTCAAGCTTTCAAGGGAATAAGAGTAGTTTTGGTGATTTTCCAACAAGTAAGCTTTATTTCTAAAATTATTAAGTTCTTTAAAGCTTATGAATATGTACAAATTGAGTTTTTGAAAGAGCATGTTATAATTTTTGGAATGGGTATGGAAGATTTTTTTTTATGAGTAAATAATGATTTTAAGGTTGGATTAAAGAAATGGTTGAGTTTGCATAAGATTGGTGAAGAGATAGAATTTAGGGTTATGGAACATTTGAGTTTTTGAAATCATAATTTTTAATTGTACAAATTGATTCCAAATGAGTTATTTTGATGCATAAACAAGTATTTTAAAGTCAAATATTGGACTTGGTTGTATTTGGTTAGAGTTTGAAGATGGTAGTATTGATTTAGAGTTTTGGAAATATGAATTTTCAAAAAATGATTAATTGTTTGATTTTAATGCTTAAATCATGTTATTTAATAATATAAGTGGTGGAAATAAGATTGAAATGATAATTGGATTGAGTTGGAATGGAGATCCTTCAATAGTGAAGGTTATGCCATTTTAGGGTTTGAGCATAAACATGTTGTTAATTAATGTAATTGGTTTAAACATGCTAAAACATGTTTCTAATGATATTAATAAACTTAAAATACTACTTTAAATGGCTTGATATGATTTTTTAAAGTTAAAGTGAGGTGAAGCTTAATTTTGGGATTTGGTTTAGAGTGATATTTAATTATGATTTGATGTTGAGAATACCTTAGAATATGATATTAAATGATTATATATGATCACATTTGGTATAGGCATTGAGGAAGGTTGATTTGCTTTATCCAAATGGTGAAGGGCAAGTTGGAAGGATAGGATTGGAGGTTGAGTTAAGCTTGCTTTGGGTTGCTAGTAGAGGTATATACAAATTTTGAATATATTGTTTATATTTGCATGACATTTGGGCTTAGCACATTTTGGTTGGAAAAATGTGTTAAGTTACTTAGTTCATTGATTGTGTATGAATAATGTGCTATGACATTTATAATGTCATATATGTGTTAAATGCATTGTGAAAAGCCATTGATAATGGCTAATTTGTGTAACATGTGAAATATGCATATTATGTGAAAATACCCAAAATAATTGGGTAATGTGTTGTGAATGCAAAAATGAGATATGTGTAACAATGAAATGAATTGATATTGATAAAAATGAGAAAAGTGAGAAAAGTGAGAAAGATGTGAAAAATGAGAAAAGTGAGTAAAAAAATGAAAATAAGGCAATGTTCCTAGATTGAATATGTGAAAATGAGAAAGAGATTAATAATGAGAAATATGAATAAATTGTGTGCCTAGTATGTTATTTAATTTTTAGAGTTCTGGGTTTGGCGGCATGCCTATGATTGCCTACAGGCTATACGCTGGAATTGTGAAAAGGCTGGGTCGTAAGCCAGGCCAGCTGATAAATATGATGTTTTTGGGGTGAAAAGACTGGGTCATAAGCCTCAAAAACTGTAGCAGTCTAACCGGGTTGAGGACCAAGATACTGGGGCTTATGGGTCTAGCCGGGTTAAGGTCCAAGAGACTAGGGCTGTTACATTATCCATGGATATATTGCCTACGGGGCTAGACACATGGTGTCATTATGGACCAATGTAGTAACTTTGAAATTTGAATAGCATATTAAATCCTTTTTGGGCTCATGCTTGTCTTTGTTTAATGTGAATTATTAATTATGATAAAATTGAGCAATATAATGAGATATAATGTTATGAGTTGTGATATATATATATATATATGTTGTGCATTAACATTTCATTTGGACTATATTGTTATCAAAGTTTGTACCACTAGGCTTCGGCTTAGCGCGATTGTAATTCGTCGCGCAGGTGTCATGGACGTTTTGGTAGAGCCGGAGAGTTTTACTAGATCAGGTCGGGTCTAGGTTTGTATTTATTGAGCTTGAAGAGTTGTTTTGGGTACATCAAGATTAGAGTCAATTGCCAGCATGTACATTTTTTATATTATATATGTTATGATATATTTTTGAAGCATATATTGTAAATTGTAAAGAATGATTTGAATAATTTTGTTTAAGATGAGATTTTATATGTAATGTTGATATATTGAGAAAATATGGAGAAATTGAGAAGTATTGGTGAATTGATTTTATTTGGAGTGTTTGTTTTATGCAGGCTGTGTTTTGATAAATTTTGGAAACGTTCAAATTACAAATAAAACTCTGGCGAATTTTTCACATAGATTTTCATATAAAATATTTATTTTGAATTTCTATAACAAGCAAAGAATATTTATATACTATTTATTTTATATATTAGTATTTGAAATCTTAAAATAGAAATGTGAATTTTTTTATTAAATCGGTCTGTGACATTTTTATACCATATATGCATATTTTACATATGCTGAAAATATGTATTGTACGTATATAGGGTATAAGGATGTTATATATTATACGATGGTGAATTGGAGAGTGTGTTTAAATGAAGTTTGTGGCAGTTGGAGTATAGTTAGTGGCAGTTAATCACGGTGATTAACAGTTAATGCTTAATTAAATGTTTTCCTACTCCACACAAATTCAGTTAAGTATTTCTCAAATTCAAATTAAACTGCACATATTATACAAGAGTGAATTGAAAAGTGTATTCAAATGAAGATCGTGGCGCAGTTAGGGTATAATTAGTGACAGTTAGTCATAGTTAGTGACAATTAGTGTCTGCTAAACTAAACATTTTTTTATTCCATACAAATTCAGTTAAGCACTTCTCAAATTCAAATCAAACTGCACATATCATACAAGGGTGAATTGTGGAGTATTTTTAAATGCAGTTCATGAGAGTTATGGCATAGTTAGTATCAGTTAGTCATAATTAGTGACTGTTTAATTAAAGATTTTCCCCATCCACACAAATATTCAATCAAGTACTTCACAAATTCAAATTGTGAAGCACATATTATGCAAGGGTGAATTGGAGAGCGTGCTCAAATGCAATTCGTGTTTGTTAGGGTATAGTTAGTGGCAGTTAGTGACACTCAGTGACTACTTGATTTAATTAAAGATTTCCTCCTGCACACTTTGTTTTGTTTAAAGCACTTTTCAAATTTAAATTATGCTGCATATATTAAACAAGTTAACTATAACTAACTGTCACTAGTTGCACATCGATATAATGAACAATCCTAATTACTAAACTCAACATTAAATCCAATGAGAATAATAAATTAGAAATAAAAATGCAAAAATATCCTCTTATTTTCTTCAAATTTTGTCAATAGTATTTTATTTTAAGAATTTGCAATCTACCATATAACTCTCAAATGGGAAAAATAAAGTAAAAAAAAAAAAGAATGTGGCTAACTTTGTCTTAATAAGTGAGTTATATAGTTCAATAAAATTACTATTGATGATATTTGCTACCAAATGTTGAGTAAATAAAATTAAAATTATAAATTAATTCATGCTAATGAAGGAGCTAATTGATAAAATATAATTTTAACAAAGAAACTAAATTTTATTGAGTTTTAGGTTGTAAAATCTTGAAAAGAATATAGAAAATGAGAAGAAGAGAGAGAGAGCGAGTTGAGAAAGGAGAACAGTATGATCTGAGAGTTTTTTTGGCAAGCTGTGGTTTTTTTTTTTTTTATGTCTAAGAATATTTTTGTTATTTTAAAGTTAGCTAAGGTTAAAGGGATCCAAAATATACTAATGGCTTTTAAGGGGGTCATTATAGATGATTTCTATATATATATATAATTTGTAGAGGACTTTGAGAATGAAAATGTCTGTTCAAATTCATTATTCTTGTCCTTTGATCACATGCTGATTAAAAATCCACAAGAAATAGTGTACCCCATGATACTAAATATTAGGTATTCTAGTTGAATTTTAATTAAGCAGGACCGATTTTTCTTATTTGTAGTTAAATCAATTAAAATATTTTCAAATCAATTTTTATATCAATCAGGACTACAGAAGGTGCATGTTTGATCATATTTTTCAATATCTAAAATTAAAATTGTTAACATTTAATAATTTCAAATTACTTGATAACACATGTTTTAAAATTTTTTAATTAAAATAAAAATCTCTTAAGTTATATTATCTGCCATTGATTTACATATTCATAAATTATTTTTAACTATGAACTTAAAAAAATTGAAATTCTAAAATTTTCTTGTCGTCAAAGCTAATCTTTAAATTGATACATATAAACATTATTCATTCCAAGATTTTTTTTTTTGGAACAGATTATTGTTTCTAAGATTTATTTTAAACTTTCACATGGCTTCTGATCTGTGTTTTGACCAGTAAGCTAATTAAAGCCAGTAGGTAAGAAATTTTAGTGGTGCCAAAAAGAGAGAGTCAATGAATGAATTATGCCTACTTTTGAGAAATTCCCTCACAAGTGGAGGAGAAAAGCTTGCTAATTTCATAATTTTATGGAATATTAATTTAAATACATAATTGTGAAAATTGTGGCTTTCTTAGAATTTATGTATATTATTTTTTAAAAAAAGAATTTTCATAAATTCTTTATATAAATAAATAAAATTTATTGATTAAATTAAGAATAATACATAATGTTTATTTAAAATAAAAAATATATAAAATAATTTTGAGACTAAAAAAATCTTATTCAAATAAAAAAAATTATTACGTACTTATGCAGTTTCAAAACCAACCAAATATGACCTAAATATTAAAAAAAAGAAAGAAAAAGAAAAACATTTTATAGCATGTGAGATGATGTCTTGTTCATCTCAATTAATTTGGGCTAAAGTTGGTGGATTAGTGGTATGTCTGTCTCCAACTCCATTTCCAATTGTCTAGTCCTTCTCTTAGCATTGTTTAATGCGCCTCTCTGTCTCTCTCTCTCTCTAGAGATATATATCAAAATAAAAAGATATTTAAAAAAAATTAAAAAATAATATATAATATAATTTTCCCACGAATTTTTACTCGCAAAATAAGTAAAAATCGTTAAAGAGGCAAGTTAAAGATCTTGCCACTATGAAGACCTCCCCGAGAAAAGTGACGAGTCTTTCAGTTTTTTCAAGAGAGATTTTCATTTTAGTGGAAGAAAAAGAAACAATGTTAAGTTCTAAAATTAACTGCCTTGCATGAGCTAGTAATTTTCCCTTTTATATTAGCTTTAACTCTATTAGATAGACTGTTTCAAAAGAAAAAAAAAAACCCCTCCATTAGATAGACAAGTGGCAATCTGAATTTAGAAAACAAGCATTTTCTGGTATAAGCCTTCCAGGACTTGGACACTGTTAGTAGTGAAATACCAATTTTTTTTTAGGGAATAATATACAAAAAAAAGGCACACAAGAAACCGTGACTGGACCCATATCCCACGATTTTGTTATATCATGCTCACTAATATATTATCTAAACATACACTTTTTTTTTTCTTTGATGAAATACCAACTGCAACATGCTTAATTCTCTTGTATTTCATTTTAGGCATCGATGGGTGATGGTTGGTACAAACTAGGAAGGCCTACTTGATGTTCCTTGATCTTCTCAGGAATGCGTGGTCTATCCTTTGCACAAGAGTGGACGAATTAAACTGTGTCGTAACAAAATTTTAAGGAATTTCAGTATTCTGTCCTTTTAAATACTTTAGATTCAACAAAATTCTAATACTTTTCTTCAACAGTTTTGCTTCATAAAGATGGAGAAGCTCATACCATATTGGATTAAGTGTTTTTCCCCTGCAAGTAATTAACAAGTATGATGTTGCGCATCCACTTATCGATTGCTTTAAAGACCTTAAGAATTTTTAAAACTTAATCCAGTTTTGACAACATTTTAGACCCTCAACCAATCCGAATTTTTAAATCTTAATCCAGTTTTGACAACATTTTAGGCCCTCAACCAATCCGACCGTTAGGCTTAACCCCTATCCATTGGATTATAAATTTTATTTTTCAAAATCAACCACTATTTATCAAATTCAATCAATTTTAACTAGTAAAATACAAACTAAAATTCATCAATTCAAACAATTTAAATCGATATAATCAATCAAATTACCTATCACTTCTGTTGACATTCGCTTATCTGTATCCTACGCCACCTAGCTGATTTTTCGCTTCATAATTTATAAAAACACATACCTTGGATAATAAGTAATTTTTTATTTAAAGTTTTAAAATTTTATTATTTCATAAAATAATTCTTTCATTTGTAATTTTGAATCAAAAGGACAATAGCGAATTCGCACGAGAAAACTGATATTCTCCGTCTGCTTCAAGTTAAGTAGAGAAAATAGTCTATTTCCAAGCTAGCAAGCCATTCTTTTTCTTCATTTATTACCCTTTCAAGTTGAGTTAAGAAAATAGTAATAAGAATTGCTATCTTTGATTTTTTTTTTTATTGTTACATAAAGCTGCTTTTAGAAAACATTAAACAAATTCTCACAAATTTCTTTTATAGCAATAATAAATTACTAGGATTAGAGGGGAAAATAGAAAAGGACATCAGTTAACACCAGCATATGTTGGTGATGCTAAAAGCAAGACATGCCACATGTAGCCAACAAGTTAAACACGTCCATTCATATGCTCTGAAGTACTTAACAAGTTTTGATTCTAAATAAACAAGATTCAATCCAAAAATAAATTTATCCAACTGCCAAATGCAAAGTGTACCGTAGGCAAATGCAAAAATTAACTTACTATAACACCAGTGTTTACTCATCTTCCTGGCTTCTCAACCTAGCCAGTTTGTTGGTAACTACAACATCAAGCTGTTCTGCCCGTTCAACAATCTCTTTTCTCTTTCTAGTCGATACATCATGGGCAATTTCAGCACAGTATGTCCTGAAAATATGTAAACCACCAATAAGCATAACAAAAAAAAATTAAAATAAGTCATCAAAGACCTTATTAAAGAATCTGTACCTGTTGTGCATCATCAAAAGTTCTAGCTCCTTGACATTATGCACAACGAACTTCTTGAAACCATTAGGAAGAAAATGCCGCGTCTTCTTATCAGATCCATACCCTATATTGGGCATCAATGTGCATCCTTTAAACTTGCGCCTGACCCTTGAATCGATTCCCTTGGGCCTCCGCCAGTTTGTCTGCGACCAATAAAAACTGGTGTTTAAACAAACATCAATTTAAGAAACCATGAAATTAGGCCCTCTACAGGATATTGTAAAATCCAAATTTAGGTAAAAAAACACAACAAAACCAAATAAGCAATTGTGACCTATGGATTAGGAGAAGTTTTCATCCAACCGATGTAGATCCATCACCAATACAATAAAATATAGATTGCCACTAGAGACAGTGCTTCACTTTCATACATGGAATTCAACTACCAGTATATTACACAAAAATTTCAGAAATTCAAGTGGGCAGTAGTAACAACAGTATAGTGAACGGGTACATTATATATTTTTAACGTAAAAATCCAAAGAAATGAATTTAAAACAAAGCAGAAAAATGAAACATGCTTCATGGATCTAACAAAGCAAAAGAATGAAATGTGCTTCATACCAATTGCCTTAAGCAAACAGCTTTTTAAATTTAATTGATTACAAACTCAAACACCAAAGAATTTTAAGCCAGAAAACAGTATCCTAGTTCAAGAAAGAGATAACACCAAGAATGACATCCACATAAATAATTAACGAATCCACCAATAAAAAACAATAAACTTAGGGACAGAGAAAGAGGAAAACAAAATAAAATGTGAGTCATAACCAGGCCCTCAAATCAAAACCTCAAGAGGCATCAGAGAGAGCAGACATGTAGACCCAAGACAAAATCAATTTCCGTGCACCTTACCATGCTACCTTCATTGGGTAATTAATCCAGAGCATCGGCTTATTGTACACGGATAAGTAAATTTAAAGCATCACTAGACATAAATTTTTTTTTTAAAAAAAAGGAGCAATTGTATTCAACCATCCCATTCAAAATCCATATTGCACATAAATCATCTATACCAAAGTAGCAGATATGCACACAATACATTGACAACTGTTTCTGCCATATACTTGAAAAAGTAAACCAAAGAAACGATCCTTGAACAGAAACAATATATGGTTACAACGAAATGCAGTTCGTTTACAAGTATCTAAGTAAAAACAAGCACATTAATGGAATTGATAACCAAGAAATTTAGACAATGGACACCAGATGAAAACTGATAGCACTTAATTGAATGGATGAGACACACAAACCTTCACAGAAATCTTTCTGTCGCTCTGGGGCCTCTTGAATTGCTTTACCCTTTTCTTGATGATCTTCTTGGAGAGAAGCGGAACAGCCATTGTCTGTATCACACAAACAACCAGTTAACAAATGTCAAGATAGTACCTAAATCAGGAAAAATATGCACATATATGCAGAGACCCAGAGAAGGATTTGGAACCTGCTTGAGCCGCAGCGCTGCCACTCCTGAGAAAGTGATGAGGATTAGGGTTTTCTTTAACGCATAATATATATATATATACAAAAGCAAGGGTTTGAATTGGGTTTTTAGGCCCAAGTTTCGGTTCGATGTTAGCCCAATTCAATAGACACCATAACTTTCTTTCCGCTTTCTCACAACCAAAAATATGTTTGTGAAGAAGATGCTAAATATCATGACAATTTCATTTATTATCACTGAAAAAATAATTATTGACAATATATATCGTCACATAATTTACAAATTATCACCTAAATTAATTATTGTGATAAAATTTGATTATCACAATATTATATTTTTAGAATAAAAGTAATTGTTTTCAATTTAGATAAACCTGTGCATATAAGAAAAATTAATAGCACAAGCAATGGAATTGTATACAATGATTGGCATAATAAGAATAGAGATATTTTACATTACTATTAATGTAATAGTTTTATCAAATACATAAAAAAATTATTACAAAACAAGAAAACAACATAAAGATGAAAAAATAATAATATATTGTAGAATAGACAAGATAACGAAATAATGCAGGTAGTGGAAACAAAACAGTGTTCTAATTAAAAATAATAATATTATTAATATTATTGTGTGTTTGTGTGAATTATGAGAAAAAAAAATATATTAAGGATGATAATAATTTATATAAAGTATATATAAAATATTTTTATATATAAAATATATAGCAAAATATAAAATATTTATTTACATTAAAATATACAAAATATAACAACAAATTTATACACAAAATTTCTGCATTTAAGTTATAAGATTAATAAAAAATAAACTATAACATAAAAAAAATAGTTATAAGTTTAACAAAAGAACAAACTATAGCATCATTTATATATTAATGCTAGACAAAATATTTTTTCTTATGTACAATTAAAATATTTATTTTCTCGTTGCTTTAGTTGTTCAATGTTTGAAAATGCAAAAAAAAAAATAAACAATTAATAAATTTTAATAAATTTATAGAGAAAAAATATTGAAGCAGTACTAAAGAGTAAAAATATTATAATCAAACATTAAATATACTAAAAATATATTCAATATCTATTAAAAATATACCATATTTTTTTATAAATTTTTGGTATATGCATAGTTGTAATTTGCTTGTTGTATAATATTTTTGTATTTTTGTTTGTAATTATTGTTAACATGAACTTTTATTAATTTTTAGAAATTTATAAAAATAACATAAAAATAAAAATTAAAAAAATATTGTGTATATACCAAAAAAGTTATAAAAATATAGCATTTTTTATATATGTTGAATATATTTTTTATATGTCATAAAAATGTAAAAAAATTAAAATATATTTTTGTAAATTGAAAAAAAACATAGTAAAAATAAAATTTTGGAGAAAATATAGTATTTTTTGTATTTTTTGTATTTTTATTTTTTTTGTATATTTTCTTTATTCTACAAACTCACAATATATCTTTTAGATAAAAAAAATATGAGATGCTTCTTAGTCTAAATATTAGGGTCATATTTGTACCTTTAGTCATATGATAATTAAAATTTAATTTTTTAGATAATTAAATTTAAAAAGTATATAGATTTTAAGTTTTAATTTTGAGTGGTTATTATCTTTATATACAAATTTATTTATTTGACAATTACAATTAATGGATGAGTGAGATTTTTGACATAAAGAAGTCGCTTGTATTGTTTATAACTCTTTTCTTTTGTACGGTGAAGTTTTCTTTGAGAGCAAGAGTAGAGTAAAAAATTTTCGATTTATTAAGTTTAGCTGTTTAAGTATAGTTTTTTATTTATATTTTTTCATACAAATAACCAATATTAATGTGAATTAATCTTTAATAAAATTATTATAAAAATCAATTATTAAATTTATTCTATTAATTTAGCATTTAATTATTTAAATTATTATTTAATATTTAATTGAGCAAAAATTAATTAAATTAAATAAAAAATGATATTTAGTCTTGAAGCAACTAAAAATAATAAAAATGAAAATATATGTTAGAAATAGGATGAGCACGGGTCGAGTTCGGTTAAATTTGAGTGATTTTTTAACCCGATCAAAGAGTAAAAATCTAAAATCGATGTCACCCAAATTTTATAAAAATTCAATAGAATTAAATTAATTTCGAGTCGGTTCGATTTCAAACGGATTGATATTTAACTTAAAAAAGGAGAAATAAAATAAAAAAATAAAAACAAAAAAGAAAAAGGGTAAAATTACTAATTTACTATTTATTTATGTGGGTGTTTTAGTATACTAAAGTGAAACTCTCGCATTGCTTTGTGATATCTATAAATATTTATTAACTTATGATTTAATTTTAAAAAATGCAAGCAAAATTCAATTGCTTGGGGATATTTATAAATATTTATTAAATTGTGATCTTATTTAAAAAAATGTAAACAAAATTCAGTTTAAAAAATAATAAATAAATAGTATATTTACTATGTCACTGCATTATAAATAATATTTCTTACTTTACTTTTAACTCATGTAATAAAAGATAGATAGCTAGATAAATAAATGGGTATAACATATAATTAAAGCTTTAAAGTTTATAATTGCATTATAAAAAATAGCATTCAAAATAAATCCAATATATATTATATATTTTATCTTTTAATATATTTCAATGGCAAGAAAAGTTTTTGTCATTCTTGTTTGTAAATTTTTATTATTAATTTTTAAATGAAATCTATATATACGCAGACCAAAAAGTATTTTTTTGCTCATTTTTTACTGTATAATAAATAGTATTTTTTTTGCTTCTATTGTATTATGAATACTATTTTTACATGAATAGTAAAGGGCAAATTTAGTATTTTACTATTTTAATTTTAAATCTATCATATAAAAAATGATAAATTTGATATTTCACTGTGGCATAAACAATATTTTTACTTTAGTTTAAAATTATAAGATAGATTATATAATACTATAGTATAATATTATATAATATAGTACTATAAATAATATTTATCATATCTAATAAAATAATATAGTATATATAGTATAGTTAAATAAATTTTTTTATTTAATTTAAAAAAATTTATTAGCATATATTTATTATTTAAAAAAATTAAATTAAAAATTTTTAAAATAAAAAATTAAAAACCATAAAAAACTACAAAATTATGGTTTAAAAATTCATAATTTTCTAATTATGAAATTATCATAAAAAATAATACAGTGAAAGATGAAATTCAAAACAAATAAGAAATTAAACCATATCACGCCTTATAAAACTATGGCTAATCATCATCTAAACAAGAAGTTAATAGTTACGGACCCACATTTATATTTTTTACTAAAACAGTTGTTATTGACACAATATTATCAGAAATATCAAAATGAGTCATGACACACGAGCATAACAAGTAAAACATGTAAAATAAGAGGATTACTGTTGATTTAAATGGGTTAGCATCAGAAATAGGTTAGCCCATTTATAGCACAATTTTTAGACGAATCATATAGCGGATTAACAGGCGAGTCCGCTACAGCTCATTTAACTAAAACAATATAGTTTTAATATAACTCAAAACTATATCATTTTATCATTATTTGCTTTAAAAAATAAAAATAAGGGTTATATATTTATTATATAATAATTCTATTATTATATGATGTATTATTATTTATTTAGAAATAGTTTATTTAAATTTTTAAGTATTCTTATTAAAAATTTATTAATTTATCTAATTATTAATTTATTTTTAATTTTTTATTAATTTAATTATTAATTAATTTAAATTTGATTATTCATGAATTTTAGAAATTATTTTTCTAGATTAAATGTTAAAAATTAAATATTTTTTATTATTTAAATAATCTAATCTTTTATATTTTATATCAAATAATTTTTTAATTTAAAATTTAGAAGAAAAATTATAAAAAGAAAATAAAAATAAATTTTTCAAAAAATTTTACTATAAAATTTATATTGTCAACTCTACATTATCTCCTCAACTTTTTTTTTCTTACTAAGTTCCAATACTAAAATATGATATACACTCATTATTTATTTCATATTAATTATATTATATTTTTTTATATATATTTTTAAAAAAATTAATATATTTACATTTTAAAATTATTTTAATTATATTTTTATTATATAAATAATTTTTAAATTGATTCATTAAGAATTTAAAAATATTTTAAATTAAAAATATGATATATGTTAAACATATCGTATTGCGTTATGTGATCAACATATAACTTATTTAAATAAACATGTTAGATTTGTTATATTCGTGTAATCCATTTAATTTTCATATCATATTCATATCGATACGATTAATAAATAGATTGTGTTCTTAATCGTGTCACCAGAGTATGTCAATCTGACACGATCACAATCTATTTTGACACTCATTCATATGTCTCTCACATTTTGTTACATGTTCGAATTTCTTAAAATTTTAAATTAAATTATTATTTATTATAATTAATTTTTATTTAAAAAGTTAAAAGAGAATTAAAATATTATATTTTATATTAATAATAATTATATTTATTTAAAAAGTTCAAATAGCACTGTAATATCATATTCTATTTGATATAGATAACTAAAGTAAAAAACTAATTTGATCAATGTATAAATAATTTTAATTATAAATTTAGAAAATTCCTTATATAGTTATAAAATTTGTATATTTCGACCTATGCCCTAAAAGTTTTAAATCATTTTTTGAGAGTTTACTATTATTGCATTATTTATAGTTAATATATTTTTCTTATTAAAAATATAAAAATCTTTGAAAATTATTATAAAATTTAATATTGAAATCCAATTAATTTATATTAAATTTTTATAATATTTAATAATATTTGCATAATTACAGGAGTTATTTTTTAGTTATTATTACCACAAGAATGGTTGGCCAATTTCAAAATTAAATCCCCACCACATCATCATAGTCATCATCAATTTAGTTTTTTAATAATTTATATTTTTTTAGATGAATTTGTGAGTTATTTAAAATTTAGAAAACTATTAAAAGAGTGATAATAAAAATAAATAAATAATCTTATTGATTGGATATATTTATACAGTTTATATGAGAATCTTTGTTATTTTTAATTATAGAAGCCTAAAAACAGTTAAATTAGATTTTATTTTTCATTTTTTAAGAGTTTAAAATATATGTTTTTAAAATAATACTCAATCCTTTCAGAATTTGTTATTTTTTTCATGATAATTAAAAAAAATTAATGTTTTAGTTAGAAATCAAAATTGTATATATTTTTATTATAACTCTAATTTTTTAATAACTAATATTAAATATGAGTATAATAAAATTAATACATTAATTCATTTATTAAAATAATAGTTTGATTATAATTTCAGACAAACAAAAAAAGGAAAACAAAAATGGAGTATAATTTAAAAATAGGGAGTAAATTTCAATTTTAATTGTAACACTTTTAAAGAAAAAGAAAATTGAAACTTTATTATGATTCCAATAACAAACCTAGATTTTTTTAAATAGAAAACTTAGAAATTGCGAAACTGAGGATCAATCCATGCAATGGAGTGGAGATTACGAAATTGATATGAATTGTTTTTTTTTTCATGAATGATAGGAAACTAATTAGTTTCCAAAATTCTTTCATGGAAGTGTATCACAATTCATAAACGGTATTTGACGCCAATAATGACATACCATTGTTTACGAATCTCAATCCACTTTTACAAAATACATCTTTAATTATAATATTTTTTTAGTTCTTTTTTAAATTTCTATTTCTATTTATATTCATATTTAATATTATTTATTAAAATATTTAATAAATATATCTTATATATATTAAAATAAAAATATAATAAAAAGATAAAAAAAATACCCCTACAGTGTCTCAACTTTTCAATTTTTGTTATTTTAGTGTCCGAACTTTTTTTTTGTTCAATTTAGTACCTCAACTATAGATTTTAGTTATGAAATAGTTGTTCCGACCATTTTAAGTCGATGTGGCATGCAGACCGACAAAATTGGGACTCATTTTCAGCTGAAAAGCAATCATAGTCAAATTATCAACACTCATCTGACCAAATTATACCTTTAACAACTTATTTACCCTTAAATCCCGAACTAAAATTGAAGAATCCCTAAATCGGAAAAAATAAAATAATTCTTTCTATTTTTGCAGTAGCTGAATGACAAACAAGAAGATTAAAAAAAGATTATAGCGGCATCTGAGTGAAAAAACGTTTGGTCTAAATCAGAAAATCTATTTCCATGTTTCAATCTTCTCCTCTTTCTATTTTTGCAGTAGCTGAGTGAAGAAGAAAAAGATTAAGAAGAAGATTGTAGCAGTATCTGAGTGAATAAGTGTTTGGTTAAAATCAGAAAATCTATTTCCCTTTTCGATCTTCTCCTCTTTTTATTTTCGTAGTAGCTGAGTGAAGAAGAAGAAGATTAAGAAGAAAATTGTAGCAGCATCTGAGTGAATAAGTCTTTGGTTAAAATCAGAAAATCTATTTCCCTTTTCGATCTTCTCCTCTTTCTATTTTTGCAATTGTTGAGTGATGAAGAAAAAGATTAAGAATAAAAAGATTGTAGCATCGTCTGAGTGAAGAAGCGTCTGGTCGAAATAAGAAAATATATTTCCCTCTTTCGATCTTCTTCTCTGCACCACCCTTATATTATATATTTATACAATACATATATCTCGTATATGTAATGTACATATATAAAATACAAATAATGCTACAATAATTACCAATAAAAAATTCTTATAATTAATATCAGGGATAAATATTTTTCTAAAACGATAAATTTAATAAAAAAAATCCACATATACTTAGTAATTCAATGATTATATTTATATAAAATGAAAATTCTATGAGAGAAATTTGTCAGAATTTTATTTGTATGTTTAATATTTTCCAAAATCAATAAAAATGCAGCCTGCATTAAAACATACTAACAAAATAAATTTCTCAAATTCCATCTTTTATTCATTACAAAATCAAATATTTAAATACACACACATATAGTACAACACATAAAACTTTTCTTAAAACTTATTTAATATATATATGATATGTTTAAAATATACAAAACCAAATTTCATTATCTTAAAATTTTATACATGTATGTAATACCCTCTGGTTGGTCTTATAGCGCACTTAATCTCTAAGCTCCAATTACAGTCCTGATCATGTCGGTCTACACTTATAATACATGCATGATACATAATACCGCGCTAAGCTTAAAAGCTTAGTGATACATACTTAAAATATAGCCAACATATATTCTACCATGACACACAATACCTCCTTTCTCTGTTACAATTCTCAGTACATTTCAAACACTTATATGATATATCTCACCATGCCTAACATTACAAGTATCACTCATAAACTTAAACAACACCAATGTAATGTCATACTCACTCTATTATAGTTTAATTTCATAAAATTCATTCACATATCACACTCATTATCATAACACATTTATTACAAATAATTCCCATTTAAGTTTTACTCATTTGTCAATATTCAACATTTAGACTTTATAAACAAGTCATAAAATGTTCTCCATCAAATAATTCTCATAGTCTTAATACGGCAATATAAGTTTCAAAAAATTTTATCAAAATACTACAATCACGTGCATTGTGGTCCAAATAACCCTATATAATATTCAAATCATAGACGTATTGCTTTTGACCAATTTTTTGGCATCTAGTATCTAGCTCAAAGGTAAATAATAGTGACGTACAGCTTCTGGCCCGGATGTAATTTATAATATTGACTTCCAGTGTCTGGCTCGAAGGCAATCATCGGTATGCCATATAATATCAAACACGATATTTTAAAAATTGATATTACATAAGTTCGCACACATTACATAAACAATTTCACACATTTTTTCATACTTTAGCAATCATGCCAATTTCCATTATTTTTGCACTTTTCCATCTTTTTTCATTATTTTCATACATCTTCATCAATTTTCCTGCCACCTTTCCATTATGGCCAAATTATGCCCTATAGTTGGTATAATTTTATTTTATCACAAACAAAATCAATAATGTCAATAGTCATCTTAAAATGGTTTAAATGTTCACATATTATACTTTTCATGCTTTTTAACACTTGCTTATACATTTTGCATGTGAATTCACACATTAAAGTCACATAGTTCCAATATCAAACAATAATATAGCATGCCAAACAAATTAATTTTAATACATTTTCTACCAAAGTACGACTAACTTTTTTCTTTTCCTTAAACATGCTTAATATTATTTTTTTTAGCACAATGAATCACATTTTTATAATATATGTCATATTCACAATGTGACCTCATTACTCATACACTTTGGGCATTTTCCATTCTTTTTCATAAATCACCCATATTAATATTTTTAGTCATTTACAATGACTTAACATAATGAAATTAATTCATTTTACATATTTTCTTACAAATCTCAATACTTGTACATACAAGACACTGCATCATATTAGCCTAGCACATTCATAACATTAAAATGTTTTAGGCCAATTAAATGCAAATACAACATACAAAATTAAAATATGTACTTATCTCAATTATACCAATGCACCTCCCAAGTCTCACTTCACCAATTGCCCTTCATCTTTTTAATTTTGTAACTTCCCTTTATTCAATCCTAAACCACATTATAAGTTCCAATTTAGGATTAAAAATCCATTTAAATTTACTTTAATTATTCAAATACCATTTACATCAGTTTCACCAAAAATTCCACCAAAACACTATTTTCACCATTCCTATCTTATTCAAACTTCATTCTATCAAGCTCATTTTTAACATTTAACTATAAGAATATCACTCATACATCAATATAACATTAAAACAATTTACTTTCAAAATTATAAAAATCTCTTTCAAAAATCTAAAATTCACATAATGTAACTATTAACATTAACTTCACCAAAACCCACTCATATCACATTTTTAACCTTAAAATCATAATATTTACATTAAAACAACACTAATTCATCTCATTAAAATAATTATCAACATCCATATTAGAAATTCTAATTTCACATAATAAGTCCATAATCTTAAATTTAACCAAACTCTCTCATAATCAATTTCTAATCATAAAATCATTACATACATATTAAAATAACATTAAATTATTCCATTTCAACAATTATAACCATCCATAATTTAAACATAACATTTTTCATAACCCTAAATTCACCAATCATGGCCTTTTTAATTATCCAACCAACAAATCACTATATAATAATCATTCTAACTTTACTTCTATTTATTCTAGCAATTATAACATCCTCTCTGTCTCTAATTATATTAAATATATTCATACATATTTAAAACTATAAGCTTTAATAAAAATGTTTACTTGATTCTTAATTTTTCTTTAAAATTTCCTTAAAATCCTTTGATTTTATATATAATTTAGTATATAATGAAGAATTGATCTCTCCATCTCTCTACTTGAGTTCATCCATGGCCAAAGAAGAAAGGATATGAAGACTTGTTTTTTTGTTCTTTCTAATATCCTATCCATAAAAATAAATAAATATTAATTATTTACTTAATTAATTAATTAATTTTACTTTTAATTCCACCACTCATTCTTTTCCTTCTTTTTGACTGTTATTTATTTATTTATTTATCCATTTCATAATTATCATCTTCTTTTATATAAATATTTAATAATTAATTAATTTAAATAATTTCAACCAATCAACTTATTTTCTTCTTTGACTTTTCTCTCTTCTCTTTTATTATTATTATTATTATTATTATTATTATTATTATTATTATTATTATTATTATTATTATTATTATTAAACTTTCCAATACCAATTTATACTTCACATATATATAGTATATATTATATATATGTATATGTCATATATATGTTACTTATATTTTATATACACTTTTATGTATATGTTTATGTAATGTACTTATATTATGTATATATATTGTATATTTAATATATATATATATCATGTGTATCCTATATACACATTAAGTATACTATATATATTATATTATGTATATATATTATATATATAATATATACATAATATAACTGAAAGGATCTTTGACAGGGGATAAAATAATTTTAAAAGGATTTAATAAAACAGGATTTACCAGCAAAAATAATATAGAAATAAACAGATTAAATAAAATTAAAACAATAAACAAGCAGAATGTAAAAGACTATATTAAAAGCATATATTAAAAACATATATAGAAAATAATTCATGTCTTATAATGATCTCCATATTTCCACGCACTGACCCATAAGAATATATTTTGATTAATTAAAATCAAAGTATATTTCTTACTTCAGTTTTTAACGCTCTGGTATCAATATTACCCAAAATATTTTCTTTAAGTAATTTTGTATCTTAATTCTAAAATATTTTAATTATGTTTATCAATACACACTCTTAAGTCTATTTCTTTTAGTATACCTAATTATACTATATTAGGTATAAATATACGGATCCCATATAAGTATACAGCGCTGAGTATAGAAAGAAGAAGACAGAAAATGATAGAATATGGAGGTCATTTTCAGCCATTAGTAGTGTATATAATTTCTGATGTTTTAATTCCAGATCAAGCTCAACTTGCACGTTTATTGCTTGCAAGAACTAAAACAGAGCATACTTATAAATGAAAATGAGAGATAAAATAT